>OX375870.1:66508101-66640606 GCA_947359475.1 Heligmosomoides polygyrus bakeri
GAGCTTATAGAACCGTAGGAGGGTTTATGGAGGTCCTAAAATAGTAGGGGACAATTTTTTGTTCGTACATCAGTCAACCGACATCATTAGTAAGGAATCTGCGGGACTCCCGATTAGATAATATCTAGCTTCGATGTGTTCTCAAGAGTAAACCATCCGCAAGGGATTTTGAATACCTAATTTGCCGAGCATCCAGAGAGTCGTTGACTAAACGTTCTATCGAGCGCCATCCTACTATAGAATCTTTCCTGTCTCCCGACTGAATGTTTCGCTGAGAGATAGATTGGCCATTTTCTTACAACTTAAGGATGTTCTATGTATTTTGTTGTGACTATTTCATGGAAGAGGAGGTCTTAACGAGCAATTTTGTTCAAGGTTTTCGAAGCGTAAAGAGCTCATGAATCATAGTATAAACCGGCCCAAAGTTTTAAAGAGATTTTCGTACGTTTTCGAACTGTATTTAATGGTTTATTAGATAGAGCCAATCCTGTCATAGAATCTAATGCGTGCTACTGGAAAATTTAAAAATCTCTTAAGTTGTTCAACATCAAGTAGCAAAACCCGATAACATTTTGGGGCCAACCTAATACAAATATGTTCTGCCACGTCTGTGGGAATGCAAAAGACATGTCATGGCTGTCGTGGCAACACCGTGATACGCTGCGTCTCAGGAAACGTGTCACATACGTTATAAAAGATGCGTCCAGCTTCAGAATACGTCCCTCAAACGTCGTTGCATGTGCAGAAGACGTGTCACACACTTTGTGCAGCATGTGTTCGATTTTCAAAAGAACTGTAACAGGCTTCGTGCAACGAGCATACTCGCACTTGACTTCCACTGCGTTCCTCTGCCGGCACATGGGTAAGTGGATGTTGGCGGGATTGGGAGAGAGGTGTGATAATGAGAATGACTACGGGGATTCAACGAGTTTAATTGCCGGCAGACAGTAAACGAAGGGCCAATACCGATTAACTTTATTAATGTTTCTGCAGACTAAGTACATCGGACTCTCGCGGCCTGTTCCTCGCCACACAGAGAATGGATAGTTCGACGTATAAATCGCGTAAATGCGACAGAGGGTGGGCAGTAGAAAGTCTTGAAGATTCTGCCCTACCATATTTCGCTATACATACTGTTCTATATAATATAGTAGGATGTGAGAGCAATCCTTTCTTTCACGAAAGTAAGGAGACCTGAAATGAAAAAGGAGTGTTGGGGTGATCTATGGTCGGGGTTTGGGGGCCAAGCCCCCAACCAAACGTGTGGTTTAAATGAATATTTCAAAGCACTGCTTGAGTAAACGGTTCAGCCTTCCCGTATAACGTAAAGACGAATTTGTTGCTTACTGGCATCCAAAACTTAAAAATACTAACCAAGTCAAAAGAATATAAATTTACCTCTTTCTAGAGACTGTTGCCACTTTTTTCTTAAGAAAACCTGTGTAAATAGTCTTTATGCAAATTTTGAGAATAGGAAGTTTGTTTTGAAACGTGCTTATCCTGCTTTGAACGTGTACCAAATGTGGCCTCCTTGATTTGAAAAGACCCAGTTTAAAACAAAAAGCGTCCTGTCTGAAGTGAAAATGGAAAATGTACTGCGTTTGTAATTTAAAAAAAGCTAACAAGTCAGATGGGTAGTTGGAATGAAAGCACTGAGACCAGAATTTTCTTCAAAGGCGGAGGCTGAACATCGAACGGTTCCCAAAAGATCGATCGGTGCTGTTTTATTGCTCCAACGCACTGCCAGTGGTTATGGCACCCAGGTGCGAACCGTGCAAGGGTCGCTGTCGATCCTGCCGCCGAGCGCTAGCCTCCGGTCCAGCCCGACCCGCAGTCTCGCGTAACTCGACTGAGTGCAAAATGGGTGAAATCTCGACGAACTCGGAGCTGAGCCCGATTATACTGTTAGAATGCTGCTGACGTCGCGAACATCACCAACGTGGCCATTCTCTTAGATAGAAACAACCCGAAGGACCAATCAAAGAAAACGAGAAAAGATCGCGAAATAGTGCTTCTGTAATCACTTCAAAATGATCACCTTGGACGAAGCCAGTCTTACATGTTGCTAGTTTCCAAAGGGCGACTAAGGATACTATCCTATGGAATAAATAGGAGCTTCTTTTCTTCTATAACAAAGGTGCTGCAACCCATTTAACATGGAGAAAATCGCTTGACGCAAACGGAAAGTGTCTGGCTTATGGATAAGTATGTGGATTCTTTTCTTAGTACTGAAGACTTGTTTGCTATCACTGAAGAAAGCATTCCTCAGTTAATTGAAAAATACTAAACTTCTATGGGAGGGAGCGTTGAGTGATCTAATGACGGCCTGAAATGGAACATTCCTTGACTTTGGATTATTAGCGTAATAACCCAGGATTAAAAGTATAAGGTGCTGTTTAAAGTCAAAAGAATGTGCACAACAAGCTGAATTGAGATCTGTTGAGAATAGTAGAGAATTCCGGATTTCGCTCTATCTGGTGGATGGAATGTTCGAAGAAGAAGCCGTCGGCGATTCCGGAGAGGTCGTAAATCAATTAACGGTCCTCCAAAAGAAAATGCTTCATGAATAGGTCATGTTTTGTCAAATTAAACACTGTCAAAAGCTATCGGATGCTCCTTGAAAAGGGGAATCGTTTTGTATTAGCTAGAATTCCATCGAATGAATTTGAAACAAGTTATAACAATGCGACGCTTTATTGTACATATTCGAAAGACCTTTCGTTCACAATCACCAGATGTAGGCCTTCCTTATCGCCTTCCAACCACCTCTTACCTCAGCTTCCTATTACATGTGGTTCGAATAAGTCATTTGCGGATATCATGTCCGACCTATCCAACCTCGTGGAAACCAATATTCAGACCGACGAAAATTAGCGCTGTATGAATCATTCAAAAATCCGGTGAAACCCAAAACAGCACTATATAATTCGAGTTTTCAAATTTGCGATTAAATGGATAAACTCGGATACGAATCGAATTGCAAGTGATTCCCGGTGTTTCCTTTATGAATAAAAGTGAGCGCAATACATGATAAGGCGAGGTTATATGATTTCATAGTTTTAGAGCTATTTCTTTATTTGTGTTACGCACATGCCAATTAAAACAATTTCGAGTTAAATTTCGTTCGTTGGAGCGGTCATGTCTGTTTCCTGGAGATCGTAGTGGAACAGGGTTAGGGAGAAGGTTGCTGCTGTGCGCGCATTCTGGCACATTTATGTTCGGAATTTGTTACAAGTATTTATTTGTACTCGGATACAATTTCATGTGATAGCAAGCATGATATGATACTCAGCGTGACCTCGAAATGTTTAGGCACCTAAAAATCTTATGTTGAATCTTGTGGTGGATAGTGCATGGTTTACGAAACGTTCTGTATATTTTGGTTCGCCTAAAGTCGTTCATTTTTTCCTAAGTTCTTTTCGCCGTTCATCTGATTTTCTTAACGGATTGTTGTACCGGGAATACATATGCGACGCTGTCTGCGAAACTCATAGTGCTTAGTAGAGTTAATTTCAAAATTAGCCTTTTCAATTCTAAATCCAACTTGGGGCTCAGACCCTTTGAGCTTTAGTACCTCCCACTCTTGGCGAAAAAACTCGGACGCAATGAGGGGTGCGCAGGTTTGCAGGTTGCACGTAGCAGTTGTTTGATTTTCAGAAGGATCCCGTTTTCAGAGATTCATCACCTTCGCAGGTGTTCCAGCTGCAGACATTAAGCTGGAGCAAAGGCCAGGGCAGTCGTACGCTCTCTACCACACGATGTTAGTCAGGCACAATCAGAAAATCATGATAAAGAGCAACAATATGTAGTGTAGTTTATCCCTCCACTTCAGGTACGAGACACCATGGACGGTAGAAAATCTCATTGATCCGAACTTCTCGTCGTTTACGTCTGTAGGGCAGCTTTGGGTGGAAATCGTACATCGTCTTGCCAGCAGCTTGGTCAGATCATCACAGTGATCCTGAATTGATGCTGCAGCTCCAGAATGCGTTTGTCATTTAGGTGATTCCATTCAATGCATTGGACTACTCTCAATCGCTGCTTGTTTTGCTCCACAAGGCAGAAGTTCACCTATCTAAGCTGGAACTGACGAAAACGATTGCTTGGCTGCCAAACAAATTAAGCAGTTTGAAGGATGCTCTTCGTCGCTTCCAAAATGCTGCTCGAAAAATTCAGGCGGAGGCTCAGGTTTGTTTTACATACAGAGTCGCCTAATTTATTTTCGTGTGCTGCACCTTCCGGAAGTGCTCCAAGGCTCTAGATAGATTTTTCAGTTCGAATTCATCTGAGAACAAGTTTGCCTTTACAGTTCATGTATGTGTTGCAACGGCCTTCTACAGCCAACATTATTCGAACCAAGTATGACACAAAATTACTTACAGTACCACGCATGTCCTTCGGTAAATTGCCGAAAAGCCGCTTCGGAGCGTTCAAAAGCGGCTTTTCGGCAGTTGACCAAAGGACATGCGTGGCGCTGTACAGCGTTTTTGAAGGAAATCTGTGATGCTGAGGCTTGGAATGCTTTGCATTCACTCGCTGAGCTGGCACAAAGAACGTGGTCATTTTCTCGGAGTTCAGTTCCACCAGCGTAATTTAAAGTTCCAAAGTTGTTAAATGGTAATACTTAGAATGAAACTTGCTGGCCTGCTGACGATAGCATGGCGACGCTTCAATCCTGGCGGTTTCGTTAGATTCTGAAGACGACGGTTATCTTAAAACGTCAGGCCAAGGTAATCATCCTCCAATGACATCGGGTGTGACATAGCACCATTATAAACAATGGAATAATGTGCAGAGCATGCATGGTGTACATAGATGCAAAAGGTTGCTACCAGGCTGTCCAATAATTCTTGTCCGAAAATTTCACCATTTTTAATTTTTTCAACTTTATTGAAAAACAAGTCTAATCAACAATATAATCACCACAGTTATCCACAACAGTGGCCCATCGATTGGGCAGGTCGCCGATGCCCTTCGCCCAGAACTCCGGGGGCTGCGACTCGAAGAAGTCGGCGATGTCGGATTTGAGGTTGTCGTAGTTGGTGAATTTTCTTCCGGCCAAATGGTGCTTCAGCGGGCGAAACAAGTGGCAGTCGGAGGGGGCGAGGTCCAGGGAATACGGCGGATGGGCAACCGTTTCCCAGCCGATCGTCGCCAACTTCTGCTGGGTCTCCTTCGCCACGTGGGGGCGCGCGTTGTCGTGCAGCAGGTGGACCGTGGCCCGTCGGGGACGCTTTTCTCGGATGGCGGCGGCTAGTTTCTCGAGCTGATCGGTGTAGATGGAGGCGGTGACCGTCCTGCCTTGCGGGAGCAGCTCGAATACAGCATGCCCTTGGCGTCCCACCAGCAGCAGAGCATGATCTTCAGCGGGTGTTCCCTGTCCTCGAGGCTCGTGTCGCCGCTCTCGAAACGATTGAACCAGCGCCTGACTGTGCGTTGGGACACTGCATCCTCCTTGCACGCTCTGCAGATGTTGGCGACCGCGGTGCCCGTGTCGTTGCCCAGCAGCCACTCGTAGTACACGAACGTACGAATTCGACCTTGGTCCATTTAAGCTTGTACTGGTAGCTAGACGCGGCGACTGCGCCTTATATACCCCTAGCGTGGAACTCTGGAGAACCTTCTAGAAGGTTTTTACACTTGCCTGATATTATAACACTTCTAAGGAAAATTATAGAATTTTGAAAATTTTCGGACAGGAATCATTGGACAGCCTGGTACATGCGAACAAGATATGTTTTTGATTCGATATCCCATTTGCACCAGAGAAACGTTGCCTTGTTTATCGGCTCAGCCCCAACATTTAATGAAAAGGCCAAGTTCTCGTCGCATATTAGTTGGACGAAATATTAGGCTTTTCTTTTTGATGCTAATAGAGCAATAGCTATAGCTAACAGCTTCGTCGACGAGAAGCTCCCATTATGGAAACTGTTAAATCGGACAGCTCAAGTATGAGCACTTAAATCAGGCAAACGTATTCCGATTGATGGGGCTTGAGTACATTGCGGGTGCTTCACGGTTGTAGCAGTGTTTGTAGTGTTTGTCACGGATACAGCCTCAAAATGTAAGAGCTGGTTGATGTTAGGCATCTGGTTTGAGGCATTAATTTGAATGCCAGAATTCTATAAATAATGTTGTATTAGTTCTTTGCATGCCGACCGAGGTTTTTATGGTGGGGCTTTATTATGGGACAAAGAGAGGAAGAATCTTAAAGTATTCTTATGTCGTTTATTTGTAGTAGGATGATTCAATAATGTCGATAAAGTGTATCTAGCATGAATGAGTGACTGAATCTTCGCATGAAATGAATGAAGCCAAAACGAATGAAAACGTGTTAGTACTTCTTTGTGCTTGAAATACTTTCTTCCCACCTACGACAACTCAGCTCTGACTTACAAGGGAATGGACTGGAGCGTATGTCTTTACCTAACATTTTCTTTGGTTGTATTTCGTCGTCATAGCCCCTTGACTTCACAATGTGGACCTCGGGAATGTTGGCGGACCTACTAAAATGGTGTCCGGAATCATTTTCATTCAGGACTTGCAGAATCGCACCTGTTTCCTGTAAAAGTTCGTTCATGAAAATCTGGCTGCTGTTATCATGCGAACGTAACTATGAAAAATTAAATGTAATGGTGAGTGTAGCATTACTTCTGGTCTCATGTTTGGTGTTCTAGTTTCCTGCCAATTTTAAGCTCGTTCGCTCCGTAGTCAGTTCAGTGCTCAGGTTTCCTAAAAAGTGATTTTTGCGCGTGCCTGGTGATAATCTGTAGGGTATAGCAGCTGGACCAGAATTTGTGCATATATGTAGTTCGTGAAGTTTTTGATTACCGGCCTCGGTAAAGATTCATCCAGCGCCGCCGTATCCGTATTGGTTCCCACATCTCTAACACAATTTTACGCTTGAATTTATAAATGCTAAGAGATATGTAACGATAAGGATAATGATAATATCCCGCACGACGTATTTATTTCATGGAGTACCAGGATATCCTAACTGGCAGTGCGAATGGACCAATGATCTTCTCTCTAATTTTGGATACAAAATCGTCTTTAAAAAGTGTTCATGAAGATCGTAGAAGTATTTGTGAAGCTCACAGATCAACTTAATATTCTATAATGTCGTGCGAGGTCCATTTGTTATTACTCGTGGGAAGGCAGCTGAAAGATGTCTCCTTTCCATACTTAAAATGAAATTTATTCCCTCCTAAAGTGCTTTCCTGCTGCAACTATTCACGTCAGCCAGTTTTGTTAGATCTAGTCACGACATTCTAGCGGCTGAATGTATTACACTAAAATCTGATATCACTGTTTTTGTTCCTACCTTATAGGACACGTTCACCTATGTGCTCTTCCACAGAGTTAGTATTATACTTATGCTCTTGCAAAAATGTCGAATATTCGAAAATTTTCGAGCATTCGAAATCGAATATATTCGAAAAACGTGATTTTTCTGAATACTCGAATTCGAATACATTCGAAAAAACGCGATGTTCTGAATATTCGAATTTGAATACATTCGAAAAACGCGATTTTTTGAACATTCGCATTCGAATGAAAAGTCAGGCTCTGATAGACAGGATAGATGACAGCCTGGAAGAACTGGTGGAAGCAATACATAACAGATTCCTTCCTAGTTAAGCACGAGGTTTTTATCACTAAGCCTCTTATAAACTCTCTTATGCATCGTAAAAATGAGGTGGAGAACTTACATATAGTAGGATCAAAGGGCTTATGGAAGCATATAATTTCCTTGTTTACTGGAATGCGAATTTTTTAAAAAGAAGTGCTCGTGTGTTGTAAAGCGCTGCTCATGAAGGACAAAGGAGGGGCTACCAGTCATTTGAAGAGGGCACAATCTGCTTGAGCCACTGTAAGCTTCTATGTGACTTCAGCCGATCGTTTTTGGAATTGGTGGCTGAGTGACTGTTTAAGAACTTTCGTGAAAGAATGCTTTCGGCAAGCAGCAGCTAATGAAGGACTGACGACGAAGTGTTATACGTAAATCTGTAGCAGATGTGCCCTGCTCATCTAAAACCGTGACATATCACACTGTCAATTTTGCGGCCACAAAATTTATTACAGGTAGCTAGGAATAGGCCAGCCATGAGTGCCGGTTTCAATTCTTTCTGGTGATTCGACCAAATAAGTGGTAGAAACACATATTTCTTATTTGTGATGAACTTGTGAATGTAACTATTCCCCAGCCAACATATTGATTAAACGGTAAACGTAACAAAAATCGATCGTTAAATAACGGCCGGCCGATCTACAGTGCCTTCCTTTTGTGAAGTATGGCATACGGCCGACATATCCACGCGACTCCCACTCCCAACGAGTGCATTCCAAACAAGGGCAATTGGTTCACTTCCCGCCCAGCCAAGCAAGCCTTGCATCCCTTCGGGGTCGCTGAATTGGTACTAGATCTCCTTTTGAAGGATAAAACAGTGACGTATCCCTCGGCTGGCCAACGCAACTAATTCTTTATGCCAAATACGCATTCAAATTGCATCCACGATATCCGTAGAGATAGAATGCGTGCCGAATCTCAAGAACGACTGGCTGACATTGTCGCCTCCCTTACAATATATCTTTTGCGGAACCGTAGTTGTTGTAGAAACGACAACCAGAGCATTCTGCGACTATGGAGGAGCAGAAGAGGATAACGAGTAGCGTGATGAAAATCACAAGAACGGCTCCACGAGGCATGTTCTGCACCAGGAGACACCGGACATGGCACAAGACCGAAGCGCACCCCTTTTGACCCTCACGCGCATCCTGCAGACATTTGATTTATTTATTTATTTATTTAATTAATATATTTGCAGAAGGCAAACATTAAAAACAACGCTCAATACTACAAAGCCAAAACAAACACAAACACAGATAGATTTTCCGTCGACTATTAGGGATCTCCGATTCACCACTGCAGTGATTCTGCGTTGAAAAATCCTTGCTGCTCAACATTGTGAACGTTGTACCATAGAAGTTCTCCCTTTTGACAGAAAGGCTTTTTGGGAAAAAGTCGGAGTCGATGAATCGCTCAGTATCCCGGCACCGAGCCACTATCACAGCAGAGCTTTGGCTCACAGAGAGAACCGTTTTGGAGATCCTAATTACCCGAAGAATCTATCATCCTTCTCAAAATACAGCGTTACAGAAATTCCCGTTAGGCATTCGAATAACACTTTTCGAATACTCGAATAATTTTGGCTTCCTGGGAAATTTTGAATATTTGAACGGTTTCGAATACCTTAAATTTTCGAGCATTCGAAATCGAATACATTCGAAAAACGCGTTTTTTCTGAATGTTCGAATTCGAATACATTCGGAAAACGCAATTCTTTAAATATCCGAATTCGAATACATTCGAAAAACGCAATTTTCTGAATATTCGAATTCGAATACATTCGAAAAACGCAATTTTTTGATCATTCGAATTTGAATACATTCGAAGAACGCGATTTTTCGAATATTCGACTTCGATTATTCAAATTCGAATGAAAATCATTCAAATACCTATTCGAATTAACCATTCGAGCATAAGTATAGTTAGTATTATATCTAATCGAATTCAAGAGGAATTTTTGTAAAAAAACTGAAACGTTGGAATATTTGAAATTTTAATAGCTCCACGCACAAAATTTCTTTGGAGTGGCGTTTTGGTGCCAAACCTTGTCGGCTGTTCAGTTTGTATCAAACCAGTTTCTGTCGTGCAGTATGGAAATAATGATGACCTTCAGAGAGCCCTTAGATTTGCCATCGTTACCTCGTCCGTTCCAAAATGACGAAGGGGTTACCGGGTGATCTAAAACAGTGTTCGAAAAGTTGAGTGAATCCGTTTGCTGCCGCGTTTGCGATGATTCTGTTCGCTTGTGATGAGTGGCGTGCTGGCTTCAATCGGGCTTCTTCAGGAAATCTCAGACGGTGTATGCGAAGTGTCCGTGCAACGTCTTGACGCCATCAACACGCGCCTGCAGTACATCGAGCGCTCCTTCCTGGACTCGACGGCCATGGATCCTTACTATCGTCACCTAGTGTTCTCCCCATCGAGGCATTCCACGAAGATCACGTCCTTCTCCAGTATTCTCGACCCAGCTGTGAGGTATCACACCAGTCGCAACGAGACCCATCTGCACAATCTGGCCATGGCAATCACGAAGGTGCAATATGCGGTCGAAAGCGCCATTGACGGCCTTCAGTAGCACTGCATTTACAGGTTTCGAAAACGCTTTCAAAACGCTTTCTATTTAGGAGCCTTAGCCACAAGAATTCGCTTAATCCAGGTCACACTAAAACACCTGTAAGGCTTTCCACGGTTTCTTTCCATTGTTATCAGTCGTCAGGATTTATTGTTGCATGTTAATAATCGCTCTTTCTTCCGATATTTTCTGCGCAGTACACGCTCGTTTAGGCAAAGGATTTCTATTCCATCCAGTCATCATCTGTCCTAGCGATGAAATCTGTCTAAAATGTTAAATCAATAACTACCGTCAACTGCCTTGCAGTGCAGAGGTAGTCGTTTTCGCCGGAGGCCTCAGTTGCTTGTGGGTCATGTACATATCTGTATGCAGTACTACGGCCATTTCGAGCAATTTGCTTTCGACCAGGTTCACTTATGGGCGTGAATGTAGTCTTTGAATGCGTCACGTGGGGGACGGTTTGCGGTAGTAATGATTTTGCCAGTGCCTCAACCAAGTTTTCATTTACGCTGTCCTCCATGCCAAGAGGAGTCCTTGTTCACGTGTGTATGAAGAATTCAGTTCAGGGGAGAGCTCTAATAATTGAAAGCAGTGCGTTTTCGGTTTCCTAGTACATAGACAGTATTCGTGAACCGGAACGTTTTCCCGTATTCTCCTCTGTCGATCTCTGTTGCCTATCAATTACATTGTGATATTGCATTGTATTAGTGATAACAAACGATCAGCGTTTCTGTTTCCTTAATAAAGACAAAGAAGCTTTCGAGCACTGTGAGGCAGTGTAGTATTTTTCTCAATGAGGACAAAACAACACTTTCCAACATTGATTCCGTGGAGTCCGCCATTGAAAGCGACTAAGGTCTGAGCTGTGTGTTGCGACAATTAAGCGCTTCTGGCATTAGTTTTTAAATCTACAGTTCCCTTTCGTTATAACTCGTTTGAAGTGACCGGAGAAAATCCGCGTTATAATGGGAGTCGCGTACCAAGCGCACTCTCTCACGAGCAGATTTGTCTAAAATCGCATACCATGAAACTGTGACAATAGGAAAAACATGTGTGACCATGAAAAGAGCGTGAAGGCATAAAACATCTTTAATAATACAGCCCTGTCCTTAGGGACACTCTCTGTTATATGCATATGTATGACAAATATGTGTACGAAATAACGAGTACCAGACGTAGGTTAAACGTGGTCAAAAACAAAAGTGTGTAAACTGATACTGGAAGATCATCTGTTGCGATCGAAGCTCTCGGCGAGGTGTTAGCCCGTTATTTATTTGTTTATTATATTTGCAGAAGGCAAACATTAGAAACACCCAACATGCACGCAATACAACAAAGCCAAAACAAGGACATGCAATACAAATTATATACAACGAACTCGTAATCGGTATCACTTGTTGACTTGTCTTAAGAAATATCATATCTAAGTAGTGTTCTGCTAACGAGCCGCCTAAACTGCTTTATTGATAAGTCTCTTGATTCGTTCTTCATGAGCTTTAGGCATGCTCTATTTACTCTATATGAAAATGAGTTTGCACATGAACCTGTTTTTGGGCGGAATCTTTTGTAACGTGATCTTTTGTAGAGCACCTCTAGTGCATGAATTGGACAGACTAAATAGCTGCTTCATAATAACTCCGTTGCTACAGCGTCTGGAATTCGGCGGTACTCCCAAGCGCCAGCACGTGCTAGTAGCGTTCGAGTGAAATTGTTCTGAACCCTCTCAATGCAATAAACTTATTTCATCTTATGCGGGTTGAAGACTGTGACACCAGATTCTACAATAGGCCTAACATAAGTTTTATAAGCACGAAGTAGAATATCTTCATGTTTGCTGCACAGTCCTTGAAACGTGCGTATAGCTGCCTGCTTACATCGATCTATGACACGTTCAGAAAAATCTTGATCAGTGCTGCAGCGGAAGCCAAGGTCTTTAACGAAACTAGCAGGTAAAACAACAACACCATCGATGTGGTAGCGAGTCTGGATAGGTGAACTTTTCTTTAGTTGCATAAACGTTGACCTCTGAGTAGACAAACGCAACTGCCACTCTTTAGTCCAGCTTACCAGGGAATTGCCCTTTGCAGCCTAGAGGAATTATTGGCTTCCTTAGTTACATGATATATGTATCTTTACATCATCTGCATACATTTTTATAGAAATTCCATGATATGATTGCCCCTGCCAAGTTATTTGTACAGATATTGAACAGAATTGGTGGAAGAACTGCTACCTGAGGTTCTCCACTCATGGTGGCATAGGCTGAGAAAAGGTCTGATCTAATTTGACTTGGAACGTTCGGCCCGACAGATGTTCAGCGATCCACTTGACGAGTGAAACCCAGTTTTTCTGGCTTGAATATTAATTTTCCATGGGGCACCCGATCAAAAGCTTTCTAAAAATCGAAACATATTAGATATCTCAAGTATACTTACTATTGACTGCAGTTGTTTAATCATCGATGGATTCGAGCAAATTAGTTTCGACAGATCGGCCGGGAACAAATCCATGCTGTTGATCAGAAATAATTCTACGTGCACAAAAAAATTATATGGTCTTTAAGCACCTTCTCAATCAGTCTACATAAAATGGAGGTAATGCTCACAGGGCGAGAATTCATCCTCTCAGTATGGGTAAACCGCGCGCCACGTCCGCGGTGTCCTCGTTGCAAATGGCTTATCAGCACTCCCCCACGATTTGAAAATGTCGAAAGCGATCAAACAGCGCTGTTGTTGTGATCCTGGACGAAAAGCAAAGGACACAGGCACGTTGGTGTGCATCCAACGAATTGTTGCATCCAATACATTAGGTGCTGCTCGTCACTATGAACGATGCAACATAATAGCAGATCTGATCACAAACACAGTCCGCGTTCAATTTCTGTGTGGGACCCGAATTGGGAGCTGGTCGCGTTATAGCGGGAGCGACTTTGAACGCAGAGTTCCTCTCCGAACCGCGCTGTAACGGGAGTGGTGTTGTATCCGACGCGTCTCAACTGGAGCTGGATGTATTGGCGTAAAGGTAAGCTGGTCGGGGCCAGAGAAAATCTGCGTTATATCGATGTCGCGTCTTATCCGGAGGCGTTATAACGAGAGTGGACTGTAGATTTATCTCGCAACACATGTTATTCCTCGTTGATGTTGTGACTTCTCTCAGAGGCTTCAAACAAGACAGCGGGGATTGTATATAGGTAACGCTCATTCGTACCACACACATCGAGCAGAACTCCAGAACGTACCTTATTCATAAATTTTACAAATAGCTGTTCCCACAGCAACACTGAGCAATTGACCGTAGTTTTCTCTCCAAAATGTTGCGCCTACGAACAAAATGCTAATAAATTGCATCTACGCTCTCCCCAACTCTGAAGCTACTCACCATTCGACATCATTCAAAATTTGAACCTCAAAGGCGAGCTCCCTCCGACAGCAGTAATACTGATTAATACTTGATGTTTGAGCGGGCACATTCGGTTGCCTCACTTCGCATTTGAGCCGCAAATTCAGATGAAGTATACCAATTTCACATCAAATTGGACACTTTCCAAGCCTATTTGCACACCCAGGTCAAATTGGTTGTGCTTGACGCTTTTGAAATCATATGAGCTTTTTCTAGAATAAAAGAGAAAATCTCCAAAACGGAGGTATTAGCAAAAGTGCCATAAACACTAGGCTAACTTCGATGAGTTGCACGAACCACAGCCGAAACATCTTGATCACGATAAAAACAGTTGCCTTGCTTTTAGTGGGACACCAATGGACGAGCATTCCGGAAATTGGATTCTGCGGCTGAATAGAACATGTTTTAAACCCAGCTGGAGAGGATGAACGAAACCTTACGCAGTTCTCGCCTCGGAAGATAAACATTCTTCTTTTTCTGGATAACGCCAGATCACACACAAAACACGGCGAAAAGGACTCAGAAAAAGTTGGAAAGTTGGGGAAACTCGAAGTTAAACTTCTACGCCACCTGCCAAACTCGCCCGACCTCACACAGTGTTTATTAGAGATACAAGCAGTTGAATCGTTATCCGTTATCTCGTTTGAGGGAAGAGGGGGTGAGGCGGGGTTCGAGGGGACTGGCTTGTCTCTCTGTCCGTTATCCAGAGATTTTCGATCCGGATAACGGAAAACTTGTATGCTCGTCGTCTTAATAGTGAAGCTCGAAAGGAACTATTAAGGCGGCGAATGGACAACAAATTAGCCAACATGCATAGATACGTATAGTGTTGAAGTTTAACTACGAATACAAGAAGCTTAGGTGGATTTAACGGCAACAGAGTTAGAAGGTCACACTCTTATGTTTAGTTTAGTGTCTTTCATGAGAACATTTTTCTGAAAGGATTTCGAATCCACTTTCGAAAAAGATGAAAATACGTTTGCAACATTATGGCTGTAGCGCCTCCGAAAATCTGAACGGCAACTAATCCATCTAACTTCCAAAGCACGCCGAGCCTTCCAACTTTCGGACTCAATGAGCTGCCTCTCTGGAAAAGATTGCACTGACTTGTCCATCAGCTGGCCACCATAAATCACTGAATAGACCAAGTGCGAATTCAAATTTCGATTACGATATTTTGTAGAAGAAGACATGGTGTCGCTTCGCAGACAGAAATCGATTAAAGCCGGCGTCTATTTTTTTAAACTGATTCGTTTGACAGTCCCTAATAACGTTGAATAATAAATAACGTTGAATAATAAATAACGAGATTTTGGAAGCCTCTATTCTGCCTTATATTGAGACTTTAGTAGGAAGCTGTATATTAGTACTGTACTAAGGACGAGGTTTTGGGTGGGCTTTATTTCGGCCTAACGTTTCGACTGAACCGTCGTCATCAGAGGTCTAAAAGTGGCGCAAGGTTTCTGACGTGGAGTCTACGCGACCAAGCGCATTAGCCGCTCTAGCGGTTCCCACGTTAGTCTAAGAACTTTCACACAGAACCTGGATGGGAAAGATAAACTCACTCATGAATCCACCACAGCTGGTGCGCTGATGGTGTAGCATCGCTGCCCGGAAAACAAAAGGTGTGGATCCGAGTCCCGCCTGGTGCAAGAGTTTTGATCGCAACTAATTATCCTTCTAACAGCTTCTACCCTCTATAACAGCTGCTCTATGCTTAAGCAAAAAGCAAGCAGCAAAAGCGAAAAAGCATCATTTCTATGAAAGACTTCAGCTTCATCCGTTCTTGTGGTAGTAGTCCAGGATAGAACAGCATTATTGTAAATATCAGTAGCCAGGACGAACAAAGAAGTGTAGTGTTATTAAGACGCTTAAGCTTATTCAAGGCGATATGCTATCAACGACCCAAAAGACGACCTATAATTAGTTGTGTTGGCGGGCCAACCGTTAGAATTTCCAGCCTTCTTAACGGTATTGTAAAGCAGTTGTCGACCAAGGTACCCTCACACCTTAATAACACAAATAAATTCGTTAAACCTCTGCACAACTCTAACCTCGTAGAGTGTTGTGTTGTAGAGTCATTCGATGTAACATCACTTTTCCCAAATGTCCAAAACGATCAAGCCCTGCAAGCACTATCCGAGTTATTGGACATGCATATCGGGAAAATTACCACCTTTGGACTTCAAAAACTTTACATCATGACTCTGATAAGGAAATGTTTGAACTGCAACATTTTTAAATGATCAAGCTCATATTTTTCACAACTTATCGTTAGAGGGTTGGCCATGGGTCAACGATTAGACCCGGTTCTTGCGATCTGTTTTATGAGCAGAATTGAAAGGCCTGTGCTCGAACGCTGCCCCCTATTGTACTGCAGATATATATGGTATTCCCGCCTAGAGTACTCATTCCCACTCACCTGGGCCGGTCGATATTCGCTGCTCTCTTCGCTTCGCGATTTATTCCATTCGACTGCACTGATCTCGAAACGGCACCTAAGAAGAACGCCAATGATGAGACGCCGTCATGGCTTATGCCCGTGCTCAAACGATGGGACGAGTATTTCGAGCGGTTTGAAAAGATCTTTGAAGTATTTGTTAAAATGCAGGAGTCGCAAGCAGCAATCCTTAAGAGACTTGATGCTCTTGAGAACAAGCTTGTTTCCGAACCTCAAATAGGCTCCGATCCTAGATCTGCCTTGTATAGTACGCTGGTTAAATTCAAGACAGATTCTAAGATTGTTGATGCGAAAGCCTGCCGCATCACATGGGTAGGCGTTGGTGAGCAAAAGAGCGATGCTGCAACGTGCGCCTTCGATAGAAAGGCCATCAAAGAGGTCGTCGAGACCTCTGGTGATGAGCTTCTCTTAAGCGAATTTAACAGTGGCAGAATTACATTTCATAGGCATCCAAAGGTTCGGAGACAAGCAAGCAGCTCACGTCCTCGTATAATCAAGATATACTTAGGTAGCCAAGATCTCAGGGATAGGATGCTTGAGCATATGCTGTCGGGAAGGCAATCGCTCACGAAGAACTATGTGCATTCGTATGCTAGAACTGATTACACCAAAGAGGAATTGGATTACGACCGATCACTTAGGAGAAGGGCAGGTATAATGAATAGCCAGGAAGGTAAGCTTCTATATATTGTTCGAGATCTGGCTATCCATAAATTGAGTAATCCTCGTGAGTTACCAGCTCGACGTAACCTTCAGTCATCTTCCCCGATGGTTGGATCGGTGCCAGCATCTCTCCCACCTTCTTCGTCGCCGGCTCCTCCTCATACATCTTTGAGCTAGGGTAACGGAACTGCCAACACGTCGAGCGGAACGTCTTCCTCAAATTCTCATCCCCAATTACACTCGGCTCATCAAGATTTCATCTTATGTAACGCAAAGTCAATCGTTAACAAAATATCAGACCTCAACTTTCTGTTGAACAAAATGCCATGTGGTGTATTCATATCAGAAAGCTGGTGCAAACCAGATGAAATCCACGATGCTATTTTAAGTTATGATTCGAAGTACGCCGTGTATCGCTGTGACCGCAAAGGTGTGCGAGTAGGTGGTGGAGTGCTGGCACTTATTCACAAGAAGATTCATCACAGACTTATAGCAGAAAGAGATTTCTTCTGCGAAATACAGTTGTTAGCATTGCAGATCGAATCAAAGCATGGAAATATTTTGTTTCTAATGTGCTATCATCATCGGTGAAGGTGTTAACTTCCATCATCTTCAGTTAACACCTTCACCGAGTTCATAGACTTCCTCCACAATCTGTGTGATGACTGGAATGGTCATATCCTTCTAATGGGCGATTTTAACTTTCCAACGATCGACTGGAGTTCCATGAGACATAGGGGAAACATCTCATCCCGTTCCTCGTGTGATTTCTTGAACTTTGCCACATCACTGAACCTAGAGCAGTTGGTGAAACAACCTACCCATGGCCTTAATGTTTTGGATATCTTATTAGCCTCACAAACTTGTATAATTTCAGCGGTACGTGTTCTTCCTCCTTTTAGCACTTCGGATCACAACAGTGTACTCTTTACAATTTCTGAGGTAGAGCAAAATGTAGTGCGAGTATACAGGGAGAGTAGGAACTTTTTTAAAGGTGACTACATATCTATAATTTCCGCCCTTTCTAATATAGATTGGATTGCAATAAGTAATTCGTCTGACAGTGTTGACGCTTTCTATACGAAAATTATTAGCATATTCCATGAACTTATAAGCAAATACGTGCCTTTATTGAAGCGCAACAGAAACTGTGAAAAATACCCAAGAAGTCTGGTCCTACTGAAGGCTAAAGTTGAGAATCTGCACTTTTCCGCTTCTTCTGTAAGAGACGCTAGATACTCTAAATTCTCTCGGAAGCTTAAGAGAGCTCTAGCTAGGTATCAGATAACCAGAGAAAAAAGAATCGCTTGTCGTGGTGGCCCAAAAAGTTTCTTTAACTACTGCCGAAAGAAGTTAAGGCTGACTGAATCTATCCCAGATCTTATCAGTGATGGAAGGTACATTCGAGATGATAGCGGTAAGTCCAAATTGTTTGCACACTATTTCCAGTCAGTTTACAACCAACCATGTGATTCGAATGTTAGCCTGCCTTCCGTAACCGACAGTGAATTGAACTGGATAGATATTACGAGTGAAACAGTCTACAGCGTGCTGCGTAAGCTACCAAACAGGGTTTCAACATCGCCTGACCGGAATCCTTACACATTCCTAAAGAAGGCAGCACTAGGGCACGCTTCTCCCCTCACTATACTTTTCAACCGGCTCTTGTTACTTGGAAAAGTACCGAAACTGTGGAAAATTGGTCTTGTAAGACCAATTCTCAAGAAAGATCCAAAAAACGACGTTACTAATTATAGACCCATATGTCTAACCAGTTCAATAAGCAAGGTTATGGAGCGCATTTTGTGCAAAAAAATTACTTCGTACCTAAGTGAAAATCAGCTACTTCGAAAAGAACAGCACGGGTTTCTTGAGCATAAATCAACCACGTCTGCCCTTATTTCTACCATCCCCTTATGGCATAGAGAATTAGATAGAGGAAACTATGTGTCTGTCTGCTATCTAGATTATGTAAAAGCTTTCGATTCCATCTCCATTCCTTTACTGGTTAGAAAACTCAGCTCCTACGGGATCAAGGGTCAACTTCTGAAATTCTTGTATTCTTTCCTTACTGACCGGGTTCAGTCTGTAGTAATAAACGACAACTTTTCTCCGTACTATCCTACACCAAGCGGCATTCCTCAAGGAACGTGTCTAGGTCCTCTTTTATTCATAATCTTCATTAACAACTTACCCCTCGTTTTCCGCCGGCTGCTACTGTAGCATTTATGCCGCTGACAGCACCGCTGACAGCAAACTTTTTACAGTCAACGACTGTCAGAAGCTTCAAGACTCAATAAATGCCGTTGCTGAGTGGCCGAAGGCGTGGTCCTTAGAGATCTCTGCTCAAAAAACCGCTGTCATGACGCTAGGGCGTCACCATCCTAACGTATCGTTTACATTAGGGAATTCTACCTTAACCTGCGTTAGTAAGATACGTGATGTAGGCATTACCTACGATACAAACCTCAGTTTTGAAGAACATATTCATGAGAGTGTTAGGAGAGCGCTCAAGTGTTCAAACTTCGTTCTTAGATCTTTCAGAATGCGGGATCCAGCTATGCTTTTCAGACTTTTTGTCTTGTATTAAGGCCGTTGTTAGAGTATTGCTCACTGATATGGTCGCCATATAAGAAAGCGCTCACAGATGAAATTGAAAAGGTTCAGAAAAGCTTCACATATCGTTGCTTTAGCAGATGCGGTCAATTGGGCCTTTCTTACGATGAGCGGTTGTCTAGACTTAATGCCGATGCACTAGAATTCAGGCGTAAGTTAGCGGACTTTACACTAATGTATAAGCTGACAACAAACGAGATAAATCTTAGCATTTCTGACCTTTTCGAGGTCTCGCAGACTATCGGTACATTGAGGGGCCACCCGTTCCGTATAAGACCCGAAAAACCTAACTCCACTGGCTATGAAAACTCCTTCCTTGTTCGAAGAGTTGCGGAGTGGAATAATCTGCATCCCGATCTTTTCATTTATAGAAAGTCTTGCACATTCCAGACCTGTTTAGCTCAACGACTAAGGCAACTAAAGGATGACGCTTCTGCATCGGCTAATGATGAACACTGAATCCAGGCAGCAGTAGGCCTCATAAGTCATAGCACGACTATAGCTACACTGTGGTTGGTGAACCCCGCACTTGAGTGCCCTCACGCTGGCTGACGTCCCGTGCACGATGGCGCAGCCTGTGCGCGCGCTGTCCTAGCGCGCAGAAACGGAAGCACAGTTCCCATGGTGTAGCGTCCTGCCAATGATTTATTGAAATGGAAAATCGGTTTGTCTTTTCCTGGTTTCTTTGCTGTTTTCTTCCACTGGCGGCTGGCTCGTTCGTTCCTCGCGGTCGATTGATGGTGGTTGTGGGAGCTGTGGTTGGAGTCGGTTGCGGTGGCTGGTTGTCGCTGTTGTCCTGGCTCGTTGGTTTCCATCGGCGGTCCGTTGTGGGAAGCGTGGCGGTGCGTCGGTGCAGGAGACGTATGGCCTCTGTGATACCATCGCTCACCCCGAGCGAAGCCTAATGATATGCACCCATATCGATTCCATCGCGCCGCCCGATCGATATGGGAGCATATCATTAGGCGTCGCTCGGGGTGAGCGATGGTATGACAAAGGCCTATGGCATCCTATTTCTTTTTTCCCCATCAGGGTAACCTTTTGGGGTGCGTACTAACTTTCACTTCAACACTTACAAGGTCCACCCCATATAGGTTACAGCTATTCTAGCACCTATGGTAGTAGTATCTTAAGCCCTCTGTTTTTCGCCTCGCGGAGTTATTTTCTTTTCTCTTCGCCGACTGCACTCTAACTGTCTTAGCAAAGTACAAACGACCTCCACTTTTGCATGCACGATATGCTCATCAGTAAAGCTTCCAGCTTTTCTCAATCTTCATCAAACGAATCCTACCCTTGCCCTATCTTCCTTCTTATTTTTCTTTTATTTCATGTTCTCTTTCAATAGCCAATTTATTTTGCTCCTCCTGTGAATTTCTCTCTAATAGTGTGTTGTTTGAATTGGCAATAAATAAATAAATAAATAAATAAATAAATATACATAATACATAGTGATTGTTGTGTCACAACTTCAACACAGTCTAAAAAGTGTTTTAGATTGCTAAACGAACAATCGCAGTACATTAGGCTCACCAGGGAGGTCCTAAGGAACGATTGGCTCGCTTATCTGAGCGCACAAATCAAAGTGTCCAATGGACAGGTTAGTGTGAAATGAAATACTGTAAACCGAGCTCAAAAAACATTTCGATCCATGCAAGATCTGCTCATCCTGCCGTCATTAAACGGATTTTAGAAACATGTTCCAATCGGCAACAGGAATGTGCTCAGGTCCTCAAGAGCGCACGGAATCTTTTCAAGTAGCCTCGGATATTGCTATTTCAAATGGCTACGGTTCGCGGTTCATAATCGTCAGCGACGATTTTACGCTAACCGAAGAGGAAGACCTCGTCCAGATATGTTGCCGTTTGTGGTTCCCTTCATCTCTGACAACGTCAAAGCTGCTTTGCACGGGCTATTGTAGGTGCACAGCTGCAAAATGATGTTATCCTAGTGAACACTCCTAATGATAACATCAGACGGCAGCTAGTCCGTTATAGACTTTACGACAAGCAATGGTTTTCAGTTAACTGCATTACATGTGCAAACGGTAGTGTAGGAGATTGCTCAAGCGTAGGAGTAATCTACGAAATTAAGTACATGGACTGTAACGCTAAGAACATTGGGGAAACGGGTAGGTGTCTAGCAGTGCGCGTAAGGCCCCGTTTATACTTCATCGCGGCGCGACGCGATGGCCACGCAATGAGGCCAAATTGGTTGATCGCGTCGCCCAGCGACATCGCCAGCCGTCCGGAATGAATCGCGTGAGCCCGCGATGAATCGCGTCGCCCTGCGTCGGATCGCATCGCCCTCGAAATGGGTGCGATGCGATGGATCGCGGTGGATTGGGGCGCGGTCGCGGTTGATTGGGGCGAGGTATGGCACCAATCAGCTGATTTTTGGTGCGGGCTCGCACTCGCTCTTCTTTTTTGATTTTTTTTTTAGTCGAATGCCGTTTTTGCCTCTCGAAACCCTTTAAAGTTTGGTTTCAGGTCCCCGCCCGCTCGGATTCGCTGTAGGGTAGCCGGGTTTCGGCCACAAGGTGAGTGTTTCTTCCACTTTCATATTTTCTCATGTTTATTATCATCTTATTGGTTTGTGTGTTTTTTATTCGTTGCTAACGTACTGTTCTTTGCTTTGTTGTTCTTGTTGTTGCTTTGTTCTTCTTGTTTGTTTTTCTGTTTGACCTCATGCTTTCGATTTCAGGTCGCCGCCCGCCCGGATTCGATGGGGGCGAGACGGATTTCGCCCACAAGGTGAGTCTCTTTTCTGTTTGTGTCGTTTTCTCATGTTAATTCCTGCCCATTTCTTTTCCGTGGTTTTCTGTTTGTTACTTACGTAACCAATTTTGTTTTTTATGATGTGTCTGACCTGTACGTTCGATTTCAGGTCTCTGCCCGCCCGGATTCGACGGGGCGAGGCGGATTTCGCCCACAGCGTTCACAAGGTGAGTCTCTTTTCTGTTTGTGTCGTTTTCTCGTGTTAATGCCTGCCTATTTCTTTTGTGTGTCTTTCTATTTGTTGGTTTCATGGCCTGTTTTGTTTTTTATGATGTGTTTGACCTGTACGTTCGATTTCAGGTCTCTGCCCGCCCGGATTCGTCCGCCTGCCCGGATTCGATGGGGGCGAGGCGGATTTCGCCCACAAGGTGAGTCTCTTTTCTGTTTGTGTCGTTTTCTCGTGTTAATGCCTGCCTATTTCTTTTGTGTGTCTTTTTGTTTGTTAGTTACATAATCAATTTTGTTTTTTATGATGTGTTTGACCTGTACGTTCAATTTCAGGTCTCTGCCCGCCCGGATTCGTGCTCCCGCCCGGATTCGTCCGCCCGCCAGGATTCGATGAAGGCGATGCGGATTTCGCCGTAAGGTGAGTGTCTCTCTCGTGTTTATTTACACTGTTTTCTATCGTGATTGTGTTCTGCCTTTTTATTTATTAGTGTTCTTATTATTTATTGATGTAGTAGTCATCCACGATGGCACGTAAAAACACCCCCCCCCCCGTGCAATCGATTGGGTCAGGCTTTCGCGATGGGGCGCGCGCGCACCGTGCAGTGGAGCCGACGACACGTCATCGTCCGCTGGCTTGACAGCTTGGAAGGGGCTGATAGGGATTACACCACTTTTCCGTGCAGTACTTATGAGCACACGACTCAGTGGTATCAAGTAACGACGTGATAATAAGGCAAACAGATAAGGCATCGTATAGCATGTAGCATGTGATGTAATTTACTTTGATAGTGTACATATAAATGTACATTGATACATGTGATGTAATTTATTTTCATTTTTCTAAAGCATTCGATAAGGTGGACCATTATAGACTTATGCAAAACCTGAACATCTGAAGTTCCACCCCTTAGTGTGTAAATGAATACAAAATTGTTCAGAGCGTAGTTTTCAGGTCAGGATAGGAGGTACTTTTTGAGTCTGTAAGTTGGTGAAGAGCGAAGTTCCCCAGAGAGGGGTCCTTTCCGCAGTTCTGTTCGCTATATACGTAGCTGAGCTGCCGTTGATTCTTGAGGAAAGCGGTGTTGTTTGCGAACGATATCAAGATCTATGGGAAAATTGAATCAGGTACCGATGTGGAGAGAGTACATCGTGCATTGGAAAGGATTTATGAGTGGTCAACTATCTGGAAGTTATCTCTTGCCCCTGAGAAAAGTGTACATATGAAATTAGAAGGGTCGGAGTGCTCTGCTTGGTACTCGTTGTGAGGACAAATGTTGAATGCAGTGGTTAAGATGAAGGATTTGGGATTTCATTACAGCAATGAGCAACTCAATCTGCCATGTCTCATCCCTAGACATGCCTTTCATTTCATAATCGTGAAACTCTTTCTTTAGACACTATCACCAAAAGCATGTAGATTCTTTTAGCTTTCATTAAGATTAGCCCTGAGTGGAGGTAAGTCTTAAATCCGACGTTTTGGACCAAACTCATGGAATAGCAATGTCGAAATGGATACGATCCCTTTAAAAAATGTGCAAACCAAGAGAGCTGTATGAGCAAAGCAGACTGTGTGACATATACACTCAATAAACAACTGAATTTCACAACCACGAATCGTAAGAGCATTTCGAAAGTGCATATGTTTAGAATTTACTGTGCTCCAGTTTCGTAACAGCTGTTGCAAGCGTCGCTTAGCGTTTACCGTGAAATATGCCGTGTCGTGACTGCAAAATAGTCCCACGCCCAACTTCGAATTACGCCAAGTCGGCACTGTTTTCCGTAATCTAAGTTCCTGTTCCCCTCGAAGCTACTAAGCCGGCGGATGACGTGTCGTCGGCTCCACTGCACGGTGCGCGCGCGCATCATCGCGAAAGCCTGACCCAATCGATTGCACGGGGGGGGGGTGTTTTTACGTGCCATCGTCATCCACACCCCATATCCCTTTCGATACGAATTTCCTCTGGGGCATCCACGATCCATTGGTGACCTTTAGGATCAGCCATGGCTCGTGAGCGCTAGAGGCGTATCCGTCCGATGACCCTTAGGATCACCGATGCCTCGAGAGTGCCAGAGGCGTGTCCCTGAGTAGAGCATAACCTTGGCGCGCATCCCGCCCTTATTTCCTGAAGTGTATATATTTGGGTTAAGGTAAGCCACTGCATACATATTCTCTTCACAGCCATCCATTGGCAGCGCATAATCTCATGTCTATTTGCCTTACTTTTATCTTCATCGTCATTATATTAGATTATATATTATTATCATGTATTATATGTATTATGTATTATTATTATTATACCATTACATTATTAATAGTACTATTTTTACTGTCATATCCTTTCTCTCCATATCTTAGCATTTTCAAATCAGTTAAGCTTGTACTGTCCAGCTGTTTCGACGGACTTCACCTCTATTCACTTCGCCTCTTTTCCCCACCCCTCCTCCCCATTCATTATTCCCTTCAGCCCATTATTTGCTATTCACTACTACTGTCCTTCCCAATCTGCTATGCCGTCCAATATTCACTGCTGTTATTCTGCTTTTGCTGCTGCTGCTACCGTCCAGGTACGTCTTATGGTATTTCCATCTGTCCATTGCAGTTGTCTGGTATGAGGTGGACTTGCGGCAGAACTCAATAAGATTCTCGTCCATGTCTTCCTTATACTGGCTCACATTGCAGACTGTTGATTGTTTCGTGTCCAGTGGTTTCGACATTGGATGATGTTGACATCTGAGAGTCATGGGTGGGGAGGTGATGAAATCTGGGAGTCATGGGTTGGAAGATGGTGCAATCTGGGAGTCACGGGATGGGAGATGGTGAAATCTGGCAGTCATGGGATGGGAGATGGTGAAATTCTGGAGTCATGGGTTGGGAGGCTATAAAAGGCCGCTCCTCAAGAGATCATGGAGCTGTCCTTAGCTGTTATTCTTCCCTTAGAAATTTACTTTTTCTGTTTCCCTGTTTTTGTTTCTCCTGCTCGTGCCTGCTTTCGTTCTTAGATGTGCCTAACATCCTTGATTGTTTTGGGTTGCAGCATTCACTTTTCAAGCCATGGATGAAGATGAGCCGCGCAGTGTGAGGGCTCCAGGTGCGAAGTTTAGACCACGTGGGCTCAGACGTGGACCCGCAAATGCGTGCATAGTTGCGTGTGTGCAAGTACGCAATGGTGCGTAATCGCGGATCGCGTCGCCGGCTCGTTCGGAGTGCCCATCGCCGTGCGAAACAGCGCGACGCGATTGGACGCATCGCGCCGTTGGAATCGCGTCGCCCGGCGATGGAAGTATAAACGGGGCCTAAGGCCGGGGGCATACTTCAATCGCCGCGATGCCATCGCGGCGCTCAGCTCATGGCCATTCCGCCGCACGCGGCCGAATAGTAAAAGGAAACTTCGCCGCGGCCGCCGCAACAGTTGCATTCGGCGTGCGCGATGGCTTCCCGCGCCCATCGCGGGTATGGCATACTTTTTCGCGCCGCGCGTGGTGTTTAGCGTTGGTCCTGGACGGATCGCCGTCGCGTTCCCTTACAGAGCGATGAGCGATGTGACGGGCGCTGAGAAGTTCAAATTCTTTCGCGTCGCTCTGCAGAACTCATCGCCGCGATTCCATCGCGGCTACGGGAAGTATGCACGAGGCCTAAAAGAACACCTAGCTACTAAACGGCGTTGTTCTTTAAGCAATCCTCTTGGTAGGCATAGATTGAATGCGCATGAGGGTAACGACTACGGGGTCAAATGCACAATTCTGGCCCTTGAAGAGGAAGTGTTTGCAAGGAAAGCATTAGAGGCATCCTGTTTCTTTCCAAGAATCGAGCAGTGAACTCCCGGAATGAGTACCTGTCCATCACAAGTGAATTTCTTCCCTTTGTTCGTCATTGTAACCTCTAGAATGACCAGCAGGCGGTGTGAGTCATAGAATTATTACTTACGCGGTGACTGCACAGTACGACCCAATCGCCTTGCTAGCCCACTGACGACAGGGCGACTACGCCCCAGCTGTGGTGGATTCATGAGTGAGTTTATCTTTCCCATCCAGGTTCTGTGTGAGGGGTTTCGACCTCACACAGAACTTCAACTTGAGACCAGGATCATTAGAAAGAGCTCGGAATGCTGATTACGAATAGGGGTGTCAAAACAAAATGAAATTCCTGAGCGTGTTACGGCTTGCCGAATTCAGATGACTTCACCACAGGATGGCCTTGTGACACAGCTGGCGCGAGAGTGGTGAGTCTTCGGGGCTCCGTAGGAATGGGTCGCCAGCTTCGGGAGTGGCGTAGGGGCTGTGCTCGTGCTCGTGAGGTACGACGTCGTTGGTTCAGTTCTCATTGTCGCCGGTTTTTTTTTTGTAAATCGTAATTTACCTTCGAAATGAGCTTTTATTCTGAATTAAGACACGTGCCTGGTTAAATAGCCCGGAAAACTACCAAACACGTTTGTAAAAATGCTTGAAGGTAAAAAAAAACTGCTATAGTGACATTTTTGTTTACTATTTTTGCACAAAGAGTCCAAATCATACACTGAACAACTAGAGGTGTTTTCAACAACCTTGGCATTCGTGGAATAAAGAAAGAATGTGTGAAGCAGACATGTTGCTCACATTCTGCGCATTTTATACATGCAGCCTCTCTACAACCAGCAACAAAACAGTAAATTCTAGCAAGATCAAGCAAATATTCTCCAGGAGTGACAAAAACACTTGGGTGATCATCATTGTAACCTGCCTTTGCCAAGAGTATTTCAAAAAGTTTGAAAACCTAGAGGCACAAAATATACGCTAAATTTGCGACAGAACCTTCAGTAGGTTGTCTCTCTGGGTCACGTTGAACTCAACGTTATTTGCATTTCTCATTTCGAAGATGAATGATTTGCAAAAAGCCGGCAGCAACGAGAACCGATCCAACGGCCTCGCACCCGACACTGCCCCTGCACCGCTGCCGCAGCTGTCTGTCTACGGGGGCAGACATAACTCCAACGCCGCGCGAACCCCCCCCCCCCCTGGCGTCGCGCACGGTGCGCGATGAAATTGGACGAGTTGTCGCGGTCCGACTGCTTCCGATAAAGACGGCTAGTGACTCGCGCTAGAGTGCGAAAGTGTGTGCTGGCGAGATGAGCATGAGACAAATCTGATGTCTCCTGATAGGAAAGTGGGAGTGATTATTAACAAAATGCGAGCGAATGGGACTCAAACTATTTTAAATGAGTGAGAGGAAATGGTCAAGGATCTGGTGAGGAGAATTCGAAACAAGAACTGGGACGGGATTACTAACTAGAAGTTTCGGAAGCAAGTGTTTGTAAGTTTCTATTGGGGGGGGGATGAGCGCAACTAATCCACTCGCGCTTTTCCCTTAATTTTAAGTTTACGCTACACTTGACGGTCACCAATTCACTTGCCATAGTTTATGTGCAATGCCGGCAAGCATCCCTTTAGCAATCACTAAAGATCTCCGTATTTCTCCAATATACAAGCATTTATGCACTTTACTGCTACCTTTTTCTTCCAAGTGCCCCCACCAAAAGAGTTCCTCCTCTATTTCATTTGGGGCTCCCTGTGGCAAGAAACTAGTCGAGGAGCTTAAAGACTGACAAAATTTGGTGCTCCGTGGCTAACCACGCGTCACCGAGCGCACGTCCGCGTTTCAGCGCCGTGACGTCGATGCGGCTAGCGCGCGACGTCGCGTTGGAGTTACGTCCTGGAGCCGTCTGCCTATTCTTACGGAGCCCTGATGACTCACCATCCTCCCGCCAGCTGTGTCACACGGTCAGCCTGTGGTGAGGCCACCCGATTTTGGCCGGCCGTAACCTGCTCAGAAATCTTATTTTGCAATTTTGACATATTCGTAGTCATGTAAGGAATCGTGTCCCACGCTTCCTAGTGGTAGGATAGTTTACCGTAACCCCACCTTAGTGGCACATTACTCTCCCACGCTAGGTTACTGTAGCATCAGCTAAGCCTCCTATATCTCCCGCTTCTATCTCCTATTGCTCATGCATTCCATCCATACTACCGTAACCGATGCTCGTATTTATAGGAGGAGCTCCGTGGACGAGGCAATCGAATGGACGTCTGACCGGTGGACGGCTGCGCGCCGTCGCTACGAGCCCGAACCCCCAACCCGACTTCCACCGTCTGTCGACTCCGTCTCCCGTCACCTCTCCACACGCCCCACTGCGCCTTCGTCAATCTGATCTATATATTGCTTCTTGCCTGTACTTATGCAGATAAACATGTATTCTCTATCGACTATCGGCAGAAGCACATAGAGGCGGAAGGCCTCTTATGACTGGTAGCAGCGAGCTCGACGTGGAGGACGACGGCAGTACGGTAGGTTGTAAGGGTTTCTTTTCCGTTAAATTTCTGTAAGTTTTCGCTCTGCTGGGCGTTTGCTAGACATCTGTTTCGTGGCCAGAAGGAGATCGTCAGCGACGTTAGGCTTTCCAACGTAAGTTCGGGATCTTAGGGACGGTTTTTTCTGTATAGGTGCACCTAGTTAGAAGTTAGTGGCGTAGTCATGCCCAGTTTAGGTTTCGCGCGATTTGAATTCGGAGAAGCGCTTCTCTCACGAGGTCCTCTTTGTGCCGCAATTTCAAAAGCTCACGAGCTGGTCCCAGACCAGGCGGCGAGCCTCCTTTTGTGTCTCTAAAACTAAATTCTATGGACCAGCACATGCGCTCCGAACTCAAGTCGCGCCAGCCGGTAATCAAAGGACTCTTTATGTCCAATTTGTCTTTGTGCGCTCGAACGCATGCGAAGCCGTTCGAGCGGTGAGCGCAGTTTAAAACGGTCGACCACTAGGGTTTGACGAAAGGAAGATGGAAATTTCCCCCGGGGGCCTGCTGGCCGATTATTTGAGAAATGTTTCGAGCAGGAAATCGCGAGATAGCGCAGAGGAGCGCACATGAGGTAGAAGCCCGTTTGGTGGCTAAGTCACGGTAAGGAGTACTCCCAGGTTGAGAAGGCGGTCGCTCCGCCAGTCGCCCGAGAGCGACAGTTCGAGGATTCGTGAGCGGTAAGGAAATTACCTGTCAGAGGATTTTTTTTTCGGTTGGTCGGATAGTAAAAATTCGAATTTAGTGTATGGTATGGAAAATATTCAAATTTGTTTATTTTAAGCAGTCGTGGTATTCTCTTGCGCTTATCTCAAAGTCCATCTCAGCGAGAGTCGCGTGAAATGTGACTCCCATGTTTTTGCAAGACGCCCGAGCAATCAGATAAGCTCGGCTCGTTTCTTCCCACCAGATGCTTTCACAGGAAGGGCATTCTGCGGAGGGAACCTTTGTCCCCTTATCTGATCGGTTCCCAGCTCGGCCGCAACAACATTTCCCCTCACGCGCCGGCGCCGCCCGAGCGTAGGCGAGGTTACGGTATCAACCAATCAGGAGCGCGCCATACTGTAAGGGCCGCCCCTTCGACGGTCTCGGCAGAGCTCCACCCTCAGCTCCTGCCATTCGACTCGACGATGCCGACGACGCGCAGTGGTGCGCAGTCCTCTTCGAGCTCCAGTTCGTCTTCTACGGCCCCGACGACTTCGTCTTCGCCTCCAGTGCCCATCGGAACTGATGTTCCACCATCCGACTCATCTGAGCCCTCTCTGGCTCCCATTGCAGAGGCTTTCAGGAGGATGGAACCGACGACGCTCATCCAAGCTCAGGACATCTGGCCGTTTCGTGACGCTACTTACGACAACTTCAACCAGGTACTCAAGGGACAGAGGACGCTGAACGAGCACGTCAACGAAGGAAACACCGAAATCGCCCAGCGGCTCAACGAGACGTTCCAGACGATGGGCCAACGTACACCGGTAGTCGCAGTGTTGAGTGATCAAGCTCCGTCCCTTCTAATGGCTCCGTTTAGCGGCTCAGGCGACCAAGGAATGCACTTCTCGTTCTGGTCCGGTCCCGCCAACGGACGAGCAGAAGGCCTACTTTCTTATAGCGCACCTTTCAGGTACGACTCGTGAGAAGGTAGAGGAGCTTCCCCGAGAAAAGCGGCTCAATTACGCGGCGCTTACGGAATTTTTGCGGACCTATTTTGAGGGACCCCAGCAGAGGTACTTAGCCCGTCAGAAACTGGCCGCGTGCAAGCAGAAGCCCACGGAAACGACTACAGCTTTCGCGGACCGTCTCAAGATTTTGGTAAGATCAGCTATGGCCGGACTCGATACCGAGACGCAGAACGAACTGGCTCTGGCAGAGTTCGTCTCCCGTCTCCGTGGGGATATCCGCTCATTCGTCAGGATGCACAATCCGACGACGCTGGACGAAGCCCTAGAGAAAGCCAGGTTAGTTGAACAAGTTCTTACAGAGGCTGCAGCTGATCGTCTTCTTCACCCGACTCAACCGATCGTCGAAGTTCACGCGCTGGACCATGGACACTCGCCCAGAAGGCCACAATTCGACCAAGCCTACCAACCCAGGAGGCCAGAATTCGACCATGCCTACCAAGGGCCGGAGCAGGTACGTCGCTACCGTCCTCAGACGAATACTCAGAGGGTCACTTTCCAGAGCCAGGGTGGTAACCAGAGACGACCCTTTCGCCAGGAAGCGCCCAGGAGATCCGACCAATGCTACAACTGCGGAGGAACGGGGCACTTCAGCCGCCAATGCCCGTCGCCTCCAGTAGGACCAAGACGCGACAACAGGAGTACAGGTAGGTCTCCTAATTTTCGTGAGCGATCGAATCAGCAGTCCTACGGGCCTCGGCAAGACGCACGCATGATGCCCTGCGTGCCGACCGCTCCTCCAGCCAAGCAGGTACGTTTCGACGACGCCACGGACCGACTACAGGAGCTTTCATTAGCCGTTGACCGGACCAAGAGCGAGTTGGAGCAGTCGAAGGCCCAGATCGCAGCGCTTCGCCAGAGGAACGAGGAGCTCGCCAGCTCAGCGTTCAGGTCAACCATTTCAGCTCCGACTTCTCGTCCGGACGTCAAGGCCTTCATCCTCTGCTCGATGGCAGTCTCCCTCTTGTCAGGCGCTTCAGCCGAGGCTGACGCTTGGCTTTGCCCCAGCGAGAATCCTTCGCAACTTTTCTTCGTGCCGAGCGCATACAATTGTTCCCGGCTGATGCCAGACCACCTGACAAATCCAGTAGAGCTTACTTTACAGGTTTTTAGGCCTAACACGAAGCGGTATAATACACCAGGCTCACTCTGCAGGATCATTCGGCAATCGGTCTACTTCTCGGTCAACTTCTTTGGGGCGCGCCGCGAACTTCACAAAGACTCCCAACTGGCGGTCTCCTCAGAGGAATGCAAGCGCATGCTTCAGCACAAAAGATGCGACTTCGGCGAAATGGTCCACAAAGACGGCATCTGGCAGACTGTAAACCAACTTGAGTTCGAGTTTCCGTCGGCCCCCTTTGGCTGTTGTTCCGACCATGAGGCACATGTGGTCAACTGCTATCTCCTCGAAACCGTCATTCACGCTCGCCACGGAACTGACGCTCCGCAAGCCGCGATTGGGGACCTGTCCTCATGCCAATACAAGGACGGAGTCTGCATTTTAGCCGACGGCTCAGCGATCATCTGGGAGCCTGACCAGGAAGAAGAGTGCCGATTTATCTACGTAGCCAAGATGAAGGGCCTACGCATGGGTCACGTATGGATCAGCGAGTCGAAGGAATTCGCTCTATCATGGTCTACGGGATTGCAGACAGTCCAAGACTGTCTCAAACAGTTGGTCGTGACCGACCAGGGTTACGCCGTGTCTTTCCTCCGTAGAGCCCCCAGATCAGTGGCACCAGAGGCTGGATTGGTAACATCCAACCAGCTGTCTGCTCAACTTCTAGCCGTAGAGGGATCCATCCAGACGGCACTCGCAGCGACGTTTCAGCACGCCATCAGCGTCCTTTGCGAACGGACGAATATTCTGGCGATTTCCCTCCACGCGTCCTTGAGGAGCAACCCGACACTCACCATGCGGAACCTGTTAGGACGACAAGACGTCGACGCGACTCATTTGGGCAATGGTTTTGTCCAGATACGCAGATGTATCCCGTTACCAATGGCCGCCATACGACTCCTGCCGTTCAACTCGTCGTGCTTCGAGTACCCGCGCGTGGAGCTGTCACTTCCCAGTGGATCAAAATGGCAGGCCTTCCTTAATCCCGCAACGGGGGTCATCAGCAGCACAGCCGCGGCCGCGGATTGCGCCAGCACCAGCCCTTTCTATCTGCTGGCCAACGGATACTTAATTAGGTTCTCGGCTCTCGACGGTAAGGTGACACCTGTTTCGATGCAAGGGATCGAGACGATTTCGTCTCTCCCACAGTTCGCATCGGTCACTGTAGCCCCAAAGCTCACGATCTTCCACAACCTAATTCTGACCAATTTCAGCGAGATCGCAGCGGACAACCAGCTACAGGAAATGTGGATTGCAGCGGAACACGAGAGACTGATCGACCACGTCACGCACATGGACACGCCACGCACCAGGACAGACACCGCCCTTTCGCAGGTAAGTATGGCATCGTTTAATTGGCCATGGTCTCTGTTTTCCCCTTTTGATTTTTGGGTTTTCGTGTGTTGCATAGCGGTCACACTACGGCTCCTACATTTAGCCGTAGTGACGTATCTCGGCATGAATTTCTACAGGCTGCTGCCTGGCTTCCTGATGAATAATATCTCTAGATCGTCTCCTTCTCCACCCGCATCACCCGGATCACCGGTACCCGAGCCACCCACTGAGGACACGCCATCGAGGACTATCAGTAGACCCCGTTTCGCCGCACCTTTAGTCCTTTCCCAGGTAAAGATCGACACCGGAAATGGATGGCCACCCCGCGCAACGACGGTACCAGCCCAGGTCATGGCCTTACCCACGGGACAGCAATTCTTCGTTACGCAGATCCCAGTGTCAGCCAACCACGTGCGAATGCTCGCATTGGTCGACACCGGCGCAGGGATTACGGTAGCTAGCCAATCCCTCCTGCCGTTACTTGGCATATTCGGACTCGATCCGAGCCACGTTCCCTCAGCCGTAGGAATGGCCGGAATCCCAGTCCGCTTCGTAGGATGCGCCACAATCGATCTGGAAATTGGAGACCAACAACTGAAGCAGACAGTCCACTTCACGGAATCGCAATGTGTCCCCACGGCAGCCAATTCCTACAACATGATCCTAGGAAACGACGTCCTAAGCCGCCTTCCAGCCTGGTCAGTGGACTATAAAAATCGGACGTTCCATATGGGAGACACCCAAGTCCAGATCTTCACGTTCGTGGTAGAGGAACTTCCACTGCCGATCCCACCAACGCCAGAACCCCCACTGGAGATCGCCGTACGAGCTGCAGAAACCGTTATCCTTCAACCTGGTTCAGAAACCATGGTTCCGTGCTATGTGGCCGACGTCTCCAGGAATCTCGGGCCAATGATGTCATTGGGCAACGTGCTCAACAGCGAAGCGGTCTTCGTAGCTCCAGCGGTTTTCAGGTCTGTAGAGCCCCGCCTTCTCCTGTCCAATCCGTCTCCAGCGGTCCAGGTCGTCTACAAAGACCAGCGACTAGCGACAGCTGAGACGCTTCAGGTCGCCCCAGATGGGTCTCTCGTGGAGATCCAGCCGTGTTTTTAGCGGCGCCCAGGTGCTAGCGCACCAGGCCGCCCAAGCTGATGGCTTGACCACTAGATCAGTGCCTTTTCAGATCGATCTTTCTCATGCTGAGGTAACAGATGAGCAGAAGGCACGGCTACACGACCTTTTTGTAGAATTCCAGGATCGTATCTCTACCTCTTCGTATGACCTCGGCTCATACGAATGGGATCCCATTTCGATTAAGACGACGACGGAAATCCCACCTACGAAGCATCGACCGACCCGAGTTCCGACCCGATTTCAGAAGGAATTGGACGACCACATCAACAAGCTACTCCAGGCCGGTAGAATCGTCGAAAGCGACACTCCATGGGTACACAATACGGTGCTTGTCAAGAAGAAAGACGGATCACTACGGGTCTGTTTGGACTTTCGGCCGTTGAACGACATCACCATCCCGGACCATTACCCACTTCCGAGGATAGAAGACCTCTTGGAAAAAGTCGCAGGTAACCGGTTTTACACCTCTTTCGATCTAGCATCCGGCTACATGCAGCTGTTGCTGTCCCCTGAGGCACAAGCCAAGTGCGGTTGGGCTACGCATCGGGGAGTGTACCAGTTCGTCTACCTGCCTTTCGGCCTACGCAACGCCGGCGCGTATTTCTCTCGAGCAATGGCTAAGATCCTAGCCGGACTGGATGGTAACTGTCTTGCTTACCTGGACGACATCATCATTTTCAATAAGGATTTCGAGTCTCATTTGGTTTCTTTGAGGAAAGTCCTAGAACGTTTTAGAATTTTTAACATCAAGGCCTCAGGTAAGAAATTGACCGATATTGCGCAGTCCAAGATCACTTTTCTAGGTCACGAAATCTCAAGAGACTCCTACCAACCGGCCGAGCGCAACACCCGCGCAATCAGGGACATGCCACGACCCAAGACGATCAAGGAAGTCAAAGGATTCCTAGGTATGACGAATTTCTTTCGGAAATTTATCAAGGGTTTCGCCTTGATCGCAGCTCCGCTGTACGACCTTTGTAAGGGAAAGGCCAAGTTCGAGTGGACCCAAGCACAAGAGGATGCCTTCACTAACCTCAAGGCAGCCCTAGTCTCGAGACCCTGTTTAGCGTTTCCCAAGGACCAGGAGTTCATTCTCCACACGGACGGCAGCAAAATCGCCGTAGGAGCAGCCCTACTCCAGCTCCAGGACGACAATAAGACCTTGGCAGCCGTAGGGTATTTCAGCAAGACGTTGTCCGATTCCCAGCGGAAGTGGAGTCCCACGCACATTGAATTGTTCGCGATGATCAGCGCTCTTCGATTTTTTCGGACCACCATATACGGTAATTTAACCCGCATCCACTCGGACCACAAGCCCTTGACTTTCTTGCTACGTCACGGTAAGACTCACGACAACCTTGCTAGATGGGCTGTCGAATTACAGAGTTATAACATCAGTATCGAGTATCTAAAAGGGTCATCAAACGTCGTTGCTGACTGTCTGAGTCGTATGGAGAACCCGCATCACCAATTCGTCGACGGAGAACCTGAAACTGAGGACATCGTCGAATTCCCGGTCTGTCTGGTGTTGCAGCAACCAGCTGCACCCGTAAGGATAAGTCCCTACGATGTTCTCATCGAGCAAAAGAAAGATAAGCTGTGTCAGCCTTTGATGCACTTTTTAGAGACCGGAACGATACCCTCCAACACCTCAGACGAAGTCAAGGCACAAATCGAGGAGCTGTCCGAAACCTGCATCTTGCGAGGAAACGGTTGCCTCTACAAGTTGCTTCCGAAAGCGGCAGAGTCAGGTAACCCACATTCAGCGTTGTTTCTTCCAGAACACCTTCGCGAACCCGTCTGTATAGCTCTGCATTCTAGTCCGGTTGCGGGTGGCCATTTCAATTGGAAGAAAACGCTCGCTAAAATCGCGCGCAAGTATTTCTGGCCCACCATGAAGCATGACGTATACCGGTTCGCTCGAGCATGCGATGAGTGTCAAAGGAAACGGTCACATCCGCTAACCCGCGAGAATCTCATACCGATCCACGCCGACGCAGTGTTCCACAAAGTATACTTAGACCTTAGCGGCCCCTACCACACCTCGGGTAGCTCTAACAAGTATATACTGTGTCTCATAGATCATTTCTCTAAGTATGCGGTCACTGCCCCGTTGCAGGATTGCACAGCGCCTACCGTAGCTCACGCGATCATGACCGAGTGCATCTTGAAGTACGGTACCATGACGGAGCTCGTTTCAGACAACGCTTCTTACCTCAAGGGAGAGCTAATGACCGAACTTGGGAAACTTTTGCGTGTAGGTCGCTATTTCTGTACCCCGTACCACCACGAAGGCAACGGAGCCTGCGAGAGAATTTTTGCAACCCTCCAGGCCATGCTGCGGACCTACATCACGGACAACTAGCTCGACTGGGACCGTTTCTTGCCCGCGTGCACCTTCTGCTACAATACGACGGTCCACTCCAGCACGAACAATTCGCCGTTCTTCCTGATGTTCGGACGCGACCCGGTGTTCAGCATCGACTTGGTAATTAAACGTCAGGTCATGGAACACATCCCAGCAGATGACGACGCCAGCATCTACAAGGAATCCTTGCTCTCTGCCCTGCACTCCGCTTGGACCGCGGCAGCAGCGTACAACGCACGCCAGAGTCAGGAATTCAAAAAGCAGCACGACAAGTCAGGTTTGTCCCCGCTATCGGTAAGTGTTGGAGATCGAGTCTACCTTAGGGACTTCGCTCCCAAGGTTGGACTCTCCCCCAAGCTCTGCTACCCCTGGCTTGGTCAGTTCCGGGTCATTTCAGTCGACCATCCCCATCTGGTCATAGTCAGCATTTCATCGCCCCAGTCCCCACCAAAACGGGTACATATGAATCAAGTAAAGAAGTGTTTCACGCTAACCGGCCCGGTATTCACCTCGCCATGGCTACCAATCGAGGAGAAGGAAGCTCTTGCCCACCACAATGCAGAGGACACCGATAAGGTCGGTTACAATCATAAAGTTCCTGTTGTTTCAGATACGTCTCGACAACTGCCGACCCACCAGTACAACACGCGATTCAGGAAACGGACCCCCTCTCTTTAATTTTTTTTCTCTTTTTTCATCACTCACCCCACTCAGTTTGCATCCTAACCCGCTTTGGGCTCTATCTCCTTGGTTCAGCCAATTGGCTTCTCTTCACGGCGTGTTGTGTTCGTCCTCGTGGTGTGTGTGTTCCTTTCTTCCTTTTCAGCAGATCGGACATGAGTCTATCCATTTCAGAAGTCGAACATGTCCGATCGCGGAAGTTCTGCCGATGAACCCGCCGGGCGAGCCGACTCAGTCGATATGGCCGACGACAGCCAATCAGAGCCCGACGACAGCGAGCCGCCGTGCCTCAGCCAATTGGCACTGTCATCGCCGCCCGCCTCCGCCTCCAACCGCTGCCGGCTCTACCAACGGATCAATCACGCAGGAGCCAGCCGACCAGCCGGGTCCATCGTCAGCTGCCGTCGACGCGCCGTGTTCTTCGTCTCCAGCTACCGGAACTGTTGTTCCAAAAGCTTACAAATCTGATTCTTTCTCTTTTGCAAGCACAGCGCGACGACTCGCATCGACAGCGTCTTCCAGCACGTCAGATGGTCAGGCAACACCGCCGCCCAGACCTCCAGCACCCCCGGCTCCAGCTCCAGCTCTCCAGCTGACCCTTCGCCAGCCTCCGCCTTTGCCTCAGACGACGCCGGAGAATTTCACCCACCCGCTCATCGACGCACATCCATGGGGGCAGTACGTTCGACCGCGCCGCCCGCCACGCGTCAATCCCGCGTTCGTGACCAGCGCGCTACCCCTAGATATCTACAAGCAGTTCAAGGGTGGTGGCTACCTGTCGCAGCGCTTCGTCAAGGGACTATTTCCGCGCTCGTTCGTGGAGCGACCGAGTGAAAGGTCGAAGCTGCCTATCTTCGAACTGATGCGCTTGGAGCATGCAGTCGCCTTCCGCACAGCCTCACAGAACGTGATCGACGACCTTCTTGCAGGACGATACCAACACGTCGAGAACACCCGGAAGCGCTCAGCCGAAGGCGCCATGCCTTCGGTGGTCTATCCGCTCCCCAGGTCGTCGTTCCCAGTACTGTACCAGGTCGTCCACCGCGGACACGGACAAGGCGTCATCCTGGAGGCCAAGGATTTTTTCATTCCAGGACCAGACCGCAGAGAACTCCAATTTCTGGTGCTCGATCAATACAGCACCAACGTGAAGCTCAATACCCGCGGTTTCGACAAAGACGTCGTCTCGGTCAAGGACTTCATCTGGGTCTATTCCGTGGAACCCACGATGGCTGCGCTCAGCGATCCTCAGGGCACGTTACAAAAGGCACGAGTCGCCAAGGCCACTTCGCTGGACAATCGCGTCCCCTACTTCTTCCGCGTCTCGGAGTTTGTCTTTGTGACCCCGTCATCCTTCCCACGGCAAATTCTGGGAATCGTCCTCTCTTCCATCGACCGCGGACACGGTGTACGCGCGTTCCGAATCGCTTTTGAGAGTGCTCCAGAGGCCGTCAACGTCTCAGTCAACGTGTGCAACTTCGGCATCCGGCCATTCGAGGTTGATGAGGTCGTCCTCGCCTTTTCGCGTGAGAACGTTTCATGCGCAATGCGGTTCTCGGAACCTCCAGTGTCGATCGAGGCCCAGAACTTCCTGTGCCTGCAGGCTAGGTCCTTCCTTCCTGCTTGCCCCGACGAGGGCTTACTCCCACTCAAGGTTAGACGCCTGCCTCGCGACGACCTCACGTGACTCGACGATCGTGGCAACCGCTTCCGCAGCTACGCCAGGAGCCCAGCCTATGCCAGGCCCAAGATGGCTCAGCTGTTCAACGTCGCCTGCTCAGCGCTGTCTGCCATCAACTTCCTCAATGACGACAAACGGACACACGAGGTAGATGCCACCGTTCCAAGCATGTCCGCTTACCCACTCCGCCTCGAGTTCACTCTCGACGGCATGTCTTCGGAGTGCGGCTGGACTAACCAGAGGCCGGTCTACCTATGGATCGTAGGCGCCCAATCGCTATGCCGAGCGATCATCCAGAAGGCCGAGTTCGACTTCGAAGGCCAGCGAATCCACGTCCGCGTAGCTGTCCCATCGTACGCTCATCGCGGCACGCTCGGCGCGGTGCGCAGATTTCAGAGGACCGAGGATGGCATCGTGAAGGTGACGGTCTGCGTCAAGCTCGGACGTGCACCGACCGGAGCTGATCCAGTATACGACATCATTTCGTCGTCGAAGCTGTTCGAGGATTTCTCGCCGACTGACCGATCTGTCGCAGCGGACCTCTTACCAGGGAACTACCTGAGGTGTAGGTCTGAACCAGCGATGTGATGCATATGGGCAGAAGCTCCTCCCTCTCAGAAGTAACAATAAGCAAGTATCTCGACCCGAGTACAGCTTTGAGCAGAGTTACGGCCCGTGGAAGCAGCACCATTGAAAAGGTGTGGTGAATCAAGCAAGGAGGCTGGTATCTTATCACTCTCGAGTTCATTGTTCTCTTGAGTCCGTGTGTCGACGGGGCGGCTGAGTGGATAGCGTGACAGACTTACGAGCGAAATGCCAGGGGTTTGGATCCTGCGTTGGGCATGTCTTTTGCATTTTCATAGACTTTGTGTTCATGCGAGGGGTGGATGCACTAACAGCAGAGCAGGTAAGGAACAGCTTTATGTGTCATTCAATCTTGGACTATACCGCCTGTCGTCCGTTGATCATCGAGTTGCTCCAGCGGGCGCCAGCAACGTCCCTATTTGTTCCAGTCGTGTGCCTGGGTGCTCAATGGATCAATCTCGCTTTAGGAACACGACCGTTCGTTTCGAGCTTTTACGCAGAAGTCCTAGCGTACTGGTGTTTCTCTGAAAAATCCCTCCCATCCCCCCCCCCCAGAATCCTGTCTGTGATGACCTTCAACCAGCGGGTGTCTTCGAAACGCATTTCGTAGCCGGCCGACGTAATTTTCGACGACTAGCTCATTCAACAGCGTCTCTAGTCCTCAAATGTCGACAAAGCTCGGAACTCCGGAGGCCTTCTCTCATTTCCTTGAATCATGTAACTCCAAGCATCATCCCTTTGATTGCTCGCAGCGCGACGATGATCACTTGATCATCCTGCTTTTGTATGGTACGATAGCGCAAGAAGAGCAGTGAATTCGAATGGGAAGGCATGGAGGCGAACGTCCTTCGTCTTCCACAACACTCTTGGTAGCCCATCCTTTGGTCATTCTTCTTCATGGAGATCGTCACGTGAGATTCACCTCAACACTAACGCTCTCGCATGCAGGAAGTCGGCCAGCACTCACTTATATTGACTGAAGATTGGTGTAACCAACATCGTGACTTTCTGGTTTGGTAGGACCCGAACCAGGAACCTGAATTCGGGGTGCCGCTTTCACTCTGTTACACCTATGTAAACATGAAACACTAGTCAACAAACAAGGTTGCTCTCCGTAGCAGTTTCACATGTAGAATATCCAGAATTCATGGTTTTTGCTTCTGGTCTCTCCAATACTAACTACAAGTCTTCCATCCCAGCTGGATCGATTCCCGGCTGGATCGATTTTGCACCAGACTTTTTCGGAAGGATAAACTCTTACATGTCCATCGGTTGGCCACCGCTGTAAAAGACTATATTCGCATCGAAACTGCTTTAACGGTGTCCCGTAGGAGTAGAATACACGGCGCATCCCAAAGTGGGCTATGGTGACGCCAACCTTTATCCTTCATAAGGGTTAACAACAGGGTCAACCTGTTCGTTACCTGCTCTGCTGTTAGTGCATACACCCCTCGCATGAACACAAAGTTTATGAAAATGCAAAAGACATGCCCAACGCACGATCCAAACCCTTGGGATTTCGCTCGTAAGTCTGTCACGCTATCCACTCGGCCGCCCCGTCGACACACGGAGTCAAGAGAACAATGAACTCGAGAGTGATAAGATACCAGCCTTCTTGCTTGATTCACCACACCTTTTCAATGGTGCTGCTTCCACGGGCCGTAACTCTGCTCAAAGTTGTACTCGGGTCGAGATACTTGCATATTGCTACTTCTGAGAGAGAGGAGCTTCTGCCCATATGCATCACATCGCTGGTTCAGACCTACACCTCAGGTACTTCCCTGGTTAGACATGGTCTACGGAGGAGCCCAGCATAATTATCGGCCTGCTGGTCGCTTACCCGAAAATGCAGTCGTGTCTGTTGCAGGTACTTCCATCACACTCCGCCCGGAACAGCTAGCAGCAATTCGTCTCGGCGAAGGACGATATCCTGTGGTAGGCATCCAGGCTGCATATGGAACAGGAAAGACCGTAGTCGGCGCCCTCATCGCCGCTAGGGTAGCGCGAGCCAACAAAACGCACAGGGTCATCGCCACGTCCACGACCAACACCGCCGTCGCACAGTTCACGGACACGATCATGAAGCTCGACGACTTTCGCGACCTGACCCTCCTTCGCTACGTGTCTGATACAGCACTCACAGAGGGAGCACCGACAACCGTCAACGATATGCACACCATCCTGAAGCGCCTTCCGACGGATTACGCGCACGTGCTCACTGATGATGAAATGGCACTGTGCGAGACGTTCAGCAGAGGTCGAGAACTGATCGAGCGTCTCTTGTTTCACCCCGACGACGCGCTTTTCCTCAGTCAGGACGAGCGCGAGGAGTACCGCCTTGCTGAAAAGGAGGTTTCACGCATCACCACGAAGGTGATCGCCATCATGTTCAGGGTCCGGATGCCCGCCATCATCTGCCTAACGACGTCCGCTCTGCTCAACGCCACCGACAGCGGAGGAATCTTTAATGGACTGTTGTCCGAGTTCACGACCATTATTGGCGATGAAGCCTCACAGATTCCAGAACCCGCGATGGTCGCCATTGCGACTCGTGTTCCAGACGCCCGCCATGTCTACATCGGCGATGTACACCAGCTGGAACCCCACATCCGCTGTAGCCGAACGTCCACCCCGGCTAAATTCGGAGCACTGGGAGTGATGGATCTTCTAGTCCAACGAAGGATCCCGATGGCGCCGCTGACCACGACGTTCCGGTCGCACCCGGAATTGAACGCCATGCCGAACCGGCTGTTCTACGAGAACACGCTGATCAGCGGAACGACTGCAGAGAACCGACGCCTGTTCCTCGACAACACGCGGTGCCGCAACCGCAAGCTGCCGTTCCTGTTCGTGAAGGTGGCTGGGTACTCTCAGCGCACGGCGACAGGGTCCCACTACAGCACTTCGGAGGCCCAGGCATGCCGCGACATCATACGCCTGCTGCTTGGCACAGCGATCCGGCCGGAATCGATAGCGATCATCACCTTGTACAAAGAGCAGTACAGGTGCATGGAGAGCTACGCCCAGAACCACGGAATCGACCTCTACACGGTCGACTCCGTACAGGGCCGCGAGAAGGACATAGTGATCCTTCTCACCACGAGGTCGCACTTCGAGGCCGACCGCGCAGAGTTCCTGGACGATCCTCGACGGATGAACGTGGCCATCACACGCAGCAAGCACGGCCTTATCATTCTAGGCCACGAGCGTTCCCTGACCCGCCTGCCGAACTGGGGAAGACTCATCCGATGGGCGCGAGCTCGCGACGCGATCATCAGGCCCTCCGAGCTGGTCGACTGCTTCCCGTGAAGCCCGCCATCAACGACGACCACCACAACACCAGGTGACAGTGAGTGCCTCATTTTTTTCTTTGTTTTTTTTCCGTTTCGCATACACTCGTAGCCATCGGTTCCCTACATTTCCCCCGGGATCGTTGTGATAATGGGCACGCCCGGGACGGTCGTGTTTTTGATGAGGGGAGGTGTAAGGAATCGTGTCCCACGCTTCCTAGTGGTAGGATAGTTTACCGTAACCCCACCTTAGTGGCACATTACTCTCCCACGCTAGGTTACTGTAGCATCAGCTAAGCCTCCTATATCTCCCGCTTCTATCTCCTATTGCTCATGCATTCCATCCATACTACCGTAACCGATGCTCGTATTTATAGGAGGAGCTCCGTGGACGAGGCAATCGAATGGACGTCTGACCGGTGGACGGCTGCGCGCCGTCGCTACGAGCCCGAACCCCCAACCCGACTTCCACCGTCTGTCGACTCCGTCTCCCGTCACCTCTCCACACGCCCCACTGCGCCTTCGTCAATCTGATCTATATATTGCTTCTTGCCTGTACTTATGCAGATAAACATGTATTCTCTATCGACTATCGGCAGAAGCACATAGAGGCGGAAGGCCTCTTATGACTGTCAGCATTCCGAGTTCTTTCTAATGATCCAGGTCTCAACTTGAAGTTCCATGGGAGTTTGAAATCCTTCCCTAGTTAGACTAACGTCGGAACCGCCAGAGCGGTTAATGCGTTTGGTTGCGTAGATTGCACGTCAGAGAAACCTTGCGCCACTTTTAAGCCGCTGATGACGACGGTTCAGTTGAAACGTTGGCCGAGACAAAGCCCACCTACAACCTCGTGTTTGGCACAGTACTAATATACAGCTGAAACTTACCATGCCGAGGTTCCAAGGAGAGAGAAGTTGGAGATTACTTAGTAGGAATATTTGTTCTTAATGTGATGGTGGGAACCAATCGTGATTCGACCTGTCCTATTACCCTTCATTGATCACTGACGGTGAGTTAAACAACGAAGTGCCTCGTGGCATTGCATTCATTGCACTTGCAAAAACGACTTCGCAAGAAGGATCTAGTGGGTGGAAGAGAGAGAAATTTCCTCCTCCTGTTCCCTCGTTGCCCGTCACGTTCCATGTAAGACGGTTCGCTGTCGATGTCAGTGCTAGTCTCACGGCGAGCTGCGGAGCACTCGGATGGGTACCACTTTCCATTGTGAGCAGCCCATTTGCATTTGAGGTCAACGGCTGGTCATGTCCGCAGCTGCTTGCGGCAGATTTATCGCGTCCGCATATGATCACTCAACACGTCATTAAAGACTAATGGAATTTCCCCCGAAGGCAGACGAGTACCGGATGCATTGGAGGTTTCATGCCAGCTACATATCGTCCCTTTCACAGGTCAAGAAGTTACTGAAGGCAGGCAATGTGCGTACCATAATTACAAAACACCCTAAAATTTCCTAGTAAACAATTAAACATTCCTAAGCCATTGTTAAAGCAGTCATCCTTGTTCCTGCAAAAATTTGAGGAAATTTGGACTTCTAGTGTTTTTTGACGCTGGCCACAACGTATTTCGACCACGTCATAATAACAGGTCCTCTAGTGAAACCGGGTTGAAATGAAAGGCACCGAACAAGAGCTTTTGATGACCACTATCGGGAACGCCTTTCGTGCTGAGCCTGCAGTCTAAGGTTAGGGAGTTTCGTATCGTCTGAAGTGAAGTTTTGCTAGCGCGTGCTACGACATTGGCTGGACCAGCATAGCAATTGCAGGAATTTTATCCATCTGGTGCTAATTCCGTGGTCGCCCCTGATTCCCACGACTAGGGGAGAAATTGAAGCATGGAGCCATTTGAACCAGAAATGGTGAGTTACTTGATAATCGACTTTCCTCGCACATGGTAGCGCAATCGGAGGTTCTCGGTTAAGGCCAATCAAACTTTCCGTCATTTCGGAATTGCTGACACCATCTGTACGCATAGAACACTGACTTATCCATCTGCTTACTATCACAAATCATTACAAGAATGGGCGCTCACACTGGCTCAATGATACCCCGTAGAATTAGAATGCGAGGCACATCCCATAAAGTGATTGAATAATGCTGCCCTTTTCCTTTTTCCACCTTAACACTGTTCTTATGGAGAAAAAGAAAAACCGCTCGTCGTCTTCAGGCTATGCGCAAAACAAGAGAGAACCCAGATTAGAGAGTTTAGAACGCTGATGTGTCCTTCCAATGTCCAGTGATTTGTCTGTCCCTCTCCAATATTGCACGCAGGAGTTCCAAGAAGCGGTCCTGTAGATCGCCAAGAATGCGGCATAAAACACACAGCGTTTCCACTTTCAGAGAACATCTTTTGTGAAGCATTGGTGTGATTCTGAGCTTTCGAAACGACAGCAACAGTTATGAAACCGCATCCTTCAGAACGATTGAAGAGATTTTGTAAAGTAAATCACATCAGGTAAGCACAATATGTAGGTAATAGGCAGCTGAGCGCATCTGTTTCCTACCTTTATCTGCGCATTCCTACCTAACTTGTACACAACGCGAGACAACACAGTCGGTGTAGAATAGAACAATTCCAGCCCATGAAAGTAATACAAAAAACGAAATATTTATTGGCTCAATAAGTGGCAACAAAACGCTTTGACTATGTAAACTCGGACATTTTAAAGACTACTCCCGGAAGCATAGAACATCGTATGTGTATGTGTAGTTTCAGATCAGTCTATCTCTTCCGATCGACACCTGATTGATTTCGGAACGCGCCTGAAAGTCAACCTGTAGTTATGTTCAGTTAAAAACAATATGCCGACAGCAGAATGACAGTTAGCGTACGAGGAAACGCAAAAGTTTACCTTCCTGAGAAATAAAAAAATAGGATATGCATTGGATGGAGCCCTTGAGAGTGGGAAATAAGCTGTGAAAAATCTACAGACATCTGCGTATGTATAAAAAATGTCTAGAGATTTGGGTTGAACTGCTCTAGGAGCTCGGTCGTTTAACAGTTGCGAGGAATGAGATACATGCCGAGAGACTTATACAACGACTATGGACGTCAAAAACCTAGGTGTCCCAACATTTCAGAGTAGTCCTCAAGAACCCAAAGAACACCTAAGTGCTTGTTTTGTTTCTTTATGTCTGAAAAACGAGAATAAATTATGCCCCTAACCACGTTCTCTCTCGACATATCATTTGCGCCTACATTGCGAGAAGTAAGAGTAGATCGCACCTCATGCTCCCACTTCTTCCTTTCATCGGAGAACACCTGCATCTGTGCTGTGAGCGCCTCCTTGAGCGTTGCAACCTCGTTACGCAAACTCGCCACCTCACCACGCAGCGAGGCGTCGGGATCCTGAAATTGGAAACTAGCACCGTTCACTTTCTGGTCGACAAGCTGTCTTCTCTCGCTATCGGACAGCGTTAGAAACAAAATAAATATTTTGCGAGTCAAATAAGTTCTATTTAAAATTTGAATGCATATTTTCTAAAAAAGCTGAAACTATTTTGTTCTACGAAACTTTGATGAAAATTCGCCTTCGAAAGTCGACCTCAAATGTAACAACACTGTTTCAGTAGTCACAAAATCCTTATCACTTTACATCGGAAAATGTTTATAGGTTTATGCTGACGTTGTGAAGAACAGTGAATTTGCAGGTGTGTTGTAGAGAGAGGTCAGACCGCGCATTCACCCTTTACATTGCACTGCCTAATGGAATGATGGTGTAACTGATGTTCTCATGTGCGCATAAATCTGGCGAAAAACATGCCGCCTTCCTCCACTTTATAACATCAGATAAACTGCACTTACGCTACACCATTTTCACATCAAATTAGACACTTTTCAAATCGAACTAGGAGTCTAACAATTTAAAAGCGTCTTCCGAATTAAGCTATAATAGAAACTCTCCAACACGGTTAGAAAGTTTTTTGTATGAGGAAAACATAGCATAACTTTTTTGGAATTTTTGAAATCACCTGCCCCAATAATTATACACTGTATGAAATGTTATGAAGGCTTTATTTCTATGGAAAATAAAGAACTAAACTTCGTTTTAAAGAGCACGAAGGAAGAAACCACATAGGGTTAGACGAAGAAATTGCTCCATGCGCCCGACCAGATCGTCACGATTCTCATTCGATTGATATAAAAACTTCAGTTTGCATGGAGCATCTCAGATATAAACGACATAACAAAAGCAGTTGTGAAAACCCACACATCCTCACACTCTCCTTTCGAATAAGCAGAATTCACACTACCAACCAATCAAACATCGTGACGATTTAGTCAAGTGCATGGCACGATCTCTTCTTTTAAGAGACTCGCATACTGTTGCCTTTGCGCACTTCAAAACAAAATTTAGATCATTAATTTTCGTTGCATAATAAAAACAAATTTTTAATCAAATTTCAAACAGCTCACTTAACAGCTTAACAGCTCGTATTCACTTATTCACTTATTGGGACAGGAGAATGGAATGATTTCAAACAAAATAGTATCAGATTTTCTTTAAACAATAATTGTTCTAACCGTGTTAGATGGTTTCCAGTTTAATTTGGATTTGAAAATTTAAACAAATTTGGATTTCAAGCTTCATTAGAAGTGTGTTCAATTTGACGCGAAAAAGGTATACATATATTGTTGTGAAGCGGAATGTGGAAAAAACACACACGCGCTCTTGATTCAAAAACAGCAAACACATAGAAATTTAGCACTAAGAAATTTGAAACCTTTGAAAGTTAGCAGCAGTATTTTCATGTCAACCATCTGGCTCAGAAATGTTGAGCGCAAGAACTGTATAGAAGGACTCCTTTTCTAGGGGGAAGGGAAATTTCTAGTTTCGCACTCACTTGTGTTCGCCTAGGAAGGGGCCCGGCGCTGTTTCGTTGTCGGCATTCGTCGCACTCTTGCGGCTTGTCAATCTCCATTTTCAGTTGGGCTAGTTCGCGTTCAAGTTGGAAACACTGAAACCTCTCACATGCAAAGGATCGACGGTCGACGAGCCAAGCAGACGACTCACTTTTCTGAGAAGACCGGTCTTCTCGTCACGAAGTCCATCAATTGTCCTGCTCATAGTGTCTGTCTGCCTTTGGCAGCCGGCCAGTTGAGCTCGCAGCGCATTTTCTCCTTTCTCTGACGCACTGAGACGCGATCGCAGGTGCTCCAGCTCCTCTTTCCAAGCGCGTTCTTTTTCTTGATACACCTGAGCGACAGAGACAATACGGGCTTCATAGTAAGGCTTTGATCGACGCCCATAGAAAGGTCTTACCTTTACAATAATCTCTTCATTTTGTTCCATCGTGTTTCTCACCACTCGCAACTCATTTTCTTTGTCACGAATCAAGGTCTAAAATTTAACAGCTTTTTTGCACAAATGGCAAAAGACTGAAAAGGCAAACAAAGAGTTCATCCATGAAAACAGTAGAAGGAATCCAGAAAGCAACCTAGGTGTTGTGCAGACGCTCACCTCATAGTCAACAATGCCGGAGTCGCTCGGCGACGGAGTTACATGAAGAGCTGAGACCCGGCCCGAAGTGGGATACCCCTTCTAAAATCAATCTTTGCAGCAACGTTAACAGAAATGTTCGACGGAGTTACACGAAGAGCTGAGACCCGGCCCGAAGTGGGATACCCCTTCTAAAATCAATCTTTGCAGCAACGTTAACGGAAATGTTATGATATTCACCCAAAATGATACATATGTAACTACTGAGATAATCTCCGATCTGTGGTATTGCAGAACGTTGCACCTAAGATAGCGTTTATCCCATGTAAGCGCGAATCCTTCCAAACCCATGTGTAGTTAAATGATAGTGGCAAGAAGATCTGTGTCAGTACTTGCCTTTCGCATACTTACAAGGAGAGCCTGCGGTGAGCTTTTGCGATGCAATTTTTACAGGATCTAGGGCCCGAATGGGGAGTCCAAAACCATAGTTACTTTCTTCGGAATGCTCTCTTATGGTCGAAAAAAAAGGTATGGACGCGTGAGCGAAAAATTCGTGGCGCCTTGCTGCCACCCAGAGTAACGTGGTCGGTTGGCGTAGTGGTAGTGTTGTAGCTTCGCAGGAGCGTGGTCGTGGGTTGGATTCCTCTTTGTACTTGTGTTTTTTGCATTTCGCGATTTATCGCCAGTGGGACTCTTTACCCCCATTTCCAACACATTTTTGAACAAAAAGGTCGTGGTGAGGGGGTGAGGTCGGATGCACTAATTTCGCCCAAACTTTGTGGGGGTTATTTGAAGTGCTGATCACGAATATGGCATCAGTTTTTTACTTGCTTAACCTGGAATTCAAAAATTCTCACCTTTCCACTCTTAAAGAGCTCGATGAACGTAAACGACACTTGTTGCCGTGTTCTTGTTTAAAAAGTGTTAGAAATGGGTATAAAGGGTCCCACTGACGTAATATCGTAAAATGCAAAAACACCACCACATGGGTGAATCGAACCTACGACCAAGCGCCTGCGAAGCTATAACACTACCTCTACGGCGACCGACCACATTACCGTGGGTGGCAGCAGGGCGCCATGAACTTCGCGCTCACGCGTCCACACGGTTTTTTTCGACCACAAAAGAGCATGGCGAAAAAAGTGACTATGGTTTTGGACTACTCACACGGGATCATACATCCTGTAAAAGTTGCATCGCAAAAGCTCACCGCCACTTTGGACTCTCCTTGCTAGAATAGAATATAAGCAGGTGCCAGTGAGGATTACCACCGCTGGACCCCAAGCATCTGGCCATGGAGCTGTAGCAGCGCATCATGGATTGGATCATCAGCTAAGCACATTGAGGAAAGAGCTGGAGCCACAATAGGTTTGCAAGCTGGAGTAGGCAAAATAAGTTACCGCAGCTATTTGCTCCCCTCAGGTCTTGCTATTTATGTCCTGAACACGAAAGAGTGAAGCCTGTAGTCCATATAAGGACGAGTGGCGAGTCCCCGTGAAAAATAATTGGGAGCTTCCCCTACCTTCTTAATCAAATTTCGCAGCAGTCGATGCTAAGAAACACGCCCTCTTGAGAATGCTCGAGTTGACACTTTCCCCGCTGTTCAGCACCTCTAAGGGACTCAGTTTGTCGATCATTCGCTTGAAATTATTCGGCAGTGCTCTACACCGTATCTGGCATCAACGCGCTGTCACTGCCGAATGGCAAACCCAATTATTCAAGCTGTGGAAACACAATAGCAAAAACTTTTAACCAAAATAAGAACTGAAAAGGGAACCAACTAAAGTGTAGATTTGAACCAGCAATACGATGTATATGCGCAGAATCGCCTCCCTCCCAGACGTAATGAACTGCAAGTACCTCGAACCGATTACAACACTGTTCAGTGTTACGGAGCGTGAAACTGCAGTATGCAAGCCGAATGGAGGAGCATGGATACTTTATCACTCTCGAGTTTATTGTTCTCTCAAAGCAAGGATGAAGGTTGGCGTTCCTATATTCCGGTTGGGGATGCGCGGTGTATTCTAATTCTACGGGATACCATAGAGGCAGTTTCGATGCGAATTTAGCCATCACAATTGTTTGCGGTGGCCACCCGATGGATATGTCAGAGTTTATCCTTCCAAGACAAATCTGATACAAAATCGCCGATCCAGGAGCAATAGGAGGCTTGAATAGTCTTGGCGGGAACAGAACCAAAAACGCTGAATTCGGGGTTTTCTACATGAGAAAATAGTTCGGATAACAACCTTGGTTTGTTCGAAGCTAGTGTATTATGTTAATGTACGTGTAACGCGGTCGGGGGAGGGACCGCCTTCCGGGAGCACCGCGAGTTCGCGGTTCCTGGTTCCGGTCCTGTCGAGGCCAGCCAACCAGAGAGATCACTGTTCATAACACCAATCATTAATCAAGAGCAGCCAAAGCTGGCCGACTTCGATCGTGCATGTGACAGCGTTGGACTGCAGCCGAACTATACGAAGACGATCTCCACGAGAAAAGGACGAGAATATGGGGAGTTATCAACAGCGTCGAAGAAGTCGTGGAGAAGGCGAAGAACGTCCGGCTCCGCGCTGAAATATTCGACTCCATTGCTCTTCCTCCGCTTACGTACCATACGAAAGCAGGACGAACATGTGATCATCATCGCGCAGCGAGGAATCGAAAGGACGGTGCTTGGAGTATTACAGTCCAATGGGTCAACTTGGAAGTAGAGTCACGCTCTTCGTGACAGTGTTGTACTCGGGTCGAAACACTTGCATTTCGTTACTTCTAAGAGGGAGACTACTCTGCCCATATACATCGCATTGCTGAATCAGACCTACTCTTTTCCTAGTTTCCTGGTGAGTGATAACTAAAGCTTCAGCCGACCTTGTTAGTGCTGGGAGGGCTTGAAAGCTGACTTCCAGAGCTATGTGTGCCACTAGACCCCGTTGAAGACGTCATCTTTGTAGGGTGATGCACATGGTGATAGGAACCGTAATCGGAAACGGAAGAACCAACTGAAAAACAGCAAAAACTTTGAAATCAAGTGTACGCAAGGCGAGTATAGTTTGTATGTAGTAGAACTGCAGACACATTCAACAGTAATAAATAGTAATGATAAATAGAGCGAATCGAATAATAATTTTGGGCAACTCACAGTCGCTCAATTTCTCCTTCTCCAGATAGTCTGGAACAGTGTCGTATTCGTTTTCTTGCGGCTTGTGTGAAGTGAAGCTAAAAGATTTGCTTATTAAGTTATGCAGAACAGTCGCAAATGACCTTAAAACCTAAAATTAAGCAATTGTTGTACGTCAAGGCACATTTACGGCCATTGAAACGAACGGTTAAAAAAACATAGCGCAAACATGAGTTATACTGTGAGAAAGCGTGAAGAAGAAAGAACTCACTATAACAGACAATGTTTGAGAGAAGACAATACCATGCGTATATTTATGACGCCACATTGAGAATTGGCTTGTTTTGCCATAGTATCCCAGCAGGAAGCGCGATGAGGGGGGGGGGGGGGGGGGTGGGGAGGGGAAGGGGAACGCACGATATTAGTGCCACTTTATCATTTTCAGACGTTCTTCCTGCTAAATGGTAGAGTGAGGCAACCCAGGTGGCCTACGTGGAGAAATGAATACCGATTCCTTCGCTCTATTCCGTGTACCACTTCCAACCGACCGCATTCTGTTATAAGTTTTGGTTTCTTACGAACTTTCAGCAAATGCTAAAAAAAGTCATCAGCCGAATTTTCGAATGAATACAGCATTGCCAACATTAATCTATTCACATGAGCACAAGGATTAACTGCATACTTTGTTCCTTTGTTGGGTCATTGATTTGTTCGACTATTTTTGATCTGCCAGGTTGAACTTTATCTTTAACGGTGCACTTTTGCGCATGAAATAGCAATTAAGAAAGGATAAGAATTGAAGATCGGCGTTAACCAACCCGTGTGCGGAATGAGTCACTCATTCCATCTCTACGGGATATCGTGGAGGCAATTGAATGCATGTTTGGCCTAAACAATGGCTTGTGGTGGATGATGTATCAATTCGCGATCCCTCAAGGGCTGGTAGGACTGGGCAGAACTTGAACGAAGCCCCTAGCACAGACTGCACGCAAAAGCCGGCGCCTCATCCGACTGCGCTAAATATAACAATAAATGAAACAGAAGATCCCGCATTTAGAAACCCGCAGCAATTGTATCAAACATCAGCCTAGGACTCGATGTTAGTTGCGCTGTCTGCACACAAAATTATCGAAGAAAAATGTAGACAAAAACAAAGCACGGAGAAATAAATCACCTAGTACTTGGTAGGAACATAGCACGGCTTTTCTGCAGCTGTGAGCTGATTAGCTGACTCATGTTCGTCGTCGATTTGCTCGAATCCCTAAATTGTCGCCTGTTTAGGAGCATAGCGTGTGAGTGTGGCTGAAATTCGACCCCTCCCAAACATAAGAGGCTTCTCTCCACTGCTGTCTAAGTACCACCGCTGCCAAGCGCACTTCGACATCTCGAATTTCCCCTAATGGGGCATAAAGGAATGCCATCGACATGGCGTTTCTAAAATGTCTCAATCACCACTGATCGAGAAATTGTCCAACTAGCATTCTATAATTCTCTCAGGGTAGGGCAAATATTATTTAAGAAAATAGGGCAAATATGATTTAAGAAAATAAATTTTGTCGCGTTACTTCAAAATAAATTCTAGGACTAACAAAAATTTATCTAATCGCTGACAGACTCTGGTGCCCTCACAGCATAGCCCACATCCAACTGCCCCTTCGCCTCATTTTCTGTGTTGTTTCAGTGTCCACAGGCTCGCCTCAAGATGATTTGTGCACGAATTTAACACCATTGTAGCCGGATGTAAGCAGTCACATACCCTCGAATGACCGGACGGTCTAGGCGAGCAGAATTCGTGTGTGGATAGGATAGGTCGTCACTCTGTGAGGCCAGCGGTCGAAATGCCACTGGTCGGATGAGACCGTCCGTCTGAAACGCACAGCAGTTGGCGCAAACTTCAAAACATTCTTCAGTGATTCAGATTCGCTGTCAGCTGAGGTATTCAGGACAAAAAAGCACAACCCTCCACACACTGCGTGATCTCCTCGTCATGTAATAAAATGGGAAAAAGAAGTGCCGTTGGCGCCATCGCCGATGGTGTCACCTAGATCTCATGTCGATGTTTTTCGCCATCAAATGCATATGTAGATCCTACGAAACGATAGGCTGCTATCGCCTTCACATCGATTCACAGACGATTCCCAAAGAATTCTTCTTATGCAATGGAGTGTGAGAAATACTCGGCCAGTAACTGCAAGTGGCGACTGTGAGGATGAGTCGACGAAAACTGCCCACGATGATGGGAAGCTAGTCGCATTCACGAGCAAAGAGTAAGGTGGAAGAACGTCTGTACGCCATCTTCCTGCCAGAGCCGATGGGAAAAACTGAGCCATCTGGTGTACAGTCAGAACGACGAGGCCTGTCTCTCTCAGTAAGGGGTCTTCACCTGTGGCGCGCAGCGCAGACCCCCAACAAACAAAGGTGCGCGCCGCTGATTTGAGCGCGTAAATTACGACGCTGAACTCAGGGTCAGACGAGCTTAGGTCTATACGGAGCGGCTGTGAGTTCGTAGGGATGAGAACTACTCGACCAATAACTGCACCTACCGCTGGCTTTACGCCCGAGAACGGTAGAATCCGCGGAGGAGGATTGTCGAAGTTGTTTTTCGTGTAGCCTGAAAACGATTACGTGCAGATTAACCCACTCGCTTAAGTTAACACTTTTCAAAAGTTTAAAAGTTTCAAAGATTTTTGCTGCAGGCATTTAATTAAACAACAACGCCTACTTATAACATGAAAAAGAAACTGCTGAAGGTGTTAGTTGACTCAGCAAGAAAATTTAGCATAGAAAGCAAACGCCAAATGGCCCTGTGTCAGGCGACAGATGTAAACCGAAGGCTCCACATATTGAAGGAATGCCCATTTCTGCTGAAGATAATTTTGTTCTGTGCATCCATCATTTCTGCAGTTGGCAAAGTCAGTAGCCACATGACTGCATAACCGCAAAACAGTTGCACTCATTGCAAGAATTATAGAAGTCTCTTCGCTCCGTATGTAGTGCTTTTAAACATAAATCAACAATAATATTTTAACGTCCATTCTTTCGACAAACGTTCCTTATAGGACAATTCAACAGCGTTTGGACTGCCAAAATAGTCACCGGGAGATAGCTTTATTGAATAAATAAATGCAATACAATGAATTGAATGGATTAAAGGCGCCTCTTCCTATTGCAGATCACGAGCGCTTCTTAACCAGCTTAAGTCATAATCCTCATCAGTCTATATAGCTCTCGGAAACGGTCCCTCTTTGCCTGAGTACCAAACAACAACAATCCTCTAATACAACATTAGAGATACGTATTAAACTGCCTTACTAGGCTGCGCGTTTTTTTTGTAGTTGAGATAGGAGGAACAAATTTCAGGACGATGTCATGCATTCCTTCAAGCCACCTAGAAACGGTGACTAGGCCGCAGCTGTCCAATAAAAAATAGAAGTGGTAATCGGAGTATGTATGCATGAGCTGATAAGTCTATGTAACTGGGGTAGTTATTGTTCTTTAATAAAACACCTTACTTTATCTCATGTTTCTCAAACTAACATCTTTAAAAGCTGAAGCTTATAATTAAGGAGTTTCACAAAGGTCTGTTAAGTTAGGAAGCCAGGATAAAATAGCGAGGCCAAAATACTGCATTCCTTTTCCGTCACAGTCGAACACCTCAGATATGAAAAGGAATGAGCGAGGTGAAGGAAAGAAGAGAACTTCGTGAAAACACGAAAGCGCACTAAACGAATGCTTCATCTCACGCACAGTGATGCTATCATCAAAGAAATGCTTCTCTCAGACATTGCCCTCTGGTCTAAAAGCTACGCTCGAACCTCTCCTGTACAACGAAACGGTTTTTGAGAGGGTAACTCCCAATGATGGCTAGGTTTCCCTTTCCACCCGAAAAAGTCGTGTCATCAAATTTATATTATTTGTCTTTTGTTTTATATGCCACGCCACTGAGGGGCGTGCTAAGAACTTTAACAAAAAAGATAAAGTTAGTAGAAACAGAACGCCGAGCCAGAAAAGGAAAAAACTTGGCAAGAAAAACCAACAATTCCGAGTAATGGTTAATGGTAGTACAGCATTCGAAATGTAAACAAAAGGCCAACCCAATGCGCGTTCCTTCAAACTTCAAATTATTGAGTGAATTAGAATCCCGTTAAAAGAGATGATAACACTCGCTTCACGGGAGTCATTCATCCTATAACAACTACGACAGGATGCGAACAAAAAACTCCCAAATGTATGTAGTTGATAGAGAGGGTTGCTGATAAAGTAAACGCTGAGTCGTAGCTGGACTCACCATCGAGCGTGTTCATGATGTTCTGCAGGCTGTTCATGTGGTGGTAGTGAAAGGACAGGTCCTTCTGGCTGACGCTGTTTTCGCGGTTCTTCAGTGTTCGATGGTCCATGCCCTCTCTTCTGTAAACAGATTCTATCAGAAGCTGAGGTAGCCACGTACTCGGCGCGAGCCGCTTGTTCCAGTTCTTCACCTTGTCACGCCGCACTGACTACTGTGATGAGACGAGTAGGGGAGTGAGAGGGATGAGTAGGCAAGCATCGGTGGCAGTGAGGACGCCGGTCCGGCTGGCGGACACTGTCAATTGCGTGGTATTCCCGGCAAGGTCGACGCGAACGGAGGGACCGCAGGCGGCAGTGCGGCGAAGGTGAGCTGATACGCGCACCGCACGCAAAATATCCCCCCGGAAAACGACGCAGCCCTCCGCCGATCATGTCATCTCCAGACGCGCGCACCGCGGGCATACATATGTCGCTCGGTCGTACAGCAGCTACGCATGAGGTCTCCGCGGCTGGTGCGTTGCGCCGGTCACTAGGCGCCGCGAATGTGGAGCCCTACTTCTCGAATGCATCACGGTAGCAGCGCAAGAGCTGCATGCCGAAAGCAGGTGGAGAGCTACTAAGCAACGGTCCAACTCTACTGCAGTGATAGTTGGACTACTGGGAAAAAGCCATCGCATGAATACGATACCATACCAGCAGCCAGCAGCTCCATTGCTTCACTGCCCAGCCACCGAATGTTCGAGATATCTTTAGGCATCTTATGTATGCGTTTAAAACAGTTGAATGGACAAGCGGACTTTTTTCTCATATATAAATAAGCCTATTTAATTAAATAAATAAATACATGTAATTAAAAAGCAGCACTCATAGAAGGTAATCAGCACATAAAGGATAAAGGACAAAGGGCAAAGGACGAAGGACGGCGTTATTCAATCCCTTTTGGGGTGTGGCCACGCCACCCACTTCTACTGAATATTATGGAGGTGATTTCAATACGTATTTGGGCCCAAACAACGAGTTGGCGGTAGCCAGCCGATTAACATGTCAGTACATTATCCTTCTCAGACAAATCTGGTACAAATTCATCGACTCCGGCGGGCTGGAAGGCTTGCTTGGCCTGGGCGGGAAATCCGAACCAAGAACCTGGTACCGGGAGCACGCAACAGCCAGCACCATCTCCGGTTGCGCTACACGCGCCCTAGTAGATAATTATGCGCATGCTACATATGAAATCTTCAGATTGCTTTCAACGTATCAACAGCTATCCTAACGAGGAAACAACAACTTTTTCCAAGAATTGAAAAAGGGCAGCAAAATTTAGAGCGCGAGAAGAGCGGATACTTGCCAGGTGCTCGAATGACTTAATTTCTAGGATCTGTAGAGCTAAACGACCTCCAGCAGTAAAAATAAAAACATGACGAATATGTAAGTAACATTTTTTGTAAATCATGATGATTTACCTAAATAAAAAAAAGAAAGTTCTCGTTTCCAAGGCATGCAGGGCAATTCTTGCAGATTTCCTTGTTTCATCGGCTAGAAAGCGGAAAACTAATGACGTATGCAAAATTCACTGAATTATTTAAACAAACTTCATAATATAAAGTTTTTAAAAGTGAATATAGTAAAAAAGAAGTGTATGCATTAATATGGAGTGAGAATAGAAACAAGATGGATTCTAATAAAAATAAACAGTAGAGAAGGAGACGGCGATTATGTACAGTTAGTGGGCGCATATATATATATATATATATATATATATACATATATATATATATATATATATATATATATGTATATATATATATATATGAGGCATTTATTCCTTATACACAAGTATGTACAGAGATCGTCTCTGAGATGAGACAACCAAGTTCACATATAAGGAATAGGAGCAACTCGAGTGACTGACAAGCACTCGATTCCTCGGCGTAAAGGTGGGCACGAACACTGCAAAACAGGATCGAACCGCTGTAGCTGAAAGACACTACAGGAATCAAGAAAGAACTGCTTTTCCGGGGCAGACCGAGAATATCAGCGAACAATAAGTTTTAGAAGAGGTTGGAAGCGGATACCGCCCCTAAAGTGCGAATGGCCACCGGTAAATTAAAGGGTGCAGCCACACGCTTGATGTGGCTCCGAGGCAATAGCCGATCATCAAGGGCGTTCGCCTCTTTGTAATTGGAGTAATGCGACTGTCCACTTCTGGAGTGAGACGGGGTCTTGTGGAGGAGGCCTGATGACCGAATGGAAGGCGGCAATGCACGCAAATTTCGAGCGAACTCTCAAGACTACGACAGAGCGACTGAGCAGCGCTCAGAACTGAACGCCGGAAATTCCGCTGAGTACCCGGGGTCGGCAAGCTGTGAGCTGCTCCGAATGCGGCAGTTCGCTTTCGTGAATCCGATTGTCTTCCACTTGGCGATCAAAAATGAGGAGAAAGGCGAACTCGCTGGAGAGCAGGTCAGCAGCGAGGGTTTTGACTCAGCCTCCTCACTACGGTGCCGAAACACCATCCCGAATATAGAGGCACAACTGATCAACACATAAAAGCATAGAAAACGAACCGGTTCCGCATAACCAATGAGGCGTGCTTTTCAAGGCTATCGCCGCCTCGGCGCGATTCGGGTTAGGGCGGTGCACTCCCTCCCAGGTGTGGGCAACTTCGATACACAAGCTACGGTAGCAGTCTGCCCTTTTCTAGAGTAGCCCAACCCACCACTAAGATTGCGGCGGAGTATGTTATTAATTTGTTATACTACGTGAGATGAAATCCATTTTTGGGCGGGAACAACAAGGTGAAAGGGTGAAAAGGAAAAAGCCTCAGTGACAGCCACGGACAAAAACAAAATCGACGACTCATAGGTATGTGTATAACAAAGAAATACAGTCCAGGAGGAGAAATTAGGAAAAAAGAATATAACTAATAAGCGAACGACAATTACAGTCGTTCTTCGGACGGGAGGTGTTCATCCTAGTCGAGCTGATCTAGGTTTTTTTAAAGGAGGAATAGCTGGAAGGTATACTCGTTTTCTTGCTCAGTTGCACAGCAATCAGCATGTACACCGCTCGTGAAAAGTTTTCTGTGCAATTTAATTTTGCTCCAACTAAAACGGGCTTGCACTGTATACCCCTGATCATAAGGGTGTCATTCTATGGAAGAATCCCTAACTGCAGCGCAGTACGCCCATGCATTATTCTGTGAACATCAACAAGCCGAGTTCGTGCCCACAGCAAGCTTTTGCAAATGGGGATCCATTTTGCTCTCCTTGGCCGATGGAATGTTCTGAATTTTCTCAATTTCGTCGATAACTTTGCCCTTTTAAGGCTTCAGCACAACATTTCATATACAACCAATGGCCTAATGGCCCGACTTGCGAGTGTAACGTAGAACAGCGGAATTGTTGGTAAATAAAAGAACGAAAAATACGATATATGCATATGAATTCATAAACAAATAAATAAAATATAAATAATCATTACTATAAATAGATGCCTTAGATGTAAAGCAGTCGTAGTGTTCTTCACAGAAAAGATCGTGGTACCCAAGATTCCTGACTTCAACCCTCAACACATTCGACATTTCTTCAGAAGTCGGAGTGGCCCATACAAGGATCAAGGGGCTAAAACAGTTGATCTTTGATACAATCCATAGACGTTTAGGCATCTAGATATTTAAATGTAGCAAATTCTAGTAAGAAAAAGTAAGAAGAAGCATCGTCACAAGAGTGAACGACTCCAACCAGTGTGGTCTCGCCGTCTACCCTCGCCCCCTCCTGGCCTACCGTCACCTCGGCGGAGAATTATTCGCTACCTTCCCATTGCTATTAGCCTCGTCTAGAGTAACGAAGGGCGTGCAGGGCATTGTGGAGGTGGAGCGAGGGGCGAGAAGCGAGCGCGTAAGAAGTGGAAGGCATTCACAGCAGCAAGTGACAAGGCCCGCACGTAGCAGCGCAGAAGGCAAGCTGCAGCCCACGCGGCCTGCGGAGCGGGATCTCTGCGGGCGACGTAACTCCGATGAGCTGGCGTGTATCAGGCGCTCCAAGCACCGATCCACAGGATCATTCGACTGTGTGGCCAGAGCAGGATGAAGATAAAGGACAAAGAACGGCGTTAATCAGTCCCTTTCGTGATGCGCCACGCATTCTGCTTCAATGGAATGTCGTGGAATCAATAATTTGAGTGTGTGTTTGGCTCACACAATGAATTGCGGTGGCCAGCCAATGTATACGTCAGTGTTTTATCCTTCCCAGACAAGTCTGTTAGCAGTTGGCCAACCCCTGAGGGATGGAAGGTTGGGTGGGCGTGGGCAGGAAATCCGAACCAAGACCCCGAATTGGGTGTACGCGACTGCCGGCACCTCCTCCGACTGTGCTACCACGCGCCCAAGTAGGCCAGAGAAAAGTGCACTTATACTGAAGAACTGTACTATTGCTATCGAACATAGAAACCATTAGATTAAAGATTGGTCTCCAGTTTAATCGCGCACGTCTTAACAGCAGTTATTTCCACATCCGGACCTGACTGCTAATGCGAAGTAATGAAAGAAACACTTGTAGAACTTCATACCTAGTTCCGTACATTAAATGCATTTGTCATAAAACGCTTGCAAATGCGTAAATGTCGGTAAACCGGTGAGTGCTGACTGGACTCACGAGGTGTGAATGCTGCGCACGGTCAAGCAGCACAGATGGTGCAATGGCGAAGCATCCTGCCCGGTGCAAGCAGTGCGTGTTCAAGTTCCGCCTGGCGCTCGGAATTTGATCGGAACAAAACATCGTAATGAGAGCTTACAACTCAGACGAGGTGGCAACGTCGTGACGCGTGCGTCGATCTCAGCAAACGTTTCACAGATGTTATACAACACAGGTTCGGATTCACAAGACGTGACACAGACGTCGAACAACGTGCGTGCAGATCCAGAAAACGTGCCACAGACTTCTGCCTCAGAAGGCCTGCTACTGGCTTCTTGCAAAAAGCGTGTGCGTGCTTGACTTTCGCGCCGTTTCTTTGTGCTGGTACAGAGGTAAGGGAATGACGGCGAAGAAGGGTTGTTGGAGAATGGTTACAGGAATTGGGCGAGTATTATTGCCGTCGGACAGTAAGCGGTCTCGACTGCTCGGCCAATACCGACCAATTTTGCTTATGTCTCTGTAGATTAAGCACTTCGGATTGGGACTCTCACGATTTGCTTCTCGCCATATGGAAAACGGGCACCTCAGTAAAGGTAAGAGGGCCCAAAGAAGAAGAAAAAGACGGTCAAGGTGTTCTATTCCCGGGGGCGAAGCCGCCAACCCGACGATCGGCGGCCACTGGGCCGTTGAAAGTCAGTTTACTTGAGCATCGAGCAAATAGCGGGATGTTTAACAGTAGGCCCATAAAAACGAATCAAAAGCTTTAGCCGCGACTCCACATTCCGGACATGGGTTTCAAACGCCACTGGTTGTGGTGTAGCAGAATGGTCTCTTATTACAACCAGTTTCAAGAAGCCAGGAGTGCCTTAAAGGGGATAACTAGTTGTAGAACTTGCCGGTTATTAATTCTGCGCCAAACATTTAAAAAAGCAGGCCTCTGTTCCTGTGCAGAGGAAAGTGGGTCCGTGCGCATTCAAGAGGAGCTGTGAGTACGAGCAGAGAATGAGAAAGTGAAGGAACACAACTGCCCGTTATAGTAATTAAAACGGCGCAAGAAAGGTGTAAACAAAAAATGTACAAGGACAAAGGCAAACATCGGAAAAACAACGACACGACGACGCGCATGCATTTCCTGGTACCGTTTCGAAAAATCTAAGTGTGAAGTTTGTTAAGCAATTTTTGACCTAACCAAATAGATGGACATATTAAATTATATTCACAAAAGGAACGACTAAAGAAAGAACTTTCTTAAACTTACTTGAAGGGCTCTGGAACGCTAGACCTTGGGATAGCGCAAAAAAAAAGAAAGGCAAGAAGGGAGTAAAGACATCTAAGTCTTCCATCTAATCCTCTCTAGGAGGGAGAGCATTAGAGCGCGAAGTGCGCGTGGATTCACGATGAGTGACGACAGCTAGCTACGCATTTGGTTGTGAGAAAATGGAAATCACAAGTTCCAACGGAAGTCTGACACCGGATTACAGGAGATCACAGAGAGATTGCCAGGAGCTCTGCGAATGAGTTGAAGTGTGTGGAGAACAGCATGTGAGGAGTGGATTGGAGCTTTGGGATGACCGTGGCGAGACTAAGTGGCCGACGGTGAAGAAGGCGTGCAGCGAATGGGATTATGCTACCATCTGCTGCCGCGATTCTCCTCGACACTTGCCATGTGTGCCGAGGCTATTGTAGGACAAGTAAACACCGGGCTGGTTAATCAGGACGACGAAAACCCGGCGCCTCGCCACATCCTACCCTCAGACACCAATTTGCTTGACACAGGGATAAAACGGGGCACAACCCGCACCTCACTCGTGACCCCGACGGAAACGGTGGAAAGTTCGAACGCGCGGATTTCAGTGCGTTTAGGGTGCGGAAAGTGGCAGCCGCAAATGCGAGACGAGCAGCCAAACATGACCACAAACCACTAATAAGAGGTTCCTGCTGTTCTTCTCTTCCTATTCCGTTGGAATAGGCCAAACTGATTATGATACAAGGCTAGGGAAATCAGCGAAGCAAAATTCTAAACCTTCCGTGTCCCCAATTCTGGACGCAGACCAGAACAGCGATGCAGGACTCAGCCCTGCATCGCGAAGGTTTCTAAACAAATGAGGCGGTAGTAGTGTCGAAGACCTGCAGGACGGAAAGCAGAACTTGAAATAGATTTGAAGCAAAACTTTGTCCTGATAGATGGTTTTCCCGTAGAGTGAACATTCTGGAGAGATGTTCTGAAACATTTTCTGCTCAGTAAGAGCAGCACCTCAACCAGGGAATCCACCCCTTTCCGGAATTTTAGAATCAGTCCGAGCGCTTCAGAGCTCTCCGCTCTCGGTGTCCTTCGTTCTCTCGTTAATTAGGAGATAAACGCACACTCGAATGACGGTGACGACGGGTATTGCAACTGCACGACCATCCACCGCATCAAATGGAGGCAGTTGACAAAGTCCATAAAACTACAGCTCTGGCTAAAAGCGAACGTGGATGGTATAGGGAATGTGACCGGATGAAATTTTCGTTAAAACCTGAAGAAGAAATCCTCTAGAGGGCTTATCATTAGCATTTCAGCATTTAGATGTTGCCACTTAGAAGCGTCATCATAGTGACGAGGAAAAGGAAATATCTTGATAGAAATACGGTCAGTCGGATCCAAGTTACAGTGTCTCAGCGTGGAATCAAAACTCAGAATGTAAATGACGTGCGTCCAACGTTTGCCTATATGTAGCAGCCACATGAAATAGGTAGAAGAGCATTATCAACATTTAATTCCTGCAAAAATCGTGACGAACAGGAGCGGAGATTCATACAAAATAAGTAAGTAGTTTTATCATATCAATTTCTTACAGCTCGACCTATCACCATAACACCATATGTTATCACCATAACAAAATTCCTACACAACTAACATAACAACTAAAAACAACAAGAAAAGTTTGACCCGAGGCGCCTCTCTAAGATTGTGAATAACGCTGGAATTTTTGCTTCACTGCGAAATTCAAAAAATTATATTGCGAGGGGACAGCACTGGAACGCAGCCAGGAGAAGACCTGTTACACAATGCCTTGTGCTTTAAACAAAGTGGTGCTGCGTAGTACAGCGGAGCAGAATTTGGAGGTGTTTTCGAGGAGTGCAGCCGCAAGGGAAGGCTTGTGGGTAAGGTGTCTCCGTTGGGCGAACTCGGTGGCTGGAACACAATCTTGGTGCTCGCGTACACTTCCAGAGCCGCCGTAACTTGGCCAGGAACGTCCACGAGGCGCTGTCTGCGGTTCGGCTGGCGGCGCAGCCTCACTGCATTATCAAATTAGGTGAACACCTCGCCACCTTGCAGAGTGAGTGTGTCTGGGCTAAGGTGAAAACGGCGGCGGGGCGAGATCAAGTCGTCAGCGTCAGCCTGAATGGGTCTGCCCACCTCCGTCTGTCACAGTGGGATATCGTGTGAGGGGATGGTCGCACGATCTGTGTAGGCTTGTTTCTTCGTCTTTTTCGTGGCATGACGTCATACAATAAGACCGTCGCTTGGTCAGAGCTCCGTTGAGGTCAGCGACGACGGCGCCATCGTGGTCATCCATCTCCTGGCGGCTGTAGCGAGTGTGAACAGCCAAGACGGACAAAGACGGAGCACAAACATTAGGCGTGAGGTGACCGTCGTTCCGGAGGAGCCATTAGTCGTGTGTTTTCGGGAATTATCGTGGTGGCGCACTGATTAGCGAAACTCGGCGGATACGACGAGGAGGAATCGATGCGACCGCGAGATAGGTACAGAGTTTACAACCCTGGCCGATCCGTTCGGTGTCCGGTATATTCGCGCCCACCGCTATAAACATTACGTCGCGCAGTGTTATTCTAAAGGTGGTGATTAGAGTGCGTGCCGCTTGGGAGGACAAATTTCGAGTGACTGCATAGGACGGGAACTCATCGACACTTCCTCTATATTCGTGCACATCTCCATTAGTCTCAGATTCTGTATCTTCCGTCCTGCTCTCTCAGCATTTCGCAGCTCTGTTGTAGCCATCCTTATCTCGCAGGTATAGTGGCCAGAGGTAAAGGCGAGGAGCCTCAGCTTCGGCAAGAGCAGAAGGGAATCGGAGGCAATTTTTGCTTTCTCTCGTCGCTTGTATGTATGTGAAATCGCAATCTGGCTCACTCCCAAGGAAAAGTATCGTTCATCAGGAGATTAGTCATAATCGCGCACGAAACCCGCGGGCAGGAGATCGCCGCTAATCTGCCACAAATGTGAAGGTCTCTGCTACATGGCACTCGGCTGTACATACTCTCTGTAATGCAGCCCACAACTGAACGGTCATGAAAGAATCTTCTTCATACAAGGAGCAAGAACCGACTCTTGAACGAAAAGCGTGCCAATAGCCTGTTCTGCTGTTTGCAAACCAAATTTTCCACTTCAAATAGAAGCAATGTTTCCATATTATTAATGAGCCGGCTTCTCTCTTCTTCAAGCCTCTCGCAATGTAGCCGTCCTTGGGTTTTTATGATGCAAGGAGCAAGTTTTTTTTCACGAGAGGCTTTTGGCTTAGGTTGACGTTTCCACTGAATAACCGTCGTTCGAGGCTTAAATGTTTCCTTTTGTAATCAGTCGTTTGCTCATTCAGTTATTACTTACACATTTCACGGTGCCCTTCCAGCTCTTCTCCTTCTTCGAATGATGCGCAGTTATTGAACAATGTCCATAACATTTCTTGAGTCCTTTCGTAACTTCATACTTTAATGCTACTCCTAATAACTGCCTCTAGAAGGCATATTATGACATGAAAAACAAATACATAGAGGCAGATGACCAGATCTGTTGGCTGATCGTCCGCACCATTTGCTTGAACCCCCTCGTCATAAGGAACACTCCCTAATAAAATTCTTGCAGTACGTTAAGAGATTAGGCACAGACAGCTTTCTGAAAACTTCCGAAAATTGCTATGTTTTCAGGGATTAGATTCATCTCGCGGTAGCACTGTATACAGCGAGGTGAGAAGAGCTAGCAGCTACAAGAGCAATATGTGATATAAATCTACATATGAAGGACTGCCTTTTTATACCTTTCACTTTCAATCATCATATCACTACAGTACTGTGCTTGTTAAACGTACTGCTGCTTCGAGACTTTGAGGTCGCCCTTTAAATGATCTCTACAGCTTTTATATTCAGTCAGATTCAAAACATTAACCAGCTCAAAAAATTGGCAAATATACAATTCCTTGGAATGTAAGCGATCTCAGAGGATACTGTGCGCGAAAAACCGCTCACCTCTTAGAACAGGATTATCTGGGCGGTGACCATATGGGGTGAGAGAGGTTATGGTCAGCGATTTCTAAGAGGCCAAGCAGATTGAGTAAAGTGAGATGATAGCAACGTCCGAATGGAACCATCTGGTCCGAACGACACCCAATGCCACCCGCAAATAATTGCTGCCCGTGACACGTGTGCGAGAGGGTGGGTGACACAATGATGCGGTAGCAAGGTAGTTGATCATCAGTGAGATCGTCAGCAGTATGACACCTCCCGACGCCGTCTATTCAGTCACTGACCGGGAAGTTGAAGCCGCCGAGTAGCTTTGGAACACTTTTTCGCACTTCGCTGGGCGCCGTTCCACAGCACGAAGGCAGGGATGGTGACGCTTGTCGGCGATTCATCGACACGTCACGCACGGAAGCATTGCGAATTTCGAGTGACAGGTGGGAAGTGGTGGCGTGGCGAACCTCGAGACTTCCACTGGCCATGGCGACAAATCACCACAATTTGAGAGCTCGAGTGTTTCTAGGGGCTCTTCCTAACCAACATAAACCATTATCAGGTCTGCTTCTCATCAAACAAATAAGAGCTGGAAATGGGATAGGAGACCACCAATGGCTAGGTGTTCACTATTATGCCGACCCCTTCACCGATTTTACAACGACCTTAACATCAATTTACATACTTCTTCCTACTCACTCGAAAACGAGATTCGAAGCACTGACCGTTGAATGACAGCCGTCAACAGAGGCACATTGAATTTCCCCAGAGGGGTGGTACCCCCCCCCCCCCAGCTTGAAGAAATATGAACATTTCACTCCTAGGAGATACCTCAGTAGGTGGAACAACCCGACACCGCAAGTGCACGTTAAAAGAGTAGTGCAAAGGTAACGAGGATGCTATTTTGGAGTAGGTAGGGCTGGACATGGCGCACACTCTAGCACGGAAGCGGAAACCACGCGTGCTGGTTACAGAGCTGGTGTTGAAAGCAAAGCACCATCCTCGCACGTCAAGAACAGCCGTTCTGTGTTCATACGATAACAGCGAGCAGCTAGCTCAATGCAGACTTTAGTGCAACTCATGCAGGCACCCCCCCCCCCCCCAATCCCTAGTGCAATTGAAGACCCGATCTCAGAGTTTAAGGCTGAAAAAAAACTAAACCCAGCCAGAGCAATAGGTGAGGGAAACGAGCACGGAACACATTCACAGGTTTTGAGCGCTCACGCGGTTTAAAGCGAAATGTGGTTGATTACTGATCTGAATACAGTTTCTTCTGAATGAGAAAATATATAATAATACCATGAGTCATAGGACCAGAATTCTGGAAAATAATATTCTTCTTTAAACTTCAATCCATGCCTACTTATCTTCCGTTGGTTATGTGCAAACAATAACAATGCTTATCACACAAACTACTACACCTATGTAGTGACAACCATTCGAAGGCACTACCAAGTGAAGGGTCATCACAGGGAAGTGGAGTGGTTATAGGAGGGATCTCCAGCATTGAATTGGTATGAAGCTATGATTCGTTCTTTACGAGTCGTTAAATCGTTGTGTAGGGGACTGGAAGAGTCGAGTCTTACGATGGAGCCGAGTCCTTAACATCGGCACTGGCGCAAGTCGAATGGCATAACAGCAGGGGACAATATTCTCGACGCACAAAGGGTGCTGCGGCAGGGGTCCGTTTTCGCAGGGTTTTGTAGCCCTGTCTTTTCATTGTTGTGTATGCAGTTCAAGCACCTGTTATGTTGCAAGTTGTCCTATGTTTGTTGACCCGCGTTTCCCTTCAGTTGTGTAGTGCTATTCCCTCTATCCTTTCAACACGGAAGATCCTCAATAAGAGTGGCTTATATATGATTCGTCAGCACCGCCTATGCAGAGGCACGAATTGCATGGTAGAACAGGGTGCAGTATGGCTATCGAATTCCGGTTTCCGTGAAAGTCTGAGCATGAGATTTTTCCTAGTCGGTGCTCCTTGAAAGGATATGGATAACTCACAGACAAGCCCGTATTTGAGATTTTACAGTGTGACAAAAACAGAAGAAGAAAAAGGTGTAGAAACCGCACACTCTCAAATATCATGCGAAGACAAGAAGCGGGAATGGAATTAAGCACTCAGTACGGGAGGGCGGAACCCACGATGTACCAGCTGAGAGTAGAGACCGCTAACCCCTGCGCCAGAATGTATGAAGGTTTCATGCACTGCTTACGCAATTCGACACGTGCGCATTGCCTTTTGTTTTGTCAGGTGCTTCCGTAGCGACTCCACAGCAATTTTGAGGGTCCGCTACTAGTTGGTAGAACGATTCGACAAAACCGTAGCGCAATGTGATACTGGCTGACGGGGGTAATTTTTCCCAAACGACTCGCTCAGCAGTTTAGCACACATAGGCTTCGGAACATTCCCTTGTGAACACTTGCTCGGAAGGCTAAGGCGAATTACTACTGCAAGCCAAGTCTTCCGTGCAGATTGGCAGAAATCACATTTCCTCAGATGGCCGCTTCTGCTATAATGACAAGATCTGTCGGAAAGAAAACAAAGCGAGAAGTTCTTCTGAAGATGATCAGTCGATGATTTTAGTTGACGGCTGAGGTAGTTGCAGGCGCCTGCTTCAGACTATTTAAAAAGAAGGCCAATGGCAGCGCACTGCCTTTCTGACCTTGATGCACTTCAGCGCTGAGGAGCAAAATCACTTGTCAGCCCAGCGTGTAGCAAAGCAAGAAGCTGCTGTAGCAGGAACCGCATGCGTGTAGAACATGTAATTAAGAATGGGAGGCTCTAACAGCTGAAACTGTTGCTTAGGCAAAATAATAGTGTCCTAGAAGTAAGAAACAAAGAATAGTGTATAACACCACCGCCTTGGAGAAGAAAAAGCTAGAAAATATGACAAGAGCAACGACTTCAAGAGGACTACAGCGAACATGGAAGATACAGTGATCGGGAAACTACTTTCCTCAAATCCTGTGAGGATAAACACGCGGAATCCGAAGCTCAGAAACTGGTATCAACATCCAATCTGGCCTTGTAACAGCTACATATGCATGTATAAGCCAGGTGAAGCTTAACTGTGAACACATATCAGCACATGCATAAACTACGCAGTGAAAGTCTAGGAGAAGAAAACGAGTGACCCTTCGAGAGTGGTAACTCGACTACGTAAAACTCTACCCAGCCCTAAGCTGAAAAGATCACGGATCAGGGTATCTGTCACCTTAGTCGGACACCGTGTAATACTGCGAAATTTCGGAGCAGATAATGCTTTGTACGGATAAAATGGTTCTACGTTATTTCTTCAGTTTACAGAAATAAACAGTTTTGAAAGTAGTTTTTAAACAGCAGCAGGAGACTATTTGAAATAACTTGAAATGAAAAAGAAAAGAAAAGAAAAGAAATTCTTGAAAATTCTTGAAAAGAAATTCGCAAGGCCTACGCATAATCGTACATTTCGAATAACAAGGCAAACAGAAGTAAGGTTTTCGTAGTACTACAATGTAGAGTATCGTCGTATCTGCTCATAATGGCTCCAGATGAAGTAGTGGGGCAGAAGAAAGCACGAAAAGCTGAGAGATCAATCAAAAAGGAGCGTACCCGATGTTCTGGCCGGAGACGAAGTGTTTAACTTGCAGGGCATTCGACGCTGAGCGGGACGGATGAAGAGGGCGAGGAGGGTATCTGTCATTCCAGTCGGACACGGTGTCCATGTCGGCACGCATCGGTGGCCTTCAAGGAAGCAATTCAATAACGTTCAAGAACGCAAGGAACCCTAGGAAGCAAGAACGCTGCACAGATTGAACAGCAGATACACGAAACTGGATCCGCGCTGGGGCTGGGGGAAGGTGATCGGAAAAAGCAGAGCACACGCTGCTCTGGGAGGAGCGAGTCGGGCGAGCGGGTTGCTAAGTTCAGTAATTGCTCTGATGGACGCAAAAAACAAAACTGTCTGCACTCTGTCAATAACGCTGGCGCCTGGCGCCGAGCTCGGGATGAGTACAACCGCTAGTTGCGCTTGCAGCAAACGACAACAAAAAGCCACTTCCCTTCTTGTGTAATGGCAGCGGGTGGTCAGGAAGAAAAAAGCAGGAGTTACACTTCTCTAAGCGCATCCCTCGTGAAGAATTCGTTGACTGGCGATCCAAACCACATTATGAGAAAGCGCGCCCGATAAGAGACAAACATTCTCTTCAAGTTTTTTGCAGAAAAGTTGCTTCCGCTCTTATTTTTTAGAGGAAAATGAAAGAAAGTTTCAGTGTGTCATGTCCTAGTTTGCTGAGGCAGCTCTTTCCTTTTCGGCACTACGCAATTTATCCGCAGAAATCCTAACGAAGGCGATGAAAACGAGGATCAGCCGTAGTGAGAAAGCGAACGAAAGAAATGATTGAGGAGCCAATATCTCCATCACAATATCATCTATCAGTATTTCTATCTCTAACGAACTGCTGCTCATATGAGCATACGACGCCGTCGTTGACGATACCGAAAGTAATGCAGACTTATTTCTTTATGAGATTCTAGGCGTTTGGCTTTTTTTGAGGTGTGAGTCTGCCGACAGCTGTTTTGTCACTCATCGTTGCAAGGAACACTTCTGGTTCAATTTCCTTGCCTCAAAGCTTTCATGTTCTTATAGTAACACGTAGTTGTGACGTTCGCTGTAACTGGAAAATCATGCCTAACATAACCTTTGTCAACGATTTTATGATTAGGCTATAGGCGCCAGTGTGGCGATTGAGGGCGGATGATAAATGTTCGCAAGCGGTAGCATACCTAACGATTTCCCTTTGCTTTAACACATTTACTTAAGCCAGGAGCGGCTGGTAGAGAGGGTATATGCTGTTACAGGATGTTTTGTTGCGATCAAAACTCTTGCGCCAGGCCGGACTCGAACCCGCATCTTCTGCTTTCCGGGTAGCGATGTTCGCCTTACACCACCTGCGCTGTTTGACCGCACGTAACATCCGCGATTTCCCTTTGCTGCATGAGTTTAGAGGCTCAGAAACTTCTTCATGCAATGTTGAATAACGTGGCTAGACAACATTTCAACCGAAATAGCCAGCTCTTGAAGCCTTACAAGTAATCTTAGCCAGTCAAAACTCAATTCAAATTTCTGATGGCTCATCGTAAACCAGTCGATCGGTGCAATCCAAAATTTACCACTATAGAGGATTTTGCTCTACTGCTCAATAAAATACATTGGTAATAATGCTCCACGGCTAGTAAAACAATGGGAATTTTGCGAATGTTTGAGAACTGGGCACATTTTAAGACTCTTCAGATAGAAGGTACGTAACGAGCAAACATTTCGGGTGCATTGAGCTAGGTGTCCGCGCAGCAATGATTACAGTAGGAGCACCAGCGTGAGGCCACCCGGGACGACATTTCGTCGTGAGTCGCGACAGAGCAGACTACGCCACAGGGACAGATAGGCGTGGTTTTGTAGTCGTTTTCTCGGGGTTTTTCCAACTTTTGACATGCATTGTTGTTCGCAGAATTGCTGTGTTAATATTCTAATAAATTTGCGATCTGATAGGTATAAGGGCTACTATAGTCCCTAATACCGTACTCAAGGCAATCAGTTTTGTGATCGTCCAATAGCTAAGTCATTTGCTAGATGGTAGATGCGATAACAAGAAGCGGAGAAGCCAGCGCTCAGGACCGACGATAGCTAGGACACGGCTCGTCACCAAGACCTTGGAGCCGTCTCCGTTTCACGAGGTTCCGCTCAGCAGTCAGACGATGTTGTCTCACCCCAGATATCTACCCCACTGTGATTGTACCCGATATTCTGCGGAAATTCTGCGACATATTTCTTGTGAAGTCTACTAATGTGTCTGGCGTCCATATTCGAATCAGCGGATAAAGAAGGAAAAGGATAAAGGATAAAGAACGACGTTATTCCATCTCCTAGAGATGGGCAGCGCATTCTTGTTTTAGGGATACCGCTGAGGCGGTTTGAATGTGTGGTTGGTTTACACAAAGCCTCGATTGGGAGTGCATGCTTCAGTGGGTATCGTCCTGCTGTGCCATCAAGTAGAGGATACTGCCACATAAAGGATAAGAAAGATATAGGACAAAGGACGGCGTTACTCAATCCCTTTCGGAATGCGCAACGCATTCTACTCCTACGGGTTGTCGTGGGGACGATTTGAACGCGTATTCGGCCATACATTGAATTCTTGTGGATAGGCGACGAGTCAGCACTTTGTCCTTCCCAGACAAGTCTGGTACCAACTCACCTACCCCGGAGGGATGGAAGGCTTGGTTGGCCTGGGCAGGTAACCACATAAAGGAGAGGTGTTTCAATACGAGCATTTTAGAAGGCTATGGATAACTCACTGCAGTTCACGTCAGAATTGCCGAACAGCTTGAAGAGCAAGGAACGCCCGGAAAGAAAGCCTTGAAGATTCTACTGTTCTAGGTTCCCATATGTAGTGTGGTTAAGATCCTGAATCATGAGACTGATGCGTCCGCGCGGAAAGCCTTGAGGCATTCTGAAGGCAGATGAAGGTATAGTATTTGTCCTGCTTCTCATTGGTCATGGTTTCAAAGTTGGCACCGGGCTCGGTAGGTTGGAGACGAGATTTGGCAAGATACTTCCTAGTTGATTGTGTCCATTTCAGGCCCTGAACATGGCGATCTCGCCGAAAGGTTAGTCGATAGCTTGTTAATCAACATCACGTAGAGCTCAGGGAGGGGCAAACAGTTTCAAGGACGAAAAATACTGCAGTAAAGGTTTGAAGAAGTCAGAGTTCGAAATTTGTGCATGCGTTTTTAACGTGCGCTATAAGGAGTATTACGCAAATATGAGGGGCCTCTGAAGGCTGACGTGATCATGTGAGCAACGAACGAGACAGGCTTCAAGTCAAAGCCCGATTCTTACAAGAATCTTCCAGATTTCAGTATAATCGTAGAGAAGAGTTCTAAAACTGACAGTGTTCGTAAAATAGGGTCCAACATGACTCTTTCGTCAATTACCCGACACACAATAAATCGTGAGAGCAACTTATGATGTAGGCAGTTCGCGCGCTCCAGGTTCTACATATCTCCACGCTTTGGCTCTATCAGCTCAGCAATTCAACAACAAATGTGCTAACCTTCTCGACGGCGGCGGTTCGCTCTGGTCTTTATGCCTCCTACTGTGATTGCCACTTTGTAGCTTCGTCTTCCATCGTTGCAGTCGATCACTTGATCCCTGTGTTAGGTCGTGGATTCCTGAAAACAATTCCAGTCTTTTAAAGAAGTGATCACCGCAAAGAAGCGGTTCACACCTTTCGAGAGCCGATCAGCGAGGGTTTCGCGATTTTTCTCCAAGGTTGGCGCCGGTATACGTTCCATCGCAGTTCCTGTCGTCGCTTCCTGGATTATTCGTTGCGTCTCCTCAGCAATGGATTTCAAATCGGCGACCTTTGGGGGAGGATGGCGATCGGATTCAGAACTGGTTCGACTTGGTGACGCGAATATCTGCCTTGGTTTCGCTGTCGGTGGCGTGACGATCTCGATTCTCAAAGATTGCTCTGGCGTGCGATAGCCTTCAGATCCCGCGACGGATGAGAAGCTCACTTCAGACGTTGCTCGCTGAAAAGGTCTCGTTTTCCAGGCTTGCGCATCTAGTCCCAATTTCGACATCCCACTATGTGTGACATCCCATATACGTGCCACGTTCAAGTGGACGGTACATGCAACATATTTAAGAAGAACTCGCTGTTACTATCGCCTTTCCTTTAGATGTAACACATCGTGCTTTCTTCTACCACCCATGGAGATATACATGTTATGTTCGCACTAATGCCACCCAGAAGCGTCGCTTAGCTGCGGAAAAACTATGTGGCTACATCCTCGATCCGCTATTATGCGCTGTTCAGCGATTCTAATCTTAAGGCTTGTCCTAGCACGGTAAATGCGCATTTTCTATTGCATTTCTTTCTGTTACAGAGCCACTGAAAATCTGCCTCATGTATGTTCACCGCCTGCGGTAGACATTTAGCCGAAATCCTCTCAGAAAATATGGAAACGCGATTTGATAGATTTCCCTCATCTATCTTTCTTTAAAATTTTCCTGCCTAAAGTGCCAAAAAAGCCGTCAGCCGTCAAACTATCCGTGCTTCTCAGCACGTATCCATGCAACGACAAGGAATGGAAACGCTTGCGCCACATCAAATCGAATTCTGCGTCATGGACCTCCGATTTTCAGAAAATGTGCTATGACACCATTGCTTGTGTGGTTGGCTAACTGAAAACTAGTGGTCCCAGGGATAGGTCTAGGCTGTTTGCTTTAGGCCAGAACCGAACCATCTCCATTCAAAACTCTCGCCTCTTAACGCCGTTCTTGTCCAAGAACACATTTTGGGACAGAAAGATTTGATATTGCGGAAATGAACGAAAAACGATTACGCCGTTGAGTGCAGGTGAGAACATGTGATACGTTTCTAAAACCACTACATACATATTTTAGGAGCGTTACTGAGAAAAAAGGAAAGGGTGTTGCTTTGTGCGTTTTCAAAAAGAAAAGCAAGATACAGTTGCTACTGTAGAGCGCCGCCAAAGCTGTTCTTGACCAAACTTATTCAAACCCTTCTCGCTCTATAAGTCAACGAAAGGAAAAACAAGAATACCATCTGCTTCCGATTTTAGTAAAGCGCTCAGTGGCGCGTCGATGAACAAAGCACTGTTGGAAATTTTCATTGGTCCATTTTCATAGAAGAAGTCATTCTTGGCTGATACTAAATAAGTCAGTTGTTCATTTCGTTTTCCTATGAGCAATGGCGTGGAGTAAGGCAGGTCGTTTTTCGAACGCGGGTTATTTTTTATATCTAAAAAAATGCCAGAGGAAAATGGAGAGGACATCTAGGCTTTTTATTTAGTAAAAGCCTAGTTGTGGCTAACACTGCAGAATGGTTGGCAGAAAGGTTATGAAGGTAACGCTAAACGTGTTCAGGGTGCGATCTTCAAATGATTGGTGTCCACTTTTGGGCTAGAGAAAGCTATTTGTCAAACGAATGCTGGAGCATGGAACCCGTGTTTCATTATCACAGGTGCAAATGCACAAGAATACTGGACAGCTGTTCGAAACAACTTTACAAAAAGGCTTATGATAGCCTAGGAATTGTGTATTATCATCACAAATTCGGTTTACCAGCGCATAAATCTAGAAGGAAGTTTTAAGTTTCAATCCTTCACAAAATTGTTATCAAAAATGCAATAAAGTGAGACTCTCACTGAGGAGAAAAATCTTAATTTATCAGTAGTCAAGAAGACTACTTAGAATTGCAGTCCTAGTTTTGTTTAATATAAGGCTGAAAATTGAAAATTTTATAAAAATGATCACCTTCTAAATACGTTAAAATTTCATGAAATTCATATCCACATTATCCAGGGTTGGGACGAAAAAGGCACAAAAACACGGATCTTTATTACTCGTCACCTACGAGGCATTGAGATTGACGGTGAACAGGTCCTCATGGGGCATATTTTCGGCATACGTGTATGTACCGGGAGAGTTTCTTAAATTCTTCTTCGTTCAAAACGCTCTACAAGAAGAACATAAGTGATCTCTCGCAGCGCAGCTGTTCATGACCCGCTACAGAATCAGAATCAAAATCAAAAATCAAGTTTATAGTTCCAATGAAGATTTTCTAACAACAGGTCGCGAATGAAACTCGAAGGAGCAGGAGGTCCTCTTTACATGGACTTTTTTCATTTGCCATATTTTTTTGCTGTACCTTTCTTTTTTGACCAATTCCCACGTCGCTTCTTTGCTCGATTACTAGGCAAGGCAGGTGACAGTCGCACCCCAAAACAGACGTCGAATAATTCTTCATGACGAAGGCAGAAGAATTTCGAGAAGAGGATGTCGCATCCCCGCTCACTAGATACTGAACAGCTTCTCACTGTGGCAGCTGTGGCACATTGTAGCCAATATTATAATGGGCTATGTTAGTTGTGAGGAAAACTATCGCCTTTTCAATGCGCTACATATCTATGCCAACTCAGCAATTGGTTATGACTAAAATCAAAGTACACGTGTTCCAGAGTGTTTAGGCTTGAGTTTTGTGTCAAATTTCGCAGACATGACGATAAAACAAACGAAATCAAGAAGCAAAACAGAAATAGAGTTTTTTAGAACCAGCTTAGCAGCAGCATTGCAGCAGAACGTTTTGAAGTGTACTGCTAGCCTGTGTTTACTCTGCGATGCGATAAGGGTGAAAAGCAGCTACTTCAGTGTCACAGCGTTCGCTTGCTTGTACAAACAGTGCAACTCTACCACTCACAAAACTTCATTTTCAGCATCACTTTCAGCCAAAGTGAGCTGCAAAATAAAAGGCCAAACCGTCGTGCACCCATATCTTCATTCCATTGCATTTCTATGGAATCTGGTTGACACCAAACGGCTCCTCCTTTCCTGACCAATCCAAGTGTTTGCGGAAGCTTTAATTCTGCTTTCTTCTCGCACAATTAAACTGCAGCTTCCCTTGTTGGCCTTTAATTGTTTTGCCACCGTGGAACGACCTCTTGACTGAACATGAAAACAGTATCAACATTGGTGCATAAACGCTACCTGCTACAGGCTCTACGCATCAATTGAGTCTTAAAGAATCAAACAAAAAAACATTACTATTGGAAACAGAGCAAATTAAGAAAGACGGTCAGCAACGGATTTTTTCAGCAAGCGTAGGAGAAAGAAGAAAATCAACGACTTGAATCAGAAGGAAGCACTAAAAAAAACACGGGTTTCAGTAAAGGCTGACCATACAATTGTAAGCGCTTTGAATTTAGCGAATTCTAGTTTGCAGCACAGCTATGCTCGATTCATTAGCTACTGCTGGAAAAAAGATGCAGACTGCTCAGCAGAAAAAATATGTAGCTGCTGAAACGTGGGGATTTAGAGGAGAGAAAGTTGATCATACGCTCATACCGAAACCCTTGTTCTATCGTTGCTAGTGTAACCTCTTCTCCCCTAATCATTCGCCGAATTGGATTTTTCCCTGTGAAAAAAACTAGTTTAGAAAAAAAGGCCATAAATCAGTCGCATGCTTGTACTACATGACAGATGAGTGTAGATCCCTCAAGCTCAGAAGTGTGTACAGTCAACGCAACGGCCAGACGATAAATGCGAATCTAATGTTTCAAATTTGAGATGGCAGAATCCTTACGATTCATCGGTAAAGTACCCTAAGAAGGCATCCGCGGCTATTTTGGTGAGGTCATAAGACAATCAAGTGCCCTACAAGGAAGCTGCAACATAACAAGGTCAGAAGAAAGCAAAATTAGCGCTTTCACAAGCAGTTGGACTGGTCAGGAAGAGAGGAGTCGTTCGGCGTTCATCAGATTTCGAAGAAAGGAATTTGAATGCAGATATGAATGCACGACGGTTTGCGACGGAAAACCTGCCGTCGATCATGCCCGAATTAAAGGTGATATTGTACGTAGACGCCAATGATGAATTTGCAGACAGAGCATCCATAACTTTATTTAAAGACATGGACATCAGGCATGACATTGAGTAAGACCTATTTTTCGAGATCACAGCGGAAATTCAACAATATTCAAACGAAGCCAAAAGCCTTGTTCGGGAAATATGGGTTTGAAAGTGAATGACGAAATAGATGAAGATATTTCTTTAGTTCCCTTTCCTACCATGATGCCCGTTGGTTATACCAGCCCCCCCCCCCAACCCCCGAATTTCTTAAGAGCACCTGATGTTCATGCCTTGAAATGAGGTTGAGCAGAGTAAATTAACCCTCAGCACAGCACATTGCTGACTTCACTTAAAGGCAAAGTTTAATCTCCTATTTCATCGAAGCTCTAACATAGACACAGCTGTCTTTGTCTAGCCGCGGGTTAACACCTGATTTTATAGTTTATTGCTGCGAGTTTCGTTTAATTTGACAACTTTCTTATTTCACCGTGAAGCAAATAGTATTATCACTGAACTTGAACACTTCACTGTAATACATTCTAGAAATTCCAGCAAAAAAATTCCCCACACCTTCTCAGAAGTTCTCCTAAGCAGCAGTTGCATATATGGGTGACTTTAATAGGATAATGATGAAGCTGATGGACCTATGTGCTAAGATGGTATTCGGGGCAGCACTGAAAGGAGGAAGGGTCTGAAGCGAAACGGGTAAAGCGCGTCATATAAGAAGAATGCCCACCACTCAATTATGTAGTAATGGAATCTGTCTCCATTTCGCCACACCGTTAAACCCAAGGAGTATGAGGTCCTTGAAGTTTCTATGGAATCGGCAGCGTGGTGCCTGACTCACGAGCGCTGCTGGAGTCTCTCCCCGGGATTCAACAGGTGTCAAGTGGATCGGGGCACAGTGGATAGCGGCGTTGCTTTATGCGAATGAGGCTGGGGGTTCGGCTCTCGTGGGTGGCGGTGTTTCTGCATTTTAATTGTTCGGTTGAGATTCGATGGACTCTGACGTCTACGCAATTGTCAAGCGTTTTCTGCACATTTTCAGCTCTACGCTGAGGAGAATAACTTTGTTGCGACTTTTACTGACCTACTTTTTTACTGACCGGTTTTCAACAGCATGGCAACGAGAAAGGTATTCAACATAACGATGTATGGACGTTAAACGTTACTCACGTCTCATTACGACTCAAACTATTCTCTCCTTCTCTGAGCATGTCTTCGTACCACAGATTCCCGATAGCTGTACTTCTATTCTGGACTCTATAACCGGCTTCTCGAATCGCGCGGCGATTCAAGCTACTATACCCCAAGGGAAGACCTTGAGTACTCGGAGTACACCGGCCAGATTCAGCAATCATGGGTGAAAAATAACTTCATAAGCGGCTTCATGTAGCTGTTGTGCTTCTTCAGCTACATGAAGCCGCTTATGAAGTTATTTTTTCACCCATGTCGCTGCGCATAGCCATCCCTTTGATCCGCAAAAAAGGACACCCTTAAGGTAGGCGTCGAAGCTGCTGGTAGCTGAAGGAGAACGGATCTGATATAATGACATTGAAGGTCGTGTCGTTCATGTACCAATCATGTGCCATCCTCACGTTCAAAAGCTGGTTGCTTAGGACTGGTCAAGGCTGGTTATACGACGTCACATCCTGGTCTCCTTGGAAATTCGGCCAGGATGGCCTTTCCCAAGTCATTGGTCCGTGTAGGGAAACAAGCTATAAAGCGCCTTAGATTTGTACGCTCTCAGTACTGTAACCAGTCCTTCTGCTTCACGCACTTTGGCCTGTGTATTGCCTGTGTTGAACGTTCATCCATGCTTATGTTGAGTACCTTGCCCATTGTCTTTTGGTTAACAACTGGTCACTAGTAAACAGCTCGCAAGAAAGATACTTCCCACAGCAAATCGCTGGAAAAATTGTGCCGAAAACGCCTGAAAATTGGGTAGACGTCAGGATTCCTCAAATCTCAACCGAACAGCTGAAACGCAAAAACACCGCACCCACGAGAACCGATCTTCCTCGGATGGAGCACCGCCACTACCCACAACGCCATGAACCGCCTGACGGCGGTAACATCACCGTAGTACAAGAGACTCCCAGCGCTCGTGAGGCTCCGATTCCATTGAAACTCAAAGTACCCCCACCCTTAGGTTTAATGACTTGCCACAAAAAAAAAACACGCGCAAAACTTAGCGAAAGCACGTTTTCATGCTAATCGAGGGGTGGGTGAAGGTTCTTCCTACATGACTCGCGTTCCCCTTTCAAACATACGCTTCAGACCCTTCCCCTGTGAGAGGCTTCATCGAATTAGCAGGCACGCTTTGAAAAAGTGCACGTCAGCTCAAGAGAGCTGTCCTTTGATTCAAACTATTTGGAGACATTAGCGCTGAGAACGATTCCAGCAGAGCAAAAACAGCTACCTCGCCGAGCTACGAATTTTTCAGCGTCAGTCTCCTTGTATGCACTGTAACCATATTTCCTGCTTTGGATATCGAAACATCCAGTAATCAATGAAGCCGAATCAGCGTTCGGTCTTAGTGAAAAGAAGTTCGCGCCTGTTGATACAAAAACAGCTTTTCTCAAGAAACGCCAATTGTTAGAATTGTAAAGTTACCGGGAAACTTTGCTACCTTTGACTGTGCATACTATGAGGTCCTAATGACCCGGAAACATTTACCAAGTTTAACTAATTTCGACCTGGAAAAGATCTATGTATTTTCACGTGCACTTGAATTTTGGACGAAAAATGTCACCTGTAAGTTGCAGCCCTCGTCACTTGCGGTGTTTGCGCCTTTTGTTGCTGCCGCGGCCAAGATCTCGACCTCTTGAGTGATTTCCTGGAGCTTTTGTTCAACCTAAACACACGACGTGGCTATCCATCTTTTCCAAAATGCTGTGAAATGCACGACAGAGGAGCGAAATGTAAAAGGAAATAAATAACTTACAAGCTGAGCACAAGCGATTACTGAGTTGGTCGTCGAAGTTTCAGAATCATCCGAAGGCGGCTGGTTTGCCTACAATGTGTACATCGCATAATTTTTTCGGAACAGTATGTGCTTCTGATGGAACCAATACTAGAAAATCGAACGCCTCAAAGGACATAAATTAATGGAAACTGGCTGTGCTGATGGACGGTGAAAGGTGCTCGGCTGCAGTTAGAAAGGCAAAAATTGGAGCAATGTGAACGCCGCGTGAGCCGGGGGAATAAGGGAGGGCGGCGGAAGCTACGAAGATGAAAGAGGTCAGCGAGCGTTGCGGAAGACGTCACAACGAGGTCCCCGAGGACCAGTTGACGACGGGAAGCGCTATCAGATAAGGAGCCGCATTTGTTGCGCGCCGCCGAACTTTCGTCGCAGCTGTCCTCCTCCGACGAGGACGTACAGTTATCCTCACGCAGAACACGCCTGCCGGTCACCGACACGAACCGAACAGCAGGAACGGACGCACAGCGACGGTGCAGCGCCGCCTTTCCCTCGATTAAGTGCGTGATCGTGACTGTCCGAAAAACTCGCTGCCAACGTGGCTGCTGAAGTCGCCGTTCTTTCGTTCGTCTCTCATCGCATGCAACATCCAACGAAAGACAGCGCTTGCGCTCGTAGGCCTGCGAAGAGCAAAACGCTGCACGCGGAGAGCAGCGCTACCTCCCGAATTCGGTTGGAGTTATTCCTCAGTAGTACCGCTCCACGCCGCGCCGCAAAACGATGTCCCACCTGGCAAGATCGGATTGGTGAAGTTGTCTCGCTTCTTCGAAGACAAGGCCTCTTATGGTTTCAAACAGTCCTAACTCGCTCTAGCCAAGGTTCCCACTACTTTAACCTGTGTGGTGCCTTCTCTACTTGCTTTGAGGAACCCTCAAAATTAAGGTACTAAAGCGCTTCCATTAAAAAAGGCTTATTGAAATACTCTGCGTAGATATTTTTTATGCAACTTTTTTTGAGACACCGGATTATTATGCCACTGTCATAACGTGCTTAGTTTTGTTTCCAACACGTCGTCTTTTGTTTGAGAAGTGCTCGGATTGGTTTGATAACGTGTTCTGCTTAAGATGAAAAGTCAGCTTCGAAATTCCTTCAGATAAGTGCGAGAATGATATATGGAGTTCGTCAATGAAGAGTCGTGGGTTCTGTCATTTGAGTCGAAATTGAGACAATATTTGCACCTATAGGAAGAACTAAAATTTCGGCCGAATGTGTCCAAGAAAAGTTTGAAATGAAAGCGATAGGTAGGGATACAAATGCACTATAACGAGGGCCTCTGAGCACAATTTGACTAGGATAAGACTGAAAAGTTAAAGGGTGGACCTCCTGGAGTTGCAAGTGAACTTCGATGGCGAAGGTTGGGAGGCATCGCACGTTCTCCAAAAGATCGATCACCGTTGTTTTATTCCTCGACCGGAGTAGGACACTGCCCGTGGGCAACGCCCCGGCTGCGAACCGAGCCAGAGTCGCAGGCGGTCCGGCCGCAGCGAAGAGCTCAGGTCGAGCACTGTCCCCGCCTCGCCATTCGGCTGAGTGCAAAACGAGTGAGGTGTCGACCAGCTCGGACTTGCACCGTCGAAAAGTTGGGAACTGGAACGGCCGAAATCGCCAACCAAACCATTTGCAGAACTAGAAACTCAGGAACGAATAGAAGAATACGAGAAGAAATAGAAAGTATGTGTGTCCATAGTCACCATAAAATGATGATTTCGGACAAAGCCAGTTTTACATACCGCCAGTTTTCAAAATTTGACCGAGATTAGTGATCGTTGAAAAAAGTATTTCTCCTTCACTGCAGTAGAAAAATGTTGTAACTCATTTAATATGGAGAAAATCGTTTGCGACTCGAAAGCTGACTTGAAGGTGAACACTCAATGCGGTGTTGATATCTGTTCGATGCTTTCTAAATTAACCTGATTACATAGATGGTGTTTAATGCTGAATAATGGTCATAACATGCTGATTTCCGATCTTTCGAAAGAAATAGAAAACGCGGAATTTCGTGGACCCTGGAAGGTGGAAGCTCGAAGGATTATGAATAAAAGACCCGCCAGTAAAAAATGCTACATTAATTAGTCACGACTTGTCGAGCTGAACGTTGTCGGTACAAAAGGTGAACTTTTTGAATTTTTCGAACGAACGAACGAAGGAACAGAGTCGAATTTTAAAATTTCAAATAATTCAACCAATGACTAATAAGTAAGTAGTAAGCCAGTCGTCAGTTGTAGGTCGATTTTGAAGTCGAATATCCGAATAATCTATGGAATCACGAAGAGGGTGGCCCGTCCCGGAAAGGAAATTGCAGAGAGCGGACCTCTCGTAGGCCAAACCAGCTTGTCTTCTAAGTAATATAGTTTACTTCTGATCTTATCGTCGTTGTTAAAAAGACTGAGTGAAGTCCCCCAATAGAATTGATTCAAAAATTCGCTATGATTTTCTTGGAACATTTATTATAATAGTTCGCTTACCTTATAAAGTGAAGAACGTAAGAATTTTCATGAACTTCTAATTCCTCTGTCTAGAAAAACGGTCTTAACCTTATTCTGGACGACAGAAGAACAGCAATATTTCAGAGCGCCGCAAAAAGATGTCGTGAAAAGACTGGTCCTGCAAGTTCAGAGTGCCATCTGAATGTTGGTAATAACGCTGGCTTCGGTTCAAAATAAAAGTTACAACTAGTTGCAAAAATCCGACACAAATACTTGAAAGACGAGATGAAAGATAACCACTTAAATCGAAAATTTGTTTCTACCTTCTTAGACGGTATCTCGTTTGACTCGGAAGACGTCCGCTTCGAATGAGAACGTGGTGAGTCTGTCCACAGAACCGTTCAGCTTGCTTAATAAAAACGGCGCGGCGTGTCGGCCGACATAGCTATCGATTTTTCGCGCCGGTCAGCACCGCCGCATCGCCTTTATACTCCGCCCCCTCCAAACACCACAACTGACGGAATTTTGGGTTACTGTTCGACAAATTATATTAGACTGAGTGGACGAGAGGAAAGGAAAGAATACCCGAAGGAACACATGCATTGTCGCAGTTGGTACTCCTCATCTCCTTCTCTTCTTCACATTCGGAGTCTACACATCCGCTGCGATGGTTTAATTTTATACAGTTGTATTGGAACACAGTGCGTTAATTTTTTTGTTTGCAAAATTCAGCTGTTACTACATAGGTAAAAACACAATAATTTACTATAGTCTACTAATAACTAAATTAACTACTTATCTTCTTCACTGATGAGCCTCGGGGCAACTAATCTTAAACAGGTTTTGTATGAAGATAGAGGCGAAACGAAACATGTTCAATGTTGTTGTTAGTTGTCACTTTTTTGGCTGTTATTGTCTTTTAGTTACGATTGCTGTGACGTTGCCTTATATGCCGTTGAAGAGCTAGGAGATTTTGAATATTGTTCACGTCTAGATTTGCACCTGATTCTAGTTATTGCCGTTTATTGTCATCCCTCGATAAATCTGCTGCACCGCTTCGAGCAAAATAAAGTACACAAAGCTGCAACTGCAAGCGTGTCTGCAAGTCAAGACATTGGAGGTTTGAGATTGGAATTGGCAGCGAGTGCTTTTTTCGTTTATGCCAACTTCGACCAGCGACCAGAAAGATTTGGGATACTGTATTCGGCGAATCGTGACGCTGAAAGGAAGGACATGGCGAGATTAGCCGCGGAGGGGAGAACATCTATCTAATTTTGGGTGTCGCTCCAACATCAAATCAGTACCATCCACCGTGTATTCCAATCTACTTTGCTAACATCATCTACAATTCTGAAGCAAAAGTGGTCCAAATACTCTCCTGCTCCTGCAACCTGGTTTGGACAAGCAACGCTTTTCCTCGCACCTAGACTTTCCTTCAATATCTCGAGTCCTCTCGACGTTAACAAGGGTCATTTTATATGTTGTGTTTAGATGTGCTAAACTAAACTAGGTGATGTTTCTGCTTCTGTACCAGCGAGGTTGGTAGGTGGAAAAGTTTGTTCTAGGTTTATTCTAGGCCTGACGTTTCGACCGTTTTGTAGTCTTCAGAGGCCTAAAGGTGGCTTGAAGTTTTATTTTATTTTATTTGTAGCCTACCGACCAAACGCCCCCCCCCCCCTCCGCGCTGCCATTTTTGACCTAAAGTCAAGAACGACGCGAAACCCAACAAATGCTGAAGATAATCTCACATGACTTTCCACCGTCGTGTGAGTTCATCTTCAGCGCGATTTCGGAGCACAACGCGGCCAGTCACGCCGCTTAAACTGACGCGCTCCGCCGCGGCGGGAGTATAGAGTGCCCCTGAGAGAAGCTGCCAAGTCCGCCAGAGCTTCTTCAACGTAAATTCTACAGAAAAATGAGCGCCCTACAGATTCCTGTGATTGGTAGAAACGCCCGTTCTCGTTCTAAAGAGCGCTCTTCAGTGTTGATTACTGGTGTAAACGTCATTCATACGATATTCTGTTTTCAAGGAGCGGACCATCATCCACACGTGGATGTGCTATGCCCTTATTCTGATCAATATTTCCAATTAACCTTATTAATTACTTAAGGAGCCTTTTATACTGTCGCTGCGGCGCGGCGGGCAAGCCGTGCCGCTGCGCTTTTGCAGTTATTAGGTTGGAAAAAAGTCTCTTCACACTTCGAAATTTTTTTTACCCTTCCCCTTGTAAACGCACTAGCCAATGTTGATTGCTGATTTCGTAATCCTATCACACTTGTCTACCGTTCGCACGCGGACACAGGTTAAGACTCTTCTTGTAATTCGTTATCCATCCAATCTTCCGAACTCAATGCCAGATCTACCTCATGGCCGTTTTCAGCACGGCATTCTTCATGAATGCATTAAAGAATCCACAGCACGTCAGGCAGCAGACCAAATTAACCATATATATGGCTTGGGATCTACTACTCATCGCGCCTGTTATGAGTGGTTCGGAAAGTCTTTAAAAGGAGATTATTCACTGAGGGCAAAGCATGGTCAGGAAGGCCAACTGGATTGGACGACAGTGATCTACACCATCTTCTTCGTACCGATAGTTGGCAGACGACACGTCAGCTGGCAGAGAAGCTCGAAGTGTCTCATAGGATAGTAGGAATCCATCTGAAGAATCTTGGCTTTCATGGAAATTTGGAGCTTGGATTCCACATGCCCTGTCAGACACTCAGAAAGGTCGACGGCTCTCCATCGCTGCTTCTGTTCTGTCCAGATAAGGAAGAAAATCGTTTCTTCCGCGGATTGTGACAGGCGAAGAGTCCTGGGTTCTGTGTGCCAACTTCCGAGGAAAAGGCAATGGGTACAAAAGGAAGAGAGCCCTAAGTCTGATCTCAAGCCCAATGTTCACGAAAGGAAGATTCTCTTGAGTGTTTGGTGGGATATCAGAGAAGTGATTTATCGGCAAACTCTCAGAAGTAGAGAGACACTTACTGCTGCCACATTCAGTGGCCAACTCCACAAAGTCGTCGCAACTCTCTAAGAAAACAGGCCGGAGAAGTCGGAGGTGATGATCCTGCATGACGATGCAAAACCACATGTTGCAAGACTCACAAGAGAAACAATAAAGGAGATGAGCTGGGAGGTAATGCCGCATCCACCGTATAGCCCTAACCTCGTTCGTGTCGACTACCATCTCTTCCGTGCTCTCAAGCAAGAAATTGGAGAGAAATATTTTGGAACGGATGAAGACCTCAAAAATTGGATTCAGCAATGGTTCGACTCCAGAACTGCAGTCTTTTAAGCGAGAGGAATTGGAAAATTACCCAGTCTTTGGAGAAGTGTAGTGGGACAAAATAGAGTTTATCTCAATTGATTTGACTTTGTAGTTGTGAAGTAATAAATCTTTGAAAAAAATGAAAAGACTTTTTTTCCAACCTAATAGAAGGGGAGCGTCACCAACGCGCGACCACGAGCTTCTGCGTACTACGGACGCTCCACTTCCTCATCATGAGGCGGCAAACAAGATCATTCGAAGACGAACGGCGAGAAAAGTGGTAAAGGACGGAGAGTTGGAAAAATGCGTAAAGGCTTCTTAGTCGTTTGTTGTCTTCGATGGGTAAATTTCCAGATAATTTCAAACAAAAGCCTGACTTTTTTAGACTGCTCTTTTAATCCGAAAATGGCACTATTGTACTTTCGGGACTCCAGCGGTCGAGGAGAGGTCAAAACAAACTTTACAACTGTCAACTGTCGATGTCATAATCACCGATTTCACCCAAACTTCGCCTTGGTAGTAGGGTTATTAACGGTGCTGATCATGAATCTGGCGCCAGTTTTTCGTTTTACGCTGGAGTACGGTAGGTTACAGTAGTTACGGGTGACTAAGGCTGTCGAGGTCATAATAACCGATCTCGCCCAAACTTAGCCTAGAGGGTTCCACAGCTTTAGTCACCCGTACCGGTCTTACGGACGAGAATTTTTTCGACCTCTACACGACCTCTGGAGTCCCGAAAGTACAATAGTGCCGCAATGTTGCCTAAAAACACTCTACAAAACGTTAACGTCAAGAATTGCGCAGTAAGCGCTACACCAGTAGGCACGGATAGCTCTCGACAACAAGAATTTAGTAACTGATCATAGGTAGCTCTTACCCACATCCTATTTGGAAAAACGTGTACAACAAACCAACAAAAGTAAGCAAATCGCTGCTGGATCGAGTGCCCCCCCCCCCCCCACAAATGACTGTGCCTAAATTTTATAAAAAAAACCTACGGAACACAACAACGGAACTTGTTGCGAAGCATAAACAATATACATGATGAACACCCCCTCCCGGACCTAGAGATGCACCCTTGGCGAACCAGAACAAAAAGAGCATGTCAAAATGACTTATCCCGGTGGTAAATTCTCCGGCGGAGTTCTTCTCTCGCCCTTCCAACAGAAGGGTTGCAAATTTGCAGCCACTGGACTCCCGAGCACGCCCAGGGGTTGGGGGAGGGGCGGGCAAAGGGGACGAGGGGTAGAGCGCTCGTCCCCCGAAATCTCCGACTCCACACCGAGTCTCACCGAATATTTCTAGGCATGAGTGCGAGGAAATAGCCCAAGACAGGCAGCGGTGGAAAGATTTCGTCGCCCTATGCGCTCAACAGCACGGGAGGAACTAAGAGAGTTAGTACACCGAGTCTGCCGCGGCTGATCGCGTCCACGCCCTTCCCTTCAGCAGCGCGATTCGCCGAATAGAGTAACGCCAAATGTGGTGTTTTGATGCGGTGGAGTATAAAAGCGATGCGGCGCCGCTGGGCGGTGCAAAAATGCTATAGGCCCTTTCAGACCGGCACAGTGGCGGCGGCGGCGGCGGCGGACCAATGGTTTAGCATAGGGAGGCGGCGGCGATGACGTGCCCGAGCGGCGGCCACGGCGGTGGTGGGGTTTTCAGACCCGCAGCGGCCAAGTCGCCGCGGCCACGCCCCGCCACGCCCCGCCACGGCCAGGGCGGCGCCGCCGCCCTGGCCGCCGCCCGAAATGACTGGGGTCATTTTTTGAAGGGCGGCGAGAGCGGCGGCACATCGAGACGTGGGGTGTGCTGCGCTGTGTGCACACTGCGGACATTGCGCGGCTCCACGCCAGCCGAGGGAAATCGGCGTCATCGAAGGTCATCCTCCCCTCTTTGCCCCGTTGCGAGACCGCTGCGCACACGCGCGCCCCAAACGGAATTAGTCTGGCGGCGGCCGCCGCCACCCCTAGGCGGCGAGAAAGGACACCGCCCCTCCACCTGCCGCTGGAGCGGCGATGGCCGCCGCCGCCGCCACTGTGCCGGTCTGAAAGGGGCTTATGCCAATCAATACGCTGCGCCACGCGGCGTCGCAAGTATAAACCAGGCCTAAAGGCCCCCGCAGACTTTTGCGGCGTCGCCGCTGCCCTATGCTTAACCATAGGGCAGAGACGCAGAGCTCGCCGCCAGCGGCGTCGCTGGCGGAAATGACTTGAATCATTCCACCCGGCGGCGCCGCTCCAGCGTCTGTCTGTCTGCGCTCTACCCTTTCGCGGCGGGATCCAGAGCGGAGACGGTCGATGCGGGCGCGCGATCGTCATCGGGGCGCGTTATTGTTAAGCACCAGTCGGTCCCGACTAGAAACAGTACAGTACCTCGCCGTCACCGCTCCCACTGATGATGAGTCGAGGGGCGGTCTTTATGTACGAACGGTCACCGCGCCCGCGACGGCGACTGCCGCGTGCGCGATGCGCTCCGCTGCGGTCGTGGGAGCTGTGTCTCATGACCTGCTGCAGACGCTAGGTTTGAGTTGTTGATATCCCTTTCTGCTGTTGCAGGAGCTGCGGGAAAACATGCTCTGGTTCAGAAATTGAGTTCGAGTTATAAAACTAAACAACGATCTAAGGCTCAATTTTATATGATGCTCCTTCAGGAAAAGCTGAAAATATGACACATTATCGCAGTGAAACTGACTTTGTATACACTTTCTAACACTTCATGTGCAAGTTTTGAGGCAGGTCTAGATATCACTGGCCGCTGAAGCCACCTAATTGCGACGTCTTCTGCCGCGGTCGCCGCGCTATTGGCCGCGTCCGCGGCGACCATTCGTACATAATGTCCCGCAGCCTGATGAGTCAAGCCGCTGAGCGGCGCCGCTCAGCGGTTTCGCTCAGCGGTTTCGCCGTTCGCCGTCGCCACTCAGCGGCGCCGCTCAGCGATTTCGCCCGCCGCTCGCCGCAGAAGTCTGCGGGGGCCTTAAGACACCATGCGTTTTAGGCAGGCCTCAGCAGTGAACTACACGGTGATTCCCACTCAGTGCTAATTCGTTGCAGGATTCCTAACTTGCATGCAAAATCGATTTGCCTATTGTGGCTAATTTATGGTGTTTCAGGGATGGATCCTAAAATTGTGGTGGCAGCTTTAAAGTACGTATCATGTATAGAATTTCTTTCATTTTAGTACATATTCGTTGCATACTTGCCCGAAGACGAAAAGAAAAGGTCTCATACCGAGTTGAGGCTCGTTCTGAAAAAAGGCAACAGCGCGGAACTGTAAACTGGGAATAGAAAACGATCCTCCTAAATGTTAGACAAATACATATCTTCTCTGTTCATTTCCAATCGTGATAATCGAACACCAGTTCTTCGATCTTGTCTACTTTCCTCTCTTGTTTTCATACAATTATCTCTTTCCTTTCTTTTGTTTTCAATCTAAGAATGGTCCGAACACGAAAAGCAACCAACGATACAGGAAAGAATGTCCTTGAAAGCCGTTCTTAACATTCACCTAAATTAATTTAAAATTTAAAATGCTCCTTGGAGATAGAAAATTACTTACTAGCTCAAATTCATTACAGGCTCAGATTATAGTAAGCGCAACAAGTGAACTCTCATGACTGATGGTGTAGTGAGTGTGAAGGTGTGCATGTGGTGAAGCAAAGTGTGTTCTTGTACAGCTTTCCACAATGTTCAGGTTTACCTAAATTTTGAGCGGCACTGTTAGAGCGCGCATGATAAAAAATGACAGCTATCTTTAAACAACATAAAGGAAATACAAATAGCTGATCAGAAACTGCACAAGTGTGGTAGATGCAACTTATCCAATAGGAGCTATAGCCTAATGTCATAGTTTCCCTTAATTCTGCCGGGTTGCATAGAATTCCTTACACAAACTGCTTCAAATGAGTAGTGATAGTTCCAATACGGGGGAAGGTATCAAAAGGTTGGTATCGCTTCGCCTCTCAAAAAAGTGTTCGGCGGAAGCGTATCCAGGTCTATTCCTCGAAAGGTGCAGTGTTAGCGTCACCCAACTCGATGCGGAACGGACGCTGGTATGTTCCATGAAGCTAGGAATGGGTGGAACGAGCTGACCTCTTGATAGCTAGCACTCTTGTACGGGAATGAGTCGCGTTTATATGGTGCAGAAGCGGAAGACAGAGAAGCACGTAAACTGACCAGTTTACGCGCAAACGAGTGGGGGCGGATTTGTGAGGTTGTGCGTGCGGAAGGGAATTAAACAGATCACACGCCGAATAAACAACAGAAGCGAAGACACGAGAATCGACGCACCTCTGTCCTTTGCGGGACCTGCACAGACAGCGACACCTTCTCGAGAACAATCCGAGGCGGGACGGTGTCGATGAGGATCGTCCTCTGAGCAGTCTCCCTTGAACTGAAAATCGAAGCGATGAGTGTAGCGAGAGAGTGGCGGCGGAGTGCTCTTGAGGATCTGAGAGCTGGAGGCAATGCGACGTTGGGCAACAACAGGGATAGTCGCCTCGAAGAGTGCTGAACTATCATCGGGGGCAGAATCCAGAAACAACCGTGGCTGCGTACAGCAGCACGCAATCCCTCATCACTGGTCTGCTGCTGATGTGGACTGGTTTCCTGTGTACGAGCAAGAATGATCGGCTGATTTGGCCGTGAAATGTCCTACGAGAAGTGCGAGGGATGAGGGTACTCAGCATCAGACCCGTACCTCAGTAACTGCAGTCCAATAAACGCCACTGCATCGAGATGCGCCCCACCTTAAGAGCTGGCCGATCTCGCAGGGAACAACCTTGCATTTATCGTTTTGATTCTGCTGACAAAAAAAAAGACGGAAAAGCGAGCAACGTTGTTTCTCGTTGGTTTTGCTGCCAAATTTGTCACAAAGTGTTGTCAACTGACCCAAATCATTACCACATCGATCATCAGTCGCTCTATTTCTGGCGTTTTTTCCAGCACCAAAAACGTTCACTTCTACCTTCAAAACTGTCATTGACCTACTGTAGTTGATAAGCAAAGCGCACTCTTAACAGTGGTAGCTCCAGTTGAGTATTCAGAAAAAAGGGCGGCTAGGTGCAGAGATGCAGAAAAGGCAGATTGCACGACGGGAGAGATGTTACAGATGAAACGATTTCTGACCGATTCTTCTTGAGCGCCCCACTCCTTAATGTAGCTAATATAGCGAGCGAGAAACGCGTAAGAGAAAATAAGTGTGAGAAGAAGGAGAGGCAGAAGAAGAAAATGTTAAACGAAAAGGGAGGTGATTCAAGGCATCTGGTTTAAGGCCTAAGTGGCTGTTACTGACAAACTCTAACTGCAGGCCGGACTCGAACGCGCAACCCGTGCTTACCAGGTAATAGGGGCCCGAGCCCACATCTTCGAATAATTAGACGATTCGGATAAAGACAATGTTCTGAATCCCGGATATTGGATATCCGATTCGGATATCCAATATCCGAGTCCTCAGTCTTGCGAAGTTAAACATTTAAAAAAATCAGCTACCGCTCTAAATGCAAAACATTCAGAGCCTCTATGGTTTATTTCGCTGCCCGAACCATTTCTACAGCTTTCCAGCTCTCATACTGGCATTTTTAACTTTAGAAAGGTCTACTTTTTCTAGACTACCAATGATATATTGTTTTCCTTTTCAGGTGCTCTTTTTCAGACAAGCTCGCCATCACACTCTCAAACTACATATTTATAACTCAGATTATGAAACTGACCGCAATTTGGAGGTCTCTTCAAAAAATGCTGCAAAAAAGTCAGAACATAGTAAATCTAAAGATTGCTTTAAGGTGTTGCACAAAATCCATGATCCTCAATGAAAACATAATCTTTTTCAAACCACCAATCAAGCACTTATCATTACAATACCGCTCGCGCCGCACGGTCAAAAGTGGGCGAAAAAACGCCAACATGGCGTCGCAAAGCGTCGCACGCTCATAACTCCTCCAGTTTTAGGTTTTTTGAATAAAGGTTGGTACCACTCGATTCGCCTCTTCGAGATCTACACAAGCATGTGTAAAACTTTACCGGAGCTCCCGTATTTTCGACGTGGGTGGTCCAAAATTGGCTGGACGGGCGATTAGAGCAGCTTATTTCCCAGGATATGCGTGCTGCGCTTCTATCTTCTCTCACTGGGAACTGCGACGTTTTCAAGACTATTTCGAGCCGTTTGAAGAATGTTATCAGAAATCCCCCGCCACCCCACTCAGGATTAGCTCCAATCTGTCCCAGCGAAACTTTGGTGTGCGCCATTAACATGCATACAGAATCGAACCTTTCAATCGAGGGGGGACAGCTCGTAGACTGAGCTTTTGGGCACTTTTATCAAAAATTTTTTGCTGCCCTACTCAGGAATTGCTCCAAGGCTGTCCAGCGAGCCTTTGGAGTGCGCCATTAACATGCATAGAGAATAGAACCTTTCAATCGAGGGGGGGGGGGGGGGACAGCTCGTAGACTGAGCGTTTGGGGAGTTTTATCAGAAATTTCCTGCCGCCCTACTCAGGAATTGCTTCAAGGCTATCCAGCGAGCCTTTGGAGTGCGGCATGAACAATGCATACAGAATCGAACCTTTCAATCGAGTGGGGGGGGGGGGCGACCGCTCGCAAATTGCACGCGCGGACGTGTTCGGAGCACAATAACTCTGTCAATTTTAAATAGTTTCGGCTGCAACTTGTGGGTCTTGTAGGCAGTCGAACGTTCTGCTAGCACGCCAAAGCAGAATGGCTTAGCATAGGAGGGGGCAATGTTATAGGGGTGCGAAAATGCAGGTGAGGCTTGTGTGAAGCATTTTTTTCCGATTTCCGTGGAACACTGCGAGAAGACGCCACAAGCTAACGGCCTTAAAATGCGTACGCGAACAGAGCGCTTAAGGTACTTTACGACGACGTGCTCATAGCTCCTCAGCTGCCCAAACTGCCTAGCCTCAGCTGCCCTTTTAGAGCGGCGAAACCTAGCGGTTAGAGTTTCTTGCGCTCCTACTCGCCCAGACTTTAGTCTTCGAAACTATCAATGGCACCGTTCCGTTCAGCATGGAAAGCGCTATCGAACGCTATCAATGTCGACCGATTTTGGCAACATCAATTTTTGACTGTTTCGCATCGAGGACGAGGCCGCGGCGGAAGGACGATGACGTCATCGAAAAATCGGTGTCTTCGAGTTGGGCCACGCTTGATACCATTCGATAGAGCTTTTCATGCTGAATTGAATGGTGTCATTTAAACTGGGAAAGCTGTAATCTGGACGAGCAACAGCGCGGAGAACATCTACCGTTGTTGCGCTAAATTGCACTCACGTGCGTGTTCGGAGCGCAATAGCTCTGTCAAGTTGGAACCTTTCAGGTTGCAGCAAGTAGGTTTTGTAGGCAGTCTGTTAGTACGCTAAAGTAGAATGGTTTAGCATAGGAGGGAGCAATGTTATAGGGGTGCGAAAATGCAGGTGAGGCTTGTGTGAAGCATTTTTTCCGATTTCGGTGGAACACTGCGAGAAGACGGAGCGAGCTAACGGCATCAGAATCCGTATTTGAACAGAGCACTTAAGGTGATTTACGGCGCCGGGATCAGAACTTCTCTAAAAAAAAGCTGCCTAAACTGCCTTAGCGGTTGCAGTTTCCTGCCCTCTTACTCGCCCATATTTGGGTTTCCGACACTCCCGGTAACACCGTTTTATTCATAACGAAAAGCTCTATCGAATGGTGTCACTCTCGAGCAATTTCAAAAAAAAAATCGATTTTTCGACAATATCGAGGACGTGGGTGCTTTAGGCCGACCCGCGCTGATGATGACGTCATCGAGAACCGGTATTTTCGAAATTGGCCAAATTTCCTCGTGCAAACTTCGTCCAAAATTATCTAGGGGTTATTTGGGGCGCTGATTACGAATCCGACGTTCGTTTTTGAAAATTCCGCGGACTTGAGCAGGTTACTTCCCGTTTGAGGGTGGTCGGGTCAGGATCACCGATCACCCTCAGTTATCGGTATGAGCGGTCCCCTTCCGTAACCGTCCAAATGTACTACGGCATCGTGTTTGGCACCCTGAATAAGTCCCCGACCCTGTACGAATTTCGAGCAAAATCGATGACCCTGACCTGACCACCATCAGTTATCCAGAAAAAATCCAAAACCTACCGAAGTCGACGGAATTTTCAAAAACGGACGTCGGATTCGTAATCAGCGCCCCAAATAACCCCTGGACGATTTTGGACGCAGTTTGCACGAGGAAATGTGGCCAATTTCGAAAATATCGGTTTTTGATGACGTCATCACCCGCGCAGCTCCGCCTAGCGCGCCCACGTCCTCGATGGGATAAAGGATAAGGATAAAGGACGGCGTTACTCAATCCCTTCTGGGATGCGCTAGGAGCGCATTCTACTTCTACGGGATGTCGTGGAGGCCACATGAATGCGTATTTGGCCATACAATGACTTGCGGTGGCCAGCCGATGAACAAGTCAGCGCTCTATCCTTCCCAGACAAGTCTGGTACCAATTCACCGACCCCGGAGGGATGGAGGGCTTGGTTGGCCTGGGCGGGAAATCCGAACCAGGAACCTGGTATCGGGTGCACGCGACAGTCGCGCCTCCTACGACTGCGCTACACGCCCCCCCCCCTCGGGCGCGTGTAGCGCAGTCGTAGGAGGCGACTCGATGGGATATTGTCAAAAAATCGATATTGCCTAAATCGGTCGAAATTGATAGCATTCGATAGAGATGTTCAAGCAGAACAGAAAGGTGTTATTGGGAGTGTTGAAAACCCAAATATGGGCGAGTAAGAGGGCAGGAAACTTCAACCGCTAAAGGCCCCCACAGAGTTCTGCGGCAGCGCCGCGGCCCTATGCTTAACCATAGGGCAGAGACGCAGAGCTCGCCGCCGGCGGCGTGCGCCGACTGTCGCGTGCACCCGATACCAGGTTCCTGGTTCGGATTTCCCGCCCAGGCCAACCAAGCCTTCCATCCCTCCGGGGTAGGTGAATTGGTACCAGACTTGTCTGGGAAGGATAGAGCGCTGACTTGTTCATCGGCTGGCCACCGCAAGTCATTGTATGGCCAAATACGCATTCAAATCGCCTCCACGATATCCCGTAGAAGTAGAATGCGTGGCGCATCCCAAAAGGGATTGAATAACGCCGTTCTTTATCCTTTATCCTTATCCTTTTGCAAGGAATTATGAAAATGTTCCAATTGTCTTTATTTGCTTCTTTGTTGATGAGGGAGTAACATTGGCTCATCATTTTTAGATGTATCTTGAAGAATGAAAATTTATAAAAAGTATTATAAGCATTTCTACGTAATTTACATAATGGAACTGCCGATCAGGTTTTACAGTAGGAAACCTGAGGATCACGTGCAATGGCAGTCAGACAGAGAACATGATAACATGCACAGAAGAAAATGTAGCGTGACGTGGAGGGTAGCGCAATCGCTGGATTCACGGCATCAGAAATATTTCGTTCCCGAGCTTCAAGATTAGCATAAAAAATTTCCTGGCTCGAGTGATTAGAATTTTACAGTTACTCAATCCACGCATACTTTCGCTCTGGTTTTGTTTTTATCGTAGTTCTTAGCGTTGAGACTGAATAAATTTTGGCACATCCTGAAATGGTCATAAAAGATAAACGACGGCGGGTATGTACATGTCGTTAAGACACACCGCAGGAGTGCGGGAACGTGCAGCGGGAGTACGGGAACGCGCCGTTGTTCCTAATCACTGCAGTCGATCGTGTGCCCTGTGTGTGCAACTAAGGCGGTGCCTGATTGGCTGCCTCGGCTACGGTAAAAGCAACATCGTGTTCCCGCACCTCTGCGATGCTTCGTCGCGACATGTACGACGTTACTCAATCCCCTTTTGGATGCGCCACACATTCTACTTCTACGGGATGTCGAAGAGGCGATTTGATTGCGTATTTGACCCTTACAATGAATTGCGGTGGCCAGCCGATGAAGGAATCATTGCTTTATCCTTCCTTCTTCCCTCTACGATTTCGGTACCTATTCAACGACCCAGTAGGTATGGAAGGGTTGATTGGACTTGGCGAGAAATACGAACCTACAATCTGATATCGGGTGCACGCGCAGCCACCACCTCCTACGACCGCGCTCTTCGCGCCCGAAAATGGTCATAATAAACAGGAAATCGAAATAGAATTTCATCCGATCATGACATCTTTGGCAGCCGGATAATTGACTGACTTGGGCAACGGTAATTTTGCGGATATTTGAGTGATTGGGAGCAGGGATGGGCGGAAATTTTCAAAATTTTTCCAGAAAACAGAAAACAGAAAATCGTCATCGTCAGAAAACAGAAAAGCCAAAAATGCCAGAGAACAGAAAGAATCAGAAAACAGAAAATTTCGATATTGCCACACGACCTAATTGTTCCACTCAAAGATCCATTTTTCCAGTAGCAAATACTTCCGTTTGACTAAAAATGTAGTTATGGGCTATCGTTTTTACATACAAGCGTTTATAAAATTTCTGGCATACTCCAAATTCAATACAATCGGTTTGCAGCTGAATCTTACGAAGACGATGTGCATGAGGAACGGACGAGTTTCTAATACCCCATCTTTTCTCAACGGCACATCTCCTAGTGTTTCAGCCACGTGTGTCTTGGTCGCTAAGTTAACATGGCCAGCGACACGACACAGCGCTAGAGCTGAGCAGGAGTAAACGAGCGGCTTAGGAGTTTCAATAGCGTCGAAGAAGTCGTGGAGAAGACAAAAAATCTCCGACTCCGTGCCCAACTATTCGACTCCATCGTTCTTCCTGCCCTAACACAGTCCTCAGAGACCTGGTCCATATGAAAGCAGGATGAACACGCGATCAGCATCGGTCGCGCAGGGGGAATCGAGAGGACGCTTGGAGAGAAACGATTCACGCAAGTGAGGGAAGGCCTCTGGAGCTCAGATCTCCTTAGACATTTGAAATTAAAGTCGCTGTCGCATGGGCCAAGCAGTCGAAAATTAGGTGGCCGGCCACATAATGCGCTTCACAGACACACGCAGGAAGAGAGCCGTCACCGACTGAATTCCGCGGTATGCCAGGAAGACACCAGAACGCCCACCAACGCGTTGGTCGGAGTTCTGACTTTTTGTGGAAGTTCTAAACGATCCATATGGCGCTCTTCGTATCCCTCGAGTAGGGATGATCCGCTGGAGCACTCTGGCACACTACAGGGACGAATGGAGACGCTGCTTAGGCGATACAATTGATACGTGAAAAATTTCATGGTTCACTACTGTATCACTACACTAGCGAAATCAAAGGTAACTGAAACTTTTTTGTCCCTTACTAATTTTTGGCAGCCAAAAGATGAGCAGGGTTCAGAATTAGAAGAATAGCCTCACGAAAAGCTCCGCAGAAAGCGATCATTGGGGATGACCGGCAAACAATTTTTTCTGATTTTCAAAGTGGAGAGTAATCCTACTCCCGGTAACTCGACTAAGTAAGTAACTAGGATAAACGATTAGTTAATAGATAATTAAATGTTCCTCAGAACACTAGTTTCAATATCTCATTAATATAGCCGTAATACTACGCTTCCATATTTGGTCATTTATGCTCCCAGATTGAAGTGTTAAGATGTGACAGAATCCATGTAAGAGGCGGTGGGGTAGCTGTCCTTGTAAAGAAAAGTTTTAATTGTGGTTTACCGAACTTGGGCGTGTATAGCGCAGTCGGAGGAGGTGCGACTGTCGCGTGCACCCCCTACCAGGTTCCTGGTTCGGATTTCCCGCCCAGGCCAACCAAGCTTCCACCCCTCCAGGGTCGGTGAATTGGTACCAGACCTATCTGGGAAGGATAAAGCGCTGATTTGTTCACCGGCTGGCCACCGCAAGTCACTGTATGGCCAAATGCGCATTCATGTCGCCTCCACGACATCCCGTAGAAGTAGAATGCGCTGGCGCATCCCAAAAGGGATTGAGTAACGCCGTCCTTTATCCTTTATTTATCCTTACCGAACTCCCTACTGCACTACTGTTTTGTTCGAACAAATGATGAAAACTATTGGTGACTTGGTATCATGCAATCACTCTTGTATTATAATGGGAGACTTCAATATTCCCGGAATCCACTGGTCACAGCACACTTCCTACGCTTTTGATCGTACAGCCAGAAGTTTCGTGAACATGTGTGAGACCTATAGCTTTACCCAGAGAATACTAGAGCCTACACTTGCTACGCACATTCTTTACCTAGTGTTGACTAATGATAATAGCCTTGTTAAGCGAGTGGAAGTGTTCGCTCCAATAGGAACTAGTGATCATGCTTCTATTCGTCTTTTCCTCAACCTGGAGAACATAAAATGCACGAGCGCTGTGACAAAGTGGGACTTAAATAAGGCAAATTTTGAGGAGATTAATAGGCATCTCAATGATATTGATTGGCATGATTCACCGAATACGGCATTTCCCCTTGATGCTATGTATGATCTTTTCATCCAAATTCTCCATCATGCCATGGAACTCTTTGTACCGAAAGTGTATGTGCCTTGTAAGAAATTTTGTGTACCCAAGTACATACAAAAAATAGCGATCAGAAAGCTGGAAGCATGGGACAGGGTCAAAGTAAGTAATGAGCCTAAGGATATTGAGGATTATAAAAGGCTGGCCATTATTTTTGAGAAGCGGTTGAGGAAATATTATAGCGGAGTGGAGAAGAAAATCATTGAATCCAGAAGCAAGACCAAATTTTACAGACATGTAAAGTAACGGCATATAAATAAATCGACGCTTGTTGGGCTTAAAAGAGAGGACGGAACTATGGTCACTAATGATGACGAGAAAGCTGAAATTTTTGCCGACATATAGGAATACATCCTCGAACTGTTGCGTGAAATAAGACCTTTCTGCCTGGACGAACATTTGGAGTACGTATTAAATCTATTTTTTCTACTCCCAGACAACTGTGCAGCGGAGTCCCACAGGGCGGTGTACTGTCTCCAGTACTCTTCGACATTTTTATCTATGAACTTCCCTCAATCATTCCTTCGGACAGGGTCATGTGCTCGCGTTCGCTGATGATTTTAAATTGTATTACCCCGTTGCCTCTCTAGGTGACTCGGTAATTCTACAAAATGCTCTCAACAGCGTCGTAGATTGGGCTAATGAGCGGAAACTGCCACTTTCTTAAGAAAAAACAAAAGTGTTGAGAACAAGTAAGAGGCATACTGATTTTAAATATACTATAGAAGCAGTACAGTTGCAGGAGGTTCAGGAAATAATGGATCTAGGGTTTTTAATAAAACAGGATCTCAGCTTCGATGCTCATTGTCAACTTATAGCCGCTAAAGCGGCCAAAGCGGTACTAAATCTGTTCCGAACATTATATACAACGAATACTACTGTACTTATCGAGGCGTACAAATCATTTATCAGACCTTTACTGGAATACGGTTATTATTACAGTTATTTTATACAGTTATTTTTAATCCGTATAAGGTAAAATCAATAATTGAGCTGGAAAAAGCACAGAATAGTTTTACTCATAAGGTGTTCATTAGGTCTAAGGGATTTTCTTATCACAATATTCCCTGCAGCTCAATGCGAAACAGACCGAACGAAGCCGGGTATAGGTGGCTCGGTCTTAAGAAACGGTTTCACAATGACGCGTTTTTATTATATTTGTATTTATGTTATGGAGCTTGGACTAGGTTCAAAAGTATAAATGCCGCTGTCTATCCGAATGCCTCATCGTTTGCTGTCGTATATTTCTTAATTTTTACAGCACCTCAAAGCAAATGTTGTGCAACTTTAATGGCAACCACTATTAAAACCATGAGTGATGAGTGAAAACGTGTGTAAAGAAGTAAGTAAAGAAAATTCTTCTACTATTATCGTCGGCAGAGAATAATGTCAAGAGCTCATATTCAATAGGAGCGATGTCTCCATTTGATGCCACGTATTGTAGAAAGAACCTAGATGAATAGTCATTCCACGTTCCATAACGCGGCACCTTCAGATGATCATGTTTTCCGCACGTAGAAGTGGTTTATGCCAGACATGCACTTCGAAAAGTTAAACGGCATTATCATCTGCTAATGCCTTGATAACCGCACGCCACGTTCTGGGGGCACAGAACCCCCATGAATTCAATTAAGTGAAGTGCTGCAGAAAGCATATACAGTAACGAGAGTGACTGAGCGGGTCTCAGAATAAGCCCAAAGAAAAAGACATAGGACAAAGAACATATAAAATTTTCCAAGGAAAACCATTCTGCCTGAACATTCATTGACAAAGATCTTCTACTTTCTAGAAATTCCCCGCCGTGTAGACAAAATCCCGCCCCAAATCTGCTTAGCAGACCAATCGGAGGTCATTGAAAAAGGAGGCGTATTCAATTTACCTGATTGTAAGAAACATGCTGAGCGAGTATTAGATTTCAAACGGAGTGGTCGCCGCTGCGACGCAAAACGCCGCCGATTTCAAGAATTCGCCGTCTCCTGAGGACAAGTACGCGGCAATAGAAGCGGTTAGCCGCAGAGTGGCGACGGTAGCGCAACCTTCTGCATATTAATCCTTCTGATAAATATGGAGATGATGAAGGCGAGGGTGAGGTGAAGATGGACAGACGCGCGTTGACGAGCTGGCAATGAACGTCCTCTATTTGGAGATTAGCGCAAACTGAGCAGCGCGCAGCGCCCAACATCGCCTCGTTGCGCCTCCTACCGGACGTCGCCCAGCTGTGAAACATCGGCAGTCGACCGAAAATGGCTGAAACCGCTGCGGAGAGTAGGTGCTGCACTGAACCAGCACGCTGGTGGCCAGCGATGTTGGTACAGTAAAGGCGAATCACCCGCTAAACGAGACGGTTTTTATGGTCACACGCCAGATGCTGCGTTGCGCTTCTGAAGTCGGCGACGAGATAATGGTGAAGGTGGTGCGTACGACGTTACGCTGCTGACTCAAACGCGATTTGCCCAGAAATTCTGGGAAGGGAGCCTAGTATTCATTGCAGGGAAAAATCGGCCCACCTGAGACTCTCGACTTCACAGAACACGGTGATCGTCCGCATTGGCACTTTCCGTTGGCGAACACAAAAGCCAAGGTGGATATGCTGTAACAGCGCAGCCAGACTCTGCGCTAGCATTAAGAGCTGCTGATGCAGATGAGCAGATGAGGCGGCAGCGCGGGCACTGCAGCAGCAGCCGGCGGTACTCACGATGAACTTATGCAAGTGTGTGTGTGTATGTGTGTACGAGGGCAACTGCGAGAGGCAAGGATTGCCTACGAACTCACGTTGATGAACGAGGGCAGCTCGCTCTTGTCGCGTTTTTTCCGAGCCACGGATTTTTTCGCCTCATCCTGCTGTTCGCTTCTGAGCGAGCGGCCGGTTTTCCGCGGATGGTCGAGGCTTAGCGGAGATGAACGATGCAATGGGGACTTAAATGAGTTTATTGACGAACGTATTCGAAATCAGACGAGCGTGTGCGCAGGCGATCGCAGGGGCTAACTACGAATTCGATGCGGCGATGACCTCGACGTGCGCGACTGGCATTCACGAAACGGGTGGCCATTGTGTCGAGCGGACATTCGACACTTCTGCAGGGGAGTTGGCTTTCCGAGCGAAGAAAAATGGCCGACATTAGACCGCCACAAGCCGGTGCAGGCTCCTTCACGCCGTATATACTTTGCTGCTATGCAAGCAAAAGATTAGGTATTATTTAGGAGCTACGGCGGGTTCCAGTCAGTCGTTCCTTTGAGGTTTATCGTGGGCGTATAGGTCGAAGCCATAAGTCATTCATATCTATGGTATAATGGCCGGACCATAATGACATCGCCACTGCCGGTACAATATTCGAGAACTGCCAGAATTATTACCATACTCGAGTTGTTCGGGAATTCAATGAGAGCGACAAAACTGTGAGTGCTTACATGCGAATTTCTGAAGAGTAGTGGTGAGCGGCCAAGCCGAGTCTTTTGAGACAGATCCCAGCTTTTTAAGTATCAACAGTGAATGGGGCCAGGAAGGAAGGTCGCTGCAGAATAGTTGAAAGCAGGAGTTCGTGCCGTACAAGTGTAAGACCGAGGTGCTGAAAAGCGTGGAAAGGCTACAGTAGGGTGCACTTTCAGAAGAACAGTACCGATCAACATCAGGTAGCGGAGCCGCTCATTCTAAAGCATCAAACGATCTAGTATTTTCTACGCGAAGCTGTATAATGTACTGATAGAAGATCAGCATCGAAACGTGCCTCCCACTATGACTGAGGGCGAGGTCAAGTACAGCCTTCACGAATGCACTTCAGGGCATCCTTTTTTGGCTGCTTCCCCAACAAGCCTTTTGAAGGACGCACATGCATACGCACACAGGGGACTACCTGCTAGCACTCCCATAAGCGAGCAGTTCCAGATACACCGTTTTTAGTACTGGAGCATTTCTTTATACATTTCCTTTTGTATTGCTGATCCGTTCAATATATCAATCTGAAAGCAAAAGCTGCGTTTTACTTGCAGTGCAAAGTCTTAAAAAAACTTTTATGCAAAACGGTGGCGATAAAGGAGGAAGCCATCTTCTCGTTTTCACGGTTTTGGAGAAGGAATGTTTGAAAGGCGTCGGATGCAACTGATCAGATAGGCCTTAAGCTAAAACGACGCAAACTGGACGACACAGGCTTCTGAGTTTCCCAATGATAATCTAAAGATTTCTCAAAATATTCAGCTCTATATACCTCAATAAGACATATTCAGATATACTGATGTAAAAAGCCACCTTTTGCGTTTTGGAACACACCCCTGCAAAGCATGATGTCTGAAACCTTTATATGTTGCATAGTGAGTTGTTCCCAGAAAACTGTTCTATTCAATGCTTTACGTTCTCCATGTTTTCCATCAATAAGTTCTAGCAACATTGTGTATGACTAACATTTTGTCTTCAAGCCCTTGGCAACAACAGTTACTGAATTGAGACGTAAATATGTGGGACCGCAATGTCGAAAAAAGTGAGAAAAATAGGTAGCATTCGGCTCCTGTAACCAGGTTCCGTAACTCAAAAGCTCCTTCAATAAATTCAGATTTCACTGTTCGGTTCTTCCATTTCACTACACGTTTATTACTTATAAAAGGACGGAGCTGCAGAAGGAAAAACGCGTGAAGACGGCAAAGTGTGATTGAAAAAAGAAGGAAAATTTCTCACATCATTCGTTTGTCGACGCTTGTCTCCGCAAAGCATTCGCTCGGTTTCTTTTTTCTGGTGAACAAACTTTGCTTCTTCTGATCCAGCGACTTCGACGAGCTCCTAAACATTCGACGTAGCGTTACCATCGTTTGAAAATATGCAAGTTTGAAAAAAGTGAAGCTGATCAATGATAGGACAACAATTGGGAGGTAGACGCCGTCGCAACGAGCGAAAGGCCACTTTTTGCTGGCACCCTCAGCTTGCGAGGAGCATCGACTCCTGTTCACAAAAACCGTAAGGCCGGGGGCATACTTCCATCGCCGCGATGCCATCGCGGCGCTCAGTTTATGACCATTCCGCCGCACGCGGTCGAATAGTCAAAGGAAACCTCGCCGCGGCCGCCGCAACAGTAACGGTCGGCATGCGCGATGGCTTCCCGCGCCCATCGCGGGCATGGCATACTTTTTCGCGCCGCGCGCGGTGTTTAGCGTTTGGTCCTGGACGGATCGCCGTCGCGCCCCATTGCAGAGCGATGGGCGATGCGTCGAGCACAGAGAAATTCAAATTCTTTCGCGTCGCTCTGCAAAACGCATCGCCGCGATGGAATCGCAGCGACGGGAAGTATGCACGGGGCCTAAGGCATGGCTAAGCAGACAGATGGCAGCTGTCTGGACTTCGCAAAACACTGGCGCACTTGACAGGCGTCCAATGAAAATCACATTCAACTTGTCCCGCTTTGGCTTGTTTCAAACAGTAGTCCGATACTCAAAAAGCTCAGGAAGAAATATAGCGGCAGGTGATCTGAGTGGTTTCAGCAAAAAGGGATTCACTTTATATGTGTATCAGTTAATTTAGTAATAAGCAATAAATACACAAATGAGTACAAAAAATGTAAATACACAAACAAACAATTGTGGTAAAATGCGTTGACAGAAGAGTTTGTAAAACAGAAGGATTTACAAAAAAATCAGGACCTGTATACACATATGGGGTTTCTTACACGACAAATATGATGGTTGCAAAATTTTTGAGAACACTAAGAGTAGGAATGCATCTACTAAATTTAGGGAAGATTTATGATATTGTGCTGTGTAGTCTATTCAATTGAAGTTTGGTTCTGTTAGGACATTACGTTTGTTGTTAACTGGAGGTACTGAAAGGAAAACCCGGGAGGTGGACACTTGTAGGGGCAATAGTAGGGAATCTCAAACAGACAAAGGGTGTTTACTTCGAGCGGCGAACTAGAGCTTGCCATACGCAGCCCTCTTTGTGGCGTGGTGCGCCTGCAGAGTCACTGGAGCAGATCATCGCCGTCGAAATAAGTGCTGCTTGCAGAGCGACTGGCGTGACATGCACATCGTGGTGCTCAGTTTTATCTGGCGATGGAGAGCGGCACCAGGGAAGATCCGAAGTCTTTCAGCACACATCGTGCGCTGCGAGGAGTGGCCTTCGTCGTTTGCATAAAGAAGCACCGCATGAATAAGCGCGCATGTGAAGGAGTATGCGATGGGCTGTCGTGCGTTGAGACGAGAGACCAGAGACGCGCGTAATCACGACCTACGACGAACGATTATCTTACAATCGATGGTGGTATTTCTTTTTTTTTCTTCGATTTACGGTGTCTTGAGAAAATCTTCGAAAATCCAGCCCTAATCGAAGAGCTATAACTTTGCAGCAAGTAGGGCTCTTGCCAGTAAGGCTGTCTGCAGGAGTTAGGGCTAAAACTAAGCGCAGAAAATGATAATGTTACGCGTGACGGAGCTTCAAAATTACACGATAAACTTCCACAAAATTTCAAATTCTAGGCACGAGTGATTGTTTAGGAACTACACGTTGCAGCACAAAATAAAACCATTGCTCGATTTCCTAAATTCTATGGATATGGTATGAACCAACTTCGTCCATCACATAATATGATTAAATCAGCCAGTAGCTAAGAGCGAATTGCCTTTCAACGTGTGCTAATAAACTATGGAAATTGCGATAGCCATCTTGGTTACAGTTGCTTGATTGACCTTAATGGTTTGGCAGCGTAGATTGAGCTTGAGGCGCATTCGAAATAGACACCAGAGTTGCATGTAAGTGAGGACGGCTTAAGACGTAACTTGAGGTGTCGCAAGATACGGCACGAGCCTGTCAGTAAACAACAAGGGGGACTAAGAATGGAGTGATTCGCCGGAAGTCGTACAGGAATGCAACGGACTCCGCTTCAGCCGCCCTTTGCTCGCCACTAAACTGCAGCAGTTTTAAAAACCGAACAATGTCACCGGATGATTCTGACCTGGCCGCCCTGCTACGCCACTGACACACCCTAGCCTGTCCCCTAGTGCGGAAACAAATCACAAAAGAAGAACTGACCACAACACGTTTCCTTCGTGAACTTCGGTGAGACAGTTACCGCGCTGAAGGTAACAAAAGAAACATCGCAATGGAACTCAATTTTCGCCTAATTCAAAATAAACAGAGAACCAGCCTCGCTCGGTGATAGTAGCTTTTTGAAGAAAAAAAACAGAGTAGTGAATAGGATTCTCTCCTCTTTTTCGGAATGGAAATTTGGAAATTTAGGACTATACTCCTTTTGAAGATGTCAGCATCATGATTCGCTTCGGAATGCGCTCCGTGCATCACATTTTCTTTAACCGGAACACTGCTCAGCATACGTATTTGAGCTACCAGCTCAACAGATAAAATAGCAAGCCAGGGTAGAACACCTGGCCCGCCGCACCCGCCTAGATGGATAGTGAATGGAGAATTTCATGCACCATGGAGAATTTCATGCACCACTTGGAGATCAAATTCAGTGGTTTACGCATCGACATTTCCAGAGAGAGTTTGCATTGGAGGTGACATGTCACTACGTGTATCGCCCACCACACTCCTCCCTGCAAGCAGCTCTATTCGTTTTCACTAAAGGGGTTATGGAAGGGCTCTACTCCTTTTAATCATCGTTCCTGTTTACGCGCTTATGCGCTCATCATCCAACGGAGATTTGTAACGCTAGGTGTACTTGGACTAGATCGATCTCATGAAAGTGAGCATGCGCCCTGTCGTTTCGTAGACAAGATCCAGAATGCAAAATCGCAAAAGCCCTACAATGTGAAGACGCTTCACATGCCGCCTCTTGCTTTTCCTCATTAATTTCAATTCTGACCAGGAAAAGGTTTCATCTTCCCATCAGACCTTCAAATGGAACCCAGACAGCTGGCAGGAGCCTGAGGTGTGACTTACAAAGATACGGGATACAACTGCAAAATGCATCTTCTGAGCGCTTTCCATCTTACATCTTCGGCTGTTGGTGGATATGACTAGCGGTGTCTGCAGTCTTGAGCTGCAGGCACAGCAGGTCATACCTTCCCCATTGGTGCATGGGTGCGGTATAATGCAGCACATGTGCTTCACAGGACGTAGACACTCGTGGGTTCGGCCACAAGTGCGCGCCTTTCTACATACCGATTGAATACTATTTGATCCCCAATAAGAATAAAGGATGGCCTCCGTCAATCGGAATGCGCCACGCATTCTGCCTCAAATGGATATCGTGAAGGCGCTTCATAAATGCATTTTGGGGAATAACTCACGACGGCCGGCCGATGGACATTTCCCAGTTCTACCCCTGCGAGACAATCCTGGAATCAATGCACCGATCCAGGAAGGATGGTTTGGGCTGGGCGGGACCAGAAGCAACGGATTTAATTCGGTGTGGATGCGACAGTCAACACCCCTTCCAATGGCGCTACCACACACATTGGCCACCGATGAGACCTTTTTTTGGAATTTTCAGTGAACACGCGATAACAGTTATCACATGCTTCCGATAATCTGCTGAAGACGAGAAGATGCGGTAGTCAGTGGTCCTCACCCCTCAACAACGATATTCGCCATTAAACGTATGAAAAGTGAAAAAAATAACTCCGAACAAGTTTTTGCAAGGTCAAGAAAACTGACTGAAGAGCGCAGGCGAAAGAGACGAGAAGAGATGGAAAGCACCAGGGTTCGGCCCCTACCCGTTTGCCGCTGAACGCGAGAAATGCGTCACATTGAACCGATATCCGCCTCTCGTTTACGGTCGAGGTTTTCCGGTGGGAATTTGAAATCGGGCGACTGTTGCGGAGCCATGATGGCGAACAAGACAATCCTGGCATGACCATGCGCAGGCGTAATATGCTGTGGGCTGGCACATGGTTCTAGTACATACAGTAAAGCTCTAATGTGAGTCAAGCTTTTCGAACCGTCCTCCATGTTGGACAATTAAAGAAGCTTGGCTCTCAAGTGATGAAGGTAGGATCTCATCTGCCTTCTCGAAAAAATATGAGACGTGAAAATTTTGCTCTCGACGTAAGAACAATTAAGAAAAATCAAAAATGAACACGAAACAATGCTTAAAAATTTTGCTTAAGCCTGGAACGGCTGTTATAGAGGTTAGAAGCTGTTAGAAGGATGTCTGTTCAGTCCGACAGCGCCGATGGTATAAGAAGTAGCATCGCTGCTCGGAAAGCAAAAGTGCGGGTTCGAGTTCCGCCTGCGCAAGAGTTTTGATCGCAAATAAGCATCCTTCTAACGAAGCTGAAACAATTATCAGTGTCCTAGCCCTCTTCAACGCTGACGTAAAAAACGCAAAAAATAAATAAAATAAAAAGACTGAAGCGGGAGTGTTACTCATAAATCTTATAAGTAACATGAGCATCTTATGAGTTACTCGTCGTATGCTTCATCTCTGCAACTTGTCTATGGCCAGAGGAATAATTGCAAGGAGTAAAGAACATGGCTACAACAACGTGCCCTCAATGCTTCAACAAGTTTGAGAACCTATAGCCTATAGAGCATTACAGTGTTTCCACGATCTTCCGACACCGAGAAAGCCCTTACGTTGGTATTAGTAAGGGTGGTGGGATAGGTACCACCGATTTCGACCGAGCTGTGGCCCCGTTTATACTTCGATGCCGAGCGACGCGACGCCACGTTTAATGGCTACATTGATTGAGCGACGAGATCGATCAATTTGCCCACTTCACATACCATCGCGTCGTCGGCGTCGGAAGTATAAACGGGGCATTATTCATGTGGGTTACTTTAGGCGTCGTCTATGTTGAGAATAAATATTTGCTTACAGCACCTTTCCATCATTACAACAAAATCGTATGCTGGTGTTTGCCAGGTGAGGGAAATCGTGAGGGTAAAAGAAATAGTAGAGAAACAATTAAGGCAGCCGGAAAACTCGGGGCCTCAAATGACGATGAAGGAATTTTTTGAAGGCAACCAAATGAGCGGAGATCTTCAGGTGACGGACGATTCGTTCAGGACATGTATTCTGCAATTTTATCCTACGTCTTTCTGAACAGCACCTGTGGCTTCACCTAGCCTCCCAGGTCTCATTTTAAAGTTCCATGGAATATGAAGGCCTGCAATGTTTGGTGCTTTTAGCGTATTGCATGACTCAAATAAAGCACATGATTTTCATGAAGTAGCGACACCTAAATGTATGCAGCCTGAAAAAATATCAAATGTTGCTTGTAAAGGGACTGCACGCAGTATACTTGGAGTGTGGATAGGACGATTCATATTTGCTGAAATAACGCACAGGACAACATGTGTGAGGCACTGATCACTGCACAGGACTGTTTTGGTTGTTGGTCAAATCGTCACCTCGCTCAGCAAAAGGACAGCAGAACAAAGCGACCGCGTAGCGAAAAAAGAACAACGAGACGGAACATCCAAATAGTGCAAAGAAAGCGGATGAGGAGAAAAGCCGATCGAAATTCTGCGCATCAGTTGAATCTTGTTAATATGTTAGCTTAAAGGATGTCAATTCAACAGTCTCATGGAAATTCGCTTCGTGCACAAAATAATCCATCATACATACAACTGGACTTCAGTTCTCTCTCAGAGACGTATCGTTTCCCTCAGAAACAGATAGAGTAGTGTGGTTCTGTTGGAAAGTGTCAAGCTGCCAAAAAATTCAAAGAGAAGCAGCTGGGGGCAGAAACACAGTGAATCCTGGACTCTAGTCGAAGCCGAAATGAAGGGAACAGAGTTCTGGCATGGCGTTTCTTATTCGCCCACACCAGCATTTCCTAACCAATTGTCAGTGCTTTTTCGAGCAAAGAAAAAGCACTGACAGCACGGAAAAGCTCACGGTTTGTTCGCCACTTTCGTCTCGTTGTTGGCTTTCTTTGCGCTTCCCTCGGCATCGTCATCGTCTTCTTTGATAGGTCTTCTAAATATATAAGTTTAACCAAAACGAAGGAGCTGGCGTTCAAAAAAGTTAAAGACTTTTCAAAAGTTTCGGTTTGTTGCTTATTATAACAACAAAATAACTTTTCTTGAATATTTGAACACGATCGCATGAAAAAATTAGAAAACAACCGTTGTATAATATTTGGCATGTGGATGTTTTCTCCTATTCTCCTAATGATAGCTGGTAACTCCAAATCCGTTTTTGAGTTCGTTTAGAACTGCAAGACGAAAGCTCCATTTTTTAGCGCAGCCAACACTTCGAATACGTGAAGGAGAAACAAATCATATCATACTAGACACGGGATTCCAATAATGCATTTTCGGATATCCTGCTGGATTTATCCGGTTTCCAATTATCCGAAATCCGGCTCGGCCGAAGAATGCGTTATGTGAATCATCCGATTCACATAACGCGGATTCGGGGATTGAAAAAATGCAATGATTCGGATAAAATAGGATAAAAGGATGTTAGCGCGCCCTTCTGCGGAACGCCGTTGATAATCAGACGTTTTCGTAGTAGATTTTAATCTTAATAAAATAATTTTAATAATCATTTGGTGAGCTCGAGCAAGTTCTTTCGAGAAGTTTCTTAATTATTTCGTAGCAAGGCTTCATGGTACGCAACCAACTCACTTCAATGGGTAGTCGCTCGATGGGGTCTTAGTGCTGACTGTCATCTGTTCTGGAGGCGCAAAGTGGCGGGTTGGGGTCAGCTTGTACATATATGTATATATTAGGTTGTCCCATAAGTTCCCGCCGTTTTTTCAACGATTTATTGCGGACTTCGCCCGTGGTCTCTTGCACAGTGCTATGCAACATTCGAAAGAGAAGGATTGCTCTATAAGATCGTGTATTACATTTCTTTTCTCATCCTAAATTTTGTCAATATTCAGCTCGTTAAATTAAAAAGGTGTAAAAGTGGCGACCTGCGCAGTTGTTCTCTCCGCTTGCGTTTGAAATTTTTTGCGCAGTTTTTCATAGCGTTTGGAAGACAATGTTCTGTACTACAAGAACACTTGTCGGTCCTATTTGCACATTTGTCCTTTATTTATTTTTAGGTCATCAAATTGGGACGTCCGACTTTTCCGTCCAAATTTTTGCCGACAGCTCGGTTCTGTGGTTGGAATTTTTTGCTTGGTGTTATATGTCGTTCGGAAAAGGATGCCTTGCCGAATAAACATTTGTGTCGCGTTTATTAGCTCATGCTGATTTTATTGGCTCATTATGACGTTTTCGGAGCAAATGTCACAATTATTTGGCGTGGCATGCTTCCAGATTCTGCGTGGTCTTTCCCAAAACAAGTTTTAAAGTCGTGCAGTAGTTCATTCAAGGACGTATAGCAGCATGTATTATATATGTGTTATGTCTAGCGTTTATCACCCTCCGTTCGACGGTTGGTGACTCAAGAGGGGTTTGCACGGGATTAGTTCACCTGGGCTAGGAAGCAGATGAACATCCACCTATGAACTTCAGAATTTGTCCAGCGCGATCATGCGGACATATACATTGTGCCAGTTTCCTAATTACCATTAAAGGATTCCTAATTACGTGGGTTACCGCATAAGGTATGAAGCAAAATGACCACCCCTCCCTCTCCCCCTCCCTCCCGCAACCCTATAGCCACTTAATGCCGCCTGAGGTTTTCTTGTTTCTCCATGTTTGGCTATTTCCTATTAATCCTAGTTTTGGCGACTTTATTAGTTTTCGTTGGCGATCATTTCTTGAAGGTTCTAATAACTGATGTGCTCCTCTAATTCACTCCATACTGAAGAAATTATGACCCTCTAATACTACTGCATTATCCGGTGTAATCCGAATCGGATATCAGATATCCGATCCGATGAAAAATCGTTTATCTGAATCATGCGAAAATCCTGCCAATCGAAAATTATCCTCATCTAAATCATTCGAAGATCCGGGATTTTCAAAAGTACCTTTATCCGAATCATCGGAAGATCCGGGGTTTGAAAAAATGGCCTATCCCAATCATCCGATTAACCAGAACGGATCGTCGGATCCAATATCTACATCATAAAGGGGAAAAGATGCGCCTCAAATAATAATCGCGAGATATTATTGCATGCTATACCTTTGTTGCTTGGCAAAGAATCGAATTTGTTCGGATTTTCGTGATGTCGAATTTCGAGACAGCAAAGATTATTCGCTTCTCAAGAATTTCGAACTGCTGAATGCTAATCGATTTTCAAGATATCAGATACGGACGACAGTTTTCTAAAAGATTTCCACTTTCACCTAACACGAGAAAAATAACCATCGGGCCTGTCCTAGTCGGAGGGAGGCAGTGCACTCTGTCTGACCGATAGTGGCGTCAAAACTTGATGTAGACTATGTATATATATATATATATATATATATATATATATATATATATATATATAAAGTCAGCACGTTACAGTGACTTACGAGTGCACAGTGTTGTTAAATTTCTTAAGCGGCGATACGCAACTTTGGGAGCGTTTCGTTCACTTTCCTAGCTGTGCTACCTATTTTCGATCAAGGAGCATCGTTTAAGTGAGCTGTTGCTCTCGAGTTCAAAATTTGTTAGGAAAGAGCTTGAGACAAACCTAGCTTTGTAGTACTGACGACGCAGTTGCGAGCACTACGACAGCAGTAAAGATTCCCCTTACATTAGCGAAGTGCACGGTTTTTGGAGGCTACGCACAACACAAAATGTCAAGCTCCGTCCAGCACTTCCTGGTAGCACATCCTGCCATTGTTAGCAGACGATTTTAGACCACCGCGGGTTGGCGTTGTTCCGTAACTCAGCGTTGTTTCGTAGTGGGAATACGGCCTCTGCCCGACGGACGGAGTGAACAGAAGGCAGAAAACGACACAATTTCACAATGACGAAGCCTATGTATGTAGTTCACAAGCGTAATTTTGCAGTTTCTGTCAATTATTAAGGATGTGGTTGCAGTTAGCGGCTTTCAGCTGTAGTAAATCGCAAAGGCGAAATGATAACCTTGTTTTAAAAATTCCAAGCTCGGCTCGCTTCTTCTCGGAAGGTTGCATAATCAGGCACCAGGCTGGTCACATTCGTTGCTGGCTGACGAGACAGGTGTTCTTGATGTCTGTAGGGTAATTATCACGACGACGACACATCAGTTCAAATCACGAGCGATAAGTCCAAAGGCACGACAAGTACATTTCAACGACGTTGGAGCTGATCTGGCAAACGATCCATTCGTACCCGATCTATAGAGCCAGAACTGAAAAAACAGCGACCCGACGAGAGAGGACGTCGTCAATTTCGAACGAGGGGTCGTGGTGTCAGCTTGTGAATTCCTGAAGGGACAATGCAATCTTTATTCGGAATCTATTGGAGGTGGTGAAATTGATGAGCACGATAAGATCGAAAGGGACAGCGGGAGCGCATTCGGTTCCTGCCTTCCCACCCGTACAGTTCTCCTAATCTGCCTTGAATGTAGCAGCACACCACTTGTATTCAGAAGGCCGCGGATGTTCGTAGCAGTGACCTGACCCACTAAACTAATTCAGATTGCTCGTTTGTCACATCTGATTGCAGGTGCATATACGTGCACAGGCAGGCTCCGGCAAAAATACGTGAAAATTTTTCAACTGGTTTCAACTTCAATGTAGTGTGGATAGTTGATAGACCTTTGGATGACACCTCTATACTATCTCTGGATAGTCTAAAAATCTTTTTACGGGTATGGCAGGTTCGTACTACCGTGTTCAAACGTGGGGTTCGATTTTTGCTGAAAATTCATGAACCCCCTTTCAAAACACATTTAAAGCGAACCCCTTTTGTCTCTACCACAAGCACATTTCTTATTAGCCGTGAGTTTGTGAGCTTTATAGGTAATTTTTGTACCTCTTAATAAGATGTTCTTTCCAGGGGTGGCTTCGAAAATGTGGAGACATGCGCGTAACTTTGTCTGCTGAATGAGAATGTCATGGCACCTCATATTTTCGAACCTGAAGAAACGAAATGTGGATTTGAATCTCAACGCTATGAAATGCGCAGGCTAATTATTGCTTTTTTGCTAACCCAAGTGCTTGCACTTCAAAGATTTTTTTGAAGCGCTTCCAGAATCGATCATGGAGTCAAAACAGAAGACAGTGTTATCACAGAAGTGAATTTTTCCCCGCTTAAAGTAGACAACATTAAGAGGAATTTTGTGCACCAAAAATTTGTGTCTCATTAATATTTGATAAAAAATCAAGTTTTTGGTCAGCAATCTTCTCATATGATTAGGGGGCAGTTGTGTTCAAAATCGATCGTCGTTTGTCACGGAAATAAATCTTTTCTGGATGGAGGCGGCATATAGAAGCGAATTACGTTTTATTGACAATTCCTCTAGACGATAAGGGATTCAATTTTGCCCCCAATTTAAAAAAAAATGATGCAAAAAACGAGCCACCCTGATCAAAAAGAATACAACTATAGAAAAGCTTAAATTTTTATTATGTAACGACAAATGCTTAAAATTTTATGTAGTACAATTTCTTCTTTATGTATTGTCTCCTTCAGGAAGAAAATTTAATTTTGTTATAATACAACCTTATCATGTGACCGACGAGGTCAGAGAAGGCAGCTGCCACATAACTGGTCATGAATCGGAGATTTTTAAAATTTTCAAAAACACAGCAACCCAAGGAAAACAAAGAAAAGAAAACAGGAATCTTCCGTGCAAAAAAGCTTCTAGAAGTAGCAGCTTGTGTGTGGAAAAGGGCTCGAATTCGTTGCGATTTTTGTTGAAAATCGGCGAAAAATGGAACCGCCTATCCATAACTGCTACCTGCAGAAGCTTCTTCTTAGGTCGAAGAGTTTTCATTTTTCCAATTTCCCATTTTTTGAAAACGCAAAGAAATCTGCGAGTTACCACCGTTTAAGTGCCGGCAGCTGCACTTCCTGACATCGGCGGCCCTCATGCAGAGGATGTCACGAAAACAAATTTTTCTAACTGAGGGGGAGGGGGGGGGGCTGCAGATAAATACGAAACCGTACTCCACAAATCTTCGAGCACCGCTCCTTACACAATAAAAAATTAAGCTTTTCTGTTGATGTATTCTTTATGATTAAGGGGGGGGGGGGCTCGGTTTGATGCATAATTTTTTCGGCAATGGAGGCAAAATTGAACCCTTTGATATTATAGAAAATTGTTACAAAGATCGTTGAATTCATATTGTATAACGGGCAAGGCTTAAAATTTTATGAAAAACAACTTCGCGCTAGTGTCTTCTATCCATCACATGGAAAGCAGCACACATCCTTCGGTTATTTCTCCACGATCAATTCGAAGAGGTCAACCTTTAAATCTTTAAAAAAATCTTTAAAATGTTTAAAAGACAAGCACATCAATCACCTTTAGCAAATGACTTCGGAATTTCGTGGACTATAGTTTCGGGCTACCATTTGAAGTACGAAAATGTGACGTGCCACGACATTCGCCAAAAACGGCAAATATTTAACCGGTCCTTATTGATTTAAAGACAATCTCTGAAAACTGTTTATTTTTCAACTCTAGAAAAATCAGCATTCAAAACTTCGTAACGTTCAATTTCAGAAATAAAAATGTCACCTTCACCAAAGAAAGCCGTGCACAAGTGTCAAAGCAGCACATGGAGCAAACACCTTATTACGGGGGATACAAAAAACACCATAAAAAAAAAGAAAAAATTGAGAGGCAGTCATTACAGCCTTCCAAGATGAACCGGCAATTATGGCACCTCATCCTGCCCTACTGACCTCATGGCAACAGTGGAAATCAGGAATCTACCCAAAAGAGCCATGTTTTCAGGAGTTGTTTCGTTATAAGGTAGCGCGCCAACGTGGTGTTGTGTTTCTGGGCGAGGGGCTTTCGGAGCTGAGACACCATCAAAGCGTCGAAATGACGAGATGTTGGACAGAATAGAAGTGTAGGAGTGGGATAGGATTCGCGAAGTCCATAAACTGGTCCACAGTTATAGATCATAGTGTTTTTTTTTACATAATAGGAAAAGATTTAATCAGCTCCAAGGTTCAAGCAGTAGTGTTGCTTCAGAATTGAGCAGAGGTGAACTTGAAGCGCCTAAGGGCAGAAGAAGAACAGAAAGGAATTCACGTTTCAAACTGTTCACTTTCTCACACAGACCAGCATCGGCCTTGCTCCAAAGGTCGCAAGGAGATGCCCAGCCTGATTTAGTTGCAGTTCAGTAATAGCGTTCCCGTGGTCTTGGCATGAAGATCAGTGTTGTTATAGAGCATTGGGTGATGTATTAATGCCTTGGCTATAAAATACATGCGGACCACCGCACGTTGCGTCTTTTTTCCGCCTATAGGACAACACTTCAAACGGTGGAGCATATTTTGAAGTGTTACCGTACTTTTTATGACGACATGGCATCCTCAGGTGTGTAATTGCTAATTAAAATCCGCTTCAGCCTTCTTTACCGTGGTTTGTGCTTATATAATACTCGGCACCAAGCATACGTACTGCAGCTGAAATCGGCGCTTCTTACCAGGTTTACAACCCGCGTCGCTGTTGCTAGTTTGAAAAGCTTTGGGAGCATCTTACGTGTATGTAGGTGAAACATATTCAGGAACCGCATATGTATCTCTAATTGTAAGAACAGAAGCGCGGGCCGGTTTGTCGTTGTGCTTGAAGCATGCGCTGATGTTTCCGAACATCGCTTTAGCACTCAGAAACCGAGCAAATATGTGGCTTTTCGTGCGACGCGTCGTATCAGCCGAAGGGCGCAGGACGGCCGATAGCCGATTGTAAGTCGTCCAATGTCCTGAGTCGCCCGAAATGATATGTTAGGACGGTTGTAGATTTTCCATTTTTACAAAGTGCTATCACATGGATCTATCCAAGTGATCGGATTCTGCTATCTCTTGCTCAACTGCCTACAGGATTAAAACATTAAGGCTTTTGTTTACATCCTTACGTGTGGAACACAGAATGGTTCACATGAAGTGCGACGCAAAAAATACCCACGATTTGCAAAATTCGAGTAAAATAATAAATATTTCTTCTTGTTCAATAGAAACAAAATGCATTCAACGCAAAATCTCACACAACACCTTCAAAATGATCGCACTTGTTTTCATCAGGATACGCACGAGCAATACAGTTTCTGCCTCCTAAGCCTTTACCGGGGTTATTTTCATCGAAATTTCCTTGGGTCAAGGAATCGCTGCATCCTTCAAAGTTTACTTGAAAGGTTTTGAGTTTTTTGTGCCCGTCACACTTCATGTGGACCAGCCAGATTTTATTGAAAGTGCAGTATTGCCTCTAGCAGGTCGTTGGATATCATTCAAAAAGATTCGAAATTCCACGTTGCAGACTCACAATGTTTTCGTTTACGACTTCAAAACTGACGCCTTAGCCGCAAGAACGAATCGTAGAACATAAACCTATTCTTTCAGTGTTTGTCCAACAGATATATAGTACAGCACTAGCAGTAGGTGTGTCATATAGAAAACCATAGTTTCGAATTTAATAAAATTTCGAAAGGAAGGAGGAAAGTTATACGCCTTGTGGAAAAAGTAACACGCTAAATCCTGAGCAGGCCGCTACTGATGGACAGCGAGAAACTAGGCTTCAAACGCATACGTTAATAGCGCTTAAAAGTTCACTGAAAGAAGAAAAAGCCTAGCAGTTGTGACCTGCGTGACTTAACCAACGTACGCACAAGCACTCAATAGGAGGGAAATTTCGTCCTCATTATCCGCAACTGCAAAGGACATTTCTTAGCTTTATTGGTACTATAGTGTTCTTTGTTATTCGAATCAAATTTTCTACGACACGACAGGAGCGGTCAAGTGGAACAGGTTGACCTGCGGGTTTCATAAGTAATGCCCAGAGAAATGTTTGTTGTATGAACGTAATTCTCTGTTAGAACGTCCTGAAGCCCGAAGAACTAAGTACGACCTCCTCGAGCCTTGAAAGATTTCCCTGCACATTCAAATCCAGGGAGAAATTTGGGTCTATCCTAGTCCGGGGGGGCACATTACTAAAAAATAGGTAACAAAATAAATTGAAACTTACCGAGCGGCTCCTAGAGGACGAAATGGAACCTAAAAGAAACTAAAAGCGAACGAACAAACATAAAAATAAAAAATCGCCCCGGCTTACAACCGTCTCGGCGGGCAAAGAGCGACGGAATGGAGGCAAGCCGCGTGCTGACCGCCGGCTGACATGTTATAACCAGGGTCTACCATGGTGAGGAGGGCGCATGAAGCCGCATGCCGCGTGCTGACCGCCGTATGACATGTTATAACCAGGATCTAACATGGTAAGGAGGGCAAACAACTTTGCCTGCTTACGACCGCAACAAATGTGTTTTTTCGTTTTTTCTTTGCGACTTTTCGTGTTTAGGTTTAGATGTTGTTCTGTAGGAGCCGCTCGGTAAGTCTCAAATGGATTCGTTACATATAATACTTTTTATTTATGTGGCCCCCCGGACTAGGATAGATCCGAAATTTGCTTAGCGGACGTGAAAAGTTAGCGTAATACGATGATGCAAGACCACGCGGTTGGGAATTGACTCTATACGTATTGCATGCATGGGAAAACGCACGTTTTGCACATAGCAGCACATAATTTGTGGCTGCCGTCGGAGCGAGTGATGCACAGGGAGGGCTGGAAAATTCGGATACCGAAGACGTCGTAAACTTCCTGACCGCCTTGCCCGCAAAGTGAACACAAGAGTCACGTAGGCGCCCACTGAGTTAACAGTCCGACGAACAACGCGGTATGGAAAACGTGGAGATAATAGTTGGAGGAGATATACATGGAAACAGCCGTTTAAGCACAGGTCGCATGTGCGAAGATATGAGCACGGATTTCATGTCGCGCGAATACAGTCGGTACAGAAAACGATACTCGCTCAAACGAAACACCAGTGTCAGCCACACAGTGGTGGACGTTAGTGTTGTTCCGTGGCCTAGAGAGGAACGCGAGCATCTGCACCACAAACACATGAATATGCCTGTTACAACGAAGAGAACGGGTGCAACACACTCCAAGAGATGCTAGATTACTGGCTACATACAGCAAGTTCTTCGAAAAATCGATTTTTGGAAGCCCACTCAGCATCGCCTTCTCTTCTGTGAGGTTTTGCCAACTGCGAAAAGAAGAAGCCGTTGCATGCTGGGGTCAGGCGTAGCCTGACCGACAAGGAGTTAGAGAGAGAGGTCCACCTCTCAGTGGCTGTTTCGAGTGACCGCAGTGAGTGGAAAAATGACTCAGGCGCGATGACCTTCCGAGGGGCTGGCGAACATTCCATGCACCACGGCGATAGAATGCTGTACGTCTTTGCCGACGACGCTGTCGTTTGTCACTCAGCAGGAGGACGCAGGGGTGGAGGAACGCGTGCGCTGAGGGTCAAACTCAGACTGAATGCCGCAGAAATCGAAGTGGTCAGTGTACGGGTAGTCAGAGGTGACTGGTGACAAGAGGAAATTCCGTGCGAGTGCCGATTGAGGGATCGAGACTTGCCGTTACACCGCAATTGATATTACAACGTGAGTGCGTCGGGAACTCACATGAGTTCAAATCATCCCTTCTCTTCGACTGCCAACGAGGCCTAGCAGAGGAACACCCGGGGATATTAAGTTGATTTGAAATAGTAGGGTGAGAGCCAAGTATTTGCGAATGAGCTTATGCTACTCGAGCACGTTACTTTCACTACGCCGAGTTTTCGCTGGTGAAATGACTTCCATTACCATCTATATCTGTCTTCCAATTAACATAAGGAGAGGTGTCGCATGGCTGTGAAATTTCTGTGAGGAGCGCAGACTGTGGTCCAACGCGACGTCCTGTCCTCCCGTTCAGCGCCGCACGCGGTCAAACTCTTCGTTTTCTTTCCCTTCCGTCGCGCTGCGCTGGAGCAACGTCTTGGAGGCACCGAACTAAAGATTGAATCTCTGCGTATGTACAGGTCTTAGCCACCATGGCAGTTTTTGACCGGCAATGGCAGTGATGGCCTAGAGGTAGAGCTGTGGCTCTTTTAGAGTTGGTCCGACCCAATCTTAACAGCTCTGACCACTCACCGCTCTCAATACAGAGTATTCGCACGGCCATTCTACTTCAGAGCCAGACTCTGTTGCAACGCAAGAAGCATTGTGTGCCACTAACCATGGACAATAACCGCTATGAACAAAAAGCGCTCACCACGTCTCGATGTCATGGATGTCTTGTGAAAAGAACGAAAAACGAAAGCCTTAGGAGAAAAACATCAAAATTTTCTTTGACTTTCTTAGACCCTAAAAGTTGCGAAAGAACGAAATGCCTTTATTATTGTTTGTTTCCACCATCTGCACTACTTCAAACGGAGAATAGCAGCTCCTGTTAGCCAGATTGAAATCTCGTAGGGATGCGTGTAGACTGTGAGTCTGAACAAAGCCATTTGCACTTTTCGTGTGGTTTTCCTAGACAAACCATAGTGCTTCAATTTCCCAGTGATCCTTTCGCTGATTCAGAGGAATTCTGAGACGAAGCCTGGAAATTCGTTAAAAAGTGACATCAGAACAGCCTAAGTAAAAGAAAACTGACAATGAGATTTGGGTTCCCTGTGACTCCAACGCACACTGTTCCGTTCGGCTTCCTCGAGGATAAGAGCCACCTACGCAAGCAAAGTCGAACGTGCACCTCCAAAAGGTTTTTAAAGGTTTTTCTGCTTCTGCGACTCGAAAGGAGAGCTGTTCTACGAGCTGCTCCCACAACGGCGCACTGTCACCGCTGTCGTTCGCTCCACTCTGCTCCAGGAACAGAAACTACCCCTTCACCGTATTCAACTGACATAGCCCCTCAGATTACCATATGCTCCACTCCCTAAAGGTTTTCTTGGCTGAGAAATTTCACAAAGCTTGAATACTTAGGTCGGGCTGTCACCAACTTCTTCGACTCCCGGTCTTCCCAGAGTTAGGGAAGGGGATCGCTGACCTGCCCAGTAGGTGGACCACTGCAATGACTAATAAGTGTGATTCTACTGTTGACTCACTTGCATTGTATGCTGAATAACGAAAAAAAAGAAAAAAGATGAAAACCTTATGAAGACTTTCCGATCAACCTAATAATTCTATTCCGGGTCACCTTTCATCATTGGTGCTTTCTTGAGAGACCGAAAAAATCGAAGCACCACTTGAGAAGCTGACGCAAGTCTCATCTCATTTTGCCAAGGCATATTCAGAAAGCCAGAAATCCATGGGAGCGGCACCATACTATTAAGGAAACGCTGAATATAAAACGGGACATATATGTCCATCATCAACAGGCTGGGATGGATGCGAAAGAGTCCTCGGAACACCCTCCCGCAATGAGAGCTCACCCATGATGCATCTCACAGGTCATGAACAGGAGTGTTCAGTGCTACAAGCTCCTGGGTCAGTGCTACGCACTCGTTCCCCCGTTGGTTCTAGGAGTCCTTGCAGCCCGCTATGCTCCTTGAGGTAGTGGTTTCTGAGAAGGGTGGTCCTACTCGATTTTACGACCGACGCCTATTTTAAGATTTTCACGATCTCTGCTTCATAAAATTCTCCATGGCTAATCCCTAATTTTCTTAAATGCGATCTTGGTCAACAGCCATTCATTTCTAATACATTCTAATTTGTGTGCGCTTCTTCCTCACATTTGGCTTTAAACACCTACGGTGAACTTTTCGTGTTTTCTCGAAACATTGTACCCGTATTACTTTTGTTATCATGTTCGATAGAAATGGCTATGCTCGGACAAGAAGGAATCTGAATCGAAGTCTAGCCAGCAAGAGATCTTCCAACGTTTTCATTTGCACGGGCCAGATTTACATGCAGCGGTTAAAAGACTAAGCTGTTGATCGACTAGTGCCTTTCATTCAGGCGGCGCTAAACAACTGTCCTTCAACGATCATTCATACTCTTCGCCCTATGCTGTGCAGTGGGGAATATCTGAATGCGCTCCTGATCTATACAAGAACTTCTGAAAGGTGGTTGATAGAGTAGTCATCGTTTTGCCATCCTAAGACCACCACTATAGCTTCTCACTGGCCGAAAAAGGGGGCTAGGTTATGTTGACCTAGGGAATACCATTGGCTTGAATGTGCTCGTTGTGCACTCAAAAGTCAGCGCTGCGTCCATCTAACAAGCTGTAAGTCAGTCGTATAAAAACGCAGTAGCGATGTTGCGATGTGGAGCAATGTTATTATTAGGTTGTAACGAATTAAATGGCACTGGCTCGCGCCATTTTTTGGCGCGTCTTTACGCGTTTGATCAAGAACAAACCGTAACATGTGGCATATCATTTAGAAGCGCAAACTTTGCTCTACCGGAGAGTTCCAAATTTTTTATGTAAGAGTGGGAAAACTTTAGAGTTTTATTGACTTTTTTGCAGATGAACAAAAGGGTAATCCGAGGCATTTACATGTATGAATTCAAGCTGGGCACTACAGCTAAGGAGGCGGATGAGAAGATCAACGCCGCATTCGGTCAAGGATGTTCCACAATTCGGACGGCGAATCGTTGGTATCAGAAGTTCCGGAATGGAGATGAGAGCTTGGAAGAACATGAAGGTCGTGGGAGGCATAGTGATGTTGATGAGGACAAGCTGAGAGATGTGGTAGAGGAGGATCCACACAAAAGTACCAGGGAGATAGCGAAGGTTCTTGGCGTCAGTCACAACACAGCTGCCCGGCATCTGAAGGAAATTGGAAAGACCAAAAAGCTGGAAGGATGGGTGCCTCACGAGCTGTCTGAGGAGCAAAGAAACCGACGATATGAGATCTCCTCCGCACTGCTTCTACGGATCGAAACGGACCCATTCCTTGATCGCATCGTAACCTGTGACGAGAAATGGATAATGTACGACAAGAGGCGACGATCGGCACAGTGGGTGGACAGCGATGAGAGCCCCAAGGTTTTTGCGAAGCCGGAATTGCACAAAAGAAAATAATGGTGACAGTATGGTGGTGTTCGCTGGGAATTATTCACCACAGCTTCCTCCCTCCCGGTGAATCCATCACGGCAGAGAAGTACTGCATTGAAATTGAAGAAATGATGAAAAAGTTGAAGGATATCCGGCCGGCCTTGGTAAACCGAAGGCGAGTTCTCCTTCTGCACGACAATGCTCGCCCCCATGTAGCACGAATGACGTTGCAGAAATTGAATGAGCTGAGCATTGAAACTCTACCACATCCTCCGTTTTCTCCCGACCTCTCCCCAACAGACTACCATTTCTTCAAGCATCTTGGCGACTTCTTGGTAGGGAAAATATTCAAATACCAACAGGATGCCGCAAGTGCCTTCGAAGATTTCGTCAATTCCAGAACTTCTGACTTTTATGCTACTGGGATAAAAAAGCTTGTGTCACGTTGGCAAAGATGTGTAGAATCAGAATATTTTTATTTCGATTAATAAACTTGCCTACAAGCCGAGATATTAACTGTTTAAATTTACAGTGGTTCAGTGCCATTTATTTCTTTACAACCTAATAGAAGTTCGTTGTGAGGCAGCTTGTAACACGGAACAATAATTGAAGAGCCAAAATAGAAGATGCTCGGCAAGAGAATAAGACAGAGGGTATCTATAGACAATCTACGATCCGAGCTGAGGAACGGGAGCTGTCTCTCCCACTCAACCGGTCGGACGTCTGCAAGTGTGTCGCTAAACAGCTCTCCAAGAGCCAGCATGTTAAACAAATTCTATAGAGAGGAAAAGACCTCTCGATTTGCTGCAATCAATGAGGAGACAATCAGCTCATTTCTATCAATTGTCGGACTGCCCGGGACGCTGGAGCGGTGGCTCCCAGGTGAAGAAGCCTGCAGTGAGGAAGCAGGTGTTCCCTTCATCGGTCGGCGCGAGTTGCAGGTATCAGGCCTCGCTTGGTCGAGAGGTGTTTGCAAGGCGTCACATGAAGAGGGCTGCTCGTCGACCGGTTGCGCGTAGTGTGGCCAGCCGACCCGAACGGCTACCACTGGAGAGAGATTCCTTTCGTTCATTCAGATTCACTTTGTCGAGCTCGTCTCATCTGGACGGGGCTCACATTTCGGTCCTTTTGGGCAGTAGTTCACCAGTCGTGGCTGGACTGCTGGAATTCCTAGATGACAACGTGCACTCGCGGTTTCACGGTGAACTCACTTTCGACCGAGGGTTCACTGGTCCCCACGATTCAGTGCCAACACTCACTTGATGAGACATTTATTTGATCAATACTTATATCAGGAGCATTCAATTTCCGGAGTTAGTGAACTTGTAGAGAGCAGCTGCCGATGCGAAGTGAGTTTTTATGAAGTCCAGAGCGCGGTTGAGGCAACCACGTTGTCGCCATTTTACATAGAGAAAGCCACACGTGCAAGGGACATTTACTTGGTGTTTACTTTTTCCTTTGTAACTACGTCACGCTTGCTCTTTCTTACGATAAAACCACCCCAACACTAAACGAGCGAAGCCAAAAACACACTATACTCGTTGCCGGAATCACTACGAAGGAGTTATTTGCCTTAGCACTGATTAGAGGGTATCAAGGGCCGCTGTAATCACAAGTTTTACGAACAAGAATCCCCGAAATAGGGCGAGCTAGAAGGGCGGAGCATGCGTTTCAGTCCAGTCAGTGTCAAGCTTGAGATTCGAGAATCGAAAGGTGGTCGTACTGTGACCTCGTTTTGGGGAGGGGTGCTGGCAAAGGAACCAAGAGACGACAACTCCTGTTTTTCAGCATTTAAGGTAATGTTTGCATCCCATAATAAGCTATGAGTAGCTTCGGCATCATGGAATAAAACGTTCTTTCCAGATGTGGCTTCGACATAGCGAAAATTCCCGCACAGCTTCGTTCACTGGAGGAGGCACATTACAATCACGAAACTGAATCCTTTTTGGTGAGAAATACTGGTCGTTCAACAGTTAAAGATAAAGATTTTCTGCGGACAGTTTCCGAATCAACCACGACTCGTTCAACTTTTGCCGATTTTCTGAGGATGTCATGGGACACGACACATTTTTCTACACGAAGGAGCGACATCTTCACCTGAAATTGTAAAAGGATTCAATTTCGTGATTATAATGCCAATAAAATTTCGAACATTAATTGTCAATGGTTATTCCAGGGTTTTCACTGCAAAGATTTTTTGAAGTACTCTTCGACTCGATCACGGAGTCGCAATTGAAACATTGACTTGGCTGTGGACGTGAAATAATTTTTTCAATCCAGTACGAGACAGTCTTAGAAAACCTCCATAATCTTTCGAGCCGTTATTCTTATACTGCAACAAATCGAGCTCTAAAGCATCGATCTTCGATATGTTTATGAGGATCGTATCCAAAATCGTCGTTTTTCATGAAATTAAAATTAATTTCGATCTAAGGCGCACCACCTACGTGGATGAAATTTTGCCACATAGTATCACAAGCTATGTGGCAAAATTGAATCATGTTTATGAATAAATCGTGTTTTTCTAAAGCGATCGTTTATAAGATCGAGGAGTTTCGATTTTTCAGTACTTGTGAAGAAAAAAAAACGATCCTAATATCTCTCCTCTCTCTAATCACCTAAAAGCTGCCGTTTCTTTTTCTTAGTGGATAGAATTCAATTTCTCACTGCTCTTCAATGCGCTAAATTTTTTAGAAATTCTAAAAAATCTCCGAGTTACATATGATTGTTTAAGTGCAGGCAACCACGCTTTCTGACTTCGACGGTCGTATGTGTAGACTTCAACAATCAGGACGTAACATTCCATACGGTACAATTTCGTTTTCTGATGTCGCTTGCTTCAGAAGGTAAAATTTATTTCCATGACAAGTCAATTATTTGGTTGTGACTCCGTGATCGATTCGAAAAGCACTTTAAAAAGCCTTTACAGGGAAAGCGCTTAAGTCACCTAGCGATTAACACTTCAAATTTTATAGAGTAAAGCTTCAGATCAAGATGTCGCTCCTCAGTTAGAAAGATGTGTCCTGTCCATGAAGCTGCTCGCGAATCTCCATGATGTCGAAGCTATGTACAGCCGGAATGAATATCCTATTAAGCGGTAGAAAGACCACACCAAAGGCTGGAAAAATCAAAGTCGATTAAGAAATAAGGCAGTGATGGAGACAAGGGGAATCGCACCAAAACCATTCAGAAGGGGGAGGGTCGTAAATTTTCAAAAAAAAAAAATCGAACACTACGGTATCCCCTGCGCGAGATGGCAGTGCGCGGTGCCTTACCGCGGTCCCTATTCTACTTGCCGCTTTATGGCTACAATGAACAAGCGAAAGTTGTTTTCAGAAAATCGGGAAATGGAATACGGAATACAATAAGTCAAATTGGACGGAAAGACAATACGAGACACGAGAGCGGAAAGGATTCAAATTTTAATACTTTACTAAATTTTCCATCCCAAGATCGAACACGCCATCTCGTCGGGGAAAAATCTTACAGCACCCGTTTCCGACTGGATCACACCTCAACACCAGAAGAAACTTCAGCCATTGCTCATCAACACTCAGGCGCTGCTCATCACACGCTACCTGGCAGAGAGCAAGGTTCCATCTCAGTGGAAGACCGGCAGGACCGTATTGATGTGCAAAAAGGGAGACGTGCACGCCATTGGCAAAAATCGCCCGATCTGCCTGCTGTCCGCAGTCTACAAGCTGTTCACCCAACTCATCCTGAATAGGATCAGCCGTACGAAGGACAGCCGTGCGAGCAAGAAGGTTTTCAGAGAGGGTTCGGCACGATTGATCATATACACCTCATCACGAAGCTCATCGAAGTATCGCGAGAGTTCAAGCTGCCACTGTGCCTTACATTCATCGACCTGAAGAAGGCATTCGACTCTGTCGAAGCTAAAGCGGTCATCGAAGCCCTGCTCACTCAGGGCATTCCTAATCAGTACGTCAGAGCCCTTCGTGAGCTGCACAGCGGTTTCACGACTAAGACTATCACCATCGAAGGCGGGCAGCTCACCATCTCCGATTCGGTGACCACATCGTGCTCATATCACCGAGCATCAGCCAGGCGGAGCGAATGATGGCCGACTTTGGTCGTGTATGTGGAAACGTTGGACTGCGGCTGGATCTTACCAAGACGATGTTCATGAGAAATGGACGTGTTATCCATGCCCCACTCTCTCCCATCGGAACGAACACCGCTGACTATGATTGCTTCGGTGACGTGAGTTTAGGTCGTGAGGTCGACACGGTCAACGACCTAGCTGAGCAGGAGGAAACGAGCGGCTTGGGAGCTTTGAAGAGCGTCTAAGGAGTAGCGAATGAGAGTGAGAACGTCCGCTTCGTTCCCCACTATTCGACTCCACTGTTCTTCCTGTTCTACCGTACGCTCCAAGAACCTGGGCTCTATGCAAGTAGGATGGATCACCATTAGCGAAGAATCGAGGGAACGATGTTCGGAATTACACGATTGAGAGAAAGCCTCAACTGTTTCCATCTTCGTCGGCATTCGAAAATCGGAGACGTTGTGACAAGGTCCAATTAAAAGTGCCAGCTACTCAATACAGGATCTAGCCAAAATCGGCCAACGAAGCGGCGCTCCTGACTAGGCATAGATGCCACCTAGCGCCGGCCCCAGTGGAAGACTCGGCGTAACTAGTGCCGTTAGTAACCAAAAACGTAATTCTGCATGTGGCACTTGTAACAGAAAATTATCCCAACCCACTGTCAGTTCTAGCTGTGGCTCTGCCTACTCATCCCATAGGTTAAGCAGGAAGCCCATGGGGAAGATGCACTCCCGCAGCAGTGCGGAATACGCGCCGATACGCAGCAACCGAATGCAAATGTAAGAATACAAGCAGAAACTGAAGATAGATATTCAGCTTGGTAGGAGAGCAACCCAAAACTTTCGCATTCGTTTAGTGTGGGCAACGACAGGCCCGCACACGCCGAGAAATGGCAGCAGTGAAATAGCAAACTGGAGCGGCTAGGGATACAGCTTTTCCGCAACAACGATGCGACCCCTCCACGTCGTTGCGGCCGGCAAAGTCGGTAACCGACGCTGGGTGAGGAATCATCTCTACCTCGGTTTAGGTTGCGTTTTTAACGAAGCACCTCATGTCCGACAAAGCTGAAGCGATCTAGCCCGGCATGGTCTGTGCGTTCCGCTTCAGGGTTCCGTATTAACAGCTTTTTAATGTTGTCGCTAGGAATGTTGACCAGAACAGTATCCTGCAGGTATGTACAGAAACGGCGGAGTGGCGTTCTACCCCCGCCCTTTAAACAGAGGCGTGGGAAATGTCTGCGTCTTCACTATCTCGGAAGGCAGAGCCACCGGACTCTCAAGCAAGCCCAGGGGTTGGAGGGTGGGCGGGCCAAGGGGACGAGGGGGTAGAGCGCTCGACCCCCTACAGAAACCATCAAACTGCTGCAGTCAAGAAAGGCATAGGAGAGTCACGTTTCGCAACAATTCGGTACTCAACCCATCTTTGGTGCGTTGACGTGGTATCGAACAGCTGTTGTTAGCTGCAGCTTTTTCTTGCACTGCGTTTGAAAAATAGTGTGTGATGACTGGGCAGCATGATTCATTCGCTTCTGGTCTTACTAACGCCGAACGGTAGCACAATCGCCACATTCATTAGAGCGTCGCGAGAGTTCGTCTTTACAACTCGTGGTTCTCGCAATGTGCTTACGGCATTCGGTTGAAGATGCTAGAGTGCGTGAGACGCTTGCTCGAATACGCCTTAAGTTGGCCGAAAAGTTCTGACGGTTTTGACTGGTCCACTTTTGCATACCACTTTTGTGACGTTAGATTATTGATACCCGACTCGCCTTTGTAGCATAAAACACTGACTTGCTCAACGGATAGCCACAGCATGTCATTCATTGTGTTGGCCGCATGTGCATCCACGTTGCTTCCGCGATATCCCTTAAGACCAGAGCGACAAATCCCAGAGAGGGATGGTCTCACGCCGTCCTTTATCCCTTACTCTTCCATGTATAATTTTACAAGCTCCTCTCATTGCTTTTTCGAGCACGGCCTAAACGGCGCTGAAGCGGTTGTGAACCTGTTAAGGTAAAGTCTTTGCACAATTTGCAACGCTTGCCTATCAGTTCAGTAATAGACACCTATGATAAGTCGTCAAAAAGCTACCGGCTGACATATGATTTACATTCCAAATGTAACAGTGATATACCATTAACCATCACCGTCAGTAATAATATAGCATTGTATAAGGTAGGCCTGAAAGTTCTGGCGATTTCGACTGGTCCACTTCAAACGGTTGTAAGTTTCTGCATGCTCACCGGATTCAGTCGGAGTAAGCACCATTTGAATCAGCTCGCTTTTTCCAATGCGGAGCTAGTTGAACAACTCCATCAGCGAAAAACTGGGTGGTCGAGGTGCGATGGGTGCGACGAATTCTAGAAAGGGTCCTGCTTTGCGGAGGTTCTACCAGCGAAGAAATTCTGAAAGTGCTTAAAGAGGTGGTAGTCGGTTGGCCCAAGGTTCAGAACTTCCACTCGTAGTTCGTTTGGTTTTCGCATGGTGATTTGCGGAACGTGTTGGCGGTAGTCATTGGATCCGACACCGATTCGGATAATTCGAAGTTTGTCATTTTTCAAACCCGGCTAAAAAGAGTACGCGAATAATAACATTTTTGAGAAGCTCCCAATTTTGGAATGATACAGATAAAAGTATCCTTAACAGGTAAGATTTTCAAATGATCCAGTTAACTGTTTTTATTTTCGGATTTCACTTCGGATATTCGACTCGGATACGATACCAGTTTTCCGATCAAAAATCAGTCAGTTAAATCAATCAGTTCTCGGAATTTTCTGAAAATTAGATCTGCTGGGAATGGCCCCTATCTGAATCACCCTAAGTTCCAAGCTTTCCAAAAGTGCCATTTTTCGCACAAATGTTTTAACCAGGGGTTCGAAAAAATGTTTGGTCCAAAATATTCGAATCAGCGTCGGATCCAACGTCTAGTGGGCGGGTGTCGACGTGCAGAAGAATGGGACTTCTTCTGCTGACCAGTTCCGGCTGCAGCTCACGCAATTTTCGGTACATCTCGTTGATTTCGACACAGTGGGAATCAGCTGTGATGGTTCGGCCTGCTTTCAGATTGTTGTAGTGAATCACGCCAACCGCCGATCACCACACTGTTCCATCGTCTTTTTCTGGTGGGATTTCGGCTTTGGAAAGTGCCTGGGGGGGGGGGGGGGGGAGGGGAAGGGGGTCTTCGACATCAACCCACTGTCCTGATCGCCTTCGGTTATCGTACAGTATCCACTTTTCATCACATGTGAAAAATTGGTCCAAAAACGGGTAATTTTGCTTCCTGAGAAGCAAGGAAGAGCAGACTTCGGAACGCGACAATTTCTGGCGATCACTCAAGTCGTGGGCACCACTTTTCGTGTTTTTAACCTTTCCGAGGCGATTCAAACCATCTGTAACAGCAGTTTCACTGACTCCTAGGCCATCCGCAATTTCACGGACTGTTGGCGATCTACTAGCTTCCACGAAGGCCTTCAAATCGTCATCCTGGATAGCTGTAGGTCCACCGCTTCGGGGTGCACCTTCAATGTTGAAACCTCCTGAACGAAATTTCTGGCACCACTGTTGTACGGTACTTTCTCCAGCACTATTCGGGTTCCACACACGGTTGATTGATTTGCTGTTTCGAAGGCGGATTGGCCCACTTTGATACTGAGATAAAATCGTTCGGATCTCTTCCGAAATACTTCAATAAGTATCCCAAGAAACACAGTTGTTACGCAAAGGTTAGGCACAAACTATTCCATCAGATAGGGTGAAGAATTCCGTACTAGATGTCATATAAAAATGCAAAGTAGGTTGGTTTTTTATTCATTCATATAATAAAGGAACGAAAAGCAGTTGTACAAAAACTACCAGAACCTTCCCGCCAACCTAATGGTAAAACTAAGATCTCGAACCGTTTTTAGGCGTTGAAGAAGAGGGGACGATAAAAACGTCAGGTCAGCAAAAGTTCAACCCAGCAACGTCGTGGTATAGGAATATTTTAAGAAGCGACACATTTTATGGTTACTTCTCCCTGCCCGCATCAGTTTTGCGGCGACACGTTTACCCTCGCCACTTTAGGTCCAAATCGGTGTTTTCTCTAGCCGTAGTAATGGCTGTGGCCCTTTCAGATTTCAAGAGCTTTGGGCTTGCTTAGGAGGATTCCAATTTGGCGAGAAAAGTGTTCAGTTTGATTTCAAAAGCGTCCAGTGCGCAAACATTGCACAATCTACTACACATTCAGAAACCTTTACAGAAAAAGCGTTCACTGGACTCATGTAACTGGTAACCAGCAGCTTACATATTCACAGTGATCAGAAGCAAGACTGACTGACCCACTTCAAGATGTTGTTGGTGATCATAAAATAAGGAGATGCACAGAACTACCTTATTGAAGATGCCAACAAAATACCAGTTATAGCGCAGCCGCCGTTGACACATTTGAGAAGGAGATTAATGATCACATACGCAGAAGGGTTTAAAATTCGTGTCAAGCGAGGAATATGCCACGCACTTGTTTAAAACTCCACATTGCAGACTCTATTGATAGCGACTAGACTTCAAAGACTTAGTGATTGTCACTGTACTGCTTCAAATGGAAAATGTCACTGATCCACCACTCTTCTGAAGTGAAGAACTAAGCCATAAATCACAGCACCTTGAGGTCACATTGTTATAGTTTCAGTACATGTTGGTCCATATGAAGGGTGACAGGCTATAGAAAACTCAAATGTTTAAAGCAAATTTTGAAGGATGCAGTGATCCATAGGCCCAATGAAACGCTCAGGACATTGTCTGGGCCATGCAACATTGTGAGCATCCTATTGCGCTATGAAGACAATGCAGTGGTTTGGGACAAAGCTTCTAGGTTTCTAAACAAACATAAACACGTCAAACTCACCCGAGCGCAATGCTTGATCTTTGCTATCTGCTTTTTGATACTGTAGAAAAATGTCCGCTCTTTTAAGCACCTAAGGGGATAACCTTCGACGTGATGTGTGAGACCTTACCAAGAAAATTTCTCTATTTATTATAATAAGAGTGAATATCTTTTATTTCAAAAGATTCCTGCAAAGCTGCGGGTAGTTCTGTTTTGCGTAACGCTTCATGCGGACCACTCGAGCACTGATCGAGGAACCATATTTTGGTCATGATTGAGATACACAGCTCCTCGACGATTCAAACTGTATGTCCAGGTACATTGTAGTGACCGAATGTATTCTTCAGTGTCGTGGTAAGCTGATCAAGCCACTGTATCAATGGCGGTGTTCATTCCTCCACGGTGTGCCATTTAGAAGATAGGGACATTCGAGTGCGAGCGACACATCCTGTGACACGCTGGCCTATGGAGATCCTATGACATACCGGGCCGCATCTATTACAAGATCCTTGCCGATGCCACTGCTGTAGAGTCGACGGTTTTCTGTGAGCTACTGCCAGAGATAGCGCCTCGAGTCCCCGTCTGCACCAGTACCGCTGCAAGTTCCTAATCGTCATGGACATTACCCGAGGCCATCTCGCGAAGAAGACGGCGACGAACTGGAGAAGCTCGACATCATCTGGCTACACCATCCTCCGCATGATCCTGATCCTAGTCCTTGTAATTATCACGCATTCAATAGTTTTGAGGCGTAAGGTGTAGAATGGGGTAAGAAATCCTACAGCCGCCAGGTGATGTCTGCAGTTGAAAAATGGATTTCATCTCATCCATCCTCTTTCGGAAGGTGTAGCTGCTCTGCCCGATCGATGCAGGGACGTCGTGGCAAAGGAGTGCCACTATCTCGATTACTGACCCTTCGCTTTACTTGAACTTGAACAACAACAACTTGAATAGAGCGACTAAGAATTCTCAAAACTTCCCGGTCACCCTAATATGAACTGAGATCCGTTGTCAACAAGATCTTGGAAGCGCGGAAATTATAAATCTACAAAAAAAAATCGGTTTACTGCACCAGGGAAGCATAGACGTGCCTTTACATAAAGAGTGATAATACAACTTGAAATTTTGAACAAACGGGTGTGATCTATACCACTACCATATATACCATTTCAACGTCAAATTGGACACTCTTCTAAGCTAACCCTAGAGTTTTGACACGAAACCGAATTTTTCTTATTGAAATGAGCTTCTTTTACATTGAACTAGAGACTCTTCGAAAGGATTAGAATAATTTTTTTGTTCAAGGAAAATTCTAGTATGCCTTTCTGTGAAGTTTTAAGTCATCTACCCGATAAGTGAACATATTGCTTGAAGATTTCTAAAAATTTTATTTTGAAGAATATAAACTGTTTAAAGCTTGTTTTAAAGAGCAGGAAGGCTGCCCTTTTTTAGTCCCAAAAAAGAGATTGTACTATGTCCTCTTCCAAGACTTCCCGACTTTTTATCGACTGATAGAAGTATTCCTGTTTAAGTGGAGTTCGACACCTGCTACTGATGCAACAAAACCAACTTTGAAGAACACAAGTAGCATCACTTTGATGGTTCGTGTAAGTGTAATTTACACTATTCATCAAGTAAAAGATGCAGCGAACTTTTTAAGTGCGTGGCGCCATCTAATTTCTTCATATTTGTATATATTTATATATATTTATATATATTTATATATATATATATATTAGGTTGGCAACTAATTTCGTGGACTCTCGAGAATCTTCAGCAAAAATATTTATTAACAAATAACTAATGACAATCTTTAATCAAAATAAGATCCCTCGGAACGAAGAAGTGCTTCCCATATATCAGGTAGCTGGTCTATCCCACGGCCTTAGAATTATTGTGCTGTTAAGGCCAAGAATCTTTGGAGGTGTATTTTGACCCGGTCCACATTATTAAATCGTCTTCCAACCAAGAAGTACTGCACCGAACTAAAAATGTGGTATTCACTCGGCGCAAGGTCTGGGCTGTAAGCTGGATGAGTTTACGCTCCCAGTCAAGGTCTTCTATTTTTTGAGGCGTCCTGTTCGCTACGTTCCCTCTG
>OX375870.1:66640806-66742308 GCA_947359475.1 Heligmosomoides polygyrus bakeri
CCGCCCTTCTCTCCTTAAGATCCTCCTTTATCGTCCGAGCTAGCTTCGCAAGCTCGGACGTCTGTTGGTAGTTGCCTGACGCTCGTGCTGCTCCACGCTGGCGTATCAGCTCGAGAGTTCCCGGAGACAGGCGTCTCTTGGTGGTCTTCAAGCTCTCGCCTCCCTTAGCACTATGCACGAAGTGGTCGTATTCCTCATCGATGTTGTCCGTAACGGTATCTTCCCAAAGGCCTGCGAGAGAGGTGTAGAGGTCCCAGTTGATGGTCGTTCTGGGAGTCCTCTTCTTAAACTTCACGGCCTTCTCTCCTTGACGCGAAAAGCGGAACCTTGCGCGAAGGAGGCGGTGGTCCGATTCCGTGTAGAACTTGGGGACAACGGAGACGTCGGTCAGGCAATAACTGCGATTGGAGATGATGTGGTCGATCTCGTTGTGGAACTGGCCACCGGGGGATTCCCAGGTCCATCGTAGAGAGGAAGGCTTCTGGAACTGTGAGTTTCCATGGATGGTATTGGTCGACATGATAAACTCAGACAGCCTTTCACCTTGCTCGTTCCACTCCAAACCGTGGGTTCCGATGTGAAGTACTTCCGGCTACTTTCGCGGTCCGATCTTGGCGTTGAAGTCGCTGACGATCACCTTGTAGAAGGTACGGTCTTCCTTATAGAACTTCTCCAGCTCCACGTACAAGACTTCGACCTCTTCGTCGTCGTAGTCGGATATATTACATCGCTTCAGTCGCAGGCGTCCGATTCGGTTTGTCAGAGACTCGTACGAATCGATGTTCATGGCCAAGTGCGTGTTGACGAGGCCGCCTACTCCCCTACTGTCGCATGTTCCGAGGAACAGTTCTTCTCCGGAGTCGTAGGCGGCGTGTAGGGGTGTCTTCTCGTCTCGGTCAGTCCGATGACGTCGTACTTGATCTTCCTGGCCTGCATCATCAGGTCCTCGACGGATGCTTCTGATGCGAGCGTGGGGGCGTTGTAAGTAGAGATCGTCATCCTAGTCCTTCTCAGTTTGCACAGCCTGGTTAGGCCCTGAGATTTTGGCAGCCTCTAAGTACTCGTCCTTCCCATCGCTGTAGAAACGGGGGCTCTTTCGGGGTCAGGGGAATGAGGCCCTTTAGTGCTGCTGTGTTTGACTCCAGTACACACGGTAGCTTGTCAGGCTCTGTCGTTTAGGCGAAGAATTCCGGGCAGCCAGCGGGACTGCCCGAAGGGACGGGGCGAGACTTAAGGCGGCCTCGAATCGCCTTTCATTTACTCCCAGTCTACATCCTTTATATATATATATATATATATATATATATATATATATTCTACCAGCGAGAACGGTAGTTTGCCTGTATGTGAGTGAGTGTGTGTTTGTTTGCACAGAAGTGCTGGAGAAGTGTGTAGGGGGAAAGTATGGGGATGGGGGGGGGGGGGGGGTTGTAGTTGTGTGGTGTCATCTATATCGTGTTGGTCAGAAGACATGTCACCAATGTCGCGCAAAGGACGATTGGGTGGAGAAGAGGTGTCACCAATGTCGCAAAAGGCCTGACCGGATTCAGACGACGTGTCACCGATGTCGTGTGCCAGGGGTTCCGAATTCACACAACGTGTCAACGATGTCGCTCAAAGCACGTCCGGATTGAGGACACATATAAACGACGTCGTTCATCAGGTGCCTGGGTTCAGAAGAGGTGTCACTGATGTCGCGAAAGGCCTGTCCGGATCCAGACGACGTGCTACCAGTGAAGGTGGGACTAGTAATGGGAGAGTGGTGAAGGATGGTGGTCCAGTAAGGAGGGACCGGTAAGGGTTGACCAATAAAGGGGGTACCAGTGAAGGTGGGACCAGCAATGGGGAGCGGCGAAGGTAGGTGGGGGTTCGGTGAAGGGGACCAATAAATGGGGGTACCTGTGAAGGACCAATCAAGAGGGACCAGTAAAGGAGCCAATAAAGGGAACACCAGTTAAGGGGTTCAGTAAAGGGTCCGAAATAGAACCATTAGGGGGGGGGGGGCCATAATTAATAAATAGAACGAATACTTCAGAGAATGAATCGCGCGTACGTGCAATAGAGGGTGAGGCCCCATGGGAGCAGTTTTGAAGATTTTGCCCTACCGTATTCTGCTATACCATTCTATGTAGCAAAGCCAGTTCTTTTTACTGTAATGAATGAGAGAAGCCTAAAGAGGACAAGAGGACGTTTTTTCTCCGGTTTATATATATGCTTGCTCCCCTGCTGCGCTTGAAGTAAAATTTTAATTTACTATTTTTCTCTGAAAGAAAACTTTAATAAAATTATTACGATTGGGCAGGTGAAGTAAAAAATTTCAAAGAATGTTATACCAAATTTTCTTTGAGTAAAAAGCTATTCTAACCAGCTTGTTGAGACTGTAGTTTAAATTGCCCAAGGGCCAATTGGATTTGGAAGAGTTCGCTTTGATTTCAAAAGTCTTAAAGCTAGCTTAGAAGAGCGTTCAATTTGATTTGAAAAGTGTCCAATTCGACGTGAAAATGGTATAAAAAATTCGAAAAATGTTCGAATTCGCGTCCACTCGAATTTCGAATTTCGAACAGTATTCGAATTTTCCGGCCCTTCGATATTCTGTTTTGAAAGTATGAATGCGGCACGTGGTACATAGCGGAGACCGTAGAGGCGCCGGCTTTCACGTGCATCCAGTTTTAGGTTCCCGGTTCAGGTTTCCCGTTATTATTTCTGTAGGTGGTGCTCAATCTTCGACAGGAACTTTCACTCTTCCATTCTACACCTTTAAACATTCTACACCTGAACAGATGCCTGGTAGCAGAGGTTGTTTATGTCTATGGAACTGCTTGAAGACAGAAAGGTAAAGAATTTTGTTTCATACATAAAGGAAATCAGAAGCGGCTGTCAGACTTGTGATTCAGTACTGCAAATAACGCTCTTCGCCGGAGCTTCGACTATGTTTCCCTTTCGGCTTCGGGAGATATACAGTTCGTATTAAATGGATTGCTTAATTTTCAAAAACTCCTTTATGTGGTTGGGCATGGAATATCACATATACGGTGATGTCATAATAATACCTATCCACCCATTTCTCTATACACAATGGTATCGGGACGGTCCCATCATCTGTAGACGAGGGAGCGTTCAAATGCGCGGAATGGCCGTCACAGTATTAAAACAGAGGATTCTTTCGGGCGGAATGCTGGTGTGTACTGAACGAAAGCGCCTCTCCTTCTGCCTGGACATGGAGCTGTTGCAGCCCTGCTCAAGAAGCGGTCGCAGAAGCTGTTGGGTCTCGCAGGACTGCTATCGCGCTGTTGCTTGGCTGTTCAGTTGCTCAGCACTATGTTGAGTACCACGGCGTCTTACAGCTCACTGCCTCCGCCCTACAACAACAGCCACTCGTGCTCGGTCTCTAGCGGAAGGACAGAGGAATTGCGAGACCAACAATGGCCTGCCTCGAATCAGGGCTCAGTGTAGATGGCAGGAATGGAGTTCTAGGCAGGGTCAAGTATTAGGTTCGGGAATAGAACGGGGATCGTACGGTGACATCGTTTTCAGATAGGGAGTCATGCTGTGTATTAGTTTTAGCATAGGATTGTCTCGCAACTTTCTCAGTTTTTCAGGTTCTCCTTGTGTCTTTTATTAAAATAAGCTGTCTTTCCAGCCGCTTTGGCAATGTGGAGATTCGCGTGCAATTCTGTTCTCTGTAGAGACATCTTATGGATATGGAATTGAATCCAATGTTTTTAATGCTGATTGTTGTACGGTAACAATAACGATTTTCTGGGAGCAGATTTCGAATTAATCAGGACCGATTAACAAATTTTTGCCGACTTCAGAAGAATGCCTCGATATAGCACACCTTTCTACATGAAGAGTTTAAGGGCGGATCTGAAACTGGACTTTATAAAATTTCAGGTTGATGGTTGCTGGTTCCTAATGGTGATTTAATAGTTTGCCTTACAAAAGACAATTGCGCAGGGAGAGGCTACCGAGGAGCCACGGGAAATTTTTTTTCAACTGAAGGCGACACCATCAGAAGGACCCTGCAAAATTTCGAGCTCTGCTTATTGTATAGTAAAACAACAATCTTCTCTGCCGCAGTTTTCGATATGATTACTGGGGGACGGTCATTTTCAAAATCAAATGAAAAACAAATGAAAATAAAATAAATGAAAATTTTTTTATTCTTCGATAAATTCATGAAAGCAACTTCATTTTCTATTGGTAGGAAACCGAGTGCAGAAGTGAATTTTCATTGTATTAAATTTAAAACCTTGGCTAATATACAGAAAATAATGTTTGTCTGAAACGATCTTTAACATGATTAGGGATTTCGATTTTACGGTCTTTTCCAAAAGGAAATCGATTCGCATCGATTTAGCAGAATGTCATGACAGAACATACTATTCTGTCAGAAGAGCGTAATCTGGACCTGAAAGTGGACTCCATAAAATTTCCGATTGCTAGGAAAATGGAGAAATGGGAAAATAAGTGAAGGAAGATCAATGAAGCGAATTATCCGACAGGAGCAGTAATGATGCACATTCCTCCTACACACGATGCCAATATTTCTAAGCAGAATAGACAACTCACGAGAAAGGAGGTCCAAACAAGAAAAGGATAAACATGTCGGAGAAGTCTCACTATATTTGTTCCACTTCTTTCCTGCGAAACAGTGTCCAGAAGACAGCCACAACTTCCACTTTTCATTTTTCTGCATTTTCTTGATAGGAGAAACCTTTTCGGCATGGAAAGCAAAATTTCTGACATCGCCGTTCAATCAAGAAGAATAACCTTCATCAACAACTGCTGTGGCGCGGCGTAGAAGGATTACTACACGGTTTGAAGGCTCATAAGCTAGAAACGAGAGGTCGTGGACAACACCGCAAGAGCTCATTTCTCTAAGAAAAAACCACGTTCCAGATTGTACTTGTTCTGCACCACTCCAGGCGTCTTCATTCGACTAACAGCAGCAATCATGGGACATCCTGTAGAAGTGCAAAATTCGACGTGATCTTTGGAGCAACGCAGTGCTCTGCGGTCATTTTTCAAGCGAGCGAGAAATGGGGTTTGACTGCGGTAGTAAGTGGATCTTCTACATCATCATTCTTTATGCGGAGCAGATGGAGAAACGAGGTGTTTCAGTGGCGAAAATGCACCAAAAATGGCTTGGATCGGTACTCCACTCTGTGCGACAAGCTGATGCGTCGCGGGATCACCGCAGCATGGAAGGCGGTCGGCCGATCCGTAGAAGATCGGCCAGCGGGGGTGAAATCTATTTGTTCATTTCTGACGCGAATTATAGTCAATCATACATAGAAGACATAGACAAAATATAAAAATATGCAGCTAAAACCATGGACGAAAGATCTCCGCAGGTTAAAAAATACTTAAACTGACACAAAGGCAGAAATTGGCGAACAACTTTGGTTAGCAGGTGCGAAAACGTTTGGCAGCAAATTTGGATTCCCAGGCGGGAAGGCGTATGTACCTGAGGTGTCTAAAGTGCGCTACACCCATTAGTATCTCTTGGAACTATTGGCCAGATCGAGTTTAAAGACGAAAAAACAAAGTCGCCTCCAGGGATTAGCGAACTCGAGAAGTCCCGATTTGTGCAAATGGAATAGTCCACCTTCAGCGACTTGTCCGCGGAGACCATCGCGATCACGACGGCCTTCATCTGGGCAGATAAATGTGCAGTGGAGTGGAGAAAATACAGAATTGAATGTGGCGGCTCCAATGTGCACTATTCGAAAACAATGAAGACTCGTTAATTAACTCAGAATTTCGGACCAAAGTCTGAGGTATTATAGTGTAAGTAGTCCGTGGGATTTCGATAGTCTCTCAAGCGAGCCAGATTTCTTTCGGATGTTTTTTTGCGGAATATGCTGGATGCGTGGACTCTATGAAAACTTCGTTCCAATCGAAGGCTGTAGTTATGCGTATTCTTGGGCTTGGGGTTCTGCGGTGAGTCAGCCAAGTGTTCCACGACCTATTCTGCAGGTGATATTAAAACGTAGCTTAATAAAATTTACGCAAAACATTTGAAAAGCTTTATTAAAAAGGGTAACTGACGCAGAGCGGCAAGAGCAGCGAATTATTAAGTAAGTACTTAAAGTAATAACATGACAACGTGCGAGTAACGGATAACGTCGAAATCGTACGTAGAAGAGGCGAAGGCCTGAGAAGGTGACACTGTGAGGAATGAAGTTAGCCCGAGGTCGAGTGATGTTGGACTCTTCATCTCCGTCTCGGTGAACATATGAAGCCACGAATTCGAGGACGAAAGCCTTTGCCTCAGGTTAAACCAACGGCTATATACAACACAGCATGCAGCATGGGAAGGGAGGAACAGCAAAAACTACTCGGAGCAGCTAATTCGAGAGGAGCACAGCGAGATATATGAACGCATAGGGACGAACTATTCACATAACGACATATCTTTGATTTGAAAGCAATCTATAAAGTATTCTTCACAATCCGAAAAGCATAAGTGAAACATTTGAGGACCATCATTAAAACTCTTCAACTCAATAAAGTGGCTCGAGAACAGATAAAGGTCTACTTGATGCGCCTGAAGAAAGGCGGGGGTGGATAAAGAGTAACGAGAGAGAAGTGACGAAGCATCAGAGAAAGAGGGACGACGGCGACATACAGATGAGGAAACCTCCTCAGAAGGATCGGTATCACCTAGACTAGAGCCATGCGCGGCGAGAAGGCACTCTCACAACACGGATTAAACATTATTCGACCCGAACAATTTAGGAGGGTACGTGAGTACTCACAGAAAGCGACAGCGGAGACGAACGAACGTCGATAGGAGATGTGGACGATGGCCAGGATCTCATCCGTCACGCGAAGAGTTTCTCCAGTTTCTCGACCATACCTGTTTGCATGCGTTTGCACTTAGCACGACGATTCTTGAACCAGATCTGAAACGAATCAAGGTAGACTTCCGGTCATCCTCGTTGTAGGAAATCCTTTGCATCCAGTAAATATTCAGTGTTTACTTTGACGTTGTGCTGACTGATATGCGGGTAGTTCTCTCTATAGGGACATCCATTCAACATCTGTGTGTACTGGTCGATTTGAATCCACGTCGGGTGTGGGTTTTCCTCAAACCATTTCTCCAGTATCGGAAGCTCGGTCAGCGGGTCAAACATCAAGCGTGAACGGGCGGCTGAAAACGCTGACGTTTCTAAATGGTGCTATTCAGAAATGGGTGATCGCACTGGAAACGGAGTTAGAGGTTGAAGTTCGAACCTTGAGATCCAATTCCCATTCCGCTCAGATTGTTCCCCATGGAGAGATCATTAGGAATATGCTTCGGAGATGAACTAGCCAGCGAGTTTATGACTGACAGGTCCGGCGATGAGGCCGTCGACTCCTGAAAGCAAATTCTCATAAATTCGCACGAGAGGAGCGAAAATGAGCAGGAAATGCCACAGAGAATGAAATACTGCTAGGGCAAATAGAATGTGTTGGATGAAAGCAATTCTGTACAGCATATGGCATCATAAGGACAGAGTCAGCCTCACAAATAAGCCCTTGCTACGTCTTTCGCACATCATACATGTCTAGTGGACTAGCTTGCGTGAATTCGCGAATGCAAGCGGTTCATTCTCAACCGACCGTACAACCGCTTTGCTTTAATCTGAAAAGTTACGTATTTTTATTCTGAGTAGCAGTTGCAGTAAGGCTGAACTATACAGCACCTGGAGATGTTCTAAAGGTTTCGAAGTCGAATCTCATCTCTACGAAATGCTGCAGTCGTAACCAGAGCACACGAATTTTCTCCTAGACGTAGCCTCCTCAAGGAAGATTGTCCGTGGCTACCCAAAGGAGACAGTTGTGACGCGGCAGCAATGCGGAACCGACCAGCATTATATCTTTGGCACTCTTCTGGATCTCGTCCACTCAAAATAAATTGGGTTTTTTTCAACCACATTTTAAGAAGCTCCAGCCGTTCTACGGAACATCTTCCGTAGAAACATTATCATGCAAAAACCACGAGTGCAGGATTTCTAACCATGCTTTTCTAAAAGGTGTGGGCGTTCTCTGAGGAATGCAGGAAACGAAATGTAGTAGCTTGCTAGAGGTGTTCCATTTAAATCTAAAAAATCTGAGAACTCCTACAAAACGTGTCAAATGCCGGTCGAGCGCGGCATCTTAACATAAATCCTTGTGACTGGAAAACATAATCTTTGTGACTGGAATCAAGGTCCATCCCTTTTCCCGAAAACCCGCAAGGAAACCCAAGGCCCTAATAATCACATTTGTCTCCGGCACCGCACTCATTACGCACATTACCATACTGCGAAGTGCAGTTTTATTCTAACCTGCTGAAATCCATTTTACCGAAAAATCATTGCAACTTGTATGGAATCGACCTTCAATAAATAGCGGAGAAGACTACCTTTAAGGGCTTAGTTAGCGGAACACCCGGGATCCAGTAGTGGTTAAGGAAGGCTAGCATTACTATACGAGAAGCATCCAGGTAGTAGAGGGAACGGCAGCCAGGCCCTGTAACTTCATAACAATCTCTGGGAAAGATTTAGATATTGAACGCTATTCGTGATGTTTCCAAGCATCTCTTCTTAAGCTTCTCTCCCTCTGCAATATGCAACAGAGAATTCCTGCTGCTACTTTCCCGGCACGTCCACCACAAGGGTTCTGAAGAAGTGAGCACAAAAATGAGTAGAGAGATGGCACTGACGAACTGCTGCGCAAAGGGACTCAGGCCGGGAAGGGACACCGAACCTCCCGTAGAACATCTCCCGGTCGCGTCTTTCCCTCAGTCGGTCATTTGAAAGCATTCACAAGAGCCTGGAGCGAGGCACAGCAAGATCCGGACCGCGCCGTAAGGACAGCCGCCATGTATGCGCTCCATTATCGCCGTGTGCGGATATTCAACGAAATCCATGCGCGAGCACTACTAATCCCATTAGGAAATTGAGGCGTGAACCGCGCCCGATCGTCGGGCTTTCTCATCTGCCCTGCGACATCAACCCCTCAATGACTTCTTCAGATGACGGTGGACTGTGTGTAGACATACTGTAGCGTTCGAACGTGCTGGGCGGCACAAATGGTTCATAGCTGCTTCTTCTCGCGGTCTTCAAGGGGCAAAAACCTCGGCTCGGGAGGCGTTTGGCGGCATCTATCTCTATGATTAAGCGTAATGAAGGCGAAGTCGAGACTGTGTATTGCCAGACATCTTCTGCCGCTCTCCTTTGTTAGAAGAACGCTGACACAACTTTGCTCCTATCGCTTTTCTGGTGTTCATCTTCAAATTCGCCCATCACAAGGTCACATGAGCACACGTCACCAGATAACATCTAGCGCTTTGGAATAAGCCGCCCCCTGCTAAGATCAGGAGGGGTTGCGACCAAAATTCGCAACGCGGAACGGATCGTGATGAGCAGGATTGAGTAGAGTCGGGCACTCGGAGTGCACCTCCCAAAATATGCCCTTCGCAGCGATCTGTACTCTCACACTCACACTGTCTTGCACTTTCTTCACGTATTTGCATGACTCGCCCCATCAAATAGTCCATTTAATTGAAGTGTATGCATGTTGCGCAAGATTTGTGATGTGATGGAAGAAGAACAAGAAGAGACGTTGTCGAACGCCCGATCACCTACCTCACCCACTTGCTTGATGTGAGGGAACGTGGACATTTCGGCTCCGTCACTGTTGCTGTGCAGCTCGTCATCGTTGGGTGTCGGTGAATCGGAACCACCATCGATGCGGCTTTCCTAAATACGTACGAAACATGAACAGAAGTGGACAGTTGGAAACAACGACTGACGCACATCGCCATTACTGCTCTTTTGACAGCTCTCGATGATATTGTTGAAGTCGAATTTTGGTCGGAAGTCGGGCAACATCGTCGGAATGCTCGGTACCTGAGGCGAATCAAATTTTTAGAACACATAGACGCATCCGGGAAAGAGAAACAGATGAACGGTCATTCCTCGTACCTCACCAACCTGCTGGTTAACCTGCGTGTGAGCGGCAGCTAGCGCTGGACGACGTGTCGAAGCTCGTTGGTTGGCAAACCAGTTGCAGATCTGAACAATGTCACACTAGACAAAGGAAGACATTCGGGCACCACGCTCGCCTTCAACAATGGCGGAGATCCGTCTAGGACGAGGTTGTTTTATTGAAAACCTAAAAAGCGCTTCGCACAGTCCCACCGGCAGCGCAAATGTCGCTGCGGAGCTCCGCTTTCTTGGATCGCAACTATTTCCGAACAAATCGCAGAACCCCCTGCTTCCATGCCTACTAATCGACCCATCGCGTGGTCCGCAAATGTCGCCACGCCAGGTAGCTCCACTTCAATGCCTCTGCTGACGTGATTTCATTCTACTAGCCACTTTTCGCTCTCGTCAAGACATCGCAACTGCCGCTCACTGAACTTCAAATATAGTCTGAAAGGGAAGGCACTGTACGCCCCTAACCGGGGCCGTATGTATTAGTTTCCCCGAGGAGTGAAAGTGAATGGCTGTAATATATGGTCCCAGATGCCTGCATAATCTCCTTTTCTACAGAGCTCCGCTAATACATACGAAAGATCGGTGACTACTACTTCTCCTGCTGTGATAACTATGAGTTAAAGACTATGTCAAGTGTATGCCGGGTGCAATTTGAAGGGTTCGACTCCCGTTGTTCGCGGATTCGAGAAGTAAAATTAATATATATTTATAAGTATCACTAGTGCAAGTAAGGTCAGTCAGTCAGTCAGATAGGTGCACACTATATGGCTGCGTGTTCTGCTACTTCTGTTACACATACAAACACACTATCTCTACGATAGATAGCTATGAACAAAGCTTTGACTGAAGGCACAAATCGAAACTGCAATCTTTCCCTTCGGAGCCGACATCTAAGCAGCTACACTACTATGACGCAAATGCAGTCACCATTTGGAATAGCGTACAGTTTCGTTCGAAGAAGGTTCTAACGAACAAACTTTCTAATCGGAGAAACACAAAGAGATTTGCCCACACCATTTCAACACTAGGCATAAGAACTGGATGAAATTTTCAGTTTTCTTTTGAGGTTGAGTTTAAACTACTTCCTCCACCTCTCCTCTAGTTCCTCTATCATACGGGAGACCTTCATGCGGAGGCAGTGCAGCGAAGACTTTGTGCTCAGGGATGTTATCAAGGAGTCAAGCACGAACGTTCGTCCACACCTCAAATTAAAGGAGGGTGCTGAGAAGACTTTTGCTTAAAAGACTGTCTGTGTACACGCACACCACCATTCCGCTCATCTTATTTGTTCATAGTCTAGAATTCAAGTTCAAAGAACGACTGCGGAAATGAGCAGCACCTGTTGATAGCTGATTTTCTGATGGTTACGCCGATAACTGCTCCCGTTCAGAATGTTCATGTAGTTCAGGAGCTTTTGCCGGCTTGGGCTGGAATCCGTCTTGAACCACTTCTCCAGTTTTGGCACCTCGAAGAGTTGATTGAACCGGGACTGCGCGATCGGACTGAAACAGAGCATTTGTTACAGAGTTTCAGAACGCAACAAGCTGCTGCTACGCAGCGTTCTGCGCCTTTCAGCCAGCAGTGCATCATCACAGCGCATTCGACAGGGGCAGCCGCCGAAATGCAATGTGTCCCGGCATGACATCGGGACGCACTCCAGCGCAGAGCAAAGTACTTCGATCAGCAGTTTAAAACGACCAAAGGAGTGTTTTATGCGATGCCGGTAATGAATGCTTCCCTGGCTGCCCGGACTGCGCTGCGCCGGCGGCGTGGCGAGCGGCAACATCCAGATTTGGGAGGCGACGAGCTCCGCTCTGTTTACAGATCTCCTGCTCCGTTCGGCAGCACGGCCCGCTCGGGGGGGGGGGGGGCTGTTGGGGCTGGGGCTCGCGGTTTCCCACAGCCACATCGACAGCGCTGCTTGGCAGTTCTCGATCGCATAGAAAAAGGCGTTCAAAGCCGCGAGTCGGAGAAAAGAGGTCGAAACAGCTTCGGCTGTGGGAGCTGCTCGTATTCGCACAGGAACCGACAACAACATACACTGGGTAATTTTAGGTTCCGCTCGCAGCTCGGATACACAAGAAGCTTTTCGGGAAATCGCTGGCACTTCCTCAATTTCATCCCTAGAATGGAAGGTGCAAGAGATTACTCGAAAATGTCTTCAGAACCCACACCGGCACCAAAGCTCACTTCAAGAAACATTAAAGATCGCGTTACGAGACATTGAACAGAGATTTGGTATGAATGAGCAACTTCTCATTCTCTGTCTTATGTCTTTAACAATCTAAGTAAGGGGGAAGGTTTAGCGAACTTCTTACGCTGTACGTAGCCAAGCGAAATGAGAGCAAGACCGAGGGATCCTTGTGATGGCTACGACTTTTAAAGAATGGCACGAATGCAGCTTAGACTGCTCCGAATCGTTTCTACCACAAACATGCTGCACAATGGTAGCAGGCGATCACCATAAGCCAGTCCCCATCCTGAGGCCGCCTGTTGCAGACACCTACATACGAAGCTACGTGGCAGCGGTGGAATTTTCTACGATAATTTTGTGAACATTTCTGAAACTTCCAGCCCTCGTAGCAGCCTAGAAGTATATTTAAATGAAAATGCAAGCGACTAGATCAAAAGGATTACGTTTCACCAGAATAACATTTCGAGAAATGCAATTTGATATGAGGAGTCGACATTAGGGTCGTTTTAAATATCAGAGCCTATGATTTTCGACATGATAGTGCGAGGTAGGTAGCACATCCAAGAAGAGAAGCATATATGATGCCACGGCCTAAGGCAGCTTAACGATCTGCCGACAACTTCCAAGAGGCACTGCACAGCAGGGAGAATGTTATAGAATTGTGAGTTAACTGAACACATTTTTAAAGTTTCAGATCCTCGTGAACATTTCAGAAATTACGGTTAACTCGAAATAAAACCTGGTCCGGGGGTATACATTTAAGACAAATTCGAAATTTGAGCGCTACTGGGACGAATTGGCCAGACAATGAAAATGGCTCTACCGACTGATCTTCGATTTAATAGGACGGCTTATACAAATTTTTCATGGCTAGGGAAAGGAGCCATTCTCGGACTATCACTTTTTCTCCTTGCTGTTGCTGGTGTTGTCCATCATAAAATCCAGCCGGCTACTCCACAAAACGGGGCAAATTATGACAATCTAAAGATAGTGTTTTAGCAAATGTTGGAATACGGAAGTTCCTGTCCGTTTGAATGGCACATAGTATTGTTAAACCTATGGTAGTCCCAGACTCTGAGCGTTCAATATTTATTCCACTATGCTTTATCTCGCTGCATGAACATCTTCACCTTCCCCGACTTTCAGACTGCTTCTCCAACAGAAATCCTGATCGCGAGCAGGAATAGGACAAGAGCGCCTTGCGGAAATTTGTCAGTTCTAATGGATTTCGCTGTAAAACGTCACGGGCGTAATGGCATCCCTTTCTTATGGCCCTATATACAGTTCTGAGAATTTAATTCAAAAACTCAAGAACAGCGAACATCTTCGTTCTGGTTAGCAGTACAATTCCCCAGCTTCTTTCTATTACAGTCAATAAAGGACTTCACCAAACCCGCGCTAGATCCCCGGTATCCCCAGCTGGCGGCAAGTGGCCCCATCAGCAGCTGGCAATTTGCTGGTAATACGTGTCATTCCCATACAAAGAGCTTCTCGGAGGAAAGTGACTCATCCGTCTCTCATTCCAGGGAACTGATACAAAGCACCGAAGCCATTGATTGAGTCCGACGAACGTCTCCAGACCGAAGGCCTCGCCGCGTCCAGCATAAACCGAGGCAGGTCTGCAAGTGTTCCAGCGGAAACAGCGATGTTTACACGTCTCATCATTTCCACGCGAATTCGCCCATCCAGCAGCGCTCTGCCCCTCGATCGCCCCTCAAAGTCGGGTCGATAATTTATATGTATACAGACCCTCGCATGGAAGTGATCCTGGCGGGGCGCGGCTTATCACAAACATTCCCCACCCCTGCCCACGCCACTCGCCCTGTCTCCAAAACAGACAAATCCCGATCGATCGATCGACCGTGCGAATCGATTTCAATCAATGCGAAGAATGTGCAGAAGCGGATTTATCGAGCAGGGGAAGAGCGCGAGATGAGCACGAGCTGCGCTGAATACGCAGCCGCTTTCTTCGACATTTCCATATGGTATCATGCAAATTGGATCCCCACAATAGGACACGGCACTTTGACTGCTGTTTGACCGTGCGACGGATTACTTTGCCTTTCATATGTGAGTCTTCGTTCGTTACACTGGTGGAGAGCTATTCAAGCAGTCTGCACAGCTGCAGCGTAATATGGCAGAGGAATATTCTGGCATCTCGCGACGTTGGTTGGATCCTGTACTTGCTATTAGCTCGAAATGGAAAAATCAAGTTTTAGACTCCGTGTCTCAAATCAACTAGATGAAAAGCTGAGCCTGACAGCACAGAATGGCTGGACTTGTTCCGAGTGAAATCCACATAGCGTATGGACCTACCATTGCAATCGAAAACAATAAGATTTAGCTCGAAAAGCGTGACTATTCGGGAATCTTATCTTCATGACCAGCAAAATGTCCTCTATGTGGTGAGATTTCGAGAGCTTGAGTGCGCACCTGAACGCCCGTATCCCCCTTTCAGGAGGGAGCTGTGCATTCCTACAGTTCGCCACCATGCTATGCCTCGAAATGGAAAAATCATGTGAGGTATTCTCATTAGTCGGGCTCCTCGAGAACACTAGTTTCTTCTAATGAGTGACTCCAGTAAGCCGCTTTTAATCGCAGTGGCTCTCCCAAGCTCGCCTTCCTCGCGATCCGTGAACCCGTGGTCACGCGTCGATGCGAGGAGACCGATACCGCACTCAGCGCAGTCTCTCGCCATGTTGGGCCGCCGGACGACGGGTCGCTTCCTCGAACTCGAAGTGGATTTCGAGGCCCTCCCTCCGCCTGCACGGCAGCGTAAGGACTTTCGATTTCGATCAATCGCTCTCACAGCAGTCGTTGGGTGACTCGAGTTATCGCCCCGCCGTTGGGCTGGGCCGCCGGGCTGGAAGGGGCAAGTGGCGGTGGAAGGGGGAGCAGCATTACGCAGAAGATTCATACAAGGAACGAGTTTCCGGGGGCGAGATTTTCGCTTTCATGCACAGGTGTTTGACGGGCGCTTGAGGAGAGAACGCGGCGAACGGGTCAGACGCAGAGACCGAGCGACGAGGACGAGCCTCTCCCATCTCACCTCTATAGAACCGAAGACGTGAACTGAGTGCCACGAGCGCGCCGGCCGCAGCGGCGCTCCTTGTCCTCTTCGGAACGGCTATGCCACATCAACAGCCGTCGAAGCAGCAAATACAGCAGTGCCAAGCAGACCAGTTTCTCGATCATGAACGCGCTTATCTGACTCTAACTCCCGAAGACACAAAAGCAGCGCCGGGTGGAACCGTTTTGGCCGCCGCTGTCTGCCATAGCCAGCCAGCCCTGTGTGTCGCTGTCGACGTCTCCGCAAAACAATCTAATTCAGCTGTGCCTGTGTGTACAAGACCTGACATGAGAAAACGGGTTCCCTTTCGACGTCTCTCGAGATCACTTAGCCCTGCATGGCAGGGCGCCAATTATCCAGCGCCGTTGGGAACAAGTCGTCACAAGTACTATCAACCTCTATCGCCGTACACGCCCCTAAAAACATGCCAGTGCCGAAGCCGACGCTGACTTCGCAGCACCCGTCCCAACACCACTCCAGACAGAAAAGATGTGCGATTGACACCAGTGGAGTGAGCGAGGCAAATCGACGCCTTCTAATCCAAGCGCTGTTGCCTCCTCAGCCAATTTCCCCTATCCTAGGCGAGATAATCAGACGTGTGATTGGCTGCCATTCGGATACGCCAGGAAATTGAGGGGGTCGTGCGAGCGCTACCGTATCCGCGGCGCCGGGAGTTGATCCGCATCGTGCCCCTCAGCATCCCGCAACTACCGAGTTATCACGGTTGAGACATTATGCGAGCACGAACTACGCAGAAACCGCTAGATTTCCTTCTAAGAGTCTAAGAGCATATTGCTCTACAAAACTGCTGGGCGTTTAGGACACCACATTTTTTTCCGTTGTCAGGTAGAGCTCACTAGGATTTAGGATCGGCTCTTCTCTGAAAAGCGGGACTGCTTCTCGGTGACCTTTCAAGGAGGCGTTGTGCAACGTGTCAGTCCGGGTCATGCTTCGGGGGCTTGCGATCCAAAAATTCGCTGTCCCGGCGTTGTGCGTCCGATCAGTAACCACTCTGCGCCAGCCGCTAACGCGGATACATGTAACTCACGTCAGCGCCTTCGTGTCGAATATTCATGCCGGGCGGGCCTCAGCCGCCGTGCCCGCTGCGCTAAGCTATAACCGGGTGGGGTGCGTGAGGTCTGTGTGACAATATATACAAATACACGGCCAGCCTCGGCCGAAGGCTTAACTTCAGCGTCAAATAGTGGAATAGCTTTCGGGATCGGGGCGGAAGCGGGGGGGGGGGGAGCGTGCTGTGCCGCGGCGTCTCCGCAGCTCGAACTCCCCCCGCTATCCATGTGCTCTGTCGCTTCACTGGTGGTCTGCGACCTCGTCAATCCCAAAGCTGCCTCGACGTCGCTCGCTGCTTCTCGCTCGTGAGCTTATCCATCTCAAAGCACAACACAGGCAGCCGCTCACAACTTGCGGGATTACGGTAGACTAACAAGATTATCGTAATCCGCTCCAATGAGGGATATGCGGCATCGAGCGGGTATTTGTCTTCCGGATCGACTATTCGCAACGTCAGACTCGAATTCATTGTCAGACTCGGACTAACCTCCGGCGCTCGTAGCCTTGATCGAGTGTCTCCAGCCACTCGTTGATCGAATTTATCTGCTCGTGGTTCAAGATGGCCGGATCATCGCCGGCAATCACTTGGTTGATAAGTTCCTGCAAAAAACAGCGTCATTGGAAACAGCCTCAGTATCAGAGCCAATGGCATTGTCAACCAGGAAATGACATGCCTTTATTTGCTGGTTATCCACACTGTTGAGAATCTGCGGGTTCTTCGAGACAGCCGTCTTCAACAACCGCTGCTTGAGATCCGTTATACATTGCGTGCTGGCAGAGTCCGAGGAGCTTCTAAAACAGCTCTTGATCAAATCTACCTGAAGTGTCAGCATTTTCTGATCGGTCCTGCGTTTTTTGTTATAAAGCAGCGAGCCGATAGCCGTTCTTGGAAACATGAGGAAAGTGGAGAAAATAATACGCAGTTTCTCTTGAATAAGTCCTCCCATATTGCAACCTTGCTCGAAATCTATGGCAATGGGAGTTGAAAAGTGTGGATTTACCCCAAAAGGGAAATCGGTTCGGCCAGTACGTATTCGCTAAAATTCCTAGACATGGTGTTAGAAGCTGAGCGTCGACGGTTCACGGTGACTGCATTTAGTCCGACTTAACTTCCGCAGCGCACCAATTTTGTCACACTCGAAGCAAACTAAAAGCCCATTAAACTAAACGTATACGGTGAGTCGGTGGGGTCACCGCAGCTGTATTAGTAGCATTTCCATAAGTCAGTACCACGCGTGTAAGAGATGCCCGTCGTGCTAGCTGTCTGAATCTCTTTATAGCACCCCAACAGTTCCCCGCCCGTCCGCCCGTAAGAAGGCGTTTCTTCGGAGTGTTGACACGCTAATCCCCATTTTGTGGCTTTGCTCGTTATCATCAGGTAATAAAAGCTGTCGGCGTATTCCACGTAGCGCATGCGTTGACGACGGGATAGAAGGATCGCAAATAATTACGCATTCAAATTCCGCGCTCTCCATCAGAAAATCCGCAAAACGCATGAAATGAAAATGATATGAAATCTATCGATCGCTCGGCTACACAGACTGGACGCTAACAGCGAACGACCTAGTGGGATGAAGCTGTCACGGTCCACAGCTAAGAAGGTCCCGGCCGCCGCACGGAGATTACGGTAATCAGGTTGCACGCGGGGGCGGATATTCAAATATTGGCTAAGGGGGATACCGCGATGTGGTGGAAAGGGAGAGCTGGTCGTCCGCGAGGTGTTGGATGTGTGCGGCTACGGTGCAAACACGAGCGCGCGCTGCAGTTGGGTTGGTGTTTGAGAAGTGGCGAGAGCGCAAAGTTGGCGCATTCATGAGCACGAGCTCGAGCAACGACTTGAAACACAAAAGGTGCCAGGTATGGCGCCTGCGCTCGCGCGTACACAAAAGGCGGATCGGATTGCGCTTGCGCCAGGCTACCTACGACTACACCGCCGACAGCCTGAACTTACGGTTTCGTGAGGATTCGCAGCGTGATGTGGCCGGAAATGTCCTTGAACAAGGACTGGACTGTCTCGTCGGGATTGTCAGTGATCTGCTCAAACGGAAGGGCCTTCCAGTTGCTCACTTGGACCAGACCTGAAAGTAGGAGCGAACACTCTTCTTCCTCGCTCAAGCACGATGGTGTGTAACCGCAGCTGTTCAAACACAAACCGAAATTACTGGCCTGCCATAATCAGATACCGCTAACCTCATGACTCCGAACCCCATTTTGAACAACGTCTTCGACAGTCCCGATAGCAAAGAATGGGTGTATGGATGGTTCTGGTATTTAGGGCCTTATAATAGATGTAAACGTGCCGTTCTCGACGCCTAAACATTTTTTCTCTGAGCGGCCAGGCCGGGATGGGCAATCGTTTTGAGGAGTTAACCGTGGGACCGAGTCGCGCCGACAACGCACAATGGACGGATTTTTGAATGTGACGCGATTACAGGAGTTGGAAGTGTGTCGGATACGTATTACGGTGTTAGGTGCCCCATATCGATGTCTGTTTGCCAGTGTCTCAGTCATCCAGCCAGCGTGCGTGTATGATATGCTTGTGTTTCAAAGAATAGAAAGCGGAAGAGGCAGGGCTGGGTGCGGCTTGTTCACCTCTCTTGTCGTTAAGCGAATAATCTCGATAACAGGTTCGAGTATGTAACACGGGCCTAAAGAAAACGGCATGCGCGATCGCATCTCGCTAGATTTTACAACGATTGCGCAACTGAAAGGGAAAGGCTCAAGCCATAACAGGTTCTCTCTCCCCGAAGGAGTCGATGGCAGCGAGGAGAAAACTCGCGCATGCACGCTCACATGCCGAATTAACGACACAAGGAAGGGGTGATCCGCACGCACCAGATTCCTCCACGGCAGCCTCGTGCGGTCGCAACTCGAGGGGATCGATGCCGAAAGCTCCGTCCGGGCACATGTGCGCGACTGTGGACAGGACAAGGGACGGAGGAAGGGGCACGGTGGAGCGGCTTCGGGCAGGAGCAAGCGCTGCCCAGCCATCTGGCCGGGTGTCAAAAATAGTGGCCGAAAGCGCCGGAGAGATACATTGACTGCGAAGACACGAACAATAACAGACTCGCATTCTCACACACAGACGGACGCCACCACATGACGATGCGCGAAAGACGCGCGCGCCCACGTCGTCATGAGCAGCGGAATCCCGACCGACACGGCAGCGTCCGCTCGCGGACTTATCACTCGCTAACACGGCGTACAGGCAGCAGCGGGCACAGCTACGATGCCAAAATTACGCGCTAGGCCTCGAGTCGCCGGTGGCGGAGCTGGGGTGGGCAGGAAGGACCACAGCGAATAAATTCGTTACCTCGGGCGTTGAGTGCAAGCTGAGGGTGTCCTAGCGCCGAAAGCACGGTTTCGACGAGCTGACTCAACACGGTCGATCCAGACACAATAGCATAGGTGTCCACCAGTATGTGGCCGTCGTGAGCGCATGAAAGACAATGGTGCGCCCGAACTGTTTCCACCGTCACCCGTACGGGGAACATCTGTAACGTGATCTCAACTCTATTATCAGCAACATTTACCGACGAAGACAGCGAAACGGACAACGACAAAAACACAGTAAGATATAACAATAGAGCTGGAAGCATGTGCTGTAAATGCAGGGCTTCGTAGAAGCTCGGGATACGACTGGACAGGTTCGAAACTAGGGAAAGTGGGCTGTCGCTTCCCGAAAATGCCACGGCACAACGGGGCAAGCAGCAATTGCCGGCGTGCGATCAAGAGATAAAGAAGTCACATAAGCCTCCCTGTAGCAGAAGGCTGGGAGCGCTGCGAAGAAACACGAGCCATTGATGCACGAAATGCGGTTCAGCGATAATACAGCGACAACAGCATCGACGAAATGATAACAAGAACAGAGTACGGGATCAGTGTGAGATCACAGCTGTAGCCAGATAACAAGAGGCAAGCAGTTCGAAATCAGCGTGAGAACGGTGCAGTGGCGAGTGCCCAAGTGAGGCAAAGATTTATAGGGTTACGGTACTGACGAAAAGGTCAGACGGGCTGGATCTTGGCAACCGACTGGCGCGGACCGGAGCGATTAGCCTAGCCTGAACCCCGCCCCGCAATCGTGTGCCCGCCCTCGAAAAAGCCAATCTCGACACGGCGCAACCCGAGATACGTTGATCGTATGCCGAAACCAGAACTCTCACTCGACGCGATTAAGCCCCACTCTCAGCAACTCGCCTAAGCCCTCAGCTAAGCCCCCACAAGGACTATGAAGATGCTAGAGGACGGCAAAAGGCCCGACGAATTGAACCTTGCTCACCACCACGAATTTGCATCAAAGTTGACACTTCCAATGCTTGGCAGCTAGCTCCTCCATAGATTCAGGTTTAACTTTAATAATAAAAGACGAATAAGGATATGAAGGAAACAAGGGAAATAAAATAACAAAAGAGAGAGAGAGGAGAAGAAAATAGAGAAGATTAAGGGTCGAATAGAGCACTAGAAGATAAGGCAGGGTCGAATAGAGCACTAGAAGATGGAGTATCGAAGCGCACAGAAAGGAAGCGACTCATGGAACACGGACAAGCCGACATCAGAAACACTCTAACGTATGGACGCTCACAGAAACGGACCGCCAGATATCGCAGGTATGATGCTTCTGGAATTGTTACTGAGGTGTATACCCGGACACCTTCCGAAATAGAACGAACGCTGAAAAGATAAACGGACTAATCAATGCTTCGGAACTCAGCAAAAGAACCAGACGAGGCTAAAAGCTCAGGAGAAAGGAAGGTTGGTGCTTAGCAGCTGTTCAGATTCAGAGGATGTTCTACTTGTCCTCCTTCAACCACATAACATCATTACACTTCATCGAAGCCTTTGTTGAGGTTTACAAGCAAAAACATCTACTGCGCATAATGGCGAAAGAGTTTATGATTGGTTGCTCTAACCAGGAAATTTCGTACGCACGGGAACAAGGGACAGGTGCAGCTTGTTTCTAACGGGTGTTTGCACCAAAAGTGTGGACACTCCTTTGTCTTCGAAAGTGGACAAATTCTGTAGTGGGAATCAGCATCCACGATAGCAAGGTACTTGTGTGGCGAGCTATAAGCCTCAGCTGTTTACCTGGGTGAACGGCGGTTGGCTCCGTCGCTGGTGGGTCAGAGAACAAGTGAGCGTGACCCGGCGAGGGACCGGCACTGGCCCAGGATGAGGCTCAAGCTGGAGAGCGGCAAGCCAGTTGGGCATGCCGACGGAGAACGGTGTCGGGATTGGATGGACGGACGGCGGACGCCGGCGAGGAGCGAATCTGCGCGGCAAAACGCAACGGGTTTCAGTGCCCCCCGTGTTTTTGCTTAAGTTCAAGACGGGACGCGCGACACACACACACAGACACAGAGCGCAGATAGAAGTGATGCCAGCCATCAGAGCGAAGGCGATTATGTGCGAGGTGGACGAGGAAGAGGAGCTCGAGGAGACGCTGCTTCTCCCCAGTGGGCCCGGCGGAGCGCCCGCGACGGGGAGACGCGCATCGCATCGGTGGTACATCCCAGATAAGATAAGATAGGCACAACGTCGCTGGAGCCGTGGAGCCTGCAGACGAAGGGTGGCGAGGCGAGCTAGTGGATTTCCTCTGCCGCTCACCGCTTCGAAGCGGAATTGTCGTAAATCTAAGCTGCTAATCGAGATTGTTAATTGGATGGATTTAGCTGGTGTCATCTAAGCCCGGCAATGCACGCCCCAGCCCGAAAGCGGCGGGGATTACCGGACGACGATGAGATGCCTCAAAACGGATAAAGCACTGCAACGTGCATATGTTCTCCTCCCTTCTTCCCTCCCTCCCTCTCTCCAGCCGGCGGTGGGACCTGACAGAAGACCCCTTGCTTGCGCTTGAGAACGTACAGAGATAAGATGCGATGGGTGCCGGTCAACGGTTGTGATATTACATGTAATAATAGGCCGAGCAGTGTCAGAGTACGTTTCTTCGATTTCTCACCGGTTCGGCTTATCGGATACTCATTGATTTCGTCGACCAAACCCCGTTCGAAAATTGAAAATTCCAAGCCACAAACAGAGACGCGATACTGGTGTAGAGCGTTGTGATAGATAAGGGGAGCCTACAGATTTCGATCGACGGCACTCAAAACAACTGATGATTATGTACATAGGCTATAGAATCGGCTACGGTCGACGGCGCCACAGAACGAACGAGATCACGGGACCAGCTGTACTACATACACGGTTACCTGCAATGCGAACAGTATGACGATGCTGATTCTGAATGGTGGGGCGATGCAGCGGCACCAGTGTCTGGCCGTACGTGCGTAGGGGATCGAATGATAGAGCAGACTAAGGCATGCGCTATCGTCCGTTATCTTTGGGTCAGACCGCCAAATCGGATCCCCGGCTAATAAACTAGGGAACAAACAGCGGGTGCCTTGATAAAGCGACGGATTGATACCAAGCAGTGGAATCGGATCAATACAGCTACTACATCGGTCACACTTTCCGACCGTCCCAAATCGTCGGTTAACTTCTACGTGATGCTGATCAGCTGCTAAACGACGACTGCTAGCAGTGCCGACTCACGACCTCTCGAGAAATAAGGGCAACGAGAACTGTGCGACTTTGGAATTCAGGGCTGTCGAAATACACGATGCACACCACCGCCGTGCTACTCAATGCTATTTATTTCAACATCATCTCGCTGAGCTCCAGCTCGCATTATACCCTTCGATGTCGGTGTAATTCACACCTCCTCGTTAAAAGTCTAGATGCTGAGAAGGAACCAATTCTCCAGCCACACAAAACTGCGATACCGCAATGGAGCTGAAGACCGTCTGTGGTGTCATTAAAAATCTATGACACGATGTGGGGCTAAAGCAACCTTTTGTCCTTCATGAGACGTGACCGCCTTAAGGGAAAAGTATTCGTCAACGCTTCTTTTCTCCGGGTCGCTCCTACGATGGGCAATTCATCCCGAACACCGAGCATCGGGAATGATTCAGCGCACCAAATTCAATACGCGAAATTCATCCGCCACACAGCGAATAGGATCTGACTGTGTGTGGATGCGATTCACACGAATTCGCCTGTTCGAAGTATGGTGTGGTGTGGGCCAGATGGGGGAGAGATGATGGCATCACCAGAGCACTGGCGTCGTCGTGTCGGCCTGCTGCTGTTGTGATATTCAAGAAGGGGAAGACGATGGGTAAGGAGACAACGGAAGTAGGTGAGATTCATTAGGGAGACATCAGGAATGAATTCTCGGCACTGTACGGATCGATTGCAGCATTTAGCTCCATTCCTGAGGGGTGCTAAGGACAGATGATGACGGCCTTTTGTCCATAGTGCAGTTCACGTCAGAAAAAAGCCGAGGAGGCGACGCATGAAGAACAACCAATCCAGCCACCGGCGGCTGAAGCTGCACCCTCAACCCTCGCCGAAGCAGGGGCTACGGTGGCGGCAGAAGTAAGCGTGTAGCAGAGTATAGCAGGTGCGCGAACTCACAACTCTCGATGCCCTTCAATCAAACTCAGAACGTTTTCTAACGACTTTTATTGGTCCCGGAACGAGTTTGCGTTCCACTGAGAGCGAAATTCGCCCCCGACCGCCCGGACGGCCGCCGGCGGCTGCGACAGGCAGCGGCGACGCGGCAGCCGCTTTCTCCGCTCGAGATTGCGCAACCTGCTGCGGAAGCCGCTCCGCGAGCGTCAAGTGCGACCGCCGCGGATAAGCCCGTAGATGACGACAAGACATACAACACACCAGCCGAATGCCAGAGGACGTCGACGAACTGGATCCGCGCGAGGAAACATTCGCATACTATGCGCGATCCCGGTGCGGCGAGATTAAGAATCGAGTCGGGCCGTCTGCTTCGGGGAAGGCACAGCGAAGACGCTTTCGAAGGGAAACTGCCCTACACCAGGGCGCACGAGGACGGGCAAGATCGCTTAGCACTCACCTCTACAGCGCTCGTGCTACCGCTCTATTAACTAGCACTTGTCACATACGAACAGATGTGTGAACAAAACTGCAAGGCGACCTTGAGGAATTAGGGGACAGGAAGCCGTTCCATTGAGTGAAGTTACAGCTTTCCATTCGCGATGCTTCAGGCCCTTCCTGTTACTGCCCCAAGTTGGACGATCAGTATGTATGGATAACATTCTCGGCTTCGCTCACCTTATTCGGTGGATTAGGGTTTCATAAAATTAAAGAGATCTCTACATTAACACGCGGCTCTATCTAGGTACCTCTATTATATATGGTGGGATATGGTGGGATATCTGCTTGAAATTCGATTACTACAATGTACGTCAGAGTAAGGTCTGCTGCAGTTAGTCGCACTACCGCATTAATTCTTGACGGTAATGCGCACAACTGTAACTATAGTACTAGTTACCGACTAATAGGGTGAAGCATTATCTAATGTTTCAAGAGTAAAGAGATATAAACTATCCGGTGTTGAAGCATGTGTGCACCGCTGGTATTGCAAATGAACTTCCTTTCACAGCTCCAGCAGGTGGATGTTCACAGATATAATAATTCTATGTGTTGTAGTGCAGTTTTTGCCCTCTAAGGAAATCTAATTAGCGTTAGTTTGGGAGCTTTCGGTGTTGTAAGAGAGTAGCCTTTTCCTTTCGGAGATGGCCACGTCTTGCAGCTCTCCTGAAAAGACCACGGCTGAAATGCGAAAAAAGCGTTCTTTCTCAAATGCGTAGAACGCACATGCGAGAGCGTCCTTAACGTTCACATGTGGCTTCCCAGCAACAAGTCCCTTCTTGTATACTAAACATTGCTCTATGAAATGGAACATCGCTACAAGATGCGGGCAGCCTAAAGTGGAGATGTCGGAGCTGGCAATGATGATAGGAAGGCGATTATTTTCGGCGGCGCCATAATGTTGCCTGATCACACCACTCTTTTTATAAAATTAGACTATGTCGAAGACCTCCAGCATGAAATCAATCTCACCGCTAGATGTTGTTCGTGGCCAATGTTTGACGCTTCATCGATATGTCAGTGAAGTTAGGAGAGCAATGATAGCGGGCAGCACTTCTGCCGCACCCACTACAACACCTACAAGAACCCGACCTCAAAAGCTGCAGACTCCCACATATGTCTTTGCAAAAGGAAGAACCTTTGTCCAAATCTGTCCTTCTGTCTCAACAGAATTATGGTTTCTTCTTCAACCACTGTTGCGGTGGAGAGCTGCGAGCCTCGAATTATGGATTGGAACCTTGTATGTAACTAGTGGCGCAGTACAAGAGGGTATGGACACCGGAGAGGAAACCTGCTCAAATGCGGATGTATAAATCCACCACACCACAAACGTAGACAGTAATTTGGAACTGTACCTTGAAAGGATAACATGACCTTCCACACTTCTGGTGCGTGTTATGATGACCCTGTGAGTCAGCGAAACGAGTTACCGATAACTGGACTAGGCTATTTCCAAGGTTTCCGATAAGCTTTCAATTTCAGGTCTCGCAGAAATTCCACCAAAAGCAATTTTTAGTGAATCTCACACAAAACGTCATCGGAAAGCAGGTAAAGTCAGCTTGCCGAGGACGAGGGAAGCGGGTTCGTGCTGATAAAGGTAGGATAATGATCTTTCAGTGCAAAAAGGATTCTTTCAGTGTAATCAGTGTACCTCGAAAATACTAGCATTAGCCATCGAATGCAGACCAACACTGTTACGTATGAAACGAAAGATAGGTTTTCCAGCTGTTACTAATAACAGGTTTCTAAAGGCGCCATTCGTTTTCAGGATACTCGTCATAAAGCAACAAATGTTGAGAGCTGTCCGATGCATCCGGGCGGAGCATAGGATAGATCACGCTATCCGTACTTCACACCTTCTGACCCCTCGTTGTCTTACGCAATATGGCCACCGCCGATCAAAGTTGTCTCTTGGGCTTGCCAACCTTCCAATCGTCGGAGCGCATGATCAAATCAGAAGATGTCACACGCGAGATTATTACAATGCGATGGTGTCGTTGGGTCGTATCTCAATAAAGGCAGAAGCGACATGGAACAGAACAGCAGTGAGAGTGCAGAAAGAAAGCGGGGAGTGAAGAAGAACACGGAATGATCTAGTTCGATGCTTGACGACGGATCCGACCAAGCGCTACGCCGCAGACGCCGTTCGTTCCGACGGTCTAGGGAGGAGTAGATCTGTAGCTGCCGTCTCAGTCCCGTCGTCACTCTCAGTAATCTCGCGTGACCCTCGGCGATTGTGTTTTGTTGGAGAAGGCAGAGCGGGAGACGAATTCTCGAAAACATGTCTCTGCCCTGTCATTGTTGCCGGGCGGAACTGTCTCAGAGGCGGCCGATGCGCAGTGGTTAGCCTCCATTGCTTATACATAGGTTCCGGTTCTCTGCTCCTCTCTCCCAGCCCATCCCACACCCATCTACTTACCCGCCATCTCCCTTGAACCGCTGGTCAACAGTCAACAGTCAACACTCACAGTCAGCAGCAACAGGCAGATCTGCCATGGAAGCCGGGGAACTAGTAAAAGTTTAACCACTATGGTAGCTATTTTGGATACGGAGAGAGAGTAGCTTAGCATAAAAGGCGTGCTGCCCAAGTGCGGTGAAACAGCCCAAGTGCAGTGAATCAGAGTTGGATCAGTGTGCATGCTCTCTGGTTCTTGGGATATAGCAAAGCAAACGTGAAGGCGTCATGAAAAGGCGCTACCAACTCGTATCGGCGTCAGCAGCACCGATGGACAGCAGACGTCTGGGGTGGGTAGAAGCCACATGAGGTGGCTGGTGCGTGTGCGCCGCCGGAAAGCTGCAGGGGGATCACTCATCTGAAGCTGATTCATACGCGGCAACGCGGCGTCTTCGTCAGGAATACCAAACACGGCCTGGATGGCATTTATGACGAGCGAAGAGGCGAGGATGAATAGATCCATCGATCGCTCGCAAGAATTCTGGCTACTCACGTCCGAACAGACTTCCACCATTCTCTTAGGGTGTGCAATCGAGAGAGCGCGCCCTTTCTAGCAGCTGCCGAGCAAAACAGACGGCCTCTTCTTCTCGGAGCAGCACTGCACGGCGCTGTGGCAGTCATCTGTGGCACTTGGTGGGACTTGTTCGTCAGGGGCGTTTCTTACCAAGTGAATTTCACGCGCGCCACCGCCAACTTACCATCGGTTGCATGAAATGAACGAGATTCATGGAATCCACGCCGAAGTGCTGATCTGTCGCACACATGTTAAACGTTTTCAGCGGTCTTTCAAATGTACCCCATCGCAATGCTAAGACCTGCACGTTTGGAGACAGCGACTTCGGTCAGAAAGGTCTCTGAGTAGGAAATCCCTTCAGCTCACCACGGAACTTTGAAAAGGGACCCACACACACACACCACGTGAAATATTAGGTCGTTGCATATGTATGGAATGGCTGATTTTGACTGAAAACTTTGACAGATCATAACTTTGCTCGAAAGCAAATTTATTAATCGAAATAAGCAGCATTACAATTACTACACCTTTCCCAATGCGACAGTAGCTTAGACATCCCATCTTTACAACAACCAGAATAGGAGTATTAATAAAACGTAAGAAGTCATTTTCGATATTTTCATCCTTCACGTGACGATCTAAATGCTTGGAAAATGATAATCGGCGGAGGACTGGTCTAATGAATATGCTCCGTGAGTTTGTCCGTAAGGCACGATTAGGTACTATTTGGGAGCTTAGGCAAGTACCAACCATCATTGGCTATTGGAGAATTACCATAGGTGCATACCAATAAATTGATAAGCCAATGTTTTTGTGCTAATCTCGGACTTTAGCCCAACGGGAGCGCAGTTTCCAAAACATACGAAAGCCTCATCCAAGAAGGTAATAAGAGATACAAATAATACTAAGAGCAGGTTTGAGCAGCCAAATCGAAGCGTATAGGATGGTCCCTTCTTAAAGGATGAAAGATAAAGGATGGCCTTATTCAGTCCCCTACTGAGATGCGCCGGTCTACTCTACTCTTACGAGATATCGTGTAGGCAAATTGAATACATACGTGGCGTACACAATGACTTGCAATGACAAGTTGATAATTAAGTCAGTGTTTTATTCTCTCCATTGAGGGTCAGGTGACATTTCACCGACCCCAGAAGGATGAAAAGCTTGATTGGCCTGAGCGGAATTCGCACCAAGAGGTTCAATTCAAGGTGGAAGCGACATCAGCCGTCTGCTCCGATTAGGCCTCCGGGTACTAAAGATGACTGCAAGGAAGAAATGAGGTAGATGCTGAACAGCATCAAAGAAACTTCTTATCAAGCAAGACTAGGATCATGGAAGTGCTGAACAGTGTGGAAAGGTATCACTGGTTCGTTCAACAGAGCAGAGTTGCTAAACTTCAACAAAAGGGGTACGACCGGTGCGATCCAACCTGATGGAGGTGGCCCAAGCGCCTACATTTTCCCAACGCTAGTATTCAACAATGTATAAACGCTTGTTAACAACTATCATTCAAGTTTGTCGATATCTTTAAGGATGGAAAGGCAACAATTTTTGATTTCAAATTATGTGAAAAAAGAAATGGCAGGCTCGTGATCGTCACCACAAGAAACCCAGCTACAAAACGTTTGGGCTGACTGGTGCTGCCGAACTCATCACCATAACCTGCGCCTTGAGGCTTGAGGCTAGGGTGGGTTTCGAAATTCGGTCACTGCTATCGATCAAGGTAACCATTTATTCTGAGGAAGTAAAATATCGTTGCTTTTTCAAGGCACAGTCGCTAGAGAGAGGTAGGTGCTAGCTTTGTGAGCAGTATATTTCACTTACATGTCCGTTGTATTCGTCAACCATTGTTGAAAAATGCTGGTGTATCGGCACCTACATCTAGAACGATGTTCGACATCCCTGTGCTCTATGTATTACACGATCTCAAACGGGATATTTTATATACATTATCACAATAACATTCATTTTGTTCCTCTAATACTCGGTAGGGTTGCAGCATTTCGTCTCTACTAGAGAAAATCAACTAGAACTACTTGAGTTATATATATATATATATATATATATATATATATATATTAGGATGGTGCATAAGTTCTCGGACATTTGATCCCTCCTGATTTAAAAGCGCATTTCCGGCCAAATTTCTCACACGTATCAATGCGTAAATGATCGATCGATAGAGAAAGGAAAGGGCTACAAAACTGTTCCTAACATTTACTTCTGCGTTGTTAACGTCAGCTATTATGGCTAAGCAATTCATCCCAACTGAGACGCATATTCGGCACGTCATGTTATTCCTGCATCAATCTGGCCTCAATGCCAACGAATCGTATCGTCGCCTGAAGGATGTTTACAACGAGAGTGCTCCTGCTCGAAGTACTGTGTACCAGTGGTTCTCGAAGTTTGCAGTTGGTGAATTCTCCGTTGAAGATAATGGGCGAGAAGGGCGCCCGATGACACTGGATTTGGATGGCCTCCGAAGTAGAGTGAAGGCGGACCCATACCAAACCACTCGTGAACTATGAAGCACTCTTGGTGTTAGTCACTCAACAGTCGTTCGAGGATTGAAGTCGATTGGCAAGGTGCAAAAATTGGGTCGCTGGTACCTCACGACTTGACACAACATGACATGGATCGCAGAGCCGATGTCGCTCTGTCTCTCCTTACCCTCAGACGTACCCACGGATGGCTGGACAACCTTGTCACCGGGGATGAGAAGCGGATACTCTACTCTAATTATCACCGGCGTGCACAGTGGGTTGACGCAACTGGAGAGGCAGAGGACGTTCCGAAACCCGACCTTCACGTGAAAAAGGTGATGCTATGCATTTGGTGGAGCGTTCTTGGCGTAGAATACTGGGAGCAGCTGGACGAAGGGATAAGAGTGACGGCAGAGGTTTACGTCAACCAACTGAGGAAGTTGAGGGCCCACCTTCAAACGACACGAGGAGAGCAAGTGAAGGTGTATTTTCAACACGACAACGCTAGACCGCATATTGCTAGAGCGACGGCGGCTGAGTTGGCGGACTACGGATGGACCGTTCTTCCACATCCGCCTTACTCACCAGATCTCGCTCCTTCTGATTATCATTTGTTCTCAAGCCTTCAACGCTATTTGGACGGCCAGCAATTTAGGAACCGAGAAGATGTCAAGAAGGCACTGCTCACATTTTTCGAATCACAACCGGCGACGCTTTGGAGAAAAGGCATCCATGACTTACCAGCATGTTGGCGAAAGACAATTGATGTAAAGGGTGGTTACTTCAAATAATTCGATATTGTTGTTCGTATGTTGTGATAATAAATATTTCATGCCCCAAATGTCCGAGAACTTATGCACCAACCTAATATATATGCATATATTTGTATTATTAGGTTGATCGGAAAGTCTTGTCAGAGTTTTCTTCGTAGGTCCAGCACTTCCGATTTTCGACAGAAATCCATGATGTACCGTGTGGTAGTTGTCGAATATTCTCGAATCTTCTCTGCAAAAGGGCGCATGCTCTTGCTTGGGTTCTAGTGCAATGTCAATTTCACAAGAGCATCTTCGAGCAATCCCTTCTACGAGTGGTGTGGCAACACTGCAGCGACGGCAGCAGTCCGCAACATCAACAGCGCATCGGGGGACCAACGCGGTCAAATGCTGGTTCGCTCGGTTCGCAAAGGAGACACGGACTTCTAGACAAATCTGGGTCGGGCGCTCCAAGCAGTGAAAGACTCCGCCGTTTTCAACGTTGCCAAAAAGGATCCGGAGGTTAGCACTCGCAATCTTGCGACAAGGCTCGGATGCACACGGTCGTATCCGCCTCCAAGCCTCGGCTAGCGAAAAATGCTGACACGATGGATATAGCATGCTGGTCACCCTCATATGCATCCTGGTCACCCTCATATGCATCAGTCAGTCTCTCCTTCTCCACTCGCTCTGCAAGGGATTTCTGGAAGACCTTATTATTGGAGATAAGGGCTGGGTTCTCTATGACTCCAAAGCACACCGTGCCGTTTGACTACCTCGAGAAGAAGAGCCGTCTACCCAAGCAAAGTTGAACGTGCACCTCCAAAAGGTACGTCTGTGCTGATTCTGGTACAGGAAGGGAATGTTGTATGGCGCGCTGCTCCCACAATGGCACGCTGTCACTGCTATCGTTTACTCCACTCAGCTCCAGAAACTGGCGAAAACTGTTTGGGGAAAACGGCCGATTTCAGTGCACTTCCTTCAACAACGCCAAACTCCACGTAGCTAAAGGGACCCACCAACAAATCGAGGAGCTGGGGTGGGGATCGCACCCCATCGGCCATATTCTCCTCCTGACATAGCCCCCTCAGATTACCACTTGTTTCGCCCCCAATGGCTTTTTGACCTTCTTGAAAAGAAAAGTTCCACAAAGTTTAAAGACTTAATTCGGACTGGCACCGATTTCTTCCCGGTCTCTCCAGCACCTGGAAAAGGGAATCACTGACCTGGCCAGTAGTTGGCCCACTGTGGTGGCTAACAATGGTGATTATAATGTTGATTGATTTGCATTATATGCTGAATAGAGAAACAAAGGAGAGGAAAATGAAAACCCTATCAAGATTTTCCGATCTATCTAATAGAATACTTAAGAATATTTTTTTGCTAGACAATTATTTTTTTGCCAGGAAATAAATGTTCTCTACACTTTGAATACCGCATATCAGTGCTTAAGCACATCTTCTGTTCAATCAGATATAATCATATATATATATATATATATATATATATATATATATATATATATATATATATATATACGTATTTAAGTTAACATTCGAAGTTAATCAAGATATGCAACTTTTTCCTCATCCTGTGGCTTGCATTCTCCTTCTTATTCTTGCTTTTTGTGTTGTTCTTTCTCTACTTTCATTTGATATTTTTGGTACTTTTTTACGCTCCTAATCCTCTCCAGATTCTTCCTTTCCCCTATGGCTTACCGGTGACATTGGAGCAATTTCACCTCTTCGGGTGACGGAAGATTTCATTGGCCTGGGCGGAACTCAGGCCAAGAAGCTCTGTTCGGAGCACTCGCGACGACCGGCACATCCCATGAAGCCTAAACAGTATGTTGCTCGAAAACGAATTCAAAACTATAGCCGTTATGTGTCGTTGTAGAAAAGTGCCTTAGTGATCTTGGTTTTTGCATCAGTTGCGATTAAATTTGACTTTCTGCTGACTTTTTCTTTCTGATGCTTGTAATGATAGAGAACCTACAATGGTCGTCGTTACCTCAGCTATTTGGACGTGTGGTTGTGCAATCGAGGCAGGCATCGAGGGTGTGTGGTTGCGCAATCGAAGCAGGCATCGACTGCCGCATGCACTCGATTCCAGGTTCTTGGTTCGGATTCCGCTCAAGCCAACTAAGAATTTCGTCCCTTCGATGACGGTCAATTGGCACTAGATCTGTCTGGTACACAACACTGACCTTTCTACTCGCTGGTCACCGCAAGTCATTGTATAAAACAAATGCTCATTCAAATTGCCACAATCTCCTGTAGAATCGTGAAGCATCCCAAATAAGGATCAATCAACGCCCGTCCTTTATCCTTTACCCTTCATTCTAACCTTTTTTTTCGAAGAACGCGTGCGCACAGAAGTGGTACAGTGATACAGTGATACGTACAATACCGCTTCTAATTCGTGAGCAATCGACGCTTTGCGAGAGATTTTTCCGTCGCAAACCGTTGCAATGACCTAACTTCGTTCAAATTCAATTATATGAAAATTAAATTGTACCATTAGATTCACCTTTCTCCTACCAATCCAGCCACCTGCTTGAACTGTGAAATGGGATACTCTTGACTTAGTTGTGCAGCTCCTCTCAAACGTCCGCTAATTGATTTATGACCCCTCCACTCGTCCATCATTATAGAACTAGAAAGTTTTAAAAAGTTCACAATCATAAATTTCTTTATCAGATCTGTGTTTTGTAGAGCGCGGCCATCATTTTGATAGCAGATATTGCAAAGTTAATCAAGTTTGAAGTGTAGGTCTGTTCGTACTATGAAATTTCGTAAACAAGGCATATAAAAAGTCAGAATTCTCTACTTTCTTCGGGAAATTTGCACTCATTACGTTTTGGGTATCTCTGTGGTTCTGAACTCCACTAACTTTAAATTAGAAACGCTGCGCTTTAAATAGGCACGAGCACGCAGTAACCTATATTTCAAACAATAATTACCCAATTAATAACCTCGGGCAGAGGATATTTTTTGCTGCTATATTTAAGAAACGGCTTCCTTCATAAAATTTGCAAAATTCCCTTAATAAATGGACGGAAGTGGCTAGATTTTCTCTTCCCCAACAAGGGATTTGTCACATCTCTATTTGCCGTATACGATTGCTCTCCTATTTAATTATCTGTAATTTTTGGACCGGATGAGTATGGAAACCGAGCTGTTTCTGATCTACAGAAGACCACTAGCACATTGATATCTAAAGAGAAACAGAGATTATGGTCATCTTAAAGTAGACTTCTATGACAACAAACTTCGACGAAAACGCAAGCAATATTTGATTTAGCCGTTAGCTCATTCACGAAGAAGTTTCCTGAAGAATAAATTGAACAGCGTTTTTAGCTCATCTCGAGCTTTTCATAAACGCAATGTTGTCCGTATTCAAGACGGAACCCATTTCCACCTCTTACGCCGTAGAGAACAGTTTGGGGCTGCGATTCGACCCAACGCGGCCAGGGCGGCGTATGTGCCACGCACTCAGCTGGGTGTGAAGATCAGCGGGGTTATATCACTCCTACAGACTTGTTAGGTGATTGTTGCAGATGATATTGCAGAATATATATATATATATATATATATATATATACTATAAAATCAACAGCAGACGGAAATGAACCTTCCACATCAGCAGCAACTGGAATAGGTGGCATACTATTTTCATAAATGATTCCTTAAAAAATTCACGTAAAAACAAAGTAAAAATGGTTCTAGTCACTTCAAATGGATTTTTTTTGTAACATTCGGGAAAACCATGCGCAGATTTTCGAAATTTTTTTTTAGGCTAAATGCAAGATATTGAGAGGACAACAATCAAAAACAAACCGTTCGTTTTCCTCACTCACAGCTCTCTATTCTTCTAAGCGAACATTACGAACAGCAAACATTTTAGCTTTTGAAATTAAATAAAAACAAAATTTAATAAAGTTCCGACTAAATTTAAGTTTCTAGTTTGCAAGACATAACAGCTTTAAAAGATTAGCAAATATAAAAATCTACTCTTAAGAGTTGTTATACTTAGAAAGCTTTTTTGCAGTTAATTTCAGGGAGGTTTTTTCCACTCACGGCTCCCTACTCTTCTAAACAAAATTTATGCTTTTGAAATCAAGGTGAACGTCTTCCAAACAAAACCAGATTTTTCAAACAACAAACTCTCCAAGATGAATAAAATAATTTATTGTTCAAGGGAAAGGAAAGGAAAGAGTATTACTTCTTTAATTTTCTTCTGTTTTGCTGCCCGAATAAGTGTAATAACTGTATAAAGGCTTCACATTAAAAATAATAAATCAATTTTTATTTTAAAGCTCAAAAAGGCAGCAACCGTTAGTGCAGTAGGGGATGGGATCGCTCCATGCACTGGAAAAATTCTTTGCGATTTTTATTTGATTGATAGATGCTAAGGCTGATTACATGAAGCACCACAAGCTGTAGCCGGAAGGATTCGAAATCGACAGAGTTCTTGCGCTACAAGCACGCCGGCGCGTGCAGTTTGGCACATCAGCGGTCGATGTTCTCCGCGCCCTTGCTCGCTCAGATTACAGTTTTCGCTACTCAATGTAACACCGTTCAATTCACTATGAAACGCTCTATCGAATGGTACCCAACTTATCCAAATTCGAAAACGCTGATTTTCGGTGACGTCATCGTCAGCGCAGGCTCGGTGTAGGGCGCCCTCGTCCTCGATGTGAAATCGTCAAAAAATAGATTTTTCCGAAATTGGGCGAGATTGATACAATTCGATAGAGCTTTTCGTGGTGAACAGAATGGTATTATTGGGAGTGTCGAAAAGTCAAGTATGGGCGAGCAGGGGCGGAAGATTTTTTTTTGAGGCTTGAGAACTTGAAATTGGCAGACAGCTGCTGGACCTGTATCAACCTACCTATGAAAGAAACGGCATTCAACTTCGTATGATAAATGAGCTAGTTCTTTCGGATGTTCACTGCTAACTAGGAATAGAGGCTGAACTTCGAAGAATCCATGTCATAGAAACTTCAAACTCGGTAAACTTCGCAGTGTCTACTATCAAAACGATGGCCACGCTCTACAAAACACAGAACTGATAAAATATTTTGTAATGAAACACTTTTTTAAACTCTTTAGCTCCATAAAGATGGACCAGTAGCGGCACTAATGTGACCATTAGGCTTCTTTTATACCACCTCGACAAGTCTTCTGATTCTTGCCACTGGCCGTCATTTTATCAGATCAGTTGAATTTTAGCCTCTGTAAATGGTGAGATTTTTGAAAAGTATGGTATTCTATCTAAAATCGAAACATTATGGAGGCTTATGCAGACAAGAGATTTCCGAGTTCGTTGTACTAGGTTGTTCGGAAAGTTCTCAGCGTTTTGAGTGTTTTGATTTGGACTACCATAACTTTCTCAAATCTTATCGGATTTAGTCGAAATAAGCACCGTTTGAATCAGCACACTTTCCTCACTCTTGCCATTTCTTCGCTGATGGGAAGGCCCGTTCTATCAGCGAAAAAATTAGATGGTCGAGATTCAACAAAATCCAGGAAAGCTGCTTTGGCTTAGCCCTGATTGGTGAAGGTTTTACCAGCGAAAAAGTTCTGAAAGTGTTTGAAAATGTGGTCGTCGGTTGGTGAGACGTCTGCAGAATATGGCGGGGGAGGCAGAACTTCGACCCTTAATTCGTTCAATTTTCGAATAGTGATTTGTGAAACGTGTGGGCGGGCGTTATCGTGCAAAAGAAACGGGCCTTCTGCTGCTCAATACTTGCTGAAGTTGACGCAATTTCGGGTGCATTTCGTCAATTTCTTTGCAGTGCGACTCTACTGTGATCGTTTGGCTTGGTGCCGAAAAGTTGTAGTGTATCACACCAGCCGCCGATCACCACACCGTGGCCATTACCTTTTTTTTGTTGGAGTTTCGTGTTTGGAAAATGCGTTGGGGGTTCGTCGGCGTCCAACCACTGTCCGGAACGTTTCCTGTTATTATACGGAAGCCATTTTTCATCGCAAGTGATGAATCGATCCAAAAACGGGTCAGTTTTGTTGCATGAAAGTAGGGAAGGACAAATCTCGAAACGTGACAATTTTTGCCGCTCACTCAACTCGTGGGGCACCCACTTTTCGATCTATTTCACCTTCGCAGTGCGTTTCGAAGCATCTGCAACAGCAGTTTTACTGACGCCTGGCTCTTCCGCTATCCTCCGCGAACTGCTTGGGATGGTTCAGCTTCCACCAATTTCTTTAACTCGTCGTCCAGGATTGCTCTAGGTCGACCCCTACGGGATCACCTTCGAGGCTGAAATCTCCGCTCCGAAATTTACTGAACCACTGGCGCATAGTGCTTTCTCCAACACTATTAGACACATTGATTGATTTGCAGAGCTACCTCGGCTGCGGATTGCCCCAATTTGAAGTTAAAATAAAATATCGTTCGAAATTGCTCCTTCGACATGCGTCAATAAACCCTTCAAGGCCAGAAATATAAAACAACGTTGAAACATGAATTATTTATTCAGATAGGGCGAAAAATTCTGTACAGAAATTAGTATTAATGCGCAATGCAAGTTGAATTTTTACCTAATAATAGACGAATGAAAAATAGTAACAGAAAACGCTGGGAACTTTCCGGACAACCCACGATGCGGAAGCCCTAATCGTACTTATGGTATTGGCTTTGTTTTTCTTCAGCGTAATAGTGCAAGCATTCGCGCCTTTCAAGTTATAATAATTAATCGGAATTAACGGAAACAAACACTTTTTACAGAAGTTAGTAAGGATAGAAAATCAAGAATAAAGGGCGACATCAGCTAACTCTTATTTGGGAGGTGTTACAGGTTGTACTTCCATGGCACACAGTGGAGGCAGCTAAGTGCGTATTTAACCTCTCAACGTTTTGCAGCGGCCATAGTGGTGATTTACCTTTATCAGTGTATTACATTTATTGGACAACTCTGGTACCGACCCGCCCACACCCGAGGAATGTAAAATCTGACCGGACCAGGTGAGGGGCCCGGACCAAAAACTCCATTCGCAGCGCACGCGACATGCGGCGAATGCTAGCGCGCGCCAGTTATCACCATTAAATACACAAATACCAGGTTTTTCAAAGTTACCCTGCCGCTTTGCAGTACGTTTGTATCATATAAACATACGTCCTCGTCGATAGACGTCGTCTTTCTCGGCTTATTCCATGCACCTGTTTGTTCTGTCTTTGTTGTGACAATGGCCGTTACGCTTTTAAACACCGTTTTGAGGGTACCTATGTCGCTTTCACGAGTAAACCATCAATTTTCTATCAATCAATTCTTGTAGAACGCAAGAGCGAATGAAGTGTAGCGACACTATCACAACATACTGGTCGTAACCGTGGATTTTGGAGTTAGCCGTGCTATGTGTTAACAAAAATTCTTTAAAATGAATGTTGCGAGCTGTGCCCAGTCGTTCATCTGTGCCTACCATGACCATAAACACACCCTTACCCTATTTTGAATGGAGTCAATTTCTAAACAAAAAGGGCTTACTTAGTTTTTGGTTGTCCATCCGTGATTCCCAACAATCCCTAAGTACTTATCAGTGCTAGTGGCACATATTAGGTTGGCAACTAAACTCGTGGACTGTCAAGCATCATTAACAAAAGTGTTTATTAACAAATATCTAGTAAAAATCTTTATTCGAAGTAAGATCCGTGGGAGCGCAGAACTGCTTCCCATTTATCAGGCAGCTGGCTGAAAATTCCTGTGGATTTGAGGCGAAAAATCATTGGAGGTGCATTTTGACGTGGTCCACATTGGTAGTAGATTACCTTCCAGCCAAGGAGGGCTGCAGGAAAAAGGTGATAGTCCTCGACGCACGGTCTTTGCTGTAAGATGGATGAGCTAGACGCTTTCAGCAAAGGTCTTCCAATTTTTGAAGAGTCCGGTTCGCGACGTATGGTCTGGCGTTATCCTGCTGAAGGTTGATGCCACTCCCGAAGAGCTGTCGGAGCTCATTCTGGCGGAGTTCAGCCTGGAGGCGGCCAAATTGAGAAGAGTAGACTTCGGCATCAATGGTGGAACCGCCCTCGATGGTGTCGGGAAGATGTTCTCTTCAGTTCCCTGAAGAGAACAGTTCCCTGAAGAGAACATCTTCCCGACACCAATAAATGGATAGGATCACCTTCATCTCATGGTGTTAGGCTTAGGCGTTGGCAGCGGCTTATGTTTTGCTCTAAGCCACTAGTTAGAACACTGATAATTATCCAGTGGAATCCGCTTTTCATCACATCTTAGCAGCCGATGAAGAAATGGTTCCTGCTTGTGACGATTCAACAAAATACTTTTGCGGCATCCACACGTTCCTTGCTCTGCGACAGAGTCGAGTCGCGAGGCACCCATTTAGAAGCTTTACAGAAAAGTGAAAGCTGTGCAGAATCATCTCAACAAAGGTATACGAGCATCTAAAGTCGAGTCCCAAAATGCGCGTTGTTAAACTCGGATTTCCTTCCATGGCACTAATCACAGCTCTACGATCAAGGGCAATCTGCCGTTCGGTGCGTCGATTGCCTTCAGTTTCAACGTTGCCCTCACCGAACCTCTTGAACCATTTGAACACTGTGGATCGTTGGACAACGTTATCTTCTATGTATAGGTGCACATATGTACTGTCGGGCTTCATTTGCAGAGTGGCCGAGCTGGTACTCATGAAGAAAGTGTTCGCGAATGGTGACTCTGTGTCATTTCATTTCACCCAAAAAAAATCTCACCAAATCGGAATGACAAAACAACAGTAGTAATTTCGAGAAGTGCAGACTATTTGGTTTCAAACAGTGGAAAGAGCAAAGAATTGATGCGCAAATAACCTGATGATCTCTGCTAGAAGCACTGACTACGAATGAGCCCACGAATTTAGTTGTCAACCTAGCTGTTGCTAAGTTGGCGGACTTCGAAATGCCTACCTAGGTTACTCGGTACAACTAAGAGTAATAGGATCTGAGAGGTAGGAACGGGCAAGCTAATCATAGCAAGCAGAGCACCGACCAAGCACATGCCAGCCAATCAGAGTAACTTCCGCACACACCGTTTCTGAATGGCAGCCCACTCGATGCGCCCGGATTGGTTGGCGCGTTCCTACCTCCCACTGCGGTCACTGCGGTGCCCATTTGCGACAACTACCTATTACTCACCTTTACTTTCTTCTTAGAATTGTCCGCTTCTAACTTGAAGGTGTTTTTATGGAATTTCTCTCTGTTCCGCTCGAGGGGCTTCCTACTTTAGCAGAAAGCGTCGCAGTTGAATTTGTCAAGCCAATAGTGTAGGTACTCCATCCGCGTTCACAAACACAAGTAAGGCCGCGTTGACAGATAACGCGTAAACTCCAGGAAAGACGCACCCGACAGAATACTAGCAATTCTTGCGAATGGAGTGTGACATGATTACACGCCATCGTGTTCTCCGTACTGTATTACTTTATGCTGATTAACGTGCTTTCAATATTCATTTTCTTCAATACTAAGTGTTAGCATTCTCCGATGTCCTCATTTTGTTCATTTCTTTCTCCTCTGTCGAACTTTCACAGCGGTCTTGCAGAGTACCAACGGCGATTTTTGGTGAATTTTTTTGTATCCTTCAATTTTTTCAAACACAATTGCGACCAGGTACGTTCTCTACTGGCTGCCGTATGGGACTATCCTAGTTTTGACCCTGATCTGTGGAAGTGGTCGTTTTGCAGTATTCCTATCAACTGACTATTTTCTCTTATGTCAAGATCCGGTGGTCAGAAGATCGTCAATGTTTTTCAAAAGTCATGCACCGAGTGTACCACAGATAGCGCACCGAATTTTTTCAAAACTTTCGTTCCTGAAGCCTCCTACTGGTAGACGAAATTCAGAAGATGTGTCATAGAACCAGTTCAACATGTACTACTGTTTAAAGGGCACATCATAGAATGGGCAGTCGGAGGAGGTGTCGACTGTGCACCGATAGTAGGTTCTTCGTTCGGATTTCCCGCACATGCCAATCAAGCCTCGCATCTCTTCGAGGTCGGTGAACTGGCACCATACTTGTTCGCGCAAGTCGTTGTGTAGGCCAAATACGCACTCAAATTTCTAAGGCCAAATACTCATTTAAAGCAACTCGACAGACATAATATTATGCTCCGCTATGCTTTCGTTTTTTTTCGGAAATATTTTTTTAGTCCTTTGCACTCAGTGTTCTGAATAATCTGCTCGCTCGTGTTGCTTCTTTTAAGCTAAGCATTGTTATTTGATCGTCACTATGTTTCCCTTTGTTTGTTTGGTTTCTACGGCGCTGTTTAGGTGCAGCAATAAATAGATAAATAAATAAGTAAATAAATAAATAAATAAATAAATAAATAAATAAATAGGTTTGTATGTATAGGCCAAATAAGCATTCAAATTGGCTCTACGACGTGCCACTGAAGGCATGGCGATTCCTAAAAGAGAATGAGTAGCGCCGTTCCTTATCCTTTATTATCCAAGAAATAATATACCGAGTGAGCGATGTGGTACATGGCTTCTAGGAACATTGTCTGACTTTAGACCTGTTGAGCGTGACCTTTTGAATACATCGTTTATCTCTCGCCACTCGGTGCACGAGTTTTGTAACTCGTCTTCTGAATTTGAAAACTCGATGCAGCCTTTTGCTACAGGTATTCTAGAATTGAATCACTGTTTTATCTCTTCAGAAAATGAGACCTAGTCCTCGAATTCGACCTCCCTATGCCTGCGCAATCTGACTCCGGTCATCCGCGGTGCAAAAGTTCTCGACAAATGTTTCCGGCAGACCTCCAACCAAAAATAGAAGTCAGAGACGGCCAGCATAGCATCGTAATGATTGATTGATAGTAAGTCGCCAAAGCATAATGGGACAGATTGTTTGCTTACTTCTAAAAACCTTCTTAACACGCACACGACCGTGTACATCATACATCACGACCATGCACTAGCACATCCTAATGTCTTGATTCAAAAGACGTTTTCCATAAAGCATGCGCCGGATGTCAAAAGTTATGCGATGAGCTCTAGAAGTCATGTACCACGTCGATCACCCGATGCCTTAGTTCTGTGACACGTCTTCTGAATCCAGACACTTGCACAACTTTCCAGACATTTCTTCTTAATGTCGACACTCAGTTCTCGACTTCTGGAGACGTATTGAAAATTTGAGCACTCGACACGCCACTCTTGGTACATACCGCTTACCTTTCTTTCTTTTTTGAAAATAAGAATTAGATGTTGTAGCTACAGAAAAGCGATATTTTCCTGAGGAAAGGCCAAAAATGGCGAGATCCCACGTAGCATCTAGCGAAAAACACGCGTGCTGTGAACATCTTAAGTAGTCGTACACGATACATGTAGCATGTAGCATGGAGCATGGATTTTCTCGCAATAACGCCCAAACTCTGAAAGAAAGACGCTTTTCGACGATTTAATACGTCGCAAAGCGTCGGGTTGGCATAACTTGCTTCAATTTTATTTGTAGGGATCGTTAGACAGCTTCTAATGACAATCGTTTGGTATTAGCTAGAAGAACATAGAAGAACATGACCTAGTTAGGAAGCAATTTTCTCTGGAGAACTGTTAATTGGTTTACAACGTCTCCGAAACCGCCAGTGGTGTCTCCTTCGAACATCCCTTTAACCAGATTCAACGAAATTCGTAATTCTCTATTTTTCTCGACAGATTTTAGGTCAGCATGCAGGGCATAATGAACGTGCTCTTGAAATATTCGACTCACACACTCAATCAACGAAGTAGTGATAGGCTTCCTCAATCCAGCGAGGCTTAAAATCTAGTCCATTGGCTTTTCTAAGCTGGCAAACTTTCTTAATTTACTTCAAGCATCAATTCTGATTGGGTGAGCTGTATAGAATCAACTATACAATGTCCGTCTGTCAAAAAGGGATTTCCTCAATGGTGCGGACAACTCATGTGAACACATTCAAAATTTAAACGCTGGTTGCCCGCAATTCCTGAGATTTAACGATTATTTGGCTCAATAAATTTAAATTTCCTCGACATCTATTTCTTATTTTATATTTATTTAGTCTAGCCATCTCACGAGCGTTGTCATATCTACAAACAAGAATGAGAAGGTACATTAGGCTTAAGAGGACGGCTCCTTGGACACCCCGTTACAATCCGAAACTGCCTCAGCAACCCTTGCTTAACAGAAAGTGAGCCTTCCGTCTGCCGTTTTGATGTGAAATTTGAAATGAAAATTCCCTCTATCTAAAGTGACAATGTAGCGTTTGTAATTAGGAAAGCTGTAGTGAAAAAGATGGTAAGGTAGAATGAAGGCAATGAGGTCGGAGTGGACTTCAAAGGCGGAGGCTGAGCATCGAGCGGTTCCCAGAGGATCGATCAATGTAGTTTTATTGCTCCACTGGAGTAGCACAGTCAGTGGGTATGCCACCCAGGTGCGAACCAGGCACGGGTCTCTGGCCAACCGCAGACTCACGATCAGGTGGAGTCCCAGCCTCACATACAAACTAAGCAAAAAAAGAGTAAACCAATCCGATTTTCAGCCTGATTATACTGCCAAAAAGCTGTTGAAGAGGGAAAAATCACCAACTCCATCATTTTCTCAACCAGGAATTACCCAAAGAATAAACCGAAGAAAACAAGAATAAAAAACCCAAAACACTTCATAATGGTTTTTCCGAAGAAGCTAGCCCCAGTTAATGATATTTTTTGAAACACAACTTAAGATTCTATGCAACCGAAAAGGAAAGCTGTCTTTCTCTGATGTAACAACCCATTTAATAAAATCGCTCGCCGTAAGTGGAAAGAGGCGAAGTTATGATTAAATGGGTCGGTTTCATAGTCCTGAAAACTGTTTTGTTATATTCGAAAAGAGCGTTGCTCGGGTAATTCCACAAAATCAATTCTTTACGTGGGAGGGAGTGCTGAGTGAGGAATGACCACCTGAAATGGAACATTCCCTGACATTGTATTATTAATGCAGTGACTTCGAAATTGGGGCGGAGGCGGGTGTTAACAAGTAAAGGTGCCACTTGCCCGAACAACACCGCGTACCGGATCAGAAACACCGGATGCTCAATTTCAACGAATGCCTCCGAGAAGGTAATCAGCAAGTGCATTTGGGCAAAGTGCCTGACACTGGGCGTTCGGTATACTTTCGGACGTGCTTCAAGTTTCGAGAAATATTGGAAAAATACCTTCGGGAAAATGAGTCCATAGAAAAGTGCGTCGTTAAACGTAGCTACCAGCGCAACACGTGTTAGCCAGGGATGGGCGGAATTTCTGTTTTCTGTTTTCTGATTTTCTGGCCATTTGGGGCAAATTTTTTCTGTTTTCTGTTTTCTGGGAAAATGGTCAAAAATTGGCCAGAAAACAGAAAATAGAATTGCGAACAAAATTTTATCACAGAAACAAAATGAAAATAATCCAAAAAAGTGTCATAGAATAGTGAGCTTCATTCCAAAATAGTGTTTCTAGAGTATCTTAAATGGCAAGATGTGGCGTTTTTGGATGTGCTCATGTAGTAATTGCGCCATGTACTCATGAACCGCTTTGTTTGCTTGATTGATTGTGTAAGTGCTGCTGGCAAGGAGTTCCTTCATAGGACATTTTTCGATTTTCATGATTTGGCTTCGTATTCTTTTCGATATTAACAGTAGTTTGGACCATCTACGATCACTAAAAATTTTATATTAAAACTACAAAACTAGTGTTCTGAGGGGTGTTAGATTATGCATTAACTAACCACTTGTCCTAGAGTTACTGTGGGTAGGGTTATACTCCACCTCCGGTTTAAATATTGAACATTGTTGGCCAGTCATCCCCAATAACGACTTCTGCAGAGCATTTGTCGAAGCTTCTTTTCTAACTCTGAAGATTGCTCAGCTTTTGGTGTCACAAATTAGTAAGAGACAGAAAAGTTTTAGTTACCTTCGATTTCGCTGCTGTAGTGAAACAGTAGTGATACACGAAATTTCTCGTTTATCACGTATGTCATCTGTCGTCCGATTGATCATCGACTTGTTCAAGCGGGCAACAGCAGCGCCTCAATACGTCCATGCTGCGTGACATGGTGCTCTAATGGATCCGCCTCGCTCGAGGGACACGAAGAGCGTCATATCGGTCGTTCAGGGCTTTCACGAAGAAGTCCGAACAACACGTTATCGGACGTCCTGGTGTCTTCTTGACATCCCGCGGAACCCAGTCGGTGTCTGCGAAGCGCATTACGTGACCCACCTAATCTTCGACGACTTGGCCCATGCGATAGCGTCTCTGATCTTCGAACGTCGGCGAAACTCATAAGTCTCGAGGCCTTCTCTCACTTGCCTGAGTCGTGTCACTCCGAGCATTGTCCTCTCGATTCCACGCTGCGCGACACTGATCGCTTGTTCATCCGGCTTTCGTAGAGCCCAGGTCTCTGATGCGTATGTTAGGGCAGGAAGAACAGTGAAGTCGGAAAGGTAGGTACGGAGCCGGACGTTCTTCTTCTTCTCCGCGACTCTTTCGACACTCTTGACAGCTCCTCAAACCGCTTGTTTCCTCCTGGCCACCTCCGGCGCTAGTTAGTTGGGCATGATGACTTCGCGACACGGATACACGTATCTGGAGCATTCGAAGATGTTCGTTCCGTTGAGCGAGGATGAGGCATCAGAAACTCGCCCGTTCCTCATGAACATCGTCTTCGTAAGACTCATCTGCAGTCCAACGTTCCCACATACACGGTCGAAGCCAGCAAGCATCTACTCCGCCTGGCTAGCGCTCGGTGTTAGATGGTGTGTAGCTGCCGTCCGTCGACTTTCACTCCCATGTCTTCCCATTCTATTTCGCGAATGACGCTTTCGAGGGTGGCGCTGAAGAGAACTGGGGCTATAGTACCCTCTCATCGAACCTCTCTGTTCACGTTGGCAACACGTTGTCGTAGAATGGCGAGACCTTGGTCGTGAATCCACTGTACAGCTTTCGAAGGACTCTAATGTACAGAGTAGGAACGCCCTGAGTTAGCAGGGCGTCAACTCGACGACCGCTTCAGCTTCGACGGAGTCGAATGCCTTCTTCATGTCGTTGAACGTATTACACAGCGGCAGCTTTTACTCTCGCGACATTTCGATGAGCTTCGTAATGGTGTGTGGAGGATCATGCTGAATCCTATCCGAAATCCTGCTTGTTCGCATGGCTGTCCTTCGTCCAGCATTCTGCCGATCCTATTCAGGATGAATCGAGTGAACAGCTCATAGACTACACATCAGGCAGATTGGGCGATTGTTGCTAATGTCGTGCAGTCCACTGTACAGCAAGTCGGCTCTGCTGGTCTTCCACTGAGATGTAATATGAAATGTAGATATGAGGAGAAATAATATCCCTAATAATAATAATGTGATGGAGAGGGTATATGCTCGGTCTTCATTATATGGTGTCTACGCATTCAAGAAAGCACCTTCACCCAAGATCTGTTGTGCTGACAGCTCCTTCAGTCGCAATCTCGTGAAATATCAAGCCAATACGCAACATTTTTAGTCGGCTAAGTAGTACATAACTAGGTGCTGTTAAGAGCATTGGTAAGTTGGCCTAAAAACTTTCAGCTGCACGGAAACTAGGACACTTACAAGGAAAGGTATGAACAAGACGAATTAGGAAAATAGATTCTGGCGCAGCCGGTATTACTCAAAGAACCTCTGCACAGCTTTAGAGTATGTTGCGAGAGTGTGTCTACAAACTCAAGCAATTGAGCTGAAAGATGCAAACAGTGATCACTGAGCCTTCATCGTGTTCGGTGCTCTAAAAGGCCAGTTTCTTACTAGTGGAACCATTATCTAATTGAGGCGTTGGCGGTGAAACGGAGCTGGTGTGTAATGTTGTATACTTCAAGTGTCGAGATTCCTAGGATCTGTCAGTCAAGATTTACAACCTGCTGATTGCAATACACTGGAGTGTACTAGAAATTTTTATAAACGCTTGCAAATTAAAACGCTGGTCTACGACTACATTTCTAGTCGTACAAAAGTATTTGCTACTGGAAATATGGATCTATGGGTAAAATAATTAGGTCGTGTGATAATTTCGAAATTTTCTGTTTTCTGATTTTCTGGCGTTTTTGGCTTTTCTGTTTTCTGATTTCTGTTTTCTGACGAAAGCGATTTTCTGTTTTCTGTTTTCTGGGAAAATTTTCAAAATTTCCGCCCATCCCTGGTGTTAGCCCACTTGCAGATGGGTGGAAAATGGTGGATGTATGATATCTATGTATGTACATATACTATTTACGTGTAAATAAATAAAAACATTCTATGCACCTTCCCACATGACCTACCATCTGCACAGTGCCAAATTAATGGCCGTTCGCTCGATCTCCATTCTGAACCTGCTAAGTTTTTGTAACTCTGAAATGTGAATCATGTGATTTAAATGCACATGACCAGGTTCCACATGATTAAACAATAACGGTAGCCCAAAATCAATCATTCACTTGGTTTGATCAATTTTTGTCCAAAGTTGACCAGTTGCCGCTAGATTGACGGAAATGTGATGATCAATGGATACGATTCACAGCTTGTAAACCATATCGACCGCCTACTTTGGATTTTGTGAACAATTTGAATTAGTTATATAATTTTTGGGCACATTTGTTGCTGATACATACATATACATTTATTTTAGTTAAATTGAAATCAAATCAGGGCGCGTGTAGCGCAGTCGGAGGAGGCGCGACTGCCGCGTGCACCCGATACCAGGTTCCTGGTTCGGATTTCCCGCCCAGGCCAACCAAGCCTTCCATCCCTCCGGGGTCGGTGAATTGGTACCAGACTTGTCTGGGGAGGATAAAGCGCTGACTTGTTCATCGGCTGGCCACCGTAACGCCGTCCTTTATCCTTTTTTATTAAATTGAAATTAATATTTTTCATTTGTTATTTATATACATTTATTTTAGCTAAATTGAAATGAAACATTAATTACGATTTTTTAATTATCATCTATTTATTATTTATTTTTATGTTATCTTCATCTTCTTTCTCAGCGTTTATCCCGCTTCGTGGCGGGGTCCGATATTCTGGTGTCATGACGCCACCTTTCCCGATCCAGCGCTAGATCAGGGTGGACACCAGCTGCTTTCAAGTCCATTTGTAACGTATCAGACCAGCGCTGCTTCGAGCGCCCTCTAGGCCGCTTTCCTACTACCTCGAACTTAAGGCGTATCTTGCGGACGCTGTCCTCTTCTCCACGCAGAACGTGGCCGTACCATCGCAAGCGAGCTTCGCGCTTGTCAGCTATCGGCGCTACACCGAACTTCTGCCGAATGACATCGTTTCGGATGCGGTCCATGCGGGTGACTCCAGCCGTCCAGCGCAGCATCTTCGTCTCCATGACGCTGAGGCGCGTTTTACCTTCCATAGTCGCAGGCCAACACTCAGCGCCGTACATCGCTACTGGCCGGATGACTGCTCTGTAGATCTTCGACTTAAAGCGCTCTGGTATCTTCTTGTCGCAGAGCACGCCAGTCAACGAGCGCCGCTTGGACCAAGATGCACTCACGCGTGAATTCACTTCGACCATCAGTTTGCCGTCAGACGCGACCGCTGATCCCAGGTACTTAAAGACCGCAGTGCGTGGAAGCTCGATGCCATTAACCTTGGTGGAGCTGGACTCAGTAACGTCCGTCATTAGATATTCGCTCTTCTTCACGTTCAGTTTGAGTCCAAATCGCTTCAAGCGATCATACCAAGCTTGCACCTCTCGCTCGAGTTCACCTTTATCTTCGCTAGCGAGCATCACGTCATCGGCATAAAGCAACGTCCAGGGGACGGGCTTCTGAAGATCTCGTGTGATGGCATCCATGACGACAACAGAGAGGAGTAGGGAAAGCGCAGACCCCTGGTGTACCCCGACAGAGATGTGAAACTCCATCAAGGTTCCAGCTGCAGCTTGAACTCTACCCTTTGGACAAGAGTAGAGAATTCGCACCCACTCTATGAGCTCTTCGGGAACTCCATGATGTCGCAAGGCGTACCATATCACTTCACGCGGTACGCGGTCAAAGGCCTTCTAGAAGTCGAGGAAGGCGATATGCACTGCCTTCTGTTTCTCGCGATGCTTCTCTATGAGGAGGCGGGCGCCGTGTATGGCGTCAACGGTGCCACAGCCAGCCACGAAGCCGCACTGATTGCTGGAAAGCAGGACGATGTCACGAATTCGTCCATCGACAATTCGCTCAAAGATCTTCATGCTGTGCGGAAGCAAGCGAATCGGACGGTAATTGGAGCAGTCTGCAGGACTGCCCTTCTTCTTCCAAATCGGGATCGTCGTACTTTGGCGCCAACACTCAGGCACTTCTTCTCCGCCACAACCTGATTAAAGAACTTCGCCAACCACTCAGCAGGGTACCAGTACTTGGACTTCCATAAATCTGCTGCCACGTCGTCGGGCCCAGTCGCTTTGCCTGGCCTCATTTTTTTCAAAGCCGCTTTAATCTCCTCCCCGGTGATCTTCTGAACGGGGCCGTGGGTTGGAGCCGTTGAAGGGCTGGATAAGGAAATTCCACTGCAGAGGTTTCCTCAAAGTAGTCGCGCCATCGCTTCAATGCCTTCTTGCTGTTCGTAAGAAGATGGCCGTTCTCATCATTGATGCCGGAAAACTTCTCAATATCCTCGGTCTGCTGATGGCGAAACTTTGCAAGTCGGTACAGATACCGCTCACCATCGCGCGACTCGAGCTTCTCGTTGACATCTCCATAATGAGTGGCTTTTGCAACAGCCACGGCCTTCTTTGCAGCTTTCCTGGCTTCTTGGTACTTCCGCCAGTTATCGGCTGCCTCTTCGCCGAGAAACACGTGATAGAGCGACTTCTTCTCTCGCACTTTTGCTTTCACGTCATCTGTCCAAAGCCAGGCATGCTTGTGGACCTTCCGTCGCCCAGGCTTCGTAATGCTGAGCTCCGACTGTGCAGCTTGACGAATCGCGTCGGTCGCCTTCTTCCAAGTTTCGTCGACAGGCGTGACTGTCTGTAACCGCACGCGAGAAATCACAGCTGCTTTCTTCAGCGGTCGGTGCTGTGGGCGACCGTCTCATACGGCGCGATCTTCGCGTCTGTGACAAGACTTCGTTTTTTTTTATCTCTCACAAGGACGAAGTCTATCTGAGTCTTGGTACTCCCACCATAGTATGAGGTAAGGTACGAGTCGCGGTTTCGGAAGACAGTGTTCACTATGGTGAGGTTATGCGATTCCGCGTAATCAAGAATACGATCACCATCCGCGTTACGTGATCCGTATCCGAAGCTACAATGACAGCTGTACCCATCCTTCGTGGCACCTACGTGCCCATTACGGTCACCAGCGACTATGATGACATCTTTCGACGGTACCTCTGCTGTCCTCTCATCAAGCAGGCTCCAAAACTCATCCTTGACTTGATCGGAACAACCAGTCTGCGGAGCATATGCAGATAAGAAATGATAGAGTAACTCCTTAGCAGCGACAACGATCTTCATCAATCTATCGTCAAAGCGTTCAAAGCTTACAATCGAGTCACGAAATCGTTCGGAGACGATTATTCCGACACCACTGGTGGTCCTGGGACTTCCACGTATCGACACATTGAAGCACGTCCTATGTCCCTTGACTTGCGGCAGGACCACCTCGTCTTCTGCACCGCACAGAGATCAACTCTTCTCCGTCCAGCACTTCAACCAACTCGCACGAGCGGCTTGTCAACGTACCAACATTCAGCGTTGCTACGGTCCTGCTTACGTTACGGAACTTTCGGACTAGCTGAGTTGCCCCCCCCCCCCCCCCCGATGCCGTCCTCGCATCAGGGACCCTCGCATACTTCTCACACTCGCCGGGCTCTGCGAATGCGCGTCGGCTCCAGCGGACGCCGTAGAAATAAGCTCGAAATACTTGAACTGTCATACACCATGCGATGTGAAATGGGTCACAAAGGCCTGTCGCCTGCAATCGAATGTCCGTGTTCGGCTTAGCTCGCAAAGCGGGCAGTTTCCAGTGGCCCCACGTGGAGGAACGGGCATTGCCACCATATTTATTTTTTATTAATATTTTTATAAAAATGTACATTTACATTTATATACATTTATTTTAGTTAAATTGAAATGAATAATTAATTACGATTTTTTTCTTGTTATTGTCTACCGAACTGCCGCCTCGCTTTTACCGTATTTGCGTTTAGCCAGAGCTTTGAATTTCTGCCAAATGGTGAAGAAAATGGTTGGTCCTCAAAGACATCCCACAACATTTGTGCTCTGCTGTGGGAGCACTAGTCACTGACGGACTAGGAGTTCTAACTTCGCTAGGTCTGCTTTTCAATCCGCCAGTAACGATGCTCTCCATTATCGACTACTGACGGATGAATCGATAAAAAGGCCCTCGACTCGAGCTGTCAGCGGCTGAAAGCAAACTCAAACGCGTAGACACCACACAGAATCATCGTAAAAAGTTTATTTTCAAAAAACGCTGTGCCCATCTCATCACTTCAGTGTTATCCAGTCAGTAGAGTGGTGGTGGACCAGAAGTCGTTCTGTTCGCTAGACCTCGCCTTGTCCGCGACGTCTCCAGCACTCCAAAGCAGCTCCTGAGGCGCATTGTTTAGATGTGTACGTGATGCTGAAGAAGTTGCCCAAATACGTGCATTCTCCAGCAGGAGCAACGCGGAGATGATCGAGACCAACCTTGACTACCGCAGCTGATCCTTATTCAAAGCTCCACACGTTCCAGACCACGAAGAAAAGACTCGGACAGGCAAAGCCGTCCTCTCCACTCGTCCAGTCGACTCCACCTGAATACGGTACTCTTCTGAAATCTCTCTGAAATCTGGTCTTATAAGGACAAACCTGCTTTGTATGCGTCGTGCTCTTCTAAGATATGATCGAACGGTTGAGCAGAGAGATTACTAAAATGGCGGTGACTTTAGGCAGCAGATAAATCAGCAAACACTAAAGGGATAACACCCACCTCTTCCTTCGTGCATAGTTCTGAGCAGCAGAGACCGGTCACTTTGGTGAAAACTGACGAAAATGCGAAATTCGACGTAAATCTGATCTGATTTTTAGGAGATTTTGATGCAACTACTACAGTTTTTTTGCTTGGTCTTGGTTTGTTATCACAGATGTGTAATACTCTGATTAGCCGCTGAGGGGCGCGCTGAGGCCAAAGCAGGCCCTTGCCGAAGAAGTCACTGGAGGGAGCTGGATCGAGGGCATCGAGGGCGATGGTCGGGCTTGTACTTGTTCATGGCAATCAAGGAAAACGCGTTCTCTTTGAGCAACCGTGAATCAGTGTGTCATCCCACCGGAACCTCAACCACCAACCCCGGAAGGCTAGTGGGGATCGGTTGACCTGGGCGGGCGGCGCCGATCCAGGTCACACTGGAATCGGCCGCACCAGCGACAGCCGGCGGCACACCGATCCTCCGACTGCGCTCCACGCGCCGGAGTTGAGTTTAAAATGAAGGGCGCGTGAAGCACAGTCGGGGGAGGTGTTCCCGCTGTCGCTGGTGCAACCGTTTCCAGGCGACCCGGTTCGGTGGTTTCCGCCCAGGCCAACCAATCCTTATTGTTGTTGTTTTCTGTGGTTTATATTTATATTTATATTTATATTTACATTTTTATAGTTTATTTAATTATTAAATTTATTTTTAATTTTCCATCTATACTTATATTTATACTTTTATTTTTATTATTTTTGTTTTCACTTTTTTATAGTTTCATTTTCTTCTTTTTCAACTTTCATTTTTATAGTTTTTTAGCTTTTGTAGCTTTATTTTTATTTTTTAACTTTTATTTTTTGTTTATTTTTTATTATTCTGTTTTATTTATATTTATATTTATATTTTATTATTTTTAATTTTTTTACTTGTATTGTATTTTTTGTATTTTATTTATATTTACATTTTTTGCTTTTATTTAGTTTTTGAATAAGAATAAGCAACTGACCCACCTTCGCACCTGGAGCAGAAGAGGCGAGGGCAGGTGCTTGGTGTAGTCGAAGTTGTTTGCAAACGGAGTCATCAAATTAGGTCAAGCCAGGAATTGTCCCCTCACCTACCTGCCTTGATGAAGTACGGCCCGGGTGTCGCGACACCACGTCGTCCACGAGCCAGCCGCTTATATAGTCGGCATGTGCTGGGGCCATGTACAGTGGAGAGCCGGAGCCCCGAGGAAAGATCTCCCTCGGAGGTCGGGTCCGTTGACCCAACGACAGCCGACGGCACCCGCTGCTTTTCGAATCTCACCGTTCGAGCGTGTGCTTTCGGCTGGCCTTCGCAAGATGTTATGTAGTTCAAATGCACATTCAGGGTGAATGCGTGGCGCATCCCATAAAACGGTTACTTGACACCACCCTGGCGTCTTTAGATTTAAAAACTGCTACACTAAAGCGGCAATGGGTGGGACTATTTGACGTCTTTCTCTACCGCCATTCACTGGACACAGTGTGCTTAACATTGGCGAAGAAACGTTGTGAGAAACAATTGAAAGGCTCAAGAATTCAAAACTTTAGGCTTAAGGTGTTAGTGAAAGTTAAGTACTAGATATTTACTGGAGAATAATCAGCCTTGAAAATCATGTGGTAGTCCAGCTCTTGTGCCGAAAGGCTATTGTCGTGGTCTAGAAGGTCAGCTGAAGGCTTACGATGTCAGATGCCTGCAGTGCGATATCTTCAGTGAGAGTGTCTTCCCCTTCTGCCGGTCCATCTCGCAAGTCACAGTGTCCGTCAAGTAGATGTGCGGTGATCCTGGGAGCACCCTATCCCGGTGGTGACCTAGTCGATACGGCAAGGTCGATCCGACAGGTGACGCCATCGATCCATTCAGTTCTGCTAGAAGACGATGTGCTGGAGAAGCTGCCTATGCTGCAGCTTTTGAATTTGTTCTTTCCTCCTGGCATTCTTCTACAAGTCTACATAGAGAAGGGAGTCCTGCTCAATGATTTCATTTTAAAAGATTTCGGACAAAACTTCAGGATTTTATGGGGAAAATGGGGACGGACACTCTCTAGACTTGAGTCCATACCAGTTTTTCAAAATAAACATATATTTGAGCTCAGCAGCTCGAGCCCTATCTTTTGGCATATAAATCAGTGGAGTTGAACAATGCATATAGGCCGGATATAATCAATCGAGTGGGCGGGAGAGCTTGCGGAGTGAGCGTTTGGAGAGTTTTTCTCAGCCGACCTACTCAGGAATTGCTGTAAGACTGTCCAGCTTGCCTTTGGAGTGCGCCGTGAACAATGCATATAGAACCGAACCAATCAATCGAGTGGGCGCGAAAGCTTGTAGAGTGAGGCTAGCTCGACGAAAACAGCCTACCTACATATGGGAAGAGTATAGCAAACTATAATAATTAGCATGTGTCTGTCGGGCGTGTTCGGAGCACAATAACTCTGGAGATATTGAATTGTTCCGGCTGCGGCTTGTGGATTTTGTAGGTAGTAGAGAGCTTTAGTAGCCTGCGGGAGTGCAGCGTTGTAGTTTGTAAACAGGTGAAATTACAGAAATATGCAGGTTATGTCAGGTTTTGCTTCTGTGACACGATTTTTTCTGAATTCCGAGGACCCCTGCAGGAAGACGCGGTGAGCTGGTGACCTACAAATGCATAGGCAAGCAGGCCACTTAAGGTACCTTAAAAGAAAGCTCTCACAGCTCTCCAGCTGCTTAAACTGCCTTAGCCCCAGGTGCTATTTTAGAGAGGCGGAGGGCAGCTATGAAGTTTCCTGCACTCTTTCTCGCCCATATTTGAGTTTTCGACAAATACAATGGTACCGTTCTATTCAGCTCGAAGAGCTCTATCGAACGGTATTAATATCTACCAATTTTGAAAATATAGATTTTTTTGACAATTTCGCATTCGCAAGGTTTCGCAAGCTTTTGTCGCGTGCTCGTCTGCTGCCAGATTCCATCGGTTCCCTTGATCGAAGGTGTAAATTTCATCCACATTTAGTTATGCGATTTTTATGTCCACCTTGAGCTGCTATTTTGATTGACTGGGGTTACTTATTGAGCTCTGAAACGAAGCTATAACTTCGAAACTATCCAGCTATGCCACCTTCCTATCAGGGAGCTTCTTGCCTGATACAGACTTAATACATATTTCTGTGGAAGTGTAGACTCACCATGATTAACCAGTCATCCAGTTATTAGATCCTAGAATGAAATTCGAGTGCTAGTTTTGGTGATTGTAATGTATCTGCTAATGCAGATATCCGTGCAGTCACCACGTCGTTCATGATGCTACAGGTTTACAGGAAAACGTCGAGACCATTCAAGCCAGATAATCTCTTTCCTGGTCGAAAAATGATCTAGGTGGCTGCTTCAGTTTTAGCCTTTACCCGAGTCAGTTTTATTAAATATGAATTTGCAAATAAACTCTACTGTTCAAAAAACGACAGCAACAGAAAACTCAGCGAAAGCCCTGTAGTCGGAACTAGATAAGGAAAAGTGGAAAGACTGCATGCTGGAGCAGTGAGAAATAGTAAGATGAGACCCTGAATTTGTTTTCGTTTATTGCTCTAGCCATGGGTGGAAGGGTGTCATAACTATATTATGAATTCGTGCTTCGTTACATTATGTTATGATGAGGATGCGTATCAATTTGTGGAAGATTCTGCTACTCGGAAAGTTCTGCTCAAGAAAAGTGCAGGAAAAGCAGTTTTTGATGCACTTTTGGAGAATTAGCGGACATGTTTCATTTCCGTTTCCTTGTTTCGTGTTCTGGTCTCCGGCCATTTTCGAGCGCATCCATTCCGTCTTTAGTCTCCAGCTTTTTCCAAAAAATTGTCGCATTGCACTCAGAATGTGGTTGACCTTTCTTGAATTTCTGCATGTGTTTCTGTATTTCTAAAGTTTTCTCGGACTGTGATTTTGTTAGTGAAACATAAGGTCTGAGCTCTCCTCCTAGGCTCCCTCTCAGTGTAGAGGCAAAAAAGTTGACGGGGCTTAAAGAAACCCTACTGTGAGTGTTTTGAACACCATCAGGCGATCAGATCTTTTACTTCTACTGAAAGTAAGCCTAATATTTCAGCTCTCTCAGCACCATTTGCCTACATAATGACGGCATGTTATGAACATTATTCTGAAGGGCAGTAGTTTTGAACTAACCGTAAAGCAGAAGCTCAGGTGAAATTTTCATCTAACTGCAGAGGTGACATAGGATACATTGAAAAAGGTAACACCACTTTTTTCTTTTGTAATTCGCTTGCTTTACAGAGCAAAAAGTGCATGTCGTAGGCTATTTCAACAAGGGCGTCCTCAACACGTTGACGACCGTGTGGCCTGATCTCAGGCCACACCCTTTCGGCCGCGTGGGACCGTGTGACATGATGTCAGGCCACAGGCTTGTAATTTATGTTTCTAGTTGGATTCAGATCTTACCGAGGAACTTTTTTGTGTTGTGTGTGCTTCATCTTCAGACGTTGTTGTAAAACGCGTGGTCCACAAAAACACGTTTCGGTTATTGATTTAATGAGCTTCTCGTCAAGTAATTGCCTCAACTGGCAATTCGTCATTGAAAAATAATCGATAGTAATCGATTACATCGTCATGAAAGACGGACTCCGTCGCAAAGTTCCACCGATTTGGGGCTTCAAAATCGCTCTTCCAAGCTTCCCTATCCTCATCTTCTGCTTCGGATTCTATTACTTCACTTTCTGAGCCATCATCGTCGTCAGTTGGTAGTACAAGGATCCTCAGCATCAACGTCGTCCTGGACCATCTCGTCATCCTAATCATCGCTTTCCACCAAGAGACTAATTTTGAGGTCGCGTAGGACCGTACGACATAATGTCGTGCCATGCTGTCGGCATCGCAAAAAATCTGTTGGTCCAATGCACCAGACACGCGAAGGAGGCGCGGTCGTCAACGTGTTAAGAATGCAACTGCTGGTTAAACGGCCATAACAGTGCTGCTTCCACAGCTGTCAGGAAGAGTTGAGGCTTGTGTGAAAAGGTAAAAAATCAGGGTGTGTTAGGGAGAATTTGTGGGTTGTTAAGGTTGCGCCAGACACTCTTCCCGAATTCAGAAATGTAGAGCGACAGAGATTCGGTGTAGGAAACTTCTTTTGCTTCGACGCCGACAGCGTTTCTTTTGCTAATCTTATCTACAGGGCATAGATCGACGTCCCGTGCAAAGCTGACGAAGAAATGCGTAGGTAGATGGTAATTGCTCATAATTCAATCGCCTCTATTTTCTGCGCAGGACAAGCAATTCTTTTACACGTTGATAAAGGTGACTTTGTCGCGAGCTTGCCGTCACAAGTATCTCCTGTATCACCTGTCGCTCCGCAGATCATCCATTTGCTCGAGCTGGCGCCAGCAACGTCTCCATCAGTTCCTGTCGCGTACCAGAGTGCTACAATGGATTCTGCTCCTTCGAGGGACACGAAATGACATGTCGTTAGTTCAGGGATTTCACGAAGAAGTCCGACTTGGTGGGCGTTCTGGTGTTCGCTTGACATCGGACAGTAGTAAACGAAAATGAGGTTAGAATTTTTTCATTCCGTACTGTACATACATGAAAATAAAAAACAACGACAAATGAGTGAGCAAGGGAAAGACTTATTCAACGGAGGATCAGAGCAACACTGTCATTCTATACGATACTGCCTAGTTAGGCAAAAATAAATATTAAATAATAGAACATACGTATGGCGCCAATTTCATATTGTAACAACTGCCCTAGAACCATCGTTGCTCTGTAACGCGAAAGCACAATCGTAAGGCGTATCCGCGTTGTGTTGAGTGAACAAAACTGTGGCTACAGCGAGAAAAGGACGGTCGAAGACAAAACATCTGACAGGAGGAGCGTCTCAATAAATACTACGGAAAACAACCTTCAAACTAATGCGTGCGACCCGTTGCTGGGCGTGGTTTATAGAAATGATATGGTGATTCGTGGAACGACTTTGAGGTGAGGACAGAGCGTGCAAGTGCGTCACCAGTCGCTTGACGGTGCATGAGGTGTTCATTGGAGGAGCGAGCATGCTTTTCTGGATCGGGATTCACTAGCAGCATCCCCTGCGCGTAAATCCCTTCGGGCAGCCTTATCTGCTGAAACAATACACGCTTTTAACATATTCAACGCCTTACGTTGTGGTGAGTTCCGTCGCTGCTATACAGCGAAAAAAGGCTTTCCATATTATAAAGTTCTACTACTGTGTTTGCGCCGAATATCACATTTTAATCGCTTTGTCAGGGCCGATTATGATACAGTGAACAGTTTAACTTTCACGGTGACGTGAAGAAGTTAGTCCAGCCTCCACAGAGCAATCTGCAGTAACACTACAGTCCAGAAGACGCCAAGCCAAGTACAACGTGCTTACATGAGTCTACCACGGCTTGGATTTTTGTGATTTGGTTCTGCAAGAGGGAATTTAATACAAATATTCCATCCGTCGTTGGTCAGGCACTCTATGAACTGCGCCCACTACTGGCTTATTACTCCGCCCTGTATAAGTAGGGGGGGGGGGGGCACTGCCGACCGTTAATTGCATTCGGCCTCATATGAACCACGCAGGAAAACACTGTGGTGCAAGGTGCTGGACAACGATAGCGAAGCAGTACGAGGATTACGACTTGATCGCAGCCACAAAGAGCAGTACGGCGCAGACTGTTCACCACAAGCTATGACGAAACTGTTAGTGGTTAAGCACGTTAACACTGGCATCTGCACGGACCGGTGACGGTGTGGTGAGGCGCTGAGTGGCAACAGTTCGAACTGGATACCGTCTGGGAGGATGCGTGACGGTCCCGCCTCTGCTGGCTCCCTGCTGGATTCGAACGTCCTTCGACACAGTGCTGCTTACTGCTGACTTTCTCACTGAGCGCAATGACGCGGCCTGAAGCCTCTTGGTTGACTTAGTTCAAAAGAAGCCGCTTGGCGGTTCACACCTGAGAAATCCGGTAGCCGGTGGAACCTGCGTTTCGCGTCTTCACTATGTGCTCCGCCGACGGGATACCTTCCACGCCTCGAAAAGTTGAATGAGGAGATTCCTTAACATGAACGTTCTCAAGAAATTTATTGTAATGTGTCTATGAGCCATGCCGTGACGTGACGTTGTACGCCCTAAGACTGGATTTGTTTGTTTGTTTTGAGTCAATAAAGGGGGATGTCAAAAAAGAAAATTGACCTTCGCCGACAGCACCGCCGCTTCTTTCTGCAACTTTTAAGATTTTTCGCACAAAGTTATAAACCTTTCGAAGGAGGATGATTTGCTCTACAAGGATGTGCGTTGGTTGTTTTGGTTCATTTTCATTTACGTAAATTTTAGGACATAGAGGTGGGCTGTATAGAAGACATACAGTATCTTGCCAACAGCTCTACCATACTCTTTGGTTAATTTTTTAAACATGAACCTGAGGACCTAAAAATAAGCAAGGTTCAGAATGACCGAAGAACAAAACATATGTATACTCTAATAGAAGGAAACATTCTTTTTCGAATGATTTATGAGACCCTGTGAAAAAATTGGTAAAGACCATTTTCTTTTCTTAACGTTCCGCTTGAAATTGTCAAAAATCAGCATGGACAAATGAACGCAACACAAACTTTGATAGAACAAAACATTTTCTTTTCGAAACGCATATGAAATTATTCAAAAAATGTAACCAAAAAGTAGCAGCTGATGGTAAAAAAGATGTCCTCTGGACACTCCACATTAATACCCTGAAAATTAACGAAAATCATACGAACAAAAAAAACTCAACACACTTTCTTATAGAAAAAGTTATCTCATTTCGAAAGGTTTATGACGTTGTGCAAAAATCTCAAATGTAAGCAGAGAGAAGTCGACGAGTTATCTTCGAAAGTCATTTTTCTTTCCTCCTTTTACCTTCCACATTATTGACCTAAAAATGTGGAAAAATCGAAAATAGAAAAAATGAAACAACACACATGTTTTCTGTTAGAGCAAATCATTTTCTTTCGAGTAATACATGAGGTTATAGGAAAAAGCTTTCAGCGAAATTCTGAAGAAGCGTTTAAAAAGGCAAAAACCAATCCTGCCTTATAGTCGACCCAATTTCACGAAATTACCTCAGTCAGAACTGCTTAAACTAACTATTTGAAGAGAAGAGGTCACACATTTTTGTAGTGCAGTGGAAGAGGACATTTACATTATCGCTCAAATAAACCCTGAGATAGAGTAATTTTACGAAAACCCTGGAGTGATCACATTTTCTAACGAATCACAAAAATTGCTCTTGCCTATTTTGCAAAATAAGGTCAAGCGTTTTGGTTTTGGGGTTTTGGATTTTGGGCGTTTTGGGAAGACAAAGGAGAACTCGAGCGAGAGTTGCAAGCTTGGTGTGATCGCTTGGAGCGGTTTGGACTCAGATTGGACGTGAAGAAGACCGAGTATCTAACGACGGACGTTAATGAGTCCAGCTCCATCAGGATTAACTGCATCGAGCTCCCACGCACTTCGGTTTTTAACTACTTCGGATCAGCAGTAGCATCTGATGGCAATCTGATGATTGAAGCGAACTCACGCATGAGTGCAGCTTGGTCCAAGTTCGTTGACTGGCGTGTTCTGCGATAGGAAGATACTAGAGCGATTGGAGTCAAAAATATTTAGAGCCGTCGTCCTGCCGGTAGCGATGTACGATGCTGAGTGTTGGCCTGCGACCAAGGAGGTTGAATTGCGCCTCAGCGTCATGGAGACGAAGATGCTGCGCTGGACGGCTGGAGTCACCCGCGGGGCCCGCATCCGAAACGATGTCATTCGGCAGAAGTTCGGTGTAGCGCCGATAGCGGACAAGATGCGCGAAGCTCGCTTACGATGGTACGACCACGTTCTGCGTGGAAAAGAAGACAGTGTCCGCAAGATAGGCCTTAACTTCGAGGTGGTAGGTAAGCGGCCTAGAGGGCGCCCGAAGCAGCGCTGGTCTGATACGTTACATATGGACTTAAAAGTAGCTGGTGTCCACCCTGATCTAGCGCTGGATGGGGAGAGGTGGCGTCATGACACCAGAATAGCGGACCCCGCTACGATGCGGGACAAACGCTGAAGAAGAAGAAGAAGAAGAAGAAGAAGAAGCGGAGAGAACAAGTGCGCAAATGGCTACTTTTCCACTTTTTCACTTTTCGCTTCAACGACCTAAAAATTGACAAAATTCATGATGAAAAAAGAAATGCAGTACAAAGTCTGATAGAGCAAATCATTCTCTTTCGAAAGCTATGCAGCGCTATGCAAGAGACCGCCGGCGAAATCTGCAGTGAATCGTTGAAAAAACGGCGGAGACTCATGGGACAACCTAATAGTTTTTGACAACCCGTGTAGAGGGACTGCAGATCCAGGAACTAGCTCTTAAGCGAAATGCCTTAATCTGGTAATTTCCACGAAGATGGAGAGTTGTATGTAGTAGGTCGTCCACCTACCGAATGATGTCCGTAAGGAGCTATTCCGTGCTGAGTTTGAGCAGACAGCGCTTGGGGCTGCACTCGGTTGTATTCTGCAGGGGCACCTGTGAACATAATTCGAGTCGTCTAAGACAGCGCTGTTGAATATCGTTTACGTTTTACTTACCGAGCGGTTGATTGGTGTATACAGCGGAATTTCCCTGCTGGATGTAGGTTTGGCCACTGATTTGCTTGAACTGTCTGAAAATTAGCGATAACTGCCTATATCCCATTTCACATGTATACAATCAATTTTCAAAAGTAACACTAGCGGTCTGATTGCCTAGCTTCTTATGCTCGCCAAGAGCGAGGGAAAGGCTGAAATAAACGCAAAACTAATAGTAAGAGTGAGGTCACATAGATAAGTAGAAGGCCACTCATAACGAATACGACGGCATATTTCTTGTTTCCGTATTGCTTTTGCCAGCTGTTACACGAAGTCCTCGTACACTAAGTCGAACGTTTTCTCTCCTTTTGTTATACATAATATTGAAAAGCCAACAAAAGATACATAGATTCCTGATTACATCTGAATTCATTTTGATGTGTTCCAGAGATTGTCTGCATGGAAGGAAATGCATATAGGAGAAGTACATTAATTGTCCAACTGGAAACCTGGAAGACTACAACGTTTGAGAAATCAAAACGTTGTCGCACTCAAAGACTTTAACTGAAAGAAATTCAATGCAAATATGAAACTGCAAAAAAAAGAAAGAAGTCTTGTGACTTGTAATTCTAGCCACGCAGTCTCCCAATCCAAAAACTTCAAATTTCAGACTCGACTGCATGTGGATTAAATGCTACATACGTATAATTTTAAGCTAGACGGGCCATTTCATTGTCCTAAATTTTTTTATATCTGGAAGTAAAATGCAGCTTGGGGCAAAATAACTGCTAAAATTACAAGCGTTAGTACAGGGACGACTACGAGCAAGAGTTAGGACAAGGATGAAAAGTTAAAGGATAATGCGCATTATATGCCATGAAGGAAATGGAATGCGCATAATAGTCCTTCAACATTGTGAGCGGGCGGCAGCGCTTGACCACACATCTACATTGAATACTGGTTTCTCATGTCGAAGCTCAGATCTTCGCGTCCGAGGTAACCTTTGCAGCGAGCGTTTGGAATCTTGAAACACTGCCAATTTGAGAGCTGGTTACTCTATTCCTGTTATTCCCAATGAACTTTCAAGTTGAATTTGTAGTGGACACTATACTGCTGAGAGCGTGAGCGAAAAGCACTTTTCAAATAGTGTTATGTTGGTAAACAAATTGCAAAAATGGAAGAAATCGCCCGTTCAGGTGGCGGGGAATCCTGCGAGTGCAATCATTTAAAGCAATTCTGGTTTCATCCAAATCGTCATGATGGGGCTTAGCCTAAAATTATCATGAGATGTGTTTTTAGCAGTGTCAAGATATCTTACCTCACTCTTACTCTTATTGGTTAGAATTAAACTGGGCATAGTTAAGCGGAACTCAGGTGTGAATGTGGGTTAGGCCAAGGCAATTAAGGGCTTGCTTCGTTTCGATAGCTGTAGATTTCCAGATTCGCGATAACCTCTGAATGGCAGACGCATGCCAGATATGTACATATTAGATTGGAGAAGAGGGCCTTGCTTTGAGAAGGTTATCATAATGCGACGAAAAACGCGTTTTTGCGTCGCAAACGCGATTCCATTGGAATGGAATACGTAGATCTACGCCTTCGTATGGATAGAAAAACTACGATTCGGCATGATAGGTTTACTGCAAAATTGGAACATATGTACGTGTGGTCCCAATGTAATCAACTGCACCTACAATTTGAACTTTTGAAGGAGTGCATGACGCAATCCGAAGGCTACTTAGTAATTTATCTCAGTTAGGAGAGGATCTTCTAATATATTTTCCAGCTTTTAATAGGGTTTTTGCATCTCCCAATAAATTACCTAACCAGGTGTGGCCTCGATAACGAGGGGAGCCGCCTATTTTTGCCTGTTGAGGGAGACATGTTATAATTATGAAACTAAGTCCTATAACCTTTTCATAAAATTTGTCCTACAATTAAAAGTAAAGATTTTCTAGGAGCAGTCTTCAAATTAATTAGGACGGATTCATTTTTTTGCATTTTTGCAGAATGTCTCGGCAAAATACATCTTTCTACCTGAACGAACGATATCGTAATTTGAAACTGTATTTTTCAGAATGTCAACACCAATTGTTAATGACACTTTAAGTAACACTAAAAGGAAATACATTTTCTCAAAGAGTACAAGTCTCAATTGCCCAGTACAGAAACTTTTGAATCGCTCCTGGAATCGATCCGTGCAAGTGTAAGTTGTAAGTGAAGCTTCAGAATTTATTACAGAAATAAATTCTTTTCTACCTGAAGAAAACGTTAGAAGATGATCTGTACCGCATAAAATAATGAGTCCCGCTTAAAGGCAGTAAGGAATTCATTCTTTTTTCATTCTTCTTTCCATGTGATCAAAAGGGTCGTGTTCAGAATCGGCGTTTGTCATGAAAATATTTGGCGCTTACATATGAAGCAGAGTATCCGTGTGCGATTCAGCTCAGGGGCTGGGTTGTGTGCTCTTCGCCCAGAAACGAAGCAAGCCCTTAATTGCCTTGACCTAACCCACGTTCACACCTGAGTTCTGCTTAACTATGCCCAGTTTAATTCTAACCAGTAAGAGTAAGAGTGAGGTAAGATATATTGATATATTGATCAGCGGGAACACAGAACCCAGTCCCTGATCTCAATTTCGTTCGTTGCAATATAATCACGTTCCATCCAAAAGCACCTTAGCCACCCAGGTTGCCATCAAACGCTTGTATTGTGATGTAGTCACTGAGTCTCGGCCGGATGACTGAGTCGATCTAGCTCTGGTTCTGGGTAAGTGTGCTTCAAGATTTCTGCGACACAAGATGTGGCAGAGTTCATGAAAAAAGTGGAGGCGTACCAGTTCTTCTGAATCTAGTGTTTAAGACAGTTTAGTGTTCATGCAGGACAGCTTAGTGGTTAGTTGCCATGCATTGGACTCCTAGCTCATCCCTATGCAGCACTAAAAGAACCAAAGTGCTATCTCTGCTTTTGGCACACTGAGACATACTAGGTGACTTCAATTTGCCGGACCTAGATTGGTCAAGGGGTCTGAAAAGGCTCTAGCAACATTGTGCTGATATGTGCAAATCATGGAAACTGCACCAAAACGTGAGTTTATAACAAAGCACAAGAAAATAAAATTTTCTGAGATGTGAGCGGTAGGGGTCGCGCCAGCCACCTGTCTGAATTTTTGCGTTTCACACTCGGTTGATAGTGTTTCACTTGAACACTTGCTATAGTTTATGGATAAAGTGGCCATATCAATTGATTTGAGTTTTTTGAAGTTTAAAACTTGAAAGCACACAGCCTGCGGCAAAATGCAAAAAGCACATAGCGCAAAGGATAGCGGCAATTCTGTGACGTGCAAGCGGGTAAGATTGCGCCATGCATTCTTTGATTTCGAACTCGATTGATTGTGCATGGCCGAAATGCTTGTTACAATCTTGTTATTAATTAACCACATTAACTTGTATTGTACTTTTTCAGCGGTTAAAACTAACAGTACACTACAGCTTCATGCAAATCCTTAACATCTCCGAAACCTTAACTAGCAGCAAGGATATGGCGTTTCATATAGCGCTTATGTTTTTAGGGCACCCCACATTTTGCTACAAACGGTAATGTACAGTCAAGTTGTAAAGGTTAAAAGAAGCACATCTCAGGTTAATGGGGTAAATTAATAACAATATTGTAACAAGCATTCAGTCCACGCACAACCAGTCGAGTCTAAAACGCAAGTTTTAGGGGATGCAGGCAGCGTCAAAGAATTTTCGTTATTTTTTGCCCACATACGAGCCTCAAACATCGTCGAAAGCTTCATTATGAGCAATGCTAGAACCTTTCAAACAGTGTTTGCAATCTTGGGAGACCCTACATTTTGCCGCAATTTTTAGTGTGTTTTCAAGCTTTAAACTTAACAAGACAAAGGAGCATTAATCTTTCCATGGCCACCTTATGGAGAGATTATAACAAATATTCAGGTGAAGAACAATCAGTCGAGTGCAAAATGCAATTCAGCCGAGTTCGTGGCGCGACCACTACCGCTCATATGGCAGAAGATGTCAATTTCTTAAACTTTTATATACTCTTTTGCTCTCAAAGTGCGCGTATTTTTTCGAGCCACCCTGTGTATAAGGCATTACCAACAAATTCGATTGTTCATTCTTCTTCTTCTTCTTCTTCTTCTTCTTCTTCTTCTTCTTCTTCTTCTTCTTCTTCAGCGTCTGTCCCGCTTCGTAGCGGGGTCCGCTATTCTGGTGTCATGACGCCACCTCTCCCGATCCAGCGCTAGATCAGGGTGGACACCAGCTACTTTCAAGACCATATATAACGTATCAGACCAGCGCTGCTTCGGGCGCCCTCTAGGCCGCTTACCTACCACCTCGAAGTTAAGGCCTATCTTGCGGACGCTGTCTTCTTTTCCACGCAGAACGTGGTCGTACCATCGTAAGCGAGCTTCGCGCTTGTCCGTTATCGGCGCAACACCGAACTTCTGCCGAACGACATCGTTTGGGATGCGGTCCAGGCGCGTGACTCCAGCCGTCCAGCGTAGCATCTTCGTCTCCATGACGCTGAGGCGCGTTTCAACCTCCTTGGTCGCAGGCCAACACTCAGCATCGTACATCGCTACCGGCCGGATGACGGCTCTAAATATTTTTGACTTCAAGCGCTCTAGTATCTTCCTATCGCAGAACACGCCAGTCAACGAACTTGGACCAAGCTGCACTCATGCGTGAGTTCGCTTCAATCATCAGATTGCCATCAGATGCTACTGCTAATCCCAAGTAGTTAAAAACAGAAGTGCGTGGGAGCTCGATGCAGTTAACCCTGATGGAGCTGGACTCATTAACGTCCGTCGTTAGATACTCGGTCTTCTTCACGTCCAATCTGAGTCCAAAACACTGCAAGCAATCACACCAAGCTTGCACCTCTCGCTCGAGTTCACCTTTGTCTTCGTTAGCGAGCATTACGTCATCAGCATAAAGCAGTGTCCAGGGGACTGGCTTGTGAAGATCTCGTGTAATGGCTTCCATCACGACAACAAAAAGGAGTGGTGGCGATGTCCGCTCCTCCACGTGGTGCCACTGGAAACTGCCCGCTTTGGCGAGCCGAGCCGAACACGGACACTCGATTGCAGGCGACAGGCCCTTGTGACAGGCCGGCCTACAAAGGCCCATGTCACATCACATGGTGTATGACAGTTCAAGTATTTCGATTGTTCATTCATTGCTAGCATATAAAACGCATATTAGATCATTATTAGAGCACGGTGCAACTGTATTCAGTCCCAAGTGCAAGCGGGCAATCGCTGGGCTTGAATATGTGGGAAACAGTTGTACTAGGAAACTATGTATGGGTAAAAGTTTGATGGTTTGGACTACACCCCCGTACCACCAGCAGTTCAGAGAAACCAAACTTTCAACCTGCGCAAGCTTGCCTACCGTAGAAGAAAGTAGAAGAAACCATGATTTATAAAATAGTAGATGTGCTACGCCTTTCCCTTCAAGAGTTTTATTCAATTTCTTCTTCTAACACAAGGAGCAGGCAGTGGGAGATCCAAATTCTCCTAGCAAGAAGTAACATAAAGCCTCCGTTCTTCATTTATCGAGCTGGAATTGAGCTTCCGAGAGTCTCGAAGAATTTTTTTGCCAAACTCACTAAGGCAATATAGAAAACTGTTCAAGTGGTGTCACCAGGGCCTTGTTAGTTTACCATCTCCTACTGGGGGTCGAGCGTTCTAGCCCCTCGTCCCCTGGCCCGCCCACCCCCAACCCCCTGGGCTTGCTCGAGAGTCCAACCTTACGAGATAGTGGAGACGCAGACATTTGCCACGCCCCTGTTTAAAGGGCGGGGATAGAACGTCACTCCGCCTCTCCTACTCAGTTTGATTCGTTTTCTAAACAATTCTAGTTTTTTGTACTCATTTCGACTTCTGATTTCTTTTACACTGGACTGCAATTGTGTTGAATGTTGCTAGACATTATGATGTGGTTATCCAGCAAGATAATACACAAATATGTAAATACATACGAAAAGTTGACGTAGGCGTTTAATGAAGGAAAACAAGAACTTGTTTAAATGCCCAGCAGGCTAATCCCTAAATCGACTTCACAGAGGAATTTTCTTGGCGCTTGGATCTACTAAATGCAAAAGCAATTCGAGACAGGCACAAATTGCTGAAAAAGCGGCTGAAATTATTTGAAAGCCATTAAAGAATTCAGCAGACGTCGCGCCAGGCGGACTTTCAGTAACTGCACACCTGTATCCTTGCGGCGGAACAGGCACTTGTTGTGTTGAGTACTGCCGCTGTTGGTAGGAGTATTGAGCAGCTTGTGGAGTCTGTTGGAAGGCAGCGTGCTGCAGTTGTTGTTGCTGCTGCAATTGCTGTTGGTGTTGCTGCAGTTGTTGTTGTTGTTGTTGTTGTTGTTGTTGTTGTTGCTGCAATTGCTGTTGCTGGTGCTGCAGTTGTTGTTGTTGTTGTTGTTGTTGTTGTAGCTGTGGCTGATGTTGCAATGCCTGCTGCTGGTAGAATTGTGGATGCAAGTGCGGCAGTCCTTGCGGCGGGTAGCCTTGTTGATGCTGTAACATATGCTTGAACTGATTTCTGAAGAAGAAAAACCCTGGTGGTGAGGAAGCCCACCAACCTGCTGCTGTAGGTTTTGCTGCTGTTGCTGTTGTTGTTGCTGAAGAAAAAGAGGATGAAGGAATGGTTGAGGTTGGTAAAACGACGGCGGAGGAGGTGCGTTGTTGAACGGCGGCTGGGTATATAATGCGTGTTGCCAGGGATTATGGAAAAGCTGAAAAACACTCAACGGTATTCACCAGCGTGCGGTTGAATCGATACAGCTGCGACTTCCTCAGAGGTTGATCCATCACCCGAAAGAAACACTCACATAATTTGGCGGAGTCGTGGACTGGAACGGCAGTTGTTGAAATCCTGTAGATGGCTGCTGATTGCCCGCACGGGGAGCTTTCTCAAAAGAAGGTGAAGAGATCTCCCGCTGTAACCTATTCGTAGCGATAAGTGCTTCTTGATTCGGAAGCAAAACAGGAGAGCCAGGGAGTGGTTGACCGACTGGCACTTGAAAACTCTGAAAAATGTTCGCTCAAGAAATCAGTTATATTAATTGCTGATTGATTTAGTGAGTATGTGCAGGCGAATAATCAAGAATTAGCGTGGCACATGAAAACAGATCTTACCGTTGGAATCGCTGATGACACAGTACTTGAGAAACCTGCTGTAGTCGGAACCTGCCGCAGGTTGTTCAACTGGTCCGTGAGTTCCTAGGAAGAAAGAAACTCCAACTCCAAAACTTCACACAAAAGGAGGAATTATGAACCGCCAAGAATCTCACTCTCTGTTGGGGTGCAATGTTGCTGCTCAACTCTCGTGAAGCCTTCACAATGCGCTCTCGCGTCTGATGCCTCTTTAAGGGAATGTTCTGTACAGCCGACGTAAAGTCGATTTTTGGTGGTGGCGCCACATTGTCGTTCTCTTCTATCTGAGAGAATTACGGAGGATAAGAAAGAGCATCGATATCAATCTCAGAACCTGTGGTAGCTCTCATGTCGTACCTGGGAAACGATCTCGAGTATATCTGATTCCTTGAGGTTACTTTTTCGTAGCACGTCGATGAGCTTTGTTAGGTCTGGCACTCCATTGCGAATTTTTGCATTCAGGGTCCTTGCGCCCGAGGCGCGGTCCGGCGCTAACTAAACGAGGATGGTTAATAGTAGGCATATTCGTGAACGAATACCTTTAGATTGCTTCGGTTAAGGAGAAGGTTCTTTTGGAACAGCAGGAAGTGAGAGTGATCAGAGGAGAAAAAGCTCTACAGCTTCAGTTAGAATTTGGGATGCGATGTTTGCTGTTATTTTTCTTCAACCCTGCCTCTGCTGCTTCAGCCAACACTTCCGCCCTTCTCTCCTTGAGATCCTCCTTTATCGCCGCTCTGCATAGCTTCGCAAGCTCGGACGTCAGCTGGTAGTTGCCTGACGCCCGTGCTGCTCCACGCTGGCGTATCAGCTCGAGAGTGCTGAGCCCTGGGTAAAGCGCAGGAGCGGCAACTGCACGCTGCGGAAATGAGGATGCTGTGGTCATGTGGATGGACCCGTCTGGACAGGGTGCGAAGCGAGGATGTTAGGGCAGTGATGAAGACAGCCCCGATCCAGCTGAAGATGAGAGAGGAGCGCCTGAGGTGGTATGGACACGTCCTCAGAAGACCAGAGGATCACCCCACAAGGTTGGCCCTAGATTTCGAGGCACCCGGAAAGCGTCCGAGAGGAGCCCCAAGGAAAAGGTGGAAGGACGTCATCATGAGAGATCTCGGCGAAGTCGGCGCCACGGCAGATGACGCCCTTGATAGGATGAGCTGGCGACAGATCACAAGAATAGCGGACCCTGCGACTGCGCGGGATTAAACGTCAGGAGGAGGAGGAGAAGAAGTTTGAGAACCGTTGTCCGACGCAGACCAATGGAATCATTTCGGAGTCGAATCAAAGCCGTAACTGTAACTTAGGTAACTTTAGGTCGTCTAACACGGTTGCGGCGAAGATTCCTGTCGTTGTTAGGCAGTGTGCCCTCCAGGAGGGGGCCGAGCACACGCTACGTTATGTATGAGCCCGCCCACTTTCTGGAAGAGTACCGAGTGCCCGCGTCAACGTTCGCGAGCGTGCATGTGCGTACACCCTTGTGCACGTGCGTGGAAAGCAACGTTGGGCAGAGATGACGATGTTACTTCTGCGGAGCTTGAAAAGCTATTCATAGGGAACGTCGGCACTACGGATCGGCAGAGTTCGATGTGAGCACAACTCAACCAGCTCCTGAAAGTGGTGAGCTCCTTAGCCGAGCGTAATGCCTCACAAGTGAGCTTGTCGGTCGAGGTTATGCTCGAACAGTTAGAGAAACTCGAGAGCGTGCCGCTTTCACCTATCGGAAAGGGGTGCAAAACGAGTAAAGCAACCGTAGATTTTGCGGACCTTTTAGGCGAGACAGTGCTCGATAAGTGCAGCGCAATGTGAGAGGCACTACAGAAATTGGAGCAGGTGGAGAGAACAGAGCACACTCTGGGTACCGCTCTCTCTGACAAGATTTCTATCATACACAAGCTGTGCATTCAAGCAGGTCACAGTGATGAGTTCAAATATGAATTCACACATACACCGAGGGCGACATCTGTAGAAGCAGACGGTAAAAATATAGCGCATTTACAACAACACTTGCGTGAGTCGCGAGCGTTTCATGAGTCGCATAATGCAGTGCAGCCAGAGAAAAAAGTTAAAAACAGTTAAATGCACATGAGTGTGAAGGCATCATCTAACATGGGATTTCGATCCTGTGGGAGCCCCTATAGGTGAGATCTGAGGTGGTGTGCAGTGTGAGGATACCTTCGAATTGAGCTCGTTATTGCAGAGAGAAGAGAGCGTATCGTCACAGCTGAGGAGCAAGGTGTTGAGCTCATCGAGCCAGTTTCAGTAGCCCCAAAGAGGTTGGTATAACGATACTAGCCAGCTAACGTTATGAAACGTGTTCGCAGCTATTTCCCCTTCCTAATGACGAGGTATTCAAATATCCACAAGGAAAACATAGTGGTGAGTTTCTGCTTATGCATGGGATGAGATATCTAACCTTTGGTCGTCTGAAACGAGATACTTCTCCAAGTTCTGCTCATTCTGAAGCTAGGAATTATACCTAAACTATGGCCAAAACACTGGCAAAGCGTGCAATGACAGTTAGCCTGAAGAACTTCATGGAGGCTGTGCGCTCTAAGTTCAAGATAAATGAATCCTCCTGTCAAATGGAAGCATACGTGAACCTGAAACATCTCAAAAGAGGTGGAGACCGTAACCAAATTCTGCTTGCAGGTGGAGCGTTCAACGGCGTTAACGTGCCCTACGAAGTTAGTAGGAGAACTTTCGTTAGCAAGAGCAGGAAAGTCTCAGATAGCTGATTGGCCACAGTTTGCAGATTTATAGAACATTGGAGTTTGCTCCAAAAGACTGCGAATATGAGGTGCCGAGAGAATGCATTGAAGGAAGGAGAAACAACGATGCTCAAGCTCAGTTGTGAGAAGAAGACGCAAAATTAAGCGATACCGTCTTACGATGAGATATTCCCAGACATTGAGTGGAGTGGGGAAAATAGACTTGAGATTCCAGTCACCAATGGCTCCAAAAAGCCGCGTCGTCCATTTGGGGTTAGAGAGCGGATAGGCACAGTTGGAGAGGTACAGTTTGATGAACTGAAGCCTCTAAAATATATGAGGCACATTCTGGCTTGCTGGGTGGACTTTGGAAGCAGTAAGATGCTGAAACAGCTGAAAAAGAAACTGTTCTGGAAGGCTACAGTCCGTTATGTAGCGGCATGGTCTAAAAATTGTCGTGAGTGTCTCTGTCACAACACTTGCCACAACATGACACCTCCACTTAAATGAATCGTATGGTCTAAAACGTTTCAGCTGGTAGGTCAAGAAGGCGAATGTAACCACAAGCTAAAGAAAGAACTACGTGCTATCGTTGAAAACGAGCATTGGTGAACCAAGGGGTATAACTTTTTCGCTGTCTCTCAGTTCCATGGGAGTTAGTTACGGGAAGCGAACGCAGCATCATATAGTAATATGTCTTATATTTATTGTCGTTATAATATAACAAAATAATAATAATTCAGCTACTGCACTCTCGGTTATAAGCGCTGGCCAGTCTAGTGACTCAGCCATACAAGCGTAAAACAACTGTTGCTATAAAAGTGGAGCTGTGTCAAATCGAAACTAACCAAACTTTCGTCCTCGTCATTTTTGGATTTGTTGGTAATCTGCACACGAGAATCACCATCAGTCTTCACCTAAACATATGTTTAAGACCGAAATCCCGGTGTGGAACGTCTTCGTAGCACTTCGAGCTGATTATGGTGGAATTTTTATTAATTCCCCCACCTACATTTGAGTTAGAACCGGCTAGACAACACATCTGAAGTGCTTGACAATGCAGTTGAATTGTGCACTATAGAAGAAATGGGAGTTTCTGTATCCTCACTGAAGTTTCAGAGGAGCATACACAAGGAAACTAAAAAACAGGCTACTGCGTTTCTTTCTTTTTTGGGAGAATCAAATTTGGCCCTGTTAGCATATGGCCTTTCACGAAAAGTGCCTCAACGGAACTCCGGAAGAACACCATCCTAGTAGAAAGAATATCCGTCCTCCAAATAGTAAAGAAATCGTTTGTTTCGCTCTTGCACATCCTTGAGGCAAACGAGTGAGAGGCACTGAAAGCTTTCTGCCCTAGTTTCTAGTTTCCTAACATCGAGCTCACGGCGCAGGTGTGAGGAGAGCTGTCTTTGAAGATAGCGGCAGCAGATGTGCTGCTTCGCAAACGTGACGTCAATGGTTCGACTCCCACTCCATATACGCCCTTTTGAATTTTTACTGCTCTATAGAGATTCCATAGGAAACGGCATCCGCGCGTCCTTTGCGAGTTGCTGCCCAATAATGTTTTCACTACTTTTTCCTCTGTCGGCACTCCACGATTCATTACGAGTGCGTCATCTTTAATACAGGTGAGTTATTATTCTTTCACACGAACATCAATGATATTTAAAATCCAAGGTAAGACTTTTCAATATGACAAAATGTGATACAATGAGGGAAAGCTTTTCGCAAGAAGACTAAGCACTGCGGTACTTAACCCACATTAGGATGGAAAAAAACTTTGATTATCCTAGGCAGAGAGCGTGTTAATAGAGATGTGCTGATCACGAATCTAACACACGTTTTTAAAATTTCTTCCGAGCACAGTAGGTTATGGTGAGTATGTGTTAGAAAATCGATAGGTCAGAATAATGGGTCTCTCTAGAACTTCGCCTAGTTGATTGTTTCGGAGACTGATCAAGAATGTGAGTCCCCTTTCTTTTCATTGCAGTGAAGTATGGCTGTGTAGGCATGGTTGAGTAAGGGTGGCGGAGCCGAGATTCCCAATTTCGCTCGCTCTCTAGGACGACCATTTAGAGTGCTGATTTGGGTACTACGACACCTAACAGGCGAAATCCAAAAAGACGTGCAGATGCCGTTTCTCTACAAAAACCAACCCATTGACGCCACGTTTGTGCCGCAACACTCCCGCCTCTGCATCATTCAAGGCACGATGTGCTGCTCATCGTGCATGCGTGGTACGCTCGCTGTTAAGCATAGGAACTTTTCAGTGCCCCTAATTCGTCTGCCTCAAGGATTCGACAGAAACAAAACATTCTTTGCTGCTATATGGGGATGGCAATACCCCCTATAGTATTCGTTTTTCTCGCTCAAGCATACCTCTTAGCTGCTAGTACATACAATTCGTTGTTGCGAGAAATGGTCCACAATTGTTCGTTTAGGAAGCGATGTATTAGTGACATGTACCTCATCGATATAGTCGCTATCAGTCTGTTCTTGAGTGTTCTTCGGCAGCTCTATTCTTATCTCCTTCAGAGGCGATAGGGTGGACGGCTCGGTCACAGAGTTGGACTCCGGCTGCAACAAACGTAACGTAACCGCTGCAACTTCGCGAGACCGGCTCGTCATTCTACAGAATTCATAAGCCGGTGCAGATGTGAGACAGGAATGGTCAGTTGCATGGAAAATAGTTCTGCGAGTTTAGACATATCGTTGAGAAGAGAGACTCCTCAATTCTGCCAAAGTAGTGTCCTAAGCCTGCATCAGAGTCTTGCGGCATCGCAGCACAATCCCGTACGTTTCCTTCCTATCGTGGTGGGAGCAACGCCGAGTACGAGTCGCCGCGATGCCGCATGCCGCTCCTCCCTTTGAACTCTAGCCGCCGAGAAGTGCTGCTACATTAACATAGCCATAAACCTTCCAGAATTACTTCCGCTAACATGAGGGCTGTGACCGACACTTCGCTGATGGCGGCAAGGCGACATGATGCAAAACTCTGACGCCGGCCTTACGTTCTCATTCCTACAAAAGATATTTGCCCAGAAGTTCCATTCGCTTCAAATCGCTTTTCAGACTCGCAACAGATTTTTTAAATATAAATGGATCTTTCCACCTAGTACCATAGGATGATGACGCAAAACAATTTCTCAAAGGATTAGTCCCTGCCCGAATCAAGTCTGGCATCATGGACAGTACTAAGGGCTCACCACGGTAGCATGTTTACAGAATGATGCATGGATGATGGACCTGTATACGCCACTCTTTGTGAAAATTGCAAGTGCAATTTTCCAATTTCTCTTTTCTTCAAAATCCGCCATTGTATTATAGTTTATTATTGTTAGCAATGTATTGTGCTACATGGAGTTTTTAGGCGCACTTCTATTTATTCAACAGAGGCGGTCGTTTCGACATTCGTCTTCAAAGGCGTGGGTGATCCATCCCGCCGCTGAGGGTCGATCTTCGCCCTGTTTTAGATGACCAATAGCCGATTAAAAGTCCATGTAAAACCCTAACGGCACAGCACACAATGGTACAGCACTTGGGAACATGACGTTAGAATGCTTGCAGTTGTAGCCATCACTAATAGAGGGTGCCGCAAAATTACCCGTGCTCTGAAAATTCAATGGCACTTTGAAATCAAACTTCGCACATCAATACAAACTACCAAATTATCTTCTACAGGCATGACAATTCAAAGCATCCTAACAGTTTTCAAAGTGATCGCCTTCAGCCTCCACACAGTCCCTCAGACGGTCGACAAAGGCTTCGCATGTGGCACGCAGATACGGTTCATCAATTTCGTCCCAGGATTTCAAAAGTGCTTCTTTGAGAGAGTCCAAATCCGGGTGCCTTGTAGAGCAGGCTTTTTTCTCTAAGACTGCCTACACAGAATGATCCATCGGGTTAAGATCCGGAGAACTGGAGGGCCATTCGTGTGTGTGATGAAGTCAGGCAGCTGCTCGGCGCACCATTCCTGGACCACCTTCGCTTTGTGTGCCGAAGCATAGTCTAGTTGAAAGCACCAGTAGGTTTCTCGGAAGTGGGAATCGGCTCACGGCTTGAAAACTTTTTCCAGGATAACCGTGTAATCCGCTGCGTTTATTTTCATGCCAGCTTCGACGAAAACAAGTGGAGTTTTCCCTGAAGATGTGACTCCTCCCCAAACCATAACGATAAGGAAACTCTTTAAGCTTTCCCCTGACTATCCTCCTTATTGATCTTTCGCTTATTCCTACGTCTTTTGCCATCTAGCGCATCGATTTCCTGGTGCTTCTCCGGGTTTTTTCTCTCACGAGTTTCTCATTTTCCGGTTCGTAACTGTCGTGAGACGCCCTCTTCCTTTTCTATGCTCTTCGGTCTTCAACTCCTTGTAGCGTTGTACTGTATCCTGAAGCGTTCTTCTGGGCGCGGAAAGGATCTTCACATATCTCTCGCTTGCATGCCGATCTTATGAAGTTCGATAATAGCACTTCTTAGGTTGGAACGTCTAACCATTTTGTACTCAACTAGGTATGAGTTCCACATTAAACTTCGACTGAAACCTTCAAATGTGGGAACGCTGGCTGGGAAATCTAAGGAAGTGGCTGAGCTGATCAAGCGCAAAATGATAGAAATTCTATGCGTGTAGGAAACTCAAAGGAAAGGGGAGAAGGCCATGGCAATTGGAGAAGGATTGCGCTGTGCTACAACTACTAAATGTCAGAGTCAGGTAAGACCTCAACACAGCGCCGTTGGTCGGTCATTACCTCATAATAATCCTAGAGTTGTGGGCAGAGTTTATGAGATTTCTGCAATATTTAAGATAAATAAAAATAAGAATTTCTTTATAATTCAAACTATTCAGGCATTGATTTTATGCTGCCCAATGGTTGCAGTCGTAAAAAAATTCTTGGTTATTTGCGCAGGGCAGGAAAAGAAATGTAAGGAAGACAATGTCTAGATTTTGAGATAACGAAAACGCCTCTTCTGGCGCGTATGCATGTCTCCGTTACCTCAACTGGGAAGAGAGTCACCGGAGGCGTCTGAGTGCTTGATCTAGCTGTCGTTGTGAGTTCGTCGAAGTCGTCATCCTCGTCAATGTTAACTAGAGTATCCGGCGCTTTCGTTGACAATGCGTGCACCTTAAAACATCTGAGTCAACTGAGTCAATGTACTGAATTTAAAGCTGATCAATGAATCGAGCATCCGAATGGATAAAATGAATCAGGCGTGCTTGATTCAATTGGCTTCTGGAGGTTGTCTTTCTTGGTATACATATGTATACATACATGCGTACCACTTTCACGTCAAACTCGGAACCCTTTCAAACAAACAAACTTGAAGCTTCTGCAGTCAAGGTGAAAGTCTTCCAGAACGAGCATTTTTCAGTTTAAACTACATACCCTCTAAGATAGTTAGAATACTTTTTCGTTCAAGGAATATTTGATGTAACTTTCTTTGATTTTTTTGCCTCAGCTGCCTCAATAAGGGTAATATTTTGATATTTTTTAAAAGAAATAATAAATCAACATTTGTTTCAATGCGCAGTAAGACCGCAGTCATTTAGCGCATTAAAATACGAGATCGCGCCATACACTCGAAAAGCTCGACGCGTTTTTTTTTGGTTGATCGGGCAAATGCTGCGCAAATAAAGCAGTAAAGTGTCTATATGTGTGTTTTTTACAATTGCTCTTGTTGCATCATCAGGTGTAATGTTCCATGTGAGCAGAAATTTTGCTATCAATCTAATGAAACATTAAACGAGACATTATGGATGACGGTATCGCGGAATCACTTCTTTTCACACTTAAAAATAGGCGCATGTTTCTGCTCTTCTAATAAAAGCGTTATGCCACTATTTTTCCTCAAAAATGAGAATTTTATAAAATTTCAAACGTTGTGTTCACTTTTTTAAAAGTGTATAAAGTGTATAAACTTCGAAAAAAATTACACTAAAACCTTCCTCGAACAAATTTCTGAAAAACTTTTTGCTCGTTCTGATTTTGAAGACGCTTCTTTTTAAAAGTATTAGGCTTCTTCGGTGGGGTGTCCAATTTGACAAGAAAATTGTCCAGTTTGATTTGGAAAGTGTCCTCTTTAAAATTAAATGACGTGAAAGGGCTATGTAAGCAAAACAATTCCTTTCAGAGCGCTACCGCGGCTCAATCCCAACCTACACAACTGTGCGCGAATAAGTTACAGTCGCTTTTGAGCACAAGGCAACGGTCGCGACAGAGCGACAGCAAAAGCAGCTCGGTTTCTTCCCCCGATCGGCGAAAGTCCATGCATTAGTGATTAAAGTGCTAAACAAAACGATGCAATAGTAATAAACGAACCGAAGATCAAAACGCCAGATTGGAACATTCTACTACCTTTTATGATTACCGTGACAGTGGCAGTAACACTGGTTGTTCCCCATCACTTCTGTTATAATATTAGGTTCTAACGGATTAAATGGCACTGGCTCGCGCCAATTTTTGGCGCGTCTTTACGCGTTTGATCAAGAACAAACCGTAACATGTGGCATATCATTTAGAAGCGCAAACTTTGCTCTGCCGGAGAGTTCCAAATTTTCTATGTAAAAGTGGGAAAACTTTAGAGTTTTATTGACTTTTTTGCAGATGGACAAAAGGGTAATCCGAGGCATTTACTTGTATGAGTTCAAGCTGGGCACTACAGCTAAGGAGGCGGACGAGAAGATCAACGCCGCATTCGGTCAAGGATGTTCCACAATTCGGACGGCGTATCGTTGGTATCAGAAGTTCCGGAATGGAGATGAGAGCTTGGAAGAACATGAAGGTCGTGGGAGGCATAGTGATGTTGATGAGGACAAGCTGAGAGATGTGGTAGAGGAGGATCCACACAAAGGTACCAGGGAGATAGCGAAGGTTCTTGGCGTCAGTCACAACACAGCTGCCCGGCATCTGAAGGAAATTGGAAAGATCAAAAAGCTGGAAGGATGGGTGCCTCACGAGCTGTCTGAGGAGCAAAGAAACCGACGATATGAGATCTCCTCCGCACTGCTTCTACGGAACGAAACGGACCCATTCCTTGATCGCATCGTAACCTGTGACAAGAAATGGATAATGTACGACAACAGGCGACGATCGGCACAGTGGGTGGACAGCGATGAGCGCCCCAAGGTTTTTGCGAAGCCGGAACTGCACCAAAAGAAAGTAATGGTGACAGTATGGTGGTGTTCGCTGGGAATTATTCACCACAGCTTCCTCCCTCCTGGTGAATCCATCACGGCAGAGAAGTACTGCATTGAAATTGAAGAAATGATGAAAAATTTGAAGGATATCCGGCCGGCCTTGGTAAACCGAAGGCGAGTTCTCCTTCTGCACGACAATGCTCGCCCCCATGTAGCACGAATGACGTTGCAGAAATTGAATGAGCTGAGCACCACATCCTCCGTTTTCTCCCGACCTCTCCTCAACAGACTACCATTTCTTCAAGCATCTTGGCAACTTCTTGGTTGGGAAAATATTCAAATACCAACAGGATGCCGAAAGTGCCTTCGAAGATTTCGTCAATTCCAGAACTTCTGATTTTTATGCTGCTGGGATAAAAAAGCTTGTGTCACATTGGCAAAGATGTGTAGAATCAAAAGGTTTTTATTTCGATTAATAAACTTGCCTAGAAGCCGAGATATTAACTGTTTAATTTTACAGTGGTTCAGTGCCATTTATTTCGTTACAACCTAATACTTTATAGTACAGTACTGTATACTTATAAATGCTATAATTTATATTTATGTTATTTACATATGTATATATTATAGTAATACACTCCTATAAATAATATCCATTTGGAAGAAAAGCGTCTTCCACTTGAAAGCCAAAGAAAGTTGAAATGCCAGTACTATACAGAAAGTTAGTTGAAATTTTTTAGAGCCGGCTAAAATCTTGGTAAAGTTCAACTAGTTGCGAAACTGGCTGACTGGCAAAGCCTGATCACGAGTCTATACTACCTGCACACAGTGGAGCTCACATAATCCTTTTGACTTTTTCTTTTCCAACGCTGGCTTCTCTGCTTTCCGGACGCCTCTGCACCGTCTGTATTGAGTGCTCAAATTGTGCTCAGTTCGGATCCTCCATGACGGCAATTAGGACAAAAATCCTTATATTGCCAGTTTATGTGATATTTTACTTACACAAGGCTATTCTAATGAAAATGCCATGTAGTGGCAAGCGAAAGGAAGTGGTAAATATTGCGTTTACTTCTGAAGACAGCCATCTTGCCTCTAACGCTGCGGCACACTTCCTTATCCTGAGAACGCTTCCCAAGCATCCCTTTGGTGGTAGTTGGGATCACCTCCGTTGTAATTCTGGTTAGATAGGGTTGAGAACTTTCTGCGAAGACTAACAGAATGTTGCTGCGGATGTGCATAAAGAGCCACGTAGCAAAATGCTGTGCTGCAGAAAAAGTATACCCTCTTGGTATGCAAGCGTTCTCAAAAAATGGCAGTAGTCAACAATTCAAGATTTCAAGAAAGAAGACGTGCGCCGAAAGATCCTTAAATGTAGGGCATCTATGTTTGTTGCTAAAGAACGAAGAAGCCAATGATTTGTAATGAGATTCCATGGCAGGTTCCATGCTTCAAGAAGCCGTACTTGTATAATTTGTATAATAAAAGGTGACAACAGGTCAAATCTAGACTTCTTCTCCCGAAAGGTCTTAAGGCCGCATCAACGTAATTTAAAAGCTACACTAATAACGCCGTAATAATGAATAATGATTATTTAATAAATATTAAATAATTTTTAATTAATAATGATTAAAAACGCAGTAATAACGCATTAGTATGAAACCGGGATTTCATAGACATACATCAGGTATAGGACTGGTGAAAGCGCTCGACTTCAGAGAGACTCACTCAATGAGGAGAAGACTTTTTACCACTCCAAATTGATTTCGCCGTAATATGTTCTTCCAAAAAACTCAAACGCTTTGGAGATGACTGGGTGTTAGTACGATTACTTCCATCATAGGGCGGTTTACCAGTAATCTGGGTAGGTAAGGCGAGCTTTTCCACCGATCTATAACGCTCATCGAAGAATATTCTGGTTCTTCAGAACATGCTTCTGGAATCTTTTCAAAATTTTTCGTGAGTATTGGAGTGACCCTGGCATACGTGCCATCGGCTCATTGAGTTCCGTTTTCATGGAAATGGAGGGCACAAACGATTGTTTCTGGCACTTATTAGTGGCCTACGCTCATAAAGGTCAGATCAGGTGTGCTTTGGAGGATTAGGCTGCATAGTGAATCTTGTTTATGGGGCTCAATGAGATGAGACCAGGAGTTATGGAACGAGAACCGTTTCCGCCATACTCAGCATTTCAGTAATCCGTACTTCTGGAACGTCATGATATTGCTATTTTGAAGAAAAGAAGGGGCAGTCTCGGCCTCCTGATTTAACTTATAATTGTCATCCCATGTCTGTCCTTGTGTGCATACCCTGTTGAAGGCTTTATTCATTAACCACCTTAGATCTTTTCTAGAACCGGCTCAACATGTTATCAAGCTGAAAAATTCATTGTTTCTATCTCTTCACTAGGTTCTACAGGCATAGCTATAGTTTCACCCTAAAATTTGCTCCTATCAAGCTTCTAGACTTTTCAAATCTTTCGAACCATCGTAGTAGACAAGGAAATATAGGCTTCCAATATTTTCAAACTCTTCATCCAACGTATTTTACCGTGCGATAATTGTAGATGCACCGGAGAATCTGACTGAAATGAAGTTGGGGATTTTCACGACCCCGACGAGAGATGGTCTCCATATAAAGTCTGTAGGATGTCAGAGGATTTCGCCCTGTTCGAATCGCATATTGCAATCACCTGCTACTAAACTGATTGGATTAGCATTGCGTTTCTTGAGGACTTTGTTTCCTCAGCTTAAAAGGGAAAGTTTCAAAACACGGACGGTTCCTTCCTCTTCTTATTTTTTTGAAAAAGAACTAGTCGCTTTGGTAAAAATACTGGCTAGATATAAAACAATAGGTGTATTCAATCAATAGAACCTTGACTTCCTAGGCTAAGTGGTACATGTCAACGATTGCATTATATTCAGTTTGACTCACCGAAGCCGCGGATTTGTCCGAATTGTCGTTGTAATCCTCCACCGATGGGGCAGGAAAGCCTAGGGAAGCATTCCTTAGAGAACGCTTGTATTGAGCAACAAGATTTAGTGGTGTCACGTGCACCTTGGGGTAGAATAGCTACGTACCTGTACCAAACTCTGATCCTATTTGAGAGCCGCCGCTTCGCGGGGCGACTGGTCCGAGTGCACCAAGGTTTGGCATTCCAGGGAAGCCGCCCTGGCCAGTCATCATACTTCCTGGAGAAATCTAGTCTTTTCGCAGTCTTTTTCAAAACAGCTATTAGCCTGTTCTTCATACATCTTCAAAAACGAAGAGTGCTAGAAACAAGCTTGAATATAAAACACTTCAGTGGACATTTTCACTCGAAAAAGGGTTTGTTTACGTAGTGTTATTCGTTAAGTCGCTAAGCAAGAAGCCTCGCAAGCAGAAAGAAGCCTTGTTAGAAGGACTTGGATTGAACAACATCTCGTTCCCACTCGTGTTCACGTATTCTCAGCTTGTGTTTCACGCTGCATTTCAGGATGCTTTACGTTAACTTTTTTACAATTAGCTACCAATCAACACTAGTGTGAATTGGAAACGGTGACGGCAGTAAGTACACTGAACGAGAGCAGGACGTAAAATGAGGTAGAGTTCTAATACTAGCATCTCCTCCCACAGAGCTTCATGTTCATAGCTGCAAGGACTTCGTTTCGGTTCCATGAGAACCATGCGCGTTGTAGATGCTTTCCCGGAGACGTTATATGTATACATCTTCAGGAAGGGGCTGGCCTACGGGTTCTTTTGTGGCGTCCCCTGTTGACTGGTCCGCTCCATTCCCTCGTCGATTTCGGGTTTTTCATATATTGCACTTGCTGGAAGACGAGTGACTGGATCGGTTAATGAGCATCTACTGTAGTTCCACATCCATATGCTGATGAAGCCACAGATTCCGTGCTATTTTCAGAGCCGATCTTTCTCACCAAGTCATTCTCCCGAATTTTCTCCTGTGTTATAGGTCGTCACATCATAACTCTCTTTGCACTAGGATTTCCTAGAATAGTCAGCCAAGGAAACCTATCTAGGACGATGACACACTTACAGCATTCTTGGTCTGCTCTGCCTTCCACCCGTTTCATCACTTCCCTTGCAGATAAGTAGCTTCCATCGGTTCAGCCACCTCTCTGACTTTATCTGTCAGCGTCCAACACTTGTACATTGTTGTCAACTACCCGCGATGTGCTGAGATCACAGAGCCTAGATTAGGCTAGCTTGCTTCTTCCCTTTTAACACACAAAGCCGGTTCATAAAGAAGCACCTGAATATGTAGATCTCATAGTAAGTAACGACGGGAGCAGTTGAATACTTTTTTACCAGCTCGTTTTAGAGGACGTTTTCTCCGTACACCTCCTTCCTTCTCTTTAGAGTTTATCATTCCGGGTTCAAAGCGTCTCACTATGCTGCGTCTCCGTTGTTTTCTAACAACTTCACCCTAATGTGGCTCCCTAATTTCGATGAAAATTTAGGTTTTCTGATAAGGAAAGGATACAAGGTCGCTGTGGCACTTTGCTATGAGCTGCACATTATGAGGTGCGACTTCAAACGCTGATTCCCAATATGTGTTCCATGTTCGCTGGACTCAGCTGGCAGGAGTTGTGGACCATTTTCAGATTGCACTCTTATCCCTCTGTTGCTCGCATAGCCTTCCAATCGCGAAACAGTGAGCCCAAGTACACTGGAAACAACGGGGCGACCGGAGGCGCAGTGGATAGAGGAACTTCGTGGTGAGACTGATTGCTTTGTAGTTCGGCTCTCCTGGTGCGCAACATTATAGCACTGTCTAAAAAAGAGCCACCACAATCAACCAAAGCACACTTTGCAAAATCTCAACGAAAATGTCGCCAGAAAAGGAACCTGATTCATATTCCATCGTTTTTCACAACTCCAGACGTGGAAATGTTCCTTCACCTAAACGTCGCTCAGTGAGGTTACCTAAGGCGCTGACTACTTGTGTAAGGTCTGTTTTTAAAAATTCGATCAATTACGGTAAGTTGGTGTAGGGTGAGCATGGATAAGTGACACTTACTTATCCATACCTACCGTAATCCACCGCAGTCCATCGAAATTTTAAAACTTTTCCACCTCTGGTGTCGTTAAGCTCCGGCTAGTACCAACGATTTAGTTTTTTTTTGTGGTGCCTTCTTCGTTGCCATTTTACTATAATACATAGTGTACTTGATTGATTGTGGTGGATCTTTTTAAGTAGTGCAGAAATATTCCACCACAGGAGAGTCGAACAACGAGCCACTTTGTATCACAGCGAGCCAATTCGTATCCACTCCTCTATCCATTGAACCACCACTGCTGCACCCCGGCTGCTGGCAGAGGACTCGGAAAGCAAACTCAAAATAGTCCATGACTCCGCTCCCAGAACCGTCTTTTAGACATGGAGCACATATTTGGTATCAGCGTTCAATGCCACACAGGCTCAAGCGTGGGGTGCAAGAACCGCAAGGGGGGGGGGTACTTCGATTTGGTTCCTAAGACAAGGTTCCTCGGAGGGATCGTTCTTCCGTAAGTATTGTAAGCAGAGGTCTAATTAATTTATTATTAATCAATTAATAAAGTTTTGACTCGATTAAATCAATTAAAAGAAGATTTTTTAGGCGTGGCTGCGACACGGCAACACACTGAGCACCGCTTCTTCTACGGAAAGCAGACGTCATTTGGATTTGCAGAGTTATTGCACTAGATAATCAATTTTTTGGAGCGGTTTTGGAAATAGACGAAATGGATTGATTGCTGCTCAATTTTCGCAGTGACGGCGCGACACATTTTTTAGTTGAGGGATGTAACTATTGGAGCTGAAAATGAATGTTGCCGAAATTTATCCTTCAATTTGCAGCAGAAAAAAATCAGGCCTCAACCTTTCATCCGATCAGGTGGAGTGATTTTCCTATCCTGGATTTTCCCAAAAACAAAATATTTCTTGAACAAGAATACCACTGGAGCCGAAACTGGAATCCACAACATCACAGCTTTTAGTGAACACTTCTTTAAAAAATAAAGACTCTCCTATGCGATCTTTTTCGCTATCGGGTGAGGTCATGTTCAAAATTTTCCTTTTTCTCAGAAATAAAAAAAATCTACCTGCAGAAATCAATCTCTAAAACTTATATGTGCTTTAGAAAACGTTAATTTCTATTATATATATATTCCAAAATCAACCCTTTCCAAAGCGACCTTCCTTGCGATCAGGTGAGGTCATGCTCAAAATTTTTTAAAATAAAGATTTTTACACCTGGAGGAAACGATGTGGTGAAGGTGCTATACTTGTACTTTGTTCAACCGATCCTGACTCACTTAATTTTGAGTGATGTGAAAATGCGGGTGGCATTCAGAAAACCAGAAGAAATTCTCTTTCAGACGATCGCCAAACGGCCTTTCAAAAAAGGCATCTTCATGCGCGTCCGGGGACCTGCGATTTTCGGCAAGTATTTCCGCAAAAATCACAGAGAAATCGAATCCCCCGGCCGCCCATGAAGATCATTTTTCCAAAATTTGATTTTGTATCCAAAAGATAGAAAAATGTTTTTAGTTTTCTGAATGCCGCCCGTACTTGCACAGCTCTTAGAAGTAAGCGAGTTATTTTCGTTTTTGTAGAATCACTCCAATTTTTTCAAACTGAAATTGTTACGATCGGTTGAACAAAGCACAGGTATAGCACCTTCCAATCACATCGACGAGCCATCGACCAGTGAACCATCCCTCTTGATTACACTGAAAATAGCTCCAGATGAGCTGCGTTATTTGTTATGTATCAACCAAAGATTAAGCTTTTGTAAGGCTACATCTCAGCACTAGACATCGTTTCCTTCAGATGCATTGAAAAAAATTTGAGCAAGACCTCGTCTGATCACAAGGAAGATCGCTTAGGAAAGACTCGATTTCTTGAACAAGTGCTAAATAAAAACTGCGCTATGGTGAACAGCTTCAGTGGTCGCCTTGTTCAAAAAATATTTTGTTTTTGGGAAAATCCAGGATAGGAAAATCACTGTCGGATGAAAGGTTGCGGCCTGATTTTTTCTTGCTACAAATTGATGGTTAAATTTTGGTAAGATCCATTTTCAACTTCAGTAGTTACATCTCTCAACTAAGAAATGTGTCGCACCGTCACTGCGAAATTTGAGCAACAATCGACCCTTTTCAGTTATTTTGAGAACAGCTTCAAAAAATGTATTATTTAATCTTAGAATAACTACTCGAATTTTTGTTAGATACAGTTTCAAGTCCAAGTGACATCTGTTTTTTGTAGAAGCTCCTTCCGTAAGTGCTCAGGATGTCGCCATTCCGGTGCCATGCCGGAAAAATCTTTATTAATTTATTTGCGTCAAAACGTTATTAATTAAATACTAATGATTATTTTTTCACTTTTTCTAAAATTGTTTGCAACAGAATAGACAACTTAACATTGAAATCCATCGACTTCCTCAGGTGAGGGGTGAGGGGGGGGGTCGTACCAAGACCCTTCTGGAAGGGGGATGGTCGTAAATTTTTGGCAAAAATCGCAGCCCAAGCCTGAGGCTGATGATACATCTCGTGACATGCATATCTTCTCAAAGTTTTACTGCGACCTGGAATCCTTTCCTTGTGATGTTCGAACCACAAAGCTCCATCATACGGAAATTGTTCTTGTCCGCTGCCGCGACAGCCGCCTTACAGCCTTTAGCTTTTAGAAAACGCGTAATAGCCGTTTCGTAGATGTTTAACATTACACTTTTCTCTCTAGATAAATGTGCAATGTTAAGCCATCTGCCAGATCCTAGGATGAGGCCCATGAACAAAGTCTGGAGCATCCAAAACAGTGAAAGAGCGGCAAATTTCTGATTGACCTAAAATATCGCAAACCACTCCGCTACTTGGGTTCAATTAAGGAACAAATTTTGATTATAAAATCTGAATTAGTAAATCTAACAAATTAGAGTGTAAAATAAATAAATGCGAAAATTAATCAGTTCGTATCGGCAATTTCCTTCAGGCGAATCACTTTGTTATAACATTCTCCCGGAGGCTCGTAAGCAACATAAACGTTCACTGAGCCCCCAATAACACCTGGCCAACTTCACCCTAGGCAGCAAATTCAAGCCCTGTCGTTAGTTCGCTATACCTAGTCCTCCCCGAACATGTCAGCATGGTCTGCAGACATGCTAGCGTGGGAAACTGGCGGCGGTCTCGAGCAGCTGACTGACTCTACCCGTTCTGTCTGGCAGTCGGTTCGCAAGCAACTGTTGAGACAGTCCGCGATCCAAATCGTCCGCGGAAATAAGCGGGCGCAATCGCAGCCGCGCTGCGGCTAACAATGGAGACGATAGCCGTAGCGAGAGATTCCTGGGACACGGGCAGCCTCCAAAACAACGCTCAACAGCGCATTTCCAAACGAGAACAACCGCACGCATCTGAGCGCGCCATCTATGGCTTCACTGGCAGTGAGGCGATACAGCTCGCCCTGCTGTAGCGGATTCGGAAGGGCTTTTAGAGGTGCAGAAACCTCTGTCCTCTGTCTTACAGCCTAATAAAATCAATAGTTGTGCTCTCTACGTAAGCAAAAAGTGGTGTTTGTCGGAAATTGGTTACAGAATCCGCAAATCAATGAGTTACAGTTATACGACAAAAGCATTCAAGACGACGAATGCTATGGAACGTCCGTTTTTCGGTGATCACCAGACATTTTTAAAATAACACTTTTCTTCCTACGTAATGGTATTAAATCCCCTACCATATCCCTTACCAGGTCCTCGTGGAATGAAATCGCTAAACAAAGACTGGAACGCCATTTGAGTAGTAAACGAAGTTTTGTTATTGAATGATATTGATACATTCAAAACACTAAGACAGCGTTTAATTACTGTTTGGCCTACAACACTGCTAACCTTGTTAGCTATTTAGGCTCAATCAAGAAACACGTTAAAAACAAAAGTGGTGAAACCAAAAGTTTAAATTTTAAAATAACTGGATTTTAGAATAAATGTAAGCATCAAAAAGGCCGTCACTGTCGAATTAGACATCCTACCCTTTTTCTTGGCAGCTTGTTGGTCACGTATCCTATGCGCTGGTTGATACTGACACTCCTATGTAGGTAGTACACATTTTATCACCCACACTTTTATACGCTTCGGATTTTTGCAATAGAGTGTTCCAACAAACTTCTAGAATTGGTAGTGCTCCCGAATTGTTCACCTGAATTTGCCTGTCAGCCAGGCTGCACCTATATTTAAAAAAGTTTCTGTTTCCCAACATTTTTGCTGACTTTTTCATCCCAAAAAAAAACTAGATTGATCTAAACGCTTTCGCTGTTTCAGCATTTTGCATGTAGAATGTAAAACGTGGAACCCGGCTTCCACATTTTAACGCATTATGAAGGAAAGAGATGGGGATCGATGCTCAGAACTTGGACAAAAGTTCGAATAGTAATGCAATGCTTGGCTGGTTGCACCTTCAACAGTGGCAATGAGATGATGCAGATTCTGAAATTCTCCCACTCAGAATGCAAGGAGAACTGCTCAGTGCACCAGCGAATGAGATTTCTTTCTCGAAACAGTTCTTCTCATTATTGAGGTGTAGGTGTAAAATATGGATTTGCTCAACGATATGAGAAAAACCTCCGTCACACAAGAGCCTGCTTTCCCAATCGACCTGAATTAGGTTCTTCATAATCCTTAGTTGTTACGATGTTTCGCAGTCTATGATCACCTCTTCTATTCATCGACATGTTTCCCATCTACAAGAAGTATTGAATAATCCTTGCAGTAATCAAAAACTTGCTGCAAGCACGTGATCGTTTTTAAGTGAGCTTAAGTTCGGACAAGGAAAATTGTAAATCTTCTGAAGCAAGCAAGATCCCTTACGCCGCAACCGTCACCCTATTTCGAGCCACCTCAATTTTCACCCGCAAGCGATTGAGGCTTCAAGCCGCACTGTTTCTGCCTCATTGAGAAGAAAGTGGCGCCTGGTCGAGCTGGCGGTTTCTCATTTGATTAGAGATGTTACTTGTGCAAAGTTGTACAGAACAGAAAGCCACGATTATTTACTTTATTCTTGCTAAACCTCATCTGCAAAGTGCATCTTAGTATTTCACCTTTCTACTTTTGTGAGTTCTTCAGGTGCTCTTTACTTTGGTATCTTGTTATGGAGCTGCTTACTTTTTGTTGTTTTTCCGTTGCGTTTTTTTTTTTGTTCAGAACTAGATCTGTCTTTTGTTTTACTTTATGACGTGCATAATGTTATGCGCACCCTTGAGTGCAATAAATAAATAAATAAATAAATAAATAAATAAATAAATAAATAAATAAATAAATAAATAAATAAACCTCTACCGTGAGCAGCAAATCTGATTAACTGAAACAGCCTGTGAAAGTTTAAGCAAGAACTAGTGCATCAAAAATTGAGCTGCTTTTATTCATCTATAAATATGGGATACTCTCGGCTAAAAACGTTCCAAACATTTTGGCTAACTAGAGATCTACCGGAAACGCCACAACCGGTCGACCATCCCACATCCTTTAAGGTCGGTTCATAGACGGCGACCGGAAGCATTAGTGGAATCGTGTGCTATGAGATTCAGTGGCTTGCGAGATTCAGATCCAATCGGTGCTAATTATGAATAGCTCCTTAGCGGTTGTTCCTTCTGTACCATGGTGGCGATTGAAGGTGAATTAGCAATAAGAAATCAAATAATAAAAAATAAAAAACAACTAGAAAGAATAAGGAATTAAAACTTTAGCTTTCCTATGTATTGTCACTTTGAGATAATACATAGGAAAGCTACGTGTAGAAACCGGTCATTCCTCTCACGGATAGCCTAAATAAGTTGCACTGGCATACATGTCAAACTATTTGGTTGGAAACTAGGTCTCTGACGTTTTTAAACGTTTTCTTCTGCATTTCGCTGAAGGTTTTTTGCATAACGTTATATATAATTTGAAAGAGAATAATTGGCTCTCTCAGATAAAGTATTTTTCTTTTTCTATGTCAAATTGTTTCCTAATTATGAAAATGAACGAAAACAGCCAACACACGTTCTTCTAGAGCAAGTCATCCTCTTTCAAAAGGTGGTGCAAGAAATCTCAAACCTAGGCAGAGAGTAGGAGCTGTCAGCGAAGGTCATTTCTCCTCCTTGACCTTCTACTTTATTGACTTAAAAATTGACCAAAGTCAAAATGGAAGTATAACATTGTGCAAAGGACATTCAGCTAAATCTAGAATAAAATGCAAAAAATGGTGGCGCGTGGTTTCTAACCTAATAAAAGCCATCGCGACACACCATGCATATATGCAAGTATAATATGTACAAGGCGAGATCTCTTTCTCAGCTGAGGACTTTAAATAAAATAAAAAGGATAAAGGACGGCGTTACTCAATCCCTTCTGGGATGCGCCAGCGCATTCTACTTCTACGGGATGTCGTGGAGGCGACATGAATGCGTATTTGGCCATACAATGACTTGCGGTGGCCAGCCGATGAACAAGTCAGCGCTTTATCCTTCCCAGACAAGTCTGGTACCAATTGACCGACCCCGGAGGGATGGAAGGCTTGGTTGGCCTGGGCGGGAAATCCGAACCAGGAACCTGGTATCGGGTGCACGCGACAGTCGCGCCTCCTCCGACTGCGCTACACGCGCCCAGGACTTTAAATACAGTTGGATTAGTCTACTGACCTAGAGGTACATATGTGATAGGGAAGTTGATGAATTTTCATTTCATTGCAATTTCTCCTTTTTCAGTGAAATGAGATGAAAGTGAAAGTCGTGGAACTGATTTCTATCTGAGCTGACACGATGTGGAACATTTCTTGAGCAGACTTTCATATAATTTACTCTGTCGAATATATACATGTACATATGTGTAGTATATATAATAATTTCCAATCGTCTAAAGAGATCAGTGGAAGAAAAGCTCACGAACTTTGTTTAAAGCTTTCGTACCCCTAGATTACAAAGAAATGTGACTAGATCTCTATTTCCTCGAACAGGCAAGTAGATGTTCAGTAACTAGCTACGACCGCTTTCACGCTGGCGGGGTGCCATCCACATTTCCGAAGGACGCAGCCGTGCCTTCTGTGAACGTAGGAAGACGAAACAACATTCCCTCACTGGCGGTACATGTACTTCTCTCCTTTGACCAATTTTGGAATGGTAGAAAGCGTGACCTCTGGGAAATTTATTGGTGCGTAGGTGAAGGTTATCGCACCCTTGAGTCCCGTCATTTCAGCAAATCCCGATCTGCAGATGAAGTCACTTGACTTCTTTTTAAGTGAGGGGAACTAGTGGAACGATGTTACACTAAACCCGTAGTCAAGCCTTTTTCGAATAGCCTGCATTCGGTTCATTAAACCATTGTGCTCAAAAACGAGCCTGCAGCGCTTCAATGCTTCGTTACACTGTGTTTTGAATAAAACACTGTTTTTTGCGACATATTTGGGTTAGGTGAACGCTGAAATATGCTCCACTTGTCGGAGAGTGTTTCGGTCGTTTTTGTGGCAACAGAAAAGGTGGCATACTCACTTGCGCCTTTAGACGCCTGTTCGAGTGCAGCCGGAAACCAGTTGCCTTCGGACGCCTGATTGAGCACGCCAACACCTGTGCCGGTCAACTGCAGCGCGCCTTGAGCGAGCTGGTACACTGAAAGTTCGCACAATGTTCGACGGGGAGCATTCTCGCCGCTGGTGGCACAAAATGCGGCACAAATCTGTTTGGTGGATGAAATCTTCTCGACCGCCCATTCCAACTGGGTTGCCCCGTACAACGGCCGGCGACAAGCAAATGCGACCGGTGCTGTGGCGGACGACTTCTCGTCGTCGCTGTCATCTGACGCGCGTGAGCGACGAAAAAGTTGGTTTCAGTTTTTCATCCGTAAACTATACGTCTGCTCTCTACGAGTGCTGTGTTGGAATCGATTTCATCCCTCAAACACATGTGTACGATGTGAAGCAGAAACCAACGTTGTCCGATCTGTGATAGAGCCCCGACGGCTGCTGGCGCTGCGGCCGAACCGGCACTGGCCGCACCTGTAAAGGTCGTCGTTCTCGCTGATGCATTCATTCATCGCGAGGAGAAGGGAGGAATTGCCGACGAGGTCGTTCCCTCATTCGAACTCCTCCGTCATTGAAATGCCCGAAACGGGACGGATTTCAGACGGCAGTCTCATCCTGTGCATTGTTTGCAACTCCGGAGGCGGAGGAATGAGAGAACGGCCAAAAACCTCGATCCGCTTCCGTCACTGACCTAGCGCTGGGCCTAGGCCCGACCCAAGCAGAGACGTGGCTATCGAGGCGATCTCGGCGAACTGTCCATTGGATAGCCGCACAAGAGCGGTGAATATTATCAGAGGCCACATGCCTGCAAGCAAACGGTGTAATTAATTCAGTTCCGGGGCTGACAGAACTGAGCAAAGCCTGCTCGTAAGCGATCTCGTTGGACGGTGCACATTTCCAAGGCGGCCGAGTGAATGAGTATCGAACGAAAAAGGTCACATCATAACACTACATGTTTGCAGGTTTGTTTCAAGGTAAGCCCTCGATAGAGTGACGCAGGAATGCTTTCTCAGCTGTATCCCTAAGAGTTAAAAGAGATACACACGACGGTGCAAATTGAAGCGCCCTAAAGGTAGCTTACACCGATGTGTTCTCCCGTTTTTTCACTCATGATTTCGAACCACTGGCACACGTAGAAGAGCAAAAATTGCCTTCTTCGCCAAAAGCTGGATAGCACGCTCTAATTAAAGAAAAAGAATGAGGGAACGCAGCTTTCACTTCAGAGATATGAACATTAAAAAAGGGAAAATGAACGACGAAAACGGGAAAGTGTGAACGACAAGATTAGAAAACATTCAGGAGAAGCAAAATACATGCAAGATAGGCCTTCTGATCAACAAGAGCGTATCTGATCTTTCGGCAAACCTTCCACTCGTTTCATTTAAGAAGTGTTTCTGGATCACCATGCAGCAAGCAATCGGCACTAGCTGAATGAAAGAGTTCTTAATTATGGCATTTTGAAATTTAGCAAATATATCACTGCAAAGCGTTTACCAATGACATTTTATCTGTAGAAATGGTGTGTATCTGGATTAGCATTGGTATCCAAACACATACTCGTCCACAGACACAACACCAGCAGCAATCGCTACGTTGCAAGGCGAACCTCGGTTTGCTAGCACGTTTTGGGGTACTTCCAGTGACCCCCAAGTGATGGCATTACTTAACGCTGAGTAGGCAATATAGCTGCTCAAGAACCAAATCAACTGTGCAGGAAATCTCACACTTTCATGCGGCTCCATTAAACTATTAGATATATTCACAAAAAGGCCATTCAATAGCAAGCTATTGAATGGTCTTCTTGAGCATTAACCTCACTGCTATTCATAACAGGATCAGCATTAACTACGTAGCATGTCCCTTGTTAAACACAGGCTCGCTTCAAATAGCTCGCTTAGTGCTGAAACTTGCTCAGTAATATTCGAAAGCTGCTGATTAATTAATTACGTCCGGACCGCTGAAAGAGATATGGAACCAAAGAAGACGCCGAAAATCAAGGAAGGACTAAGCAGCCAAACATTGCCACAGGAGATGTGCTGTTACCATCAGCTCCATGGAGAGGGGTGCGCAGCTGGAAACGTAGCAAGTGCGGGGCTCGCAGTGAAAAACAGTGACTGGAAGCAGTCGTGGACGAACAGGCCGTGCGGATTCAGAGGCTTGTCGTGGGTCATCAGAAGCGCTCCGAGGACTGTGGATCGATCCGGCCGGCCACATCTTCGGCTTACAGTTCGGCGGATAAGCTTCGACGGCGCATGGCGAGCCTCCCACAGTGTCCGCGCCGCCCACCCTCGGCCGAGTGTGCGCGTGCGTGGGACTGGGACCGAATCAGGTTCTCGTCGTGCTGGGAAAAGCAGTCCGCCACTGGAGATGCTGCAGCTACGTGGAATCCGAATTGCCTAACTGTTCTAACTGGCCGTGCGCGTCTCATGCTTCTCTTGTCGGGCACTTGTCGAGGATTCGCGGCTAGCACGGCTTCGGGAATTATCTTATCTCACAACGTGTCCGGCGACGGCTTGGCTTGTTCGGGCTGGTCACCTCGATGGATGACATGCCTGTTTACATCTCAAGCCGTGCACACTCTGCTGTACTAGGAATGCTAGGAACAGCTCACCGAGCGCGGATGGGGGGAAGGCTTGCTGGGCGGGAACCACGGTCCAGGGTATATGCGATGGTCGCCGCCTACTCCGATTGCTCGACGACGCGCACTAAGAACGAATAAAGGTGGATTTCAAAAATTTAGTCAAAAAAGGCTAGAAAACCCTTGAGATGTTTGTATTTCTTAATAAGTCGTATTTTTTTCAGTGCGTCCAAAACTGCTTGAAGAGAATCAACTTCGTTTCTTAAAGTTATGGAATTGAACATTAAATTTTTTAAATGATGATTGTTTTACGGGCTAAAAATGAAGATTTTCTGCCGGCAGATTTGGAGTCGGCGAGAGGCTTCCAGCATTATTTTTCAAATTTTTTTCCAGGAAGTCATGGAAGCCACAGTTTTCTGCTTGAAGCAGCGATATCTACATCCAAAGTTTTACTTTATAAAATAAAGCGCTAATTACTAAGGATGACTCAAGTGTTTTCCCTACAAGGTTTTTTGAAACGCTCGGACTTGTCACGGAATTAATCTTCTCACCTCTGCAGAAAACAGTAAAAGAATGTAAAAAATAACCCTACAAAATTTTAAAAAATACTCTATAAAATTTTGAGCCACAGTTTGACACACAGTAATAAAATCTTTTTTCTCCTGAAACGATCTTCTGTATGAACAGGGGCACGATTTGCATCATTTACCGAAAAATATCGACCCCACTAGTCAGATAGAAGCTGTTATTTTTAAAACCTGCTTATAAATTCAAAGAATCTCCTTTATTATGGTTTTTGAAGCTTTGTGAATTTTTGAAAGGCTTCAAAAAATCTCCGTTCAAGTGCGGCAACAGCGTTCTCCGATTTCGTCGATTGTATGCGAAGAATGGATGAAATTGGACCCTACAAAATTTCAAGCCCTGTATATCATACGGCAAAATACAACCTTCTCCGCTGCGATGTCGACATGATTAGGGGAATTGCATATAAAATTCTAGTTTTTCATGAAAACAAAATTATTCAATAACCGCAGCGGACCTCCTATACAGTTAAAATTCTGTCAAAAAATTGAATTCCAAGTTTTGGTCAATGCACAGTGAAAAAATCATGACTTTCTGGATTGAACAAGATGAATCGACCTGCGGTTGACCAATAACGTCGTTGGAGCGACAAACAAGCTGTTAAAAAAGTGTATTAAAATACCCTCCTTACCACGAAAGAACCAATTTCCAAAAGAGCGGTCTTCATGCGCGGCGAAGGGGGTTCGATTTCTGGTCGATTTCGTGAAAATACGTGCCGAAAATCGTACCTCCTCCCGCCGCGCATGAAGGCATCTTTATTGAAAACTGATTCGTAATTGGTAAGAAAGCATGTTTCCTCTATTTTTTAAAAAGCTAGCGAAATTTTTGAATCTCGAAAAATTTTATGATCAATTTTGTGAAGTCCCGAACTCGACCAGCCGACCCTTCACAGGCGTCACTGAAGGGATTTCACAAAAATATTCATAACTCGTCTTATCTGACGAAATTCAAAAAATCCGCAAGCTTTCAAAAATTAGAGTAAATATGCTTTTTTACCATATAAGAATCAGTTTTTAATAAATACGTCTTCATGGGCGGCGGGAGAGGTTCGATTTTCGGCACGTATTTTCGCGAAATCGACCCCCGCCGCGCGTGAGGACCCCTTTCCTGGAAATTGGTTCTTTTTAAAAAGCTGGTGCGATTTCCAAAACTAGAAAAAACTTACCGAGATATGATAATTTTTGTGAACGTCCAATTTTGTCGCTCCAATGACGTTGTTGCAAGATCGACCACAGGTCGATTCATCCTGTTCAATATATGATAGAAAGCCATGATTTCCCCGTGATTTTTTAAGACCTCAGGGGTGATGTACCTGTCATGTATGAGATACCGTAAGGAGCATCACGGGGAAGCTTGAAGGCCACTGTGCATCACGATGAAGGAACACGTAGACGGCCTCAGAGGGTCGATCCGCCGAGCACTGGGTTCAGTGAAACGTCGGCGCCCTGATCCAGCTGGCTGTCACGGTCCTTGCACGTGAGAGCGACTTGCCTGCGCGGAAAACCCTCGAGGCATTCTGGACCGCTTCTCAGAACCGAAAATTAATCGAAAAGACGAGTGCGCGGCTATGACGCAAGAGCTGGCACTGTTTGCCGACTTCTGCGGGTTTTGACCATTGGTCATGCCCTAGGAGGTCCTTGGGATGAGTGGCTCTCAGCGACTGGTGGAGCTCCTCGGCTTCGGTCGTTTCTCAACATCTCTTTTGATGCACATTTGAACCTCTTTTTGCAGGAGGAAATGTATCTTGAGCAGTAGTTCCTCGAGTGTTGTTCCATCCAGGATCCGAAGAAAGTGAAACCGCTGAAAAATAAGCCCAATAAGGTGCTGTAATAATCTTGCTGCTCAGCTTCACAAAACCGGTATTTCAGCATGGAAGGCTGCGTTAATCAGAAGTCGGATACCTTTTACCTCCTTGTTTTGACTAATGATGGCCAGTTTTGGATAGAAGATAGTCTGAAGTCTAGCGTTTAACATCTTACTACATATATTCCGCTCCCCTCCGAGATTCGACACGCCATCTCGTCGGTGAAGAAACGTACATACATCTCCCGATCCCTACAGGATCAGACCCGATCACCTGAAGATCTCCCGCCAGCGCTCATCAGCACCAGCACCCTGGCGCGGCTCTTCACATGCTACTTGTTGGAGTGCAAGATTCCACCTCAGTGGAAGACCAGCAAGACCGTCTTGCTCTACAAGAAGGGAGCCGTGTACGGCATTGGCAACTATCGCCCAATCTGCCTGCAGTCCGTAGTCTACAAGCTGTTCACTCGAGTGAATAGGATCAGCAGAACGCTGGACGAAGGACAGCCATGGGAACAAGCAGGATTTCGGAGAGGATTCAGCACATACACAGCATTGCGAAGCTCATCGAACTATCGCGAGTAAAAGCTGCTGCTATGTATGTCTTACGTTCATCGATTTGAAGAATGTATTCGACTCCGTCGAAACTGAAGCGGTCGTCGAAGCCCTGCTCACTCAGGGCATTCATACTCAGTACATTAGAGTCCTTCGGGAGCTGTGTAGTGGATTCACGACCAAGATTTCACCACTCTACCAGGACGTCGTCATTGAAGTAAAGAGAGGGGTTCGGTAAGGGGATACCATATCCACGAAGCACTTCAGTGCAATCCTCGAAAAAGTCATTCGCGAACTAGAATAGGAAGACGTGGGAGTGAATGTCGACGGCCGGTAGCTGCACCATCTCCGCTTCGCTGACCACATCGTGCTCATAACACTGAGCATAAGTCAAGCGGAGCGAATGCTGGCCGACTTCGATCGTGTATGTGGGAGCGTTGGACTGCAGCTGAATCCTACGAAGACGATGTTGTTGAGGAACGAACAAGTTTCTGATGCCCCATTCTCGCTTAAAGGAACGAAAATCTCCGAGGGCTCCAGCTACGTGTATCTGGGTCGCGAAGCCAACATGGCCAACGACCTAGCGCTAGAGCTGGGCAGGAATACACGATCGGGCAGTTTCAAGAGCGTCGAAGAAGTCCTGACGAAGAAACGTGCGCTTCCTTGCTCACCTATTCGATTCCACTGTTCTTTCTGCCCTAACATACGCCTCAGAGACCTGGGCTATACGAAAGTAGGATGAACACACGGTAAGCGCCGCCCAGCGTGGAATGGACGATGCTCGGAATGACAAAACTCACGCAACTGAAGGAAGGTATCGGATTTCCGAGCTTCGTCGAGGTTCAAAGATCAGAGACGCTGTCGTATGGGCCAAGTCGAAAAATCGAAAATTAGGTGGGCCCTGAACGAACGATACGACGCTCTTATTGTCCCTTGAGTGAGGAGCACTTTGGCACGCGACAGGGACGAATGGAGACGTTGCTGGCGCCCGCTCGAACAACTCGATGATCGACTGGACGATAGGTGATACAAGTGATTTTGGTCCATGTCTACTTTCGAAAATCAGCAGTGCTACAGCTTTTTTCGGGAAAACTACCCTACGAAACTCATTCTGAATCGAGCCTGATGCAGAAAAGACCCCCTTCAGTTCAAAATTTCCCGAAGTAGAACAAAAGTGCATTAACTTCAGCTGCGCCAGGTGAGGTTAGTCAGGTATCGTAATAAGGTTAATCCAGCACTTCAGTAGATTTGTGGATGTATCCAGCGGGTGGTAGCTGAACTTCTTCAGCTCCTCATAACTGGAAGAAACTAGTTAGATCCCGTTAAGACATTACAAGTAACATATCAAAAAGTAAAAGCAGGATCTATCCTCGTCCGGAGGGCCACACAACTAAAAAGTATTATTGTAACACATTCACTTGAGACATACCGAGCGGCTCCTACAGATCAACATAGGACCCTAAACAAGAAAAATCACAAAGAAAAAAACGAAAAATTGCATTTGATGCGTTTGTAAGTCGGCAAATTTGTGTGCCCTCCTCACTATGTTTGGTCTTGGTTACAACATGTCAGGAGGCAGTCAGCAGGCGGTATGCGGCTTCATGCGCCTTATTCACCGTGTTAGATCCTGGTCTTTTTGGTTTGTTCGTTCGTTTTGGTTTCTTTTAGGCCCCAACTCGTTCTCTAGGAGCCGCTCGGTAAGTCAAATTCATTTTGTTACCTGCTTTTTAGTTGTGCGGCCCCCCCCCCCCCCCCCCCCCGACTAGGATAGATCCTAAAAACATTATGTCATAAAGGTCAAAGATGACGTCAATCAATCCTTATTTGAGATAAGCCACGCGTTACACTTCTTCGGGAAATCGTAGAGGCAATTTGTGTGCGAGTCATTCACCAATCAGTTTATTCAGCTGGCTACCAGTTGGTCGACCGCGAAGCGATTGAAGACTTTGCTGTTCTGGGAGAGATCCTAACCAAGAACTTCGAATCGCAGTGTACGCGACAAATGTTGCCTTCTCTGGTTGCGTCATCCCGCGACCGTCATATCCTAAATAGAAACGATAAAGTTCGGCTCTAGTCAATTCCTTTGAAGGATGCGCTACGCATCCTGCTCCCATCCCCTTCTTCTAAATGTTATAGCGGTGACAACTTGAATGCGTATTTGGATAGTACAGCGGCTAGCGGCGGAGTCCACACGATGGACGAGTCAGTTTTTTATCATTTCCTGAGAGGTCTGCTACCATTTCACTGACCTCGAGGAGGCGGCAATCTTGGATGGTTTGGTGGAGAAATAAGAATGAAAACCTTTGAATCGGGGTGCATCGAAAAGCTGCTACCTCCAGCTGCGCTACCTCTCACCGATATCATAGATATTAAAGAATATTAAGCAAAATCTCAGCAGGGCGCTTTTTCCACCTTGATAACACCAGTCTGCAAACTCATGTCACAATCGAAAGTTACAGCAGCGCAACAGGAGGTGCGCCCGCGTCTGTTAGGAGGCGTGGCGTCAGGAGTATAGTTGTGCTCTCGCAAAATTTTCGAATATTCGAATGGTTTCGAATACCCGCAATTTTCGAGCATTCGAATTTCGAATAGATTCGAAAAACGCGATTTTTTTGAACATTCGAATTCGAATACATTCGAAAAACGCGATTTTTTGCACATTCGAATTCGAATGCATTCGAAAAATGCAATTTTTTGAAAATTCGAAATCGAATACATTCGAAAAACGCGATTTTTTGAACATTCGAATTCGAATACATTCGAAAAACTCGATTTTTTGAGCACTCGAATTCGAATATCGATTCGAATATTCTATTCGAATATTCGAATATTTTCGAATGAAACATTGGGTTACAGAAAGGAAAAATACATGGCTGGTGCTTTGATGGCAATGACCAATAGACGGTTTACCCTGACGTAGTAGGAAATTTACATTCGTTTGCAAAGCGCTTAACGAAGTTTTAATGGAATGATCTTTCCGCCGAATTCTTCTATGCCTGAAAGGATGAAATATGTTACGGGTCATCAAACCAAACAACACGTTCTTAAAAAGTTTAGTTCTGTTTCCTGGTCGACTGATAAATAGATTCCAAAGGCCATACCTTACCTTAGCCCAATAAAGGACCAGGTGAAATCGTACGGGATATAGCAGGTGTATGGTGAAGCGCTTACCTTTGGTTAGAATTACTGGGACTTACATACGGGCATCCACCTTTTCGGCTTACCATGGGACCCCTTCGCAAGGAACCCCTGGAAACTCTCAATGAAACTATTTGCTTCATCGGAGACAAAGGTCATCATGATGGAGATCTTCGAAACCGGAAGGTGCCATCTGCTTCTCCTTTTTATTCACATTTTCTAAGAAACATGAAGTGTACATAAGAAGTACCTTAGAGTTATGCGTATCCCTGAGAAGTCTTGAGTGTTGTTTGTGAATTATTTTTGATGGCATCGGAGAGTGCGGAAACTTTATAGGTCTAAATGATCTCCGTAATTGAGAAAAGTGGTCGTTGAATAGATATGTATAATATAATAGCTGCCTCCTCTACAGTGCTTACATAACGATTGTTCAAGCCGAAAACTTGGCCGCAGTTGACCCCACTCTCAACAAAGTCAGACCTATAGTCAGCTCGGGCGTACGAATAAAATAGCATGGCCTGTTTCCTTTAAGTTTCTTTTAAGTTTCCTCAATGAGCGCCTCCGCGCAATACATTTCAGCACCAAGCCTTTTTATGGAACCGCCTCTTTAGCGCTCTTTGCGCCACGTTTCAAAGTTTCAATACTTTACAATAGGAGCCATTTTCTTGCTCTACAGTCTGCACCATGCAACAGATTGGGTTTTGTACAGCTGATAGATCCCAGGAGTATATATGCTGCGCAAAAAGGGAAAGTTTGTTATAATTACCACACTATACAATAAAGCGCTAAGAGCTATTGATCGGCGCCACGCAGAAATTAGTCATAGAATAGGTGAAAAATCGGAGAAAGTTAGTCATAAAATAGCGAAAAATACCCAAAGGGCTTCTACGTGCTTGGGGATTCAGAGGACGTGCCGAAGGGGTCGTCCAACGTGTCTAGAGATCCAGAAAACGTGCCGTACTCGTCACCCAACGTGCATGTGGATTCAGAAGACGTACCGAAGTCGTCGTTCAACGTGACTGGAGACTCAGATATCGCCGACCGTCACTTAACCGTCAGAAGATTATGCCGATGTTGAGAAGAGCAGTGGCAGTGGGGGGGGGGAAGGTTCTGGATGGCTTCATACCGCAAAACTACTCACGTGATCTTAAGGAAGGTAGAGCAGGGTTGGAACATAACAAGGTTCTTAAATATTGCCTTTTGTACTGCTAGGGAGAGAAGAAAGCAGAATGAGCAGAGCAACTGGTTTGATATGATTGTCCTTACCTTAGTGATACTGCAACATCGCGCGAAGCACGCAAGTGCGAGGCACGCCGATAGGGGTGACGGATATACATATATTATGGGCACCAATATTTTTGCCATTACTTTACATCAAGAACTGAAGAACAGTGGTGTCGCATTTTTGCTGTCCTGCCGATATTTGAACAACAACATATCCTATGTGCGACATAAGGTGAAATGGACAAGTACTTTCGGGTTATAGACAGCCAATCCAGGACCAAGAAGAGCATAACCGAGAAACATTGAATGGTCTGACTACTTCTTGTCGATGCGACCTTCTGGTTGTCCTGGTTATATATTTTTGGGTGTTTCTGGCGCTCATAATATGCCTCTCTCTGTGTCGCTTTCGGACAGTCCGCTGCTCGATAGCATGGTTCAACTAGCTGGACATGCTCTAAGGACGGGCGTGGGAAGGTTAACGACTTTACCGATTTGCAGGTATTTTTCACTAAATTTCTTCAATGGAATTTCTAGATTTGAATACCGATGCTGAGTTGGGATACCTCGTTACTTTAAGGGGACGGTCAAGAGGTACACCCGCCCCCCGCTGGGGGCGTGCGATCTCCTCTCACCCCCTTGCTCACCCACTCCCAACCCATAGGCTTCACCGAGAGTCTGACGGCTGCCTTACGAAACATTTGACACGCAAAACAAAAGTTTCCGGCCCGCAGAACAGCGGTTGTACCTCCTGACGCAACGCCTCCTAACAGGGGCGGGCGTACCTCCTGTTGCGCTGCTGTAACTTTCGATTGTGACATGAGTTTGCAGACTGGTGTTATCAAGGTGGAAAAAGCGCCCTGCTGAGATTTTGCTTAATATTCTTTAATATCTATGATATGGGTGAGAGGTAGCGCAGCTGGAGGTAGCAGCTTTTCGATGCACCCCGATTCAAAGGTTTTCATTCTTACTTCTCCACCAAACCATCCAAGATTGCCGCCTCCTCTAGGTCAGTGAAATGGTAGCAGACCTCTCAGGAAATGATAAAAAACTGACTTGTCCATCGTGTGGACTCCGCCGCTAGCCGCTGTACTATCCAAATACGCATTCAAGTTGTCACCGCTATAACATTTAGA
>OX375870.1:66742508-66892065 GCA_947359475.1 Heligmosomoides polygyrus bakeri
TGCAAACTCGCCGTGCTGATCTTCCGCTAAAACAGGCCTGCCATCATTCCGTTGACCTCCAAAAACAGCCTCCGCTTTCAGAACGAGTAGAGAGCTGGAGAGAGGTGTTAATCTTACTACGCTTCGTGGCTGAGATGAGGATGTGTTATTACACTTGGACGCTCGTATCGCAAACTTCCCCCTCGAAGGAAGTGATCCAAGCCTTCAATCACGACCATTAACTCTTACCAGTCCATGGATATTTGCGATACAAGCTCACTCGCGGTTGCTGCGGTTACTGCCAAGAGGATACTCCTTCACAGCCACTACAAACACTTTTCCATAAATGCCGCACTTGTCAGCCCGTCCTCTCATCGATCTACGCTTCTAACTCAAATTTGTGGTTGCTGCTCAGCAACAGTTTCTCTGGTCGACAGGTAGCATTGAAGCACGCCAACAGTCAGCGCCACCTCTACACCGGAGTCATCTGTATGGACTGCGGACAACAAAAAAGCTAATATCTTCATTGTAGCAAATATGACAGTATAAAACTACTGCTTATCACAGTGATATCAATCGTCATGTGAATGTCGATGAGTTAAGTGAATCATAAGTAAAGCGCACAGAACCGTTAACGGCTTCTGAAAATGACGAATGTTGATGACTCTATTGAAAAATAATCAATGTGGGCAACAGTATCTGCAAAGGGAGTTAATCACTGTGAACAACACGAAAAGACTATGTGCAGCACACTGAGGTAAGTGTCCATCCTAACTGGCACGTCTCGTAGAACGGGAGCAACATGGACTGTAGAAGATGCCCACGCCTGTCAGCTGAAACTGTGATGTTTACATTTCAATTATGTTCTCAGCTTTGGATAAATTTGCGGCGTGTGGTTGCTAGTGATAGCCCGAGTTTAACCGAATAACGAGCGATGAGATGCCCAGGTGAGGTGTAAACATTTGAACAAGTCAGGTTGTGCTCGGATGCGATCTCGAAGGTTGAGTAGAGTGACCGTTTCAAATTCTCAGAAGTATCTACTTGGACTGCTACAACATTGCCACCAATGAATTTCCTAAATTAACTTCAGATAAAGGTACAAATTGGCTTCGCCTCCCTACTTAATATAACAAACCTTCTTTTACCATATTCGCCTCAAGCTGGACATCTTTCAAGTCAAATTGGACACTTTTCAAACCAAATTTGACACTCTTCTAAGGAAGCTCTTGAAATAACACTCTACTACTACTTCCAAATCAAAGCGAGCGTCTTCCAGATTAAGCTAGAGACTCTTTGTTACGGTTAGAACAATTTTTGTTTGGGGAAAGACTTTCTTTGAAAATTTTCAATTCGCCTTTCCTAATTAGTGGCGACGCTGTTCGAAATTTCAATTTTTTTATTTTCAGGAAAAATAATGGTTTAAATTTTGTTTTAAAGCGCATAAAGGCAGCAATCATTTAGTGTATTAAGAGGAGCGGTCGTTCCATGCATTCGACCGGATCATCTCGATTTTCGATTGATAGTGTAAATGCTGCTTTCTTCAAACAGGTGTGCAAGAATATGTGCATTCTTATAGCTGCTCCTGTTGTACCGCTTAAATCTATGTTACTATGCGCAAACAGAATTTTCGCCATCACTGGAATAAAAATCGCGGCGACCGAGACGAATGCGTAGCTCGATCTCTTCTTTTCATATACTAAATGATTGCTGGTGTCCTGCGCTTCAAACAAAAATTTAATTATTATTTTTCCCTAAAAACAAAACTGCCATAAATTTCAAACAATGTGTTCACTTATTGAGACGAGTGAACTTAAAGAAATCAAAGAATTCAGAGAGCTGTACTGCTTTTCTTGAACAAAAAATTATTCTCACCGTGTTGGAGAGTCTAGTTTAACTTGCAAGACGCTCGTTTCGAATGGGAAGATGTTCAATTTGACTTCAAAAGTGTCAGATTTGCTTAGAAGAGTGTCCAGGTAGAAGTGGAAATTGTATATATCGATTACTAATGTGACGAGCAAACTCCAGCATCTGGCTCTGCTTAACATGACAGGAAAGCCAGTGGTGGAAATTTCACGGTTTCTAGCGAAGAATGGTTATCTAGTGGAGTCCCCGAAATCAGCCCCGAAGGCTCTGCACAAATATTTATACCGCTCCCAGCAAAAGGACAAAATATGTGCACATCATCGCTCGAACAGTGAAGGTTGGTTGACTGACAGCACGGCCTTCGGAGAGATAAGCTTCAAACTGTTCATTTGTGGTCAGAGCGGTGTTTTGAATAGCTCTTTGTATACGGCGGAGATTGGCAATGAAAGGCTATGTAGATCACCAAAAGGAAACACTGCACGAAGATTGAACTTGAACTTACAAACATGATATGAATAGCACCAATAATTGTCGTAGTCCAGGCGAACCCGATCTTCTCCACAGCGAACCCGCCAACAGTGGGACCCATGAACCCTCTGAAACGGGGGAATGAGCCAGAAGATTATAATTCGATGGAACTGCCCTGGTACGTACCCAAAGGCAAACGCTGACTGAAAGACGCCCGATACACAACCGTACGTGTGAAAGGAATCCTCGTAACCGTGTTCTCTGAAAATGAATAACTTAAACTCGAATTCTATTTCTCCGAGTAAACCGCCATTGAATGCAGTAGAACCTCCTCTGTGCGCCTCTTGTACCCAACATCACATCAGCGCCCCAAGGGCGCTATTCACATAGCGATCCGTTATACTGTTTTAGAATACGGGATGGAAAACGTTGCTTCCTTGCTTTTATGTGCCACAAAAATGGAAAGCAGTGGACATAATTGTGGCACATGAGGCACATGTTGTCTGCTTCAGCTTCGGCGCTTTGCCCACGCTCATTCCTCCAAGCACATTTCAACTACTACGACAATGCCGAATTTTTTTGGAAGAGTTCATCAACAACATCAGGTCGTTTGCCGTCAATTTTTTGGAACATTATCTTCTAACACATGCCACGCTGACTCGCATGCTTCTCGAGCATCCAGAACACCACATACGCAGCTAGTAGCTTCCCGCAAAGGCTCCGTGAAGTATCACATTCTAAAACTTTTCCTTTCGTTTCGAGAGGCTCAAACCTTCCATCAAACCACGACCAGCAGTCTCAGCATGAAACCGATGGCCCGGAACTCGGCTAGTACGACGATGCTTAGACTGCACACTTACAAGAGTCACATAAAGAGACATAAAATAACGGGATTTCACTACGTGGTGAAAACCAAAACACGAAGCAAGGCATCTCCTGAGATCAAATTGCCCAATGACTTTTCTAAGTCTTTAATTTGCTTAACTATCTCACGCGTCGTAGTGAAGGCCTCTTTTTAACTTTTCTGAATAAACAAAAGAACTTATTGAAAAAATAACAACCGCATCTTTGAATCGGAGAACCGCGTCGAACTGGGCACTGATCGCCGTCAGTCAGCTCTGACTAGTGCACTATTGTCTAGGACAGCAAATTGGCAATCGGTTGTACCTCACCGATAGTTATGACTTGAAGCCATGAGAATCTTCAAACGCTTTGAAATAATAAAAGAATAAAGACTGGAATGTGAATTCGATTTTTCAAACGCTTCCGAAAATTCGAATGCATTCGAATTCGTGTATTCAAAAAATCGTGCTTTCGAATGCATTCGAAAGCGAGTATTAAGAAAATCGCATTTCTCTAATGCGACTTCTAATGTTCGAAAACTGTGAGCATTCGAAACCATTCGAGTATTCGAAAATTTTGTGAGAGCACAACTATACTACACATGCGTGGTGTGTTATGTATTAGGGGGGGGGGGCAAAAGTAATGAGACAAAATGAAGAAAATCTTTATCTTCTTATAACTCAATTACAACTCAACGATGCTGAGGAATGTATTTGCCATTAAGGGCAAGGACCTTGCTGCCATCGCTCAGCCAACTTCCTGATCCCATCCTTCCAGAACTGCTTGGGCCTGGTGTTGATCAACTGCTCGATATGGTTGTCAAGGACTGCTTGGGTTCTTGTGTCCCTTCCGACTAGGAAGTCCTGTAGGCTCAAGTAGTAGTGGTAGTCGCAGTGGAGCGATGTCCAGCGAATACGGTGGGTGAGGCATGTGAACGTAGCTCAGCTGGCCAAGCTTATCCGTGGTTACTTGTTCCCGATGGGGTGCGGCGTTGTCGAAGAGGAGAACCTTATTGAAGCGTTGCGAATGAATAAGAGCGATTCGCCGGCTCAACTCTTCCATTTCATTCACCATGGCCTTGGAGTTCATCGTAGTGCTCTTGGGAAACAGCTTCCGGTAAACCGATCCATGGGCGCAGACCCAAAAGCTCCGAAGGTGCTTCTCGCCGTGAACATCTCGCCCAACGAAGGTCGGTAACAGGTCACCAGGCCTCACCCAGACTCGCTGATTGGCAGGGATAAGGTAGAAGACGTACTTCTCATCTTGCGTGAATATGGAGTCCAGGCTGCTCGGGGTTGGGAATTGGGCGAGATTTGCGTGACACAGGTCGACTCGTCAGACTGGGGTTTCGGCATGAGACAGGCTGGGGTTTTGGCATGCTTCTGGAAAGAGCGAAAGTGGTAACTTCTCAGGTGGGCTTCAGTAAGTAGCATACAAACATACAAATACGACAAGCACGAAACCGGACTCCATCCACGAGATATATGGACATGGCATGGGGTGTCCCATTACTTTTGGCCCCCCTAATAGAGGAGCGGTTGCGTTCCATAGAAGTGGGGAAACAAAATTTTGTTCCCATCCTATTGCATGAAGCCCGCACAGAATGTATGAAATTCTTGTTCCTTCTGAAGGCAGCAAAATGACACAGAAAAACCACGCAGTTGAAAGCTCTTGAGATCACACAGGCGATGGCTAGCGCCTTCCAAGCAGGTGCTGCAAAGCGGTCAGTTTTGCTAGAGTTAGAAGGAAAGCTTAGAGCTTACAAAGACGAATTTGACTAGAAATGCATAGTTGCTTCCATCACCATATTAGTGTAGTTTATCAACAGGAAATATAGCACGGATTTTTTTTCTGCAAATGTTGTAATGCTCCTATAAAGCGAAAACGTGAAGAATTAATACGATTTAACTCAAAAACTGGCGTTCACAAACATGATAAGGTAACCAAAGTCTTCAAGAAGTTAGAGCGTTATTAGTTGCGAAGAGATTCCTTGATTTTCAAGTGTTTCCACAGAAAATTTCTGCTGTGAGTAAAAAGTTTTCAACCCAAAAAGTCACGACTTTTACTGGTTTACAGGATAAATCTGCACGAGAAGGTGCTGTATTTTCGGGTCGATGCATAGCTATGTGCGGTAGGAAGAATACCCCGAAATAACTGCACCAATAGTAGAAAAAAGATGAGGGCAAAAAAAAACATCACAAACTCACTTAACAGCATCTAGGCAACTTTGAAATGTAGGAATGTACAGTGCCCCAGCAGCAACGCCGAGGATAGCTAGAGAGATACCGATGACAACCAGATTCCTAAAATTCATACTGCTCCATTCGCAACTTTTACCTTGTTGTTTAGATTTGAGGACGCAAACGCTAAAGCCGCTTCGTAGGCACTCATAAGAGTGTCACTAATATGCAAAAGAAGCTACACTACAGAATGAAGAAGCAATGAAATTCTTCCAAGCTCCGTTGGAGCTGGCCGACCTCTTCAGGGCGCAACTAAACAACGTACTTGTTAAAGGGTAAAAATGGCGATGGCCCTATCAGTGCCATGGAGAGAACGGTAGCGGCGGATCCGAAGACCATAACTGACGTTGTGCATTGGAATCTGTCAATAAGAAGACCCCACACAGGAGCCGAAAGTGTGTAGATACCGCCGCAAAGCAGAAACATCAGGCCAACCATCGTCGGCGAGAGATGGAACTGAAAACGGTTGGTTGCATTCCACCCTAGCACATGCCACATAAATAGCACTCGTGGGGGAAATGGTGACAAAAACCCACCGATTCGAGATGAGCTGAAAGCGTGGGGTCGAGGAACGACAATGAGATAGCGCACACCACTATCGCATAGACCATGATCCATATGACGGGGATGTGTAACATGGCGAACATCCCTTTCGACGAGCCGATGTCATCTGAATGAATATCAAGACCTTTGTTGAAAACTGCAGCATAAAACAAATGCATTCCACTTCATCACTCCACAGTTTAGTTTTGCTGCTGTAGCACGATAAAATCGTTTCTTCTCTTAAAAGCGCCAAAGGAAGTGATGAGCATTTGCAGATTTTTTAAAAGCATTGTTGGAATGACACGTTGTTCGACAAAAATAGAACCTCTTCAAGGGGACAGACGAATATAGTTCTACACGAAGCGCAACTCTTACAACATTCGGCCCCCTTTCCAGAGAAAGGTAGCAGCACCACTAGGGAGAAGATGAGGACGTTACGGGCTAGAGTTCTTCAATCCTTCGCCTAACCTACACAAATGCTAAATACCCTGATTAGTGCATTCAGCAACGAATAAAGGTACACACGCTGCTGGTTTCAGACATAACTCTGGGAAAGCTTCACGATGTCAACCGAAGGTTACACACACCTTGAAGCTAATCATGCTCTACATAATGTACTATTTCTACCAAATAACAAGCAATGTAAGTGAAAAACCACTGACAAAAATTATTTAGATCGAGCACATTCTTGGTAATCTTCAATCAGTGATTGCTGTTCGAAAAACTGCGAATTAAGGGAGTTTAAACACTCGAATAAATTGCCACTCTTAGGCCATAGCATCAACTTCCTCCTTGTTCGAGGATTCCTGAAGTAAATCCAATGCCAAACCACCATCAGCTTCTTCCACTGCTTTTTTAAAAGCTTCTTCGGTCAAGCGCGGTTTCTCTAATCTATTAATAGCGAGCCATTAAAAGCAATATCAACTTTAAACCTCGTTGTAACCTGTTTTGCAGCACAGAGGCAGGACCGTTTTAGCTGGAATTTGCTGAAGAAAGGTGAAGTGAAAGTTGTCCATGATATAGGTGCGATTGAAGATATCTTTATAGTATAGGCATGCTCGACATTAAGAATGAATTATAATTGCACTAGCGCACCACCGGTGCTCCTTAATCTTCAGTTCCTTGTTTTGTTGAGTTGTTAACACTGTGTAACTTCATGGAATTTAGGGCGGAAACAAAATATTAGGCTAAATGTCAACACTTACTCAAGCCGTTAACTTTATTCGTGGTACGCTAGAGCGTTCATGTTATTTCGTACGAACAATTAATGATCCCACAAAACAAACCAGTTCAAGGTGTGGCTACTGTCAGTATGTATGGTAAGTTAGCAAAAATTGTTAATAAAAAAAGCGTACCGTCTTTGAAGTTCTCAATAAGCCACCAACCAAGCACGGTGGCTAAAATGAGGATAGCCCCAAGCACCAGGAATGGAACTTGAAATCCTCCGAACTCGTATAAAAATCCGCCGATAAGTGGACCAGCTGTGTACCCAAGGCCAGCAAAGGTCTCCATAATACCCTAGACATGACATCATTAGGGCGCGTCGTTGTCGTTGACTGTCTGTGAAAGCACTCACCACCACAACCGCAATATTACCCGGAAAGCACTTGGCCGAGATAGCAAAACTCGAAGTGACAAACGCTGCATCACCAATAGCTTCTAGTATTCGAATTAGCAGGCTAGCAAAAAAGAAGGCATTACCCGACGGGAGAAAGTTTAGGAATCTGAAAACGATGGCACTTTAGCAACACAACAGATGACAAAACAAAATCGAGTTGTCGAAAAAGGTGACAATCAGGATCGTACACGAGAAAAGACACTGAAACTAAATACGAAGCTTCAGCGCCTTAAAACCATAGAGCAGGGGAGAGCCCACAAACTAAATGCATACTGTTGTATGGTATTTAAAAAATCCGGTAACTCAAGCAAAAGTAATGGACACCCGAAAGATTATTTCCTACTTGCTACTCTTCCAAATTTATATAAATGCATGTAGAATACTCTGTGGTGTACACGATCTCTATACGATCCCTGGTGAGAGAAATTTAATTTTGTGACACCGCATGAACTACAATCAAACTTCAGTCGAAATCGATTTTTGAAAATAGTTTGTTCTATAAGTGTTGTTGTGTTTTTGAACAAATTTGCTCGTTCACTCCATCCTCCGAATTTTAAGAAGAAAAAAAACGAATGATTTAATTGCTGGTTCGATTACCCGAAAATATTACAAATTCATTGAATAATCGTCAGTCCAATCGTTCAAAAATTCAAGAATTGATTTTGTTCGTTCGTTCGAAAAAATAAATTCATCACTGATGCGCACCTCATAGCTGGGACTTTCAAGTTATTCACCAACACCTGGCAGGATTATTTCATTTATTAAACGATTTCTTTACTCATAAACCCAGGACTGCGAACGAGAATACGTAAAGGTGAGCAGCAGAGTGATAGATAACCGCTGACCTTAAAATTGTTATTGTTTATTACGATTGCTTAAGACAACACGTTAGAAAGCGAACACAGGGACAATCACGAAAACGATCGCAAGGACACAATGGGAGGTTCTTGCAAACATTCACGCTAATCAATTAATTTCAGATCTAAGCAACAAACATTCTACTCGGATTCTGAATTGACTCGATTTTGGGGAAACCAAAGGTGCTTAGAGAATTTCAAGTGCAAACTACCTGCCCCACAAGTGAAAGAGTTTGGTCGCAAATTGGGTTCTTGGACGAGGTAGTTGAAGCTTTGTAGAGCCACCTCTTGTGTGCGAAGTCTTCATCTTAAAGAATCTACAAGGCCCAGATTCGGTGGTAAAGTATAACAGCTTGTGTACAAGACAGATGTCAAAAACCCTGCGGCCAGAATCTAGGGATGTTAGTCCGAGATATTTATTTCTGATTGCTGCCTTCGGTACACGTGAATATACTAAACTCCCTATTCTAAGAAGAATCTTCCTGGTGAAGTTGTTCTGTACTTGCTCTATAGTATAGATGTCCTTTTTCTTATACGGAACAAATACGGACACGCTTGATTTAACAAGGGGACGTATGTAGGTCTTGTATACCCTAAAGAGAACAGATTTATTCCTAGTGACTAATGCCTTAAAGATGTAATATGTTCGTAACATAGCCGTACTACACATAGAACGGACATGACTCGCAATGTCTAGTTATTGCTACAAGAAAAACCCAAATCCTTAACGGAGTCCACTTCCCGTAAAGCACACCCTTCAATGTTGTACCTATGAGAGAGTGTTTCCATTCCAGAAGAAATTGTAAGACTACAGCCTTTTGAGGAGATTGCGGCAGCTGCTAGTTTTTCGCCCAATCAATCATCATATCTACTGCATTTTAGGTTTGCAGTCGTTTTCACAGAAGCCTACGGAACTATCGACCTGGTACCTAAAACAGTAAAAGCGCCTTACCCGAAAAGAATAGCAGTTACTCCTGTGATAGCCAGTCCGAGCGTGAACATGTTCTTTGATCCTATCACTGTCATCTGGAAAGACTTCATTGAATTTAAACCCTATGAAACGAAACTGCAAAATCTTCACTGATTTTTCTACCTACAACGGTAAGTAACCAAGATCCACTATAAAGGGCAGAAGCCTTTCAAGCCACCGATGAGGCCGGGTCCACGTAGGAGAAAACTGTTTATGTAGACGCGTTACAGGAATTACTGTTTCTTGACCTTATTTCTTACCATTCTTCAAAAAGGAGAAGAGAAAAGAGGACTTAACTGCTACACATCCGAATTTTCTATTCCCTTCAAGTAGGTCTCATTTAGGGGGTGTTTCGCACACCACACTGTGAAGACGACATGGAATTTAGTACACTAAGAAACATAATCACGCTTCATCTGTAACAACTCACGTATTTCCCGAAAACTGGTGCCATTACGAACATCACCAGCTCAAACACACCGAACACAATTCCCGTCTGCGACTCGGTCATGCCCTTCTTTTTGGCCTAAAAGAAAAGTAGATAAGTGTAGAAGTTCTATACTTCTATTAATGTAAAAAGGGAGTTGTCCATAGCTAGTAACTGGATATGAAATAGCAGCTGCAGCCCATGCCAACGGGGTGTTTGGTGGATCATCATAAGATAGGGGAAATGGGGGAGGGGATGGAAATTACGGCACGAAAACAGCGAAAAATACCCAGACGTCTTCTACCTGCCTGGAAACTTCAGCCCTGGAGTAATCGCAGTCGCTTAACACGAATCTGAGGTTCGCTTTTGAAGTGTGGATCGCCATCAACCGATATTGATCAAATTACGGGTCGCGAAAATAGCAGAAAATACCCAGACGTCTTCTACCTGCCTGGAAACTTTTAGCCCTGGGGGTAGTCAAGGTCGCTCAACACGAATTTGAAGTTCATTTTTGTAGTATCGATCACCGTCAATCGATACTGATGAAATTACGGGACGCAAAAATAGCGGAAAATACCCAGACGCCTTCTACGTGCCAGGGGATTCAGAAGACGTGCGGAATACGTCGCATGACGTGCCTGGGACTCAGAAGACGTGCCAAAGACGTCGTTCAACGTGCTTGGGGATTCAGGTAGACGTGCTGACCGCTAAGGGGTCATCATTGAGGGGGATCAGTACCAGTAATGAGGGACCGTTTCACAAAGGGAGGATCTGTAGTGAGGAACCAATATCGTCCTACCATACTATGCACTGTATGTACTGCGAGCCTTTTGTACTCCTGGGTAGGGAAAAAGCTGTACAAGTAGAGCAGATAGCTTGATGTGATTGTCCTTAGCTTAGTGATACTGCAACATCGCGCGGAGCGCGCAAGTGCCGAAAGGCGTGACGGAGCACTTGTACACATTATATCGAGCTATAGGGATAGAACTAAATTCAAAGAAAAAGCAAGAACAACTAACGAGATAGGAAAAATGGACTGAAATGATTACTGGCTCAATTAATCGAAAACCATGAGTGGCTACTACTTGATCATTATTCGAAATCGAACATCCCAGAATGCATTATCAGAAGATTGCTCGAATTCGGACAGCGCTACGGAGCACCGCTTGGGTGTTGCTTCCGAACATCCTCGCTTTTCTCAACGTAAACTGCATTCTTCTAAACTCGCAACTCAAGCTGGAACGCTTTCAAACAGAACTGGACAATTTCAGAATCAAAAAGGCCGTCTACGAAATCAAACTGGAGATGTCTCAGTAGAGTTATACGTTAACCTTCCCTTTTAACAGCGACCACAAAAGGCGTGCAAGAAATATGATAATACAGTTTCGCCGGCTAGAAGTTTCTTATCGTACTGCCATGGGATTGCCCCAGAGCTTATTTCAAATTGTTCAAGCGGGGGTTGCGCCACGCGTTCACTCAGTGAGCGATGCTTATTGGATTGTATGAACAGCTGCTGTTTCCGCCGCACTAGTCAACGCAAAAATGATTTTTTAATTTTCAGTTTTTACAGCGGCTGTTTCGCTGTTGTTTCTATTAGGTCCAAAATCTAAACGCAAGCTAAAGTTAGGAATTTAGTGAACATTCAAACTATGGAAAAATTTGGATAGAACACTATGAAAGGACTAAAGTTTTCAACCTGGAAACTTTTGACTTTCTGGAACAAAGTTTGATTTGAAAGGTGTTTTACTAAAACGAAAAATAAACGGAAAAAGGGAACCAGTTTGGCAAGAAACGTTTCCAGCCTGATCTGAAAACAACACGGTAAATAAATAAATACTGCATCAAGTTTGGTTAACATTGGCAGAAAAGGCCTCTGAAAATTCGTAAGGTAACTCATACAAATTTACGACTTACGAATTTTCGGATTTCATCTATGTACAGCCCTGGACGTAAGGTACCCAGAAAAATATAAGTGTAGCTTAGGGTAGCTTACACCATTGTAAACGCCTTGCAGCCATTGAAGCTATTTAAATTTAAAATTCAGCTCAGGAAAATATTTGTGATGTGGGGAATCCAGGCAATATGTGGGTTACTCAGTGAAGCCACTTGTTCAGTATATCGTGTTCTTTTCTTCATTGACTGACGTAAATGATAATTTAATTTGGTCAAGCCCAAGTAAATTGGGACCTATGATGGTTCGGAGAGGAGCTCTATGACTAGCAATATTGTCAGTCAAATTAACAAAAACTGCAAGACAAAGGCGATATCGGAAATACTGAATCAGCCTATTTATTCTATGCACATTCAATGATCAGCCTGCCAACAAAAAAATACGTTTAGACGTTCGCTCCAGGGGTGCACTCAAAATTCTGTGCACTAAATTTTTTACCGAAAAATTTTCGTTGAATTTCAAAAAAAAATCAAGGAAAACCCTATACGTTTCGACTTTAAGAGGTCAGCAACTAAAGTTCAAGGAATAGAGTGCAACGCTGCAATGGAAACTAAACACTTCGTCATTAACAAACACAGAAAAATAGCCATCAGCAACAAATTATCTACAGGGGGTGGAATAACAACAGGTATGGAATTATCATTCGAGATGATCACCGACAAATCATCCTGAAAGCATCTTGTGCGATAACGTAGAACCCGGGATTCCCCTTTCCTAGTTTTTTTGCGAAACGGTTTTGCCAGACTGTTCTACGAGCATATGCAATCTCGATGCGGGCATCAGCCCATTAAGTACAGAAACAATTAATAAAAATACAATTAAACGCCTATCAGTGGAATGTTAATACGTTCTCGAGCTCACGATTTTCGAGTGCCCAGTGCATGGGACCAATAAATTTTCTGCAACGTCGGGATCGTGACACGACATCATGTCACACGGTTCAACAGAGCCGAAAAAGTGTGACACGTCGTCAGCGTGTTAACGTTCAGGAAATAAAACCTTGCCAAATTTTTTTATATTGGCGTTTTTCTAAAGTCGTTTAAAGTACGTCCAGCGGCCGGAAACATTCCCTCTGTCTCCACTGTTCCAGGTGGCGGGAAAAAGTATTCTGGGATAAGCAGCACCAGGAGTGATAGTAGGCTTCACTTACGAGGAGATTAGTCCAGTATCTTTGTGGACTCGTAGACCTGCTTGGGATTCGGCAAAGAAATCTCTACCTCCAAAATGCATTAAAGAATAAGGATAAGGGATGCCTTTCTCAATCCTCATTGCGATGCACCACGCATTCTACTTCTACGAGATATCGTGGAGGCGATTTGAATGCGTATTTCGCAATACAACGATTTGTGGTGATCAGCCAATGAACAAGTCAGCGCTTTATACTTCCCAGACAAGTCTGGTACCAATTCTCCGACTCCGGAGGGATGTAACGATTGGATGACTTGGGCGGGAAATCCGAACCAAGAACCTGGAGTCGGTTCACGCTACAGCCGGCATTTCCTCCGACTACGCTACATGCGTCCCCAAAAGCATTATTTCCAAAAAATTCAAAGCAAATTCAAGAAAGAATTAAAATATTTTTGTTGATTTCAATAGTTTTTCTTAGGAACAGTCGTAGGACAGGATGAGACCTGCAGCATTAGAGAATACTAAAGGTAAATTTGAATGAACTCACTGGGAAGAAATCCGTTAAAAATTCCTTTAAAATTCTAAAAAAATTCCGTGAAGTCATTAAACCAATTTTTAGCAACAAAAAAAACTCGTTGCATTCGGTAGATCGTTAACCGTTAAATGCGCACCCCCTGGTTCGCTCTACTTCGCCCAGCTTGGGCATAACTTGTGTTTTTTCCAGGATTTCCCATTGTCTGCCTGAGCTAGTTTTTCAAGGAAGATCTGAAAACTACCATACCCCGTTGCATCAAGAGTGAAGCTTACCAGGGAAGGGTCTCAGGCGTAAGTCTGGATGGGCAAAAGGGATAGTACTGCAAGAATCTCCACCCTTCACATGGTATTTTGTTTCGTTATTGCTGAGTCCTTGAACCCAAAGAGCTACGGGCCCTCGAAATTGGGGGTACAGCATTGCACCGTCACCCGCACCTACCATAACCTTCCGTAATGGGCCGAAATTTGAAGAACGGATGTTAGGTTCGTGATCAGCACCTCAAATAATCCTCCCCCCCCTGGGCGAAGTCTGAGCGAAAAAATTTTTCGACCTCTGGAGTCGTGAAAGTCGTGCCTTATGGCAGTCTAAATCAGTTTGCTTCCTAGACATCTCCTACACATTTATTTCACTCTAAATTGTCAAATAAAGGTTTCTGTGATGCGTTCTCAGTTTCTGAATTATACAGTGTTTTATGTCTTTCAGCGAATGTTAAACAATGACCTTACAACAGGTATGGGTTACAGCTGGTACTGGGCCAGGACAAACCTCCGAAGATGACAAGTTTGCTTGAGAAATGGTATTCCCACCACTTTGATGAGCTTCCAATCTACTTCTGATAGTTCTGCGGTTCGAGGATGAGCTGATGGTGATTAGAGCTGTCGAGGTGATAATCACCGATTTCGCCCAAACCTTGCCCAGGGGGTTATTTGGGATGGTGATCACGAATCTGACATCCGTTTTTCAATTTTCGGCCGATCACGGTAGGTTACAGTAGGTGCGGGTGACTGGGGCCGTCAAGGTCATAATCACCGATTTCGCCCAAACTTCTCCCAGGGGGGTTATTTGGGATGGTGATCACGAAACTGACATCTGTTTTCCATATTACGGTGGAGAATGTTAAATTACAGTAGGTAAAGGTGATTAATGGTAAAGCCATGGTCACCGTTTTTTCAAACTTCGCGTTGAGCACGAATCTGATCCTTATTTGACAACTTGGAGTGAGATAAATATGTAGGAGATGTGTAGGAAGCAAATTGGTAAAGAAAGCGGCATTTATGAAAAATGCAAAAACACTGCATACCACGGGAGTCGAACATCTGACCCAGCACCTGTAAATTATCCCCGCACCCTGCTGAGCCACCGACTCGCTTGCCGCATAGCTTTTCGCCGCGACCCATACAACAGCGCGCGGACGCATGCACTTGGAGTGGGCACGTGCTGACGGTGCGCTGCTGTACCCCGCATTCGAGGCCCCGTAGCTCTTTTGGTTCAACGACTCAGCTAAAACGAAGCATGTCTTTCTACTATATGAAGGGTAGAGATTCTCGCTGTGCTATCCATTTCCTCCGTTAAGACCTACGCCTGAGACAGTCCCTGGTTATAAGAGGGCTTTGTTACCTAGAATAGTTTCAATGCTTTTGTCGCAACAGTGGAGAATAGCGAACAGCACAACATACGCAACAAAGGCTGGGCACAAGGTTCGGTAACGCTCAGTGCCTCTGTGGCATAATGCTAATATTTCCAGATACAGAAAACCAAGAAAGCCAATTTTCGGACGAAATAATGCATTGTTAGGAAAGCTGGATACGTTAAATGTATCTTAAAACGCTTTGTTTTTCAAGTTCCATATTTTTAGAATTTTTGCGACTTCCACTTTTTCGAAAAAGATTTTTTCCACGGTGCTGATTTTCTGAGGTGTTGTTGTTGCCTCCCTTAGCGCGTATATTCTATCTATGCCCGTAAATAAATAAATAAATAAATACAATTTTCGAAATAATGTAGCCCATTTTTGACATTAATCGTCCTTCAAGAGGTTCTCGTAACCCTCTTGAGGATGATAAAATTCGCTTGATGAAGCCAATTTGAAAACGACCATAATAGGACATTTGTAGTTTAGAAAAAGTAGGGCCTCTAACGTCTAAGGGTATTACAGCAAGAAAGAAAGAAGGTCGCGACAATGTTGCCGATGATGGACACGGATATGTGGTTACAGTTCCATTTTGAAGCCGACTGTTTTCGCAGCTACAGAATCGGAAATGCAGCCTCTGCGAAATTACACTTATCCGAATCATCAGACTATTCGAACATTTTGGCTGGGGTCTAATGTATACTACCAAGTTAAGGTGAAGAATTATGAAACTAGGCGGCGAAAATAAAGCCAACAGGATACACAGAACAGAGAGCAAAGTAAATACTAACAAGGAAAGGTCCCCAACTCATGCTGAGCTTTTGCTATTTAGACGGGATGTAGGGCCCTGCGAGCAGAGTCCTGAACCACAGCCAGTTTTGCTGAACGCTTTTTCAAAGACCTGAATAAGAGGTGTGAATGAATGTGTGCAACACTCACCAACCCCGTTTAGCACCCACGAGATGCGCCTCGGTGGCGCAGTCGGTAGGAAGCTGCCTCGTAGGCGTCCCTAGGAGGGCTTTTCAGTTCGAGTCTGAGTGCTACCAATGTTTTTTATTAGTTTGTTGTTATTATGCTTTCTCATGATCACAGGAGGCAATTTTAGACCATCAGTGCTTACAACAAACCAAGGCCTATTTGCGCCCTCATGTGAGCTAGTTTTTCAACTACTCATATCTGTAACACCACCAGATCATACCGTATCACCAATAATACCGTAATTGCACACAAATACGCTTATCCTAGTGCTGAATATTATGAATCCGGGCCATATCCGTACATAACTGCACTAAAAATGTCGTCCTCACCTGAACGTGTTGTCGTCCTCCTTACTTTACGTTGATGTTCACTAGGGACCCTTCTCTACATCCACAGAATATGCGTTCAACGAAGTGGTCATTTTTTGCCAGGGAGAAGATTGTTCCTCACTGGCTTTTGTAAGATGCTGCTGGTGTATCAAGCGCTTGTGTTTTACTTGTGTAATATGTAGTTTTCTACTATAGCTGACTAATAGGGAAACAATAGATGTAAGCCTTTTAATTTAATAATATATAAGACTTTTTATTCCCAGAGAAATGAAATGGTGCAGAAATGAGTACTTGAACAACTAGCCCATATGAAGGCGCAATTAGACAGCGTTGGTTTGTTATAAGCATTGATGGTCTGAAATTGCCCCCTGTGATCATAAGAAAACATAATAACAACAAACTAGAACGTGCAAAAGCACTCGGACTTGAACTGAGAGATCGCCTGTGTGCTCCTACGAAGCGGCACTCCTACCGATTGCGCCACCAAGGCACATTTCGTAGAATGTCAGGGGTTGAGGAATGTTGCGCACACGCTTCTACACCTCTTCCTCCGGTCTTCAAAAAGCGTTCAGCAAAAACTGTATGTGGTTCTGGACTCCGCTCACAGGGCCCTACATCCCGTCAAAATAGCGTCGCAAACGCTCACCATGACTTGGGAACCTTTCCTTGTAAGGACATTTGTTAAAATGAAAAGCGAACCTCATGAATAGCTAAGCCTACTGGAGGATCAGCTCCCATATCTCAAGTAAGTACTCTGTTCTGCAGGTTTCCTAATAAGCGTAAAACCATAAATAAGGCATATTTTGTCAAAAAATTAGATACTGAAGTACAGAGGTGCAATACGAAAGTGTTTAGAGAGAGTTTAAATATCCACCGTGGAGAAATCGACTAATGCATTGGTAACACCCCACATCGTGCACCTGCCCCTACTAGGAAAACTCGTTTGAACTACAAATGACTTCCTTCGATTTGGGTCAAAATGCGAGCTCTACATCGAGTGACAAGACAAGAGCAGACCTCTAAATCTCTTCATATCTGAATCTCTGAATAAATAAATAAATAAACATCGTATATGGCCTGATCCCGCATAAGCGATCAATCAGGACAAAGAACAACCAGCTGTGAGTTGAATGCTCACCTCATCAGGATAAAAGGGAGCGATGCAGCTGAAGGCCACGGTGGAGCAGAGGTTGGCTAGCGCCAACATGACGACAGTTATCCATTCCTTGGATGACAGTGCAGCAAACGAACCCTGAACACAAGATGTGCTCGCGCACCATCACAAACACGCACCGATTCTCGGATTTCAGCATGCCCTCAACAGTCGACGAAGATAGAATGCAGCATTGCTCTAGGAGACGTTTAGAAGTCATTTCCAATGCGCTTTCCAGAACAGAGGACGTATGCACTAGAAAGCTTAGTACCTGTTTAGCCAGAAATATTGGGTTCTCCTATGATCAATTTTCCATTTTCCATTTCTTCCGCTTATATAAGCTTAGCTCGGGCAATTCGCGGATAGTGTCGAGCATAAGTGCCGTACCGTGCACATATTTTGCTCGTTGGCCGAAAAGGACGCACTTAGATAAACTGTTCTCGTCGAGCGTCGTCACTCTAAAGGCTGTGCACCCACTCTGTTGATTCTGTTGGGCCTATACGTATTGTTCAACTCTACTGAGATTTCTACGTCAAGAGATAAAGCTCGAGCTGCTGAGCTCAAATATGTGTTTATTTTCACAAGTGCATTTGATCTTTAAAACATTTTTTAAAGCCGCTTTGGAACGCTCAAAAGCGGCGCAGGTCGGCCTGTGCATTATTTTCGGACAACGACCAAAATGCGTGCGGGGTACTGTAGTGCAGAGTGTTCGAAGTGTTTTTGTTCAGGCACATATTAGGTTGGTGCATAAGTTCTCGGACATTTGGGGCATGAAATATTTATTATCACAACATACGAACAACAGTATCAAATCATTTGAAGTAACCACCCTTTACATCAATTGTCTTTCGCCAACGTGCTGGTAAGTCACGGATGCCTTTTCTCCAAAACGTGGCCGGTTGTGATTCGAAAAATGTGAGCAGTGCCTCCTTGACATCCTCTCGGTTCCTAAATTGCTGGCCGTCCAAATAGCGTTAGAGGCCTGAAAACGAATGATAATCAGAAGGAGCGATATCTGATGAGTAAGGTGAATGTGGAAGAACGGTCCATCCGTAGTCCGCCAACTCAGCCGCCGTCGGTCTAGCAATATGCGGTCTAGCGTTGTCGTGTTGAAAATACACCTTCACCTGCTGTCCTCGTGTGGTTTGAAGGTGGGCCCTCAACTTCCTCAGTTGGTTGATGTAAACCTCTGCCGTCACTGTTTTCCCTTCGTCCAGCAGCTCCCATTCTACGCCAAGAACGCTCCACCAAATGCATAGCATCACCTTTTTCACGTGAAGGTCGGGTTTCGGAACGTCCTCTGCCTCTCCAGTTGCGTCAACACACTGTGCACGCCGGTGATAATTAGAGTAGAGTATCCACTTCTCATCCCCGGCGACAAGGTTGTCCAGCCATCCGTGGGTATGTCCGAGGGTAAGGAGAGACAGAGCGACATCGGCTCTGCGATCCATGTTACGTTTTGTCAAGTCGTGAGGTACCAGCGACTCAATTTTTGCACCTTGCCAATCGACTTCAATCCTCGAACGACTGTTGAGTGACTAACACCAAGAGTGCTTGATAGTTCGCGAGTGGTTTGGTATGAGTCCACTTTCACTCTACTTCGGAGGCCATCCAAATCCAGTGTCATCGGGCGACCTTCTCGTTCATTATCTTCAACGGAGAATTCACCAACTGCAAACTTCAAGAACCAATGGTACACAGTACTTCGAGCAGGAGCACTCTTTGTTGTAAACATCCTTCAGGCGACGATACGATTCGTTGCCATTGAGGCCAGATTGATGAAGGAATAACATGACGTGCCGAATATGCGTCTCAGTTGGGATGAATTGCTTAGCCATAATAGCTGACGTTAACAACCCAGAAGTAAATGTTAGGAACAGTTTTGTAGCCCTTTCCTTCCTCTATCGACCGATCATTCACGCGTTGATATGTGTGAGAAATTTGGCGGGAAAATGCGCTTTCAATTCAAGTAGGATCAAATGTCCGAGAACTTATGCACCAACCTAATATACGAAAGGGACGTATTAGGGATGCGAAAGCTCACTCAGACATTTTCTTTCCACATCAAACTTTAACTGTCCTCCTCGACCAGCTCAAGGCGAAACCGAGCCAGATATATGTATATGTAGCAACTATAGCTACGGGACCTAGGGAGAAAGCCTCACGACCAATTGAAGTGGAATTGCCCTGGTCAACAACCAAGAGGAACCGCCAAAACGGTTACGAAGTCATGCTCTCCGCACCCTGTTACTCAGCCAATGTTTTGATCTGGGAGCTGCTGAAGGGGAGTAAGGGCATCGGCGCCCAGGTCTACACTGAACAACTTGTGAGGCTGACGGACGTGGGCAAGAAACGCCCGAAATCTCTCGCAGGCCAGCCTTTGAAGCTGATCAGTGTTCTACCAAGGCACGGAAAGTGATGACAGTTTTACAAAGATGGCGGTTGTTCGCCAGCGAGAATCCATTTCAATGGTTGTCGTACCGTCAGCCTTGATCAGTCGTCTTACTAAGAACCTCCAGCGACAAACATGATGCAAAAGTTCGGAAGGGTCCTTCGAAGACAATTGTTTCCTACGCCGTTAGAGAAAACCGTTATGCAACAATTCAATATCTATAGCCCCAAATCTCACAAAGGGCAGGAACATGTATATGCGGAATCTTTAGAGCTCGATTTAATCTATTCAGTAACGCAGCCTCATTGTTGCCGGTACCCTAACTGTCCAGCTCATCCGCCCTCTGCTCCGCTTTAATGGCCAGTGCTCTTTTATGGACCAAACGCAGGTACACCTCAGATCTATCTATCCACAACACGCAACACATTTTTAGGTTACGAATAATGTCGCGTATCAATAGACAAACGTCCACGTACCTTCGCCGAAATGGAAGACTCATCTTCGTCGGATGTGGAGCCTCTGAAAGTTGCACCACACATTAGCCAACATTGGGGAAGAAGATATCTCTTCCAGAGGACAAATTAACAATTCACACCAACGAGCTTTTACCGCCAAAAATTCTTTAAGCCAAAAACGACATCTCTCCAGAGCAATGAGAGCAAGTCTTTACTTAACATGGAAGCCACAACTTCGAGTAAGAATACGGAACACATTCCAGAATACATATCAGTTTCCTCCTCATTTCTCCTGGTATACTTGTAGTTATTACATTTCGAAAACAATCATTTTCTGTAAATTTCATCTCTGTATTTTCTTTAAATGATGAGCAAAATCTAGGTAAGCTAAATCTTGAACGGGAAAATTGCCTTAACATGAAAATTTTCAAATCGCCACATTCTTCGTGAACTTGAATCGGTTTCCAGTCACGAGAATAATGAGGAGTGCAAGGAAAAAAGTTCACGGATGAACATTATATGGACTGCTGGTCGAACAACATGCTCGATTCAAAGCCAGAACCGTTCTACACTGCAGAATTCTGCCCGAGAGGTGTAAAACAGTGACGGAATGTCATGGCCATTACTTCGTTTCTTAATGAGTTTCTTAGTTCCTGAAGCATCAACAAAATTTTATTTCAATGTCAAGGTAAAGGAGGTTGGATTTTGCCGATAATTTCCGAATTTAGAATAACTTCGTGAAAAAGTACCAAAGGAGTAGGCGATCTTCGAAGATTATTACGGTATCGCGGCGGGGGCGTGGTGCCCTCACGAGGGCTCGGGTGAGCCACCGCTTTCTTTGAATATGTCTTCGTCCTACAGATGCCTAATAGCCGTACTCCTATTCTCGACTCTTGATCCGGCTTTTCGAATCACACATTTCGCATTTAACTATTCGAGTTACTACATATTTCCCGAGGAATTTGCGTATTCGGGAGCATCGGGTGCCAACGGCCAGATTCACCCAGTCGGTGGGAGGTTCTTCTGTTGCATGAAATCGCTCACGCAGCAAGTATGACAAAGGAAGTCGTTTCACAGGTGTACCGACTGCAGTGCCATCCTCGCTTTGAAAAGCTGGTTGCTAACGGCTGGTTCACGGCTGGACATGCAGTGTCGCACCCCGGCTTCTTTGAAAATCCGAGCAGGACGGTTTTCCCGAAGCCATTGTTCCGTGTAGGAAAACGAGTTGTGACGAGCCTGTAGCTTTCACATGCTATCCGTATTGTTGCGACCTTGTTTTTCCTTCAAGCACTTTGAGACTGTGTATCACTAGCGCTGAGCTTTTATATGTCACTGCGTTGTGCTTACAAACCAGTTAGTAATAAACATGTTGCAACACGACTTGATGACTTTCTAAAGAATATTGAGCCTACATCATTAAAAATTTGCAGAAAACTGCGTAGAAGCATACTATGGAAATTGTGTAGAAGTCTCTCATCTCAAACGTCAAACGAACAGTAGACATGCAAAAATGGTTGAAGAGGCACGAAGACCGAAATTCCTACAAGCCTCCCATGAAACACGCTGCAACACGAACTTATTGGCACGCTTGCCAATAAGTTCGCACCACCGCGCGTTCGTGAGGGCACCATGCCGCAGCTGTGATTCCACAGTAAATTTGAGGGCTTCCTGCTCACTTGTTTTAGCGATTTGGCAAATACGAAATACACTTTAATACCAAATGGAGAGTGTTAATTCTTCGCGTATGAATCAGTTCCCCCGTTCAGACATATGCTTCAGGACCCTATACAGTGTAGTTTCTGCAACTGAATTCCCTCGACTTACTTACTTCGTTTCCACGAACTGGCAATGAATATAAGACGATCAGTGGCAATGGAGTGGACTGTGTCGATGCTCGAACAGGCCTTCAAAGTCTGTTTCTAACTGAGGGTCTGTGTTTTAAAAGAGAAGACGAGCTGGAAATGAGATTCATTGCGTTGCTCTTTCGCACAAAATCCCACTGAAGATCTGCTGATTCGTAGCTTTGAATCTAGAAGATCTCACAAGGGAAGGGTCCGAAGCGTAGATCTGAATGGAGAGAGCGAGTCATACACAGCTGGAAAATACGCAGAGAATGTCTGAAAATGGTACAGACGTCAGGATCCCTCAATTCTCAACCAATCGGTCGGAATGCAAAGATGCAGCAGCGCAGAAGAATCGACCCCCAACCTTCCTCGCACGAAGCAACGTCACTATCCGCTGCACTCCGAGCCGCTTGCCTGCAGTGGCATCGCAGGCGTACAAGACAACCTATAATTCCTGAGGCGCCGATTCCATAGTGACTTCAAGGACCCCCTACTCCTTGAGTTTAACGATTTGGCAAAAAAGAAACAGAGTTTTATACTAATTGACAGGTGGGGATTCTTCCTATCATTCGCTCTCCCAGTTCAGACATACGCTTCAGACCCTTCCCTTGTCAGGGAAATCTACCAGCTGCAATAGAACTCGATTGGGGACAGTCATTGTAATTTCTGATCGAGGACCTATATCTCATCAAGTAGATTTTCAAAACACAATTATCGGAACTACGTAAGAAAACACCTACGTAGAAGCATCTGAAATGTTTGTGAAACACTGATTCTACTAGGAGTAAAATCCGAAAAACATTCGTTATGTAACAAAGCGTAACTGAGGAACTCAATGAAAATGTGAAAAAGAGTCGGTGAGTATGGAAGATAAATTTCATCGCTACTCCTGTTTGGGAGACGATATGCATTCTAATACTAGACATAATGTTGAGGCAACTTGAACATGTATTTGGCCTGAGCAATTTGTACTGGTCAGCCTAAAAAGGTAGATTTCTCATCCTTGCAGAAAAGTTTGATACAAATTTTTATGCCGCGAAGATTTCCCAGGGCGGAACCCGAACCAAGAACATTGATCGAGGGTGAAGGCAATAGCCATCGCCTCCTTCGACTTTGTCGAAAATTATAACTTCTCTTATCTGCACTTTTCGAAAATATGGTAATCTTCCCTTCAGGGGTGGCATGCTAGGGAAACGGAATTTGCTAACTATCGAGACAAGAGAGAGGCAAAGAGAGAGAGAGAGAGAGAAGGAAGAAGAAGCAGAAGAAGAGGAAAGTAAAACAGGTCAACTCACTCCTCGTTGCTGCTCGGCGTCTGGGGTTCGTCACCCAAAAGACTTTCCTCGGGGCGATACGTGCTTCCATAGGCGAGATTCCGCTTCGCTTCCTTCGGCGAGCTCGGCACTCGGCGTTCCAGCGGAATTGTGAGCTGGGTCGCGATTGGCATAAACGGCGAGGCGATGTACGGCCTGAAGATGTGCAAGTTCAGCGGACGATGAGCACACGAGACTGGCCGCCTCGTACGTCACCCAGCTATCTCTAATTCATCCACTTTTTCAGCACCCATAACATTGCTCCCTTAATGAGTCACATACACACACACGCACACACATTCACACAAAGCCTGCTCAGTGCGAAAAAGCAACATTGCCCACCTCTCTCTCCATTCGAAACTGGTCGTTTTAAATAAATTCTCGCATTTCTCAGGTATTTCTGGAAACGTATCCGGGCCATGTACGACAACATTCGCCATTCAAGCATATGGTTCCGCCTAGTCTAGCCAAAATATAGGATGTACTGCTTCTGAAGAAGACGTGGAACAGCTTAGCCACGCGACTCGGAAATTGAACTGGATACGGAGCTCTGCGTCAGGAGGACAGCGCTGTGATTCGGAAAGACAGAAACGGAAAACAGCTTCTTGACAGGAGAACCGCAAATCAGTGGAAAGCTCTGGCTTGCAGATGACAAGTGATTGTATGATGTTAGAACACAAAAGTACCACGGAGACGGATTCGAAATTGGAGAATAAAACGAATGTAATTCACTGAGCGCTTGATATATGTCACGCCATGTTAAGTGAACAAGTGGGCGATATCCATATTTGACACCTGCTTAATAGAAGGAACAGAATTGGAAGAAATAAGGCTAGGTGAACACGGGGATATGATGGATGTTGTGTTGACGCAGACAGAGGAAGTGGTTGAAAGGTATATGAAATATGTTTCAAAAACAGGAGTGCGAAACCGAGTTCCATTCTGGTACGAGAGTTTTGATCACATTTAAGCCTCCCTAGAAATTAGACTTCTGACAAACCATGATTTACATCGTATTAGTTCTCAGTAAATTCTTCCCAGAGAGCCGAGTCGTTTGGAAAACCGGCACACTCCCTGTTGCTTCTGCTTCTGTTGTATCTATTAAAGAGTAATGTAGACCATGTGTGACAAACGAAGGAGCATCGAGATCATGGAGATCAGACGTGGCCAATCTCTAAGTAAGAGGGCGACCTGATGAGATGACGCGTCTCGCTGGAGCGCAGGCACCGACTTTGAGGTCTACCGTGCACTCATAGGTTCCATTATAACATGCATTGTTTCATGGCCCCTCCTTGGACCTGGGATTGAGCCGATGAGAGTTCGCGGAGGTCTATACACCCCTGCAGTCACACAGTACAGGATGTGTTGAACTGCCACTGTTTGGATCGGAAGGGTGTTAACAGTTAGCTGTTGAACGAAATTCTTCGTGATAGCTAAGCGATGCATGAACAGGTCTCGACAGGGAGCTCACCCTGTATCCCTCCCACATTCGGCTGCTACACCCTACAAACGACTACAAACGACGCCATAACTCCCTCAAATTCCATGCGCAAGTTCCTCTTTTTGAAAGATTTTGGGCAATCGATAGCTCATGTGGACTGCTTGTGCGCCTGAGCGCCGTCCGTGGCACCGAAAGCGGCGTTTTCTGTGGATTCTTGATTGGCTGGCTCGATCACGGTTGGTGCTCCGCCGCGTTCCCGCATCCTCACCCGATTCCCATATTAGCGAAATGGATCAAATTTTTCCTATTGCTGAAGAAATAGCAGCCGTTTTTTAAAGTTTAATAGGACATAATTAAGAGTGAATTTTGCAGAACGCAAAACATTTCTAGGAGACTTTGGCTTTCCCCAAAGGTCCTAAAGCTCTCACTTCACTTTTGGAGTGTCGAGTACAGTTATCGACGAATTGTTCCAGGTGTGCCTCACTAAAATTACAAGGTCATTCAATGAAAATATAAAGGTGTGTGTCAAAATTTGCAAAACATGTCCAACGCTGTTATCTTTCCGAGATCGGAGAAAAGTCCAGAAGAAGAAATCTCGCTATGAGTAGCCATATGCTAAGACTATAGGCTGATTACCAGCTGTCCAGATTTTCACAGCGAGAAGAACGTTTTGCACATAACAACCATGTGGAAGATATGCGAAGGAAGAAGGCGCTAGCCAATCCTACACATCCACTGCACATGCATCCGCAGGGTGAAACCTTCTTTCGATCCAGACTGGGGAAATAAGCGTGCAAGCAGGTGCGCGAACTATTGACGCATACCGTGTAAGTAGGACAGGAAGAATGAGTTTTCTGCTGAGGTTCTGCATTGGCCATGCAGATGATTATCCGGCGCTCTCTTCTGCCATGGTTAGGATTTATGCTTAAACTGGGAAGGAAACTCGGGATGTGGCATGTTTTACACCAACAGCATAGATTGCCCACATCTCTTAGCTCCTTCTCTTGTCCAGAACCCAACAATAGCAGTAGAAAGCGCCGGCTAATTATTTAGGTTCCCGCCACGAAGAATCGACAAGGAACGTAGTTTAGAAGAGCGGGTCAATGGAAGAAACACGTTCAAAGGGAAGGCTAGTTCAATCAGATGAAAGGCATAGAGAATAGTAAAATCGAATAAGAGCGTAAAATTGGTTTTCACCTGCAAGAAGAAAGGTTCTGGGGAATGCTACAGTGATAAGAAGCCAATTAATGGCGATGTCGTCCTTCCGTTGTTGTCTCAGGGAGTCGCTCACTTCTGCGCTGTGGGGTAAGCAAGGGCACTCGAGGACAAGCGACAGCCCTTGTCCCGTGTCACATTACACGGCTGATGGGTTGTATGATCCACGAGATAATGCTACGGCGCTCGAGAGAGCGCACGCGCACTAGCAAATTCTATGCGAGGGTCTTCGGTGCACGCCAGAAACAGGTGTTATCCACGAATTCGCTACAGATCGTATCTTCAACCATATTCCTGTATCCTGGATACTTGGGTGCAATTTCTGGTGGACGCTCATTCCACACCGACGTAGGGTACGGCGGCTTTGATGGGGATGGAACATAAGCTCAGCTAGTGAGTTTCCTCGGTAAGGAGGCCTCCTGAGAGTTTCACTCGTTGAAATTTGTGCCTACCACAGACTCGTCCTTAGCTGAATGTGAGCCGCAGCCAATTGTCGGGCCTGGCAGAAGATTCCACCCATCCTAGGACGCCCGTAGGTAAATTTTATGCCTGCTCCGTCGACAGCCCAATCCAACCGAGCGCTTTGACTAGCAGGCCACTCCACATCGAGCACCTGCCAGATCTACTCAGGCGTCAAACTTTAAACTTTACTTGGCGGTATGGTCTCTCTGATAAGTATGGTTACGTCAGCATTCAACTTAAATGAAGGGACGTCGAACGCAGTAACAAATGTAAAGGAATCTCTCATAGCGCTTCGTAAACGATTGGAAATTGCGGCATCCACGGGGCGAATTGGAAGATTTCCTCCAACCTTTTTTTCAAATGCGAATAAAATTTGCATCTTGGCTCACCCAGCATGGCCGCGTAGCGGCATAGATAACAACAGTGAGGCAATCCGTCACGCCTTCAGCCAGTCACGTCAAAGAAACTGTCAACCTGCTGTCTTATATCGGTTAGGCACTACGCTATTAATAATATACGAGCACTTTCTTCAAAAACAAAAATCAGAAATTTGCTATCGGGCCTTGATAGTCACGCTTCCCTATATTAAGTAACAAACATCGTCCGGTTCCAAATAATTTGAAGGATTTTCGCTAAAGGAGCGAGAAAGTTGACTAAGGAAAACCATAGAGAGAGAGCAAGTCTACAGAGCAGCTGCATGCATTTTTTGCCCACTACATATATGCTGTATACAGGGCAATCTCTAGGAAACTGAAGACAAGGTAACAGCCTTCTGAGCAACACAATCTCGCAACCAGCGGTCGCAACACTACAACACGAGCACCACACCTGCATCCTCTACGCTGGATACGTGTGCAACGACTAGCGATGTGGATGTCGCTCACAATTTATCACCAGACAAGAAGCTCAGATAACAGAGTGCAACGAGAGCCATTTCGCTGCAAGACGATATGCATTGCATCGGAGGGGAAAGAAGGTTCCGCGTGTTTCCATCTCCAGGTGGCACTTACTCTGGTGGGCAACTCTACACCGAACAAGTGGTGAAAGTCGAGAGAAAGACTATTAGGCTGTCTCATAAGTCCTCGCCGTTTTTTCAACGATTCACTGCAGATTTCGCCGGCGGTCTCTTGCATAGTGCTGCATAGCTTTCGAAAGAGAATGATTTGCTCTATCAGAACATATTGCATTTCTTTTTTCATCGTGAATTTTGTCAATTTTTATGTCGTTGAAGTGAAAAGTGAAAAAGTAGCCATTTGCGCACTTGTTCTCTCCGCTTAGGTTCGTAAATTTTTTGCGCAGTTTTTTTATAGCAATTGGAAGACAATGTTTTGTACTACAAGAATATGTGTTAGTACTATTTGCTCATTTGTCCTTTATTGATTTTTAGGTCAACAAATTGGGACGTCCGAAGGAGGAGGGTTGTTGTTGCCGTCAGCTCCTGCTCTGTGGTTGGAGTTTTTGGGTTGAGGTTATATGTCATTCGAGAGAGAATGTCTTGCTCTATAAGAGCATTTGTCGCGTTTATTGATTTCTTTTGAATACCAACTAAGTGCCAAAAAGAGAAAAATCGTCTTCAGCAACAACTCCTTCCCCTACTCAGTCTGTCTTGTTCAGTTTTATATGACACTTGAGAGTGGGTGTCTTGCTCTAAACAGCATATGATTTGTTCTTCGGTCATTTAAATTTTTGCTAATTTTCAGGTCATCAAAATGGAGTGCCAGGTCGACAAGGATGAGCACTTTTGGCACCTTCTTCTCTTTGCTTTCAGCCAGAGTCCTAGTGCGGCTAAGGCACTGGAACACTGGTTGACCTTACAAACACTATTTTTCATCGCCAGTTAGAATTCTGTGCAAAAATCATTGAATATGTCCGTTTGATAAATGATGACGGACAAGCACGCCGGCAGCAACCGTCACTCGCTGGTTCCTGATGTTCATTCATACCATTCAACAATTTTTGCACAGAGTTGTAACTGGCGATGAAAAATAGTGTCTGTACGGTCAACCAGGTTCTAGTGCCTTAGCCGCACTAGAGCCCTGGTTGGAAGCAAAGAGAAGAAGGTGCCGGAAGTGCTCATCCTTGTCGATCTCGCACCGCTCCACTTTGATAACCTGAAAATTAGCAAAAATTTAAATGACCGAAGAACAAATCCTATGCTGTGGTAGAGCAAGACAGATTGAGTAAGGAGAAGGAGTTGTTGGTGAAGACGATTTTCCCCTTTTTGGCATTTTGTTGATATTCAATAGAAATCAATAAACGCGACACATGTTCCTATAGAGCAAAACATTCTCTTTCGAATGTCATATAACACCAATCCAAAAAGTGCAACCACAGAGCAGGAGCTGTCGGCAAAATAACCCTCCCCCTTCGGACGCCTCAATTTGATGGCCTAAAAATCAATAAAGGACAAGTGTGAAAATAGGAGCAACACAAATTCTTGTAGCACAGAACATTGTCTTCCAAATGCTATAAAAAGTACGCAAAAAATTACAAACCTAAGCGGAGAGAACAAGTGCGCAAATGGCTACTTTTTTCACTTTTTTACTTTTCATTTGAACGACCTAAAAATTAACAAAATTCATGATGAAAAGAGAAATGCAATACATGCTCTGATAGAGCAAATCATTCTCTTTCGAAAGCTATGCAGCACTATGCAACAGACCGCCGGAGGAATCTGCAGTGAATCGTTGGAAAAAAACGGCAAGGACTTATAGGATCTAATATATCTAGAACGGTTAAGCCGGTATCACTTAATGCAAGGCAAGCAATGTATTCTAGAGCATGTGACACTGCGGCGTATGCCAGCCGGTTGTGCCCTTGAATTCAACCATGGACAGGCAGCCGATCAAAGTATATTTGGCAAACATTGAAGAGGATATGAACTGGAATCGTGCTAAGCGTCCGGATTCAGAAGCAGTGTCAAAGAGTCGCGCAAAGAGCGTGGATTCAAATAATGTGACGAAGACGTCACACGGCAAGGATACATATTGAGAAGACGTGTCATAGACGTCATTCTCTATCTTATATAATAAAATGGAAAGCGTCTGTGTGTACGTACACATGTTGTCGGAGGTGGGGGGGGGGGGGGGGGGGGGGTGATTTAGTGTTGCGGAATCAGTTTAATGGGCTTGCCACCGGTCAGTAAGTAGTGACGATCAACCGATCAATATCGATTGATTGTATCTATTGCTCCGCAGATTAGATTGGTTTGGAATGGGACTCACACTAGCTTAGAAGATAGTAGAGGAAGCGTAGATGGGACTGTCGCAACATGGAGATTGGGGCACAAATTTGAGTATAAACCGTATAAATGCAAGTACATAAAGTGGATAAGCATCATAAAAACCCTTTTGAGAAGCCTACCCTACCATATCTCACTATCCAATTCTGTTATATTTCAGACCAAGTTCTTTTTACGAACCGAAGGGTTCAAGGTGTCGTACTACTAAAATTTGTGACGGAGCCCCCCAACAGACTTCTGGTATCCGGTAAGCCCCCTGTACGTCTGGTGGTTAAATTGGAAGAATGAATGGATCATAAAGCATATAATATGAAAACCAATACCAATTAACCATTACGGTTCTGCGCAATGACATGCGTTGATGTGAGCACATATTCCTAATACTTCAAAATAAATTCACACCCATACAATATCGGGCAACTAAGAAACAGTGCCAAGAAAAGAAAACCGATTAGACTCCACCTCGCATCTCCGTAGCGAAAGAGCCTCATCATACCAACAAGTTCTCTCTCTCTCTCTCTCTCCCCCCCCCCCCCTAAAAACACCAACACATCAGTCCAGATTACATCTCAACTGATTCCAGGTACCTTTGCGCGACCAAGCCAACAGCTTCGAGGACAAGAATTACAGCTCTAAAGACTCGCTACTCTGAAGCCTCTTTGCACTTTCCTCTTTCCTCTCATCAACGGCGAATTAGTCAGTAGTTCGCTGATCCCTATCGTGAGAAAACAGTGAGAGCGCCCCAGCAATGGAAGCGCATTTTATAAACGTCGTTGTCCTGCTGGACGGCTAACAGCGTGTGCTAGTGGCAGCAGGTCCCGTGAATCCGACGCATCTGATAATCTATGTAGCGAACAGAACCCCTACCTCCTTCGATTCCATGGGCAGACCGAAGACGCAGCGCTGGCAGCGTTCACGAGCGAAGTGACGAGGCAGCCGGAGGCCTGCCTCCTTCACCTGTGACATCGACGCAATATTACGCAAGAAGTGCACACGTGCATTAGCACGTTCTGTAAACACCACTGAACGGATTTTTCGCACAAAACGGCCATTTCCTTGCCAGCGCACCACCTCTAGACAAGAAGGTCGCTAACGATAAGAGCATTACAGAGCAGAGGAATGGAACGGGTACAGCGAACGACCGACGTCTCCAGGTCAGGCCGTCGGACTCAACGTCGGAGATGTCGGATACTCTAGCCCTATCAAATGACTGTCACCGTCACCGCTCGATGAGCGCAGTGGCTGACCATGTGCGCACGACGGCGTCACGTCACTCTCTGCTTCCTCTCTCGTGATGTCTCCGCTACAAAGCTGCGTTGTGAATACTCAAGTTGCGCCTCCTTGCGAACGAATAAATTCTCAGCCATACAATATAGGGCAACTAAGAAACAGTGCTAAGACTGAAGATTCTTGGGCTACCACCTATAAGCCGAGTACCGGTGAGCCGCATCCAGAGGCATGGCCTAGCTGTAAAAAGGCACGGTATCCGCGTTCATTTTGTCCTTTTGCTGTAACCATCTTGATCTTCACTCTTTTTGAAAAAAACTTCAACGCTCCCCGCTTACTTTGATGAAAAACATCCCAAAAACTGAGTCACTCTATGTAGACAGTACTACAAACGTACCCGTCGGAGAACTAGTTTTGCCAAAGGCAAGCGCAGTGGTCAACAATACTGTCCATAATAAGGGTTTTATTGCCTCAGTTTCCAGCAAGGCACATCGTGAGTATCACATCACAGAAACCTATATAGGAAATGGTACGAAGGAGAAACTATGAGCGTCTTCTGTAGTCTCCAATGGGGTGAACTTTGTTCTTCTAGAAACTGAATCCAGAACGGCTTTATTATGAGCAGTTTGGCAGTTTGTTCACTGCTGCCCACCTTCTGGCAAAGCGAGCCCTCCGACAGTGTGCTTGTTCAGAGTGACTTGGTTGTAATGTATTTTCTACCAAAGTACCCAGTACCCTGCTTGTCGACTTCAAGAGCATTTCCCTTCTAACTCTCTTCTATTCATAGTTGATCCCCTGCCCTATTTGCCATAATATAAAACTGCCTGCTATTATCGACACACTGCATTGTAGTGCATTATGCACCTCACCGGACAGCTATTTTTACCTCGTCGTCGGGCTACACGTGATCGACAAAAAGTCAGCGTTCTTCAGTTGTACCATAGCTGCACTCATGTGATGTTCATCTTGAAGAAAGCCCCGCAAGTACACTTAGTACGGGATGTTCAGCTATCATTCGTTAGAAATAAGTGCTCCGAAACGCTTCGCAGGATATCTCGCACTTGCGAGCTCCAAGCGACCTCGCTCCTCTTTAACCTAAGGTTATCTGGAGGCAAGGCTCATTTTGTGCTGCTTTTCCACTCTAGTGGTATTGGACACCTTGTGAATCGCTGAATCTCCTAACGTAACGACAGCTTCTCCAGCGACGAGATCAACAGCGTACTTTTTCGGCATCAACGTATTTATCCCACCGTTCTTCTCAACATCCGCACCTTCGTCAGACCGCACAGGAGCGTCATGGTTTTGTGACGCTCGGCTCCTCCGTCCCTTAGGTTCCTCCACTTTCCTTTTCATGCACTACGTCACGACCTTTCTCTCCACTCTAGCGGCCGGAACTTTAGACAGCGCGGGGCTACACTGCAGTGAGAACTTATTGCTTAAATGTCATGAACAGACAAACTCATTATGGAATAGAGGTATGATTTGATCGCTATAGAAACAGATTGCTCCAACATCGAACGATGGTGGATCAAGAAAGCTTCATCCATTATAATTTGCAGACTATTACCACGCTTGTGCTAAAAGCAGCAAGCATAACGCCCAAAACTACTGACAAAGACCCTCTTAACAATGTAGCCCAATTTGTAACAGTAAGAAATGAAACACACTTAACAAGCTGCATGTAAAGCAACTGGCGACTTCTGTGTTATGTTAGGCAGCAGGGAAAAGGGATTGATTGTCTTTACCTATTTAGTGTGCTGCTCATTAGAAGACATTTCAAAAGCGTAGTGGAAACAAATGAAGCATAGAAAAGTGCCTCCACACAGACATCTCGAGGGGGAAACAGTACGGACGCAGTCTGAGTCGGCGGATGATGTGTGTGACTGGGAAACGACTAAGGGACGTGTAACTAAGTCGGGTTGTGCGCTGCTGTGTTTGCTTGGTGTTTGGCTCGATCTGTTCTGCACCGCGTTTTATCAATTCATCACTGTTGTGCTGTTTTCTTTCGCACGTTTTCCTTATGCGAATGCAATAAATTAATTACTTAATCTCTGAATGCGGAGCGCAGGAGACGCACCGTTGTTGTGGCAACTCCCGCATGACGCTGCATTTGTGTACGCAGACGACGAATATTTCCAAGGATGAAGCTGCCAAGGACAGAGCCCTATAAGATATGTGATGGCCCAGTGACGAAGTGGCGAAGTGATCACCATGAAGGCTCGCTCGGAAGATAAGGCATATCCCTGACGACAGAGTGATCATCAGCGCCGAAGGAATAAATCCCTGCCATAGGACGGTGGCGCTGGCCTGACAACAGAGCCGAGGCGCGAGTATTCCTACGTATGTGTTAGCGGCCAACATCTAGCACCGACAGATAAGAAAACAAGGGCTTCTAACTACGTGATTTCCACATTTTGTCTTCCACATTCTTCCACTCAAAGGACAACGGCGTAAGCAGAAAAAAAACAGTATTAAGAGTGGAGTCATTGGCACAGTACAAATGTTATCATTAATTAATACCGTATAGCGCTTAACATAACTGGGGGTACAACACCAGGAGTGATATTAGCTGCTACATAGTCCAGAAGTCACCTTGCGAAAAAAGTGATGCGTATTAAAATCTTTTTAGTGATACGCAAATTGTTCCGAGATAAACCTGTTTATGGTACTAAAGCATACAAGTTTGGAAAATGAAGAACTGTGCGAACAACAGAGAAGTCGTATTCAAGTAGGAAACACGACTGAACTGCTCTATGTTCGAGCTAACGCTTCAGCCCACTGAGGTCGCTGACACTCATCACGAATAGTGAGAATTGCGCTTTAAAATAGGCATCGATCGGCTGAATGCTTTCGGTTATGTGCAGACATAGTGCATCAGTTCAGCCCTACACACGAGAGAAAGGAAACAAGAGACAAAAGAGAAAGAAGGCGTCGCAACTGACAATGTGTTTTCCATTGTTAAAGAAGAGCACACTCAAAAATGCAGGCAAAATATCCACCGGCAAACTTCAGTCGACGCTTAAACAGAAAATTTTCAAAGGCAGCAAAGAGCGATTTGTGATGAATCATGGCACATGCCGATGTAGCGTTCGGTGATTTCAAAGTCAGCCTCGTTCTCAACGCTAGAGAGTGAGCTGAGTGTCAAGTAGAGAAAAAGAATGGTCGACTTTAGAAAGAACTAAATGGGATAGTTCAACTGAAAACCAGGAAATTTCCTTCGCCCAGATAGTGATTTAGAGGCACGATGAAACAGATGATCCTCAGAGCTTGAACGCGTGACCTGATCCACCTTCATAAACAACACGATTAAGATGCAATGTAAACATCGAAGGAGTATAGCTTAATGGTAAAAGCTTGAACGGAAACCTTGAAAGAGCTAAGGAGCTGGTTCTCGGGAAGGGCGATAGCGTAACGATGAGCGCAGTAGGCTAAGCTTACGGAGATCAGCAAGTCTCAATACGCTGTGGGGACAAGCACCCAGCTATGACTGTCTTCAAGCCCCTCCTGAAGCACAAACGTGGGAACGAGAATAAGAGGAGCTTCGGCTAAGGTCGTGTCGGATAGTAGGCGACTTGTCGCTCGCGTTTATTTTTCTGAAGAACAGATCGATGGCGGCTGAGGTGATGGCGTTAGCCTTAGCGCATTGCCCCGTCTGCTGGTCGCGCACGGACGACATGTGTTCGACTGGCCGGCCGCTTCCACCGCCGATGACGAAGTCGGCTTCATGGAAGCGCTTCAATCGATCGATGCCGGAGAAGGCCGATGTTCATGTTCACCAAGAAATGTAGGCACCGCGACGCTGATCGCAGCCGAGCTCGACCCCTATCCACGAGGAAACCGTCCGCTTTCCGGCGACGGGGAATGCGGGAGCGCTGTGGAAAACAAAAAACGAACACAGCGGTTAGGGTGGTCATCTCGTTGCTATGGGAACGATCACAACCACGAAAACGCGTGGAGTTACGACTGCACGATGCACAGCGCGGCGCAGATTCTGCCGGCGACTTAGTTATCTTCAGCGGCTAAACGGCAGCTCGCGCAGACAAATGTGAGAACACCACTTCGGCTTTGAGGAGCAGGAGCGGCTATCTGGGAAAGGACAGTTCAAACGTTTCCAAGAAAATGGCAAATTAACGAAATTCCTCTGCCAACCGACCTTTAGAAAGCACGCCACATACCGGCTCGTGCTAACTCTGACACGAAAATGGTGTCGTTTGAAAACTGCCGCCGCTTTAACACACAATGTGGAGTGACAAAAGCGGATAGTGGACTGCCCAGCTACCCTCACCTCTAGCCGAAATGTGTTCGCAGCAGAGCGAAGCAAGCCTTATATCAAGTGAAAGCTTGGGCAACATGTGGAGTAGCAGCTACTTAAATATGTAGGTGGCTTATGAGTAATATGGATAATTTCTTCCAGTAATTTCTTCCATAAAACTAGGAATTTGTCCAAAAACCGTTGTTGAGTATTATTACGTCCAAATTATCACCGTAGAGGGACATCTAATTTTACAGTACCTGGGATAAAGCATCAAGTTTTGGAAGTGGTAGAGGGGAGATCGCCTGTTCAAATAGAAATGCAGCTAGTAGTGTCTTAAGATATCGAATATACAGGGTGGCCCGTAAGCCCTGCAACAAAAAAATAGGCGTATAAAAAGGCCAAGAATGCACCAAATTTGGTACAACTCCAAACAGTTCTTATGTGTCAGTATTTTGTGCCACACGAGGTTTGTAGGTGGATCTTTATTTGCGGCCTGACGTTTCGACTTTCCGTCGTCTTCAGAGGCCTAAAAGTGGAGCACAGGTTTATTTTTGCGCTCATTCGCGTCTACTGGTTACTTAACAAGGGCGATCGTCAGCCCTGCGGTGGATCCTATGCGTGAGTTCGCCTTCTTCGTTTGGGCTATCCGTGGTGATTCTAGGGGTGGGTCGAAAATGTCTAGGGTACAATACCGCTCAAATTCTTTGCAAAAAAGACGCTTTGTGACGGATTAATCCGTCGCAAAGCGTCTTTTTTGCAAAGAATTTGAGCGGTATTGTACCCTAGACATTTTCGACCCACCCCTAGAATCACCACGGATAGCCCAAACGAAGAAGGCGAACTCACGCATAGGATCCACCGCAGGGCTGACGATCGCCCTTGTTAAGTAACCAGTAGACGCGAATGAGCGCAAAAATAAACCTGTGCTCCACTTTTAGACCTCTGAAGACGACGGATAGTCGAAACGTCAGGCCGCAAATAAAGATCCACCTACAAACCTCGTGTGGCACAAAATACTGACACATAAGAACTCACCATGCCGAGGTTTCAAGAAGAGAGAAGTTGGGAACTATTCTAAACAGTGTTTGCCCATGGTTTGTAGATTATGGTGGAGCGGTATTATTCATAAGGGGCCACTCTTGGATTGATAAGAGCCTTCAGATCGGTGGGTTGCTTTGCAGTTCGCGCCGCGTACGGAGTTTTATTTCTTATTCGTTCCAAAGAAGGTATTGAACAATAGTTTTTCCCGGGTTTATAGAGCAGAAAATTTTCTTTAAGACGGTTATAAACAAAAATTAAAAATCTAAAGATTCAGGAATTTCACAGCTAGTCTTTCGCAGGTGCAATATTTTGCAGATGGACTGAGAACCGCTACCACGTCCTTTTCTTTTGCTGTTAGAAGAATCGCTTTACCAGAATGTGCATTTTACCTTTAAACAGCGCGATTGAGGGTCCAGTATATGGTTTTACGTTTTTGTTCCCATCAAACGAATATTTTTATTGATTTTCACTCTTCTTACTACAAAAACCTAGGGTGTGAGGGGAGGCATTTTGAAAAATCGTGTATGACAAAAACCTGCCATGCGTGGCCATTGTGTTTATATCATCAGATTCCCGCAAAGGTATTATCCAACGCACCATTATTTTGACCTCTCTGGGATCGCTCAACTTTGAGAAATTTTTCATCAAATGAGGCAGAGGCTGAATACCCATTTCGAACGTCGCGCTCCAATTTCTCTCTCTCTACTTTCTTCCCCTCACAGATGAGTCTTCGCCTCGCTTGTGGGCTTGTAGAGCTTTCCTTGTAGATTTCTTGAAAATACATATTGCTTAGTAATAGAATACGCACATGGCTGAATATTGCATTTGTTCCAACTGGTTGTTGCATCGTGTATGATCAGAAAATTAATAGCGTCCTTCTATTGTAGTTCAGATCCGTTCATCTGTTCACTTTTGAGAAGCCTCTGAATTGCCCTACACAATACCATCATACCATATGTTCAACAACCAATCTTCCGAAATTTAGTCACATAGGAACGAGAGCGCTCCACCACGGGCCAGAGAAGAAATTTCGGTAGTTTTACGTAAGAGCGCATTACTTTGTAATAAGAGCAGTTACCACCATGATACTTTCCAGAAGTATGGCACTAAGTAAGTGCTACATAACAGTTGGTATGCGGTTCTTTGCAGTTGGACAAATACAACCATTAGGGTCGCCAAATTTTGTTGCAGGACTTATGGGCCACCCTGTATAACAAAAAGCAGAACTATAGGACAGGTCTCATCGAAATGCGCCGCTCCCGAAGTCAGCTGAATTTACTGCCATTCCAGTCACCAGAACGTTTAACGACAACGCGGCGGAGGGGAGTTGGCACACGTGAAGAAACGGTCGGCAACGATACGTCGAGTTTCGCACTCAATTGCGCGACGTTGTGTGCGGTCGTTGCCGGCCTTGCAGGGTGCCAGACGTCGGAGGTCTTCTCGGCGCGCCACTATTGTCTACCGTCCTGAGCTACCCAAACCATGTTTTAGGGACGTTGCTGAGAGCGTCGCCGAAAATGTTCATAGCTAAGAAAACGTGGTCAGAGTTGGAATTTTTACCACTAAAACAAAGCGACACAGCAAAAGAGAGACGACAGTATTAACCCACTGGAATATCGAGCAAACAGCAGAGGTTCCATATGGGAACGTGCTCCGATCCTCAACGATGGCGTAACAATGACGCATGTGATAAATGAAGGATGAGGTCGAAGCTGACGAGAAAGCACAAACTCGAGCACCAACACTGACGCCGACGGTGTCCCACTAATCACTTACGCTCGTGCAAACAAAGGCTAGCTGACGTCGACGCATAGAGCCTAAACGGGACCGTTGGTGTTGCGGTGAAGCGAGTGAGGTATGTAAAGTACTCTCCCTTCTAGGTTCTTGGAAGGCTGAAGACCAGCCCAAGCAGTCTGAACGGAAGGGGACGCGACACATGCGTACAACCGCAAAAAAAAAGACTCCCATTACGCCTTTCTCGTTTGACACGACATCTAAAAGTGAAAACAGCATGGATGTGTACGAGTAAGTTCACGAAGACTAAACCATCCTTTCCACTTCCCACTTCCATCCCATCCATTCCATACGTTCCTCCTTCCCAGTCAGCTATCCATCACGGCCTATCGCCATCGTCATCAACAGCCAGTTATAGCCGCTGGCCTGTCTGTTTCGGAAGATATGATATGGACGAGATGGTCAGATTAGCCGACGGACACGTAGTGGTGAGTGAGCGAGAAAACAGAAATAGCACGCGGACACATCGCACCAGCTGGCGACACCTCAGTGTTACACAAAGCCGAGAATTCCACAACACAAGCATGAGAAATCGTTAGTTACCCGGTGGAAACCACAACAGGTTGTCGAAATCTAGGGGAGCCGCTTTCCAAAACCTCTCTTTCAAATCAGACAGTGAGCATACAACGGACAAGAAGAAATGGAGATGGGGGAAGGAGGCAGGAAGAGAACAGGCCATGGATAGGCGTCATAAGTTTTCATACACTTTTCATTCTGCTCCCTCATGAAGGAACCCACATTCTCGAACAAAAAACAAAATTTTTGGGCACAAAAATATATTAATTCAGCTTTCGTCATTGTTTCAAAACTCTGTTTCAATGCTTTATATGTAGACATGAGCTAGCGAAAAACGGATGATAAACGTGCGGCTCCTAGAATTTTAAGGTATTTACTGGAACAACTGACTTCTAAGATTTTGACTCCGGTGCACTTCATAATCGGAGGTTGAAGTAAGGGTGCTACTTCACGGATAACAAGTTCGGCATAAAATGCAGCCCGGCATGTTTCCCATATGCTTTCTGCTGACTGTAAGAGAGTTTTCCTAAAATCCTTTATCTCAGAAAGATTTTATCCAAGTACTCATGTAATAGACTCCTGATGAAAAAACCGATTCCTATATCTCTTCACTAGTATGTTCTGTGCTTCCTGTACCTGTGCATATGTCGCAGATCTACTGGAGTTCGCTGCGTTCTCTATTTGCAAAGTGGGTCAACATTCCTGCATCTAGAAGCTTCAGAATCAAGAAGTTTACAATGTCTACATCCTACGTAATTGTGTCATATATTAGTTGTGACACAATGAGAAGTCAAAACGAGCTTATAAAAACAAGAATAGATGGGTCATCATGAGTCACAGTGTTAAGAGAACCAGACGAAAAATTATCGCAGGACACAAATATATAAAACTGTTCCTACTGCAAATGTATATAAATAAATATAAATATTCCTATATCAAGAAATACAAGCTATAAATAAATGCTAGAAGAGACTAAAGCCAGGTGCTTCAAAATTTCCTCGCCTACCTCATCTTTTGCGTTTCCACGCCTCGATGACTGTTATACTTTCGCATTCGTCTACGTCTGCGCCGCATCTCATCTCGACCACCCTGTAAGAGAGTTAACTACACCGGCCGACAGCGCTAGCCATAAAAACACCAGATTCTCCGGACCGCTGCTATTCAGTGAGCAGCACCATCTACCCAGACCGGCAAAACATTTGTGACTTGTTAGAGGATCTTCAACCGCTAAGGAAACGAAGCCTGCAGAAGCTGAAAGCCTGCAAAGAGTTTGCACGACTTCTGCCAGTGATTGGTCTGCCCAGCAATATAACGTTGAAGTCATCCTTCTTTTCACTACAAATTACGGCACCAATTACAGTGCCGGACCTGTCTTTTGATCATTGGCCGAAAAGATCGCGCCGGTCAACATAAGCCGCTTTGGAGCGTTCCAAAGCGGCCTTTTTGAGTAGCTTCTTCAGAAATCAAGCATTTGTGAAGATAAACATATATTTGAACTTAGCAGCTTGAGCCCTATCCCTCGGCATATAAATCTCAGTAGAGTTGAACAATGGATATACCCCCGACGCAATCAATCGAGTGGGCGCGACAACCTGTAGAGCGAGCGTTTGGGGAGTTTTATCGGAAATTCTCAGCCGTCCTAATCAGAGATTGCTCTAAGAACGTCCAGATTGCATTTGAAGTGCGCTGTGAGCAATGCATACGCAATCGGACCTATCAATCGAGTGGGCGCGGCTGCTCGCAAATTGCACACGCGGGCGTGTTCAGAGCGCAATAACTCTGTGGAGATCGAATCGTCCTGGCTGCGGCTCCTGGATTTTGTAGGCAGTAAAAGGTTTTAGTAGTTCACTAATGTACATCTTTGTAGCTTCTAAAAAAATTAAAGCTTCTAAAAAAGAAATTATAGCGGTGTGGAAATGCAGGTTAGCCTTGTGTGACACGATTTTTTCCAAATTCACTGTGGGAAGACGTGATGAGCTGACGGCCTACAAATGCACAGACAAGCAGATCACTTAAGGAGCTTTACGGCAAAGTGCTCAACGGTTCCCAGCTGGCTAATCTGCATTAGTCCCAGCCGCCATTTTAGAGCGGCGGAGGGCAGCGGTAACGTTTCTTCATCCCTTACTCGCCCACATTTGGGTTTTCTACACTCGTAATGGTATCGTTCTATTCAGCTCGGAAAGCTCTATGGAGTGGTGTCATTCTCAATCAGTTCTGGAAATATCGTTTTTCTGAAAATTTTCTCATCGAGGGCGAGGGCGCCCTAGGCCGAGACTGCGGGGACGATGACGTCATCGAAAATGAATATTTTGAGCCGGACCAAATTCTCTCGTCCAAAATCATCTAGGGGTTATTTGGGGCGCTGATTACGAATCCGACGTCCGTTTTTGAGAATTCCGCCGATTTCTGTAAGTTTTGGGTTTTCTTCTGGACCAGCCGTCAGAGCGGCCTCTCGGGCGCACTGACGGCTTCTCAACGGCTTCGCCGCACTAAATACTTATCATCAATTTTAGCTGCTATCTCTGTCATCGTTTCCACAGGATGAACATCTTAACTACATCGAGTAGGGCAAGTTAAGCTTAACAAGAACTACAACTTTAACACTATTGTTCTGTCGTGTTATTCTTACTGCAGGCATACACCATTCCATAGAGCTTTCCGAGCTGAATAGAAGGGTACCATTACGAGTGTAGAAAACCCAAATGTGGGCGAGTAGGGGATGAAGAAACGTTACCGCTGCCCTCCGCCGCTCTAAAATGGCGGCTGGGACTAATGCAGGTTAGGCCTCTGTTATACTCCCGCGGGAGCATCCGCGGAACGTCCGCGGACCAATGGTGCACGGCGGAGGCGGGCGTGCCGAGGCGGCGATTGGCCAGGTGAGGAGTCTCGGCGCGGTTCCCGCCCTTCCGCGGATGCTCCCGCGGGAGTATAACTCAGGCCTTAGTCAGCTGGGAAGCGGTGCGCACTTTGTCGTGAAGTACCTTAAGTGATCTGCTCGCCTGTGCATTTGTAGGCCGTCAGCTCATCACGTCTTCCCACAGTGGTCGACTGAATTTGGAAAAAAATTGTGTCATACAAGGCTAACCTGCATTTCCATACCGCTATAATTTCGCACATTTAAAAACTACAACGGTGTACTTTTGCGGACTACTAAAGCTTTCTACCTACAAAATCCAGGAGCCGCAGCCGGAATCGATCTCCAGAGAGTTATTGCGCTCTGAACACGCCCGCGCGTTCGATTTGCGAACTGTCGCGCCCACTCGATTGAATGGTCCGATTCTGTATGCATTGTTCACGGCGCACTCCAAATGCAAGCTGGACAATCTTAGAGCAATTTCTGATTAGGACGGCTGGGAATTTCCGATAAAACTCCCCAAACGCTCGCTCTACAGGTTGTCGCGGCCACTCGATTTATTCTGCCGCGGCTATATGCATTGTTCAACTCTACTGAGATTTATATGCCGAAGGATAGGGCTCAAGCTGCTGAGTTCAAGTATATGTTTATTTTCACAAATGCTTGATTTGAAGTTACTCAAAAAGGCCGCTTTGGAACGCTCCAAAGCGGCCTATATTGTGACCGTCTCCGGTACTGTAGAAGTAAAAGGCTTTCGTTTTCTAGGAACATTACTCGGCTCAAAAAGTACCATTTTGCCCAAATTGAGGGGTTGTTTCTGAAGCATTTGAACCTAACAAGTGCCACTGCAGCTCACTACATATGTGCATAACACAGTAAGATCAGAGATTACGAATTTTATGCCATGCTGAGTCTGCTGAGCCCTTGTGCTGGATCACGACGGATCATCTTTGAGGTAGGTGTACGTTCACTTCAGTTCTTCCTCAAATGGATGACTCTATCTTGAATACAAATATTGACCTGTCAAAACCACATGTGTCACCATTTTCTTTAAACATTCTGATAACCTGGAAGCTCAAGCCTCATGTGGATAGCAGAGTCCCCATCATGCTCGCTGACGGGTGCCAATTCCTTGACGGAGAAGTGACGATATTCGAGAAAAGTTGGACAATGAAGCTAGATCTGAATACCTCCGATTGAGCGGTGGATGGTCCAGGATAGTCGTACATTTGCCGTGCACTGTCGTATCCAACAACTGTCGGTAGTGAGCTAAACATTTGACGTGTACTGTTGAATGCCCGGCAAGCATCTACATCTGCATTGCATCTGTTTGTTTAGCTTCGTAAGCAAGGCCAAACTCAGCCCCTCATCTGGTGATACTATGGAGGACTGCTAGCTGACAACGTCAAAAAACGCGCGTAGCATTTTCCTTTCAAAGGAGGCTTCCTGGCTAGCTGCTCAACTTGTAGCGCTTTGGCGGATAAATTACGTGCTCATTTCGTTCCTTAGAACAGCGCAATGTTGGAGCTGCAGATGGGCTCACGGCTTTTGAATTGGGGCCTGTGCCTCAAAAAGTGAAACAAGTGGGTTATAAGACGGGAGACTTCGCTGGCAACATATATTGCGAGGGAGGCTGTTGTTTTCCACCCCTTCTGAGATCTGCAGGGAAAGGATGCCTTACCTGCATGGATTAAGCAAAGGAGTGCGTTCGTTGTATGCAATATCGGAGTCATATGCTGGAGGAGATCGGTCTCCCGACTGAGTTCGTGATCCACGGAGCTAAATAAATGTACTATTTTCCGACGAACTTATGGTATAGAGTGGAATTGGTAGAAACATTTGGGTCCTCCGACGATCCTCTACCGGGCGACGATTCTGGGCCAGCTGAGGTCATGAATTCTCGGGCAATATCGCTGCTTCTGTTTAGACCTGGACAGAAATGAGAAATCGTTTTGGGAACTTTTCATAACTCTTTGTGAGATGAATGCGTACAAGGTAGACGACTGCAGGGCATTTAGTAAACGGCTACGAAATGAAAGATGATACTGATTAGGTGTGTTTCGAAGCTGAACCACTCCACCTACATAACTGATACCGAGCATAAACCGACGAATGCAATAACAAAGGTAATTGCTAATTAAATAATCATACACACCATCAGGCCATGGAAGGGGTCCAGAATATTCGCTACAAAATCAAAGAAAGGAAAATTGCGTCCAACCTTGTCGTATCCACCCCAGCCACTTGGGACATAGAGTTCCAAAGCTCCAGTTGCTGCAATGTGAAATGAGGGTAATCTGACGAATCCATGGGAACTAGTGGTGTTTAGATAGGAGGAGGGGCACAACATCCCTTTGGAGTTGCCCTTTTTCAACTAGGCTGATCCGAAAACCGTTAAAGAGTGGAAGTAGAGCTCGGAGCTAAGTGACTCCGAGGACGGGAAGACGGGGGGTGGGGGGAGTCATCTTCTATTCAGTGGTCATGCACCTTTGACTGAAGGAAAATGGATATCCAGCGACATGAAAAATGGTCCAGCGCCGTCCACAACGGGTAGAACACACCAACGATACATAAAAATTTTAATCTCGCGCAACACAACATGTCATATGGCGCGGCCTGAAATCGTGACCACACCCCCCCCTCTTCCGCTCCGGAGCCGGAGCCAGATATCGTTGCAGAACTGCATGACTCATCCAAAGCGAGATGCGATTTGGTGGCGAGTAGAAGCACTGAATTTAAGATTGAAATACGGACGCCATGCGGAAGAGCCAACAGCGGTCGGGAAGGGGCCCTGATCGATGGGGGTCAACGGCGAAGTTGAAGATGGTCGCAGGTTTTCTCCGCGGCAACCGCCGAGCCCGGAGGGGGAGAGCAGGACAGATTCGATGGCAGCTGGGTCCAGCGTTACTGTCAAAGCGGGACAGAGAGTAAACGTGTTGCCAACAGAGAATCGCAGAGAACTGCCCCGGTTCGGTGCTCTGGAGGAACGAAGTGTGCTGCGCCGTTCGATTCGCCTTAGAGACGTTCCTATGAACTGTGGATTCGCACTATTGCTGTGGCTACGGAAAGGTTCAGCCTTTCCATGCGTGCGTGAGCAAATGTTGTGGTGATGCTGGTCAAAAGCATTTGTTGACATAAATAACGTGTCCTCGGGTGAGCGACAAGGAAATTCCCTAGAAGCAACATATGATGAAAAAGCAATGCCCTGCATGGAAACAACAAAACTGAATCCTAGCGAGGGTTACCAGTTGCGTTTAGGTGGTTCCAGGGAGAGGTCAGGAATACCATTAAGCTCAGAATTCCTCCTTGTTTCGGCAACCATACCGGTACATGGCATCCCGATCTTTTATCACTGCTTGACTGATCAAAATAAACTTGCAGCTTCATAAGTTGCTAGCTGCGATAACGTCTCATGGCTTATTTTAAAGAATAAGATATCGAGGACCTTACGGATACATAGCTCGATGCTGAGACCGCGCCATACCACTGCCCAATGTGTCGCGATGTTTTAACTGATTGTATGTTCAGATACCATCTTCATATATTCTTCGCTTGAAGGACAAACGAGTTCTTAAGGACAAAGATAAAGAAAAGCGTTAATCAATCTCTTTTGGGATGCCTCACACATTCTAATTCTGCGGGATGTCGTGGAGGCAACTTGAGTGCGAATCTGCCCAACACAATGAATTGCGGCGGCCAGTCGGTGGCCAGATCAGTGTTTTGACCTTTTAAGACAGGTCTGGAAGCAATTCACCTGCCCCGAAGAGACGGAAGGCTGGGCGGGAAGTCCTAACCAAGAGGCTGGAATCAAGTGAACCCGACAGCTGGTGCCTCCTTCGACGGCGCTTCCACGTTGCCTTACCCCTCCTTGCCTACTTCCTGCCAGAACACACAACTCTGCAGAACAATCTACCTTAAGTAGGGATGTGAGGTGAGGTGGTTTTCGTGTAAAGAAAGAACTTTTTGGCTCAAAATATCCTTGGAACTTAAGGTACAGTAGCGAACCACGAATTACGCAGCAATCGGGTATGTGTTTTCCACAAATCTTTCATTCGACACCGTGGTCGAATTTCCAACACTGAAATGCATCCGATGGTGGATATTCGCGAATTATGCCGAAATCCACAGCTTCTTATTGGTACATAGCTCTAGGGACTTTTGGACATTTTAAGAAAAAGAACTGGTAGAAAAATTGCGTAGGAAAACATCCTGGTAGAAAAGTTGCACGATTGGCCCATCTTCATGACCACATAGTATGTAGCAGCTCTTGCTCAATGTAGGTTGCCGAAACCAAGGGTAGGGACAAGTCGGCCGCAAAATCTCATTCGTTCTTCAAATGCAATATTTCGTGCAAATGTCAGTTATGCTACTAATCATATAATACTAGTTCTCTTCATATGTAGGAACGATTGTCAAAAAGCATGTGTGCACTGCTTTTACTTACAACATGCTATTCTTCTAGTGCACTAAAAAATGCCCAGTTTTTGCTCTATAAAGCAACCGTGAGCCATTTGAAACAAAGAAGTTATAAAATTTTCAACAACGACATCACCTATTAGGTAGAACATGCGATTTTAAAAAATCAAAAAAGTTATACTAAACCTTCTTAAACAAGCAATTATTCTAACCTGATCGAAGTCTCTTTGTTAGTTTAATCTGGAAGACGCTCGTTTCGATTTGGAAGTTGCACAGTTTGATTTCAAAAGCATCAAGAGTATATAGAGAAGTGTCCAATTGATTGATTTGAAATGTGTCCAATCTGGTTTGGAAAGTGTCCAACTTAACGTGAAAATCGTAAGTATGGCATTGATACAAAGGAAAGAGCAAGTCTCTGTGAGAACAAAAGAATACGCGTTGGTGTGAATCAGTTCGTTCTAGTGATGCGTCAGGCGTTTCCCTTTTGCGGGATGTCATAACTCATTGAATATATATTTGCCCAATGCAAGGAGTTGCGCAGGCCGGTCGATGAACAACCCAATGTTCCATAATTTCCAGACAATTCCACATTCTGCTGTTATTGAACAGCAGTAGGGAGCTCTCGCAAAGCTGAGGAAGTAAGACTGCTAAACTGCCCTTACTGCGCTGACATTTTGCCGCGACCTCGGAGCATGGAAAAGACAGAAGAAGCTAGAGATTGCTCGTGTGAGGATCATTGCTACTTGTAGCAGTTTCAAACGTTGAGGCAAGAATGAGAGGAAGGAAGTGAGAGACAATCCCATATGCGGCTGAATGAGACTCACTCAACCCAAGCCCCCCCCCCCCCCCCCCCCCATTTGTCTTCACCTGATGGTGACTTGCCAGCATTCTCTTCCCTTTAGTTAGTTGGGTTGTCTTGCACATCGTTCTTGTCTCATTTTCTATTGAGTCTCGAAACTGCTGTAACATGATCGAGCAATTGTCCTTTCCAGGATTTGAAGAAGAGCCGAAACGTCAGCTGGGTGAAGTTTGTCTAATAATCTCTGGTTTCACAGCTAAGCGAGAACTTGTTGTTATCCATTTCAGATGAGGTTGCGAGCAATGCTCTCTGCGGAGTGGGTCCAATGGTTGGCAGAGCAGGAGCATAACTTAAAATCGGTTTGATGAGCACACAAGAGCTGGTTGTTTTTAGCAATTGTGCTATCTCACCGTATACAATTCCAGTGACCCTTCTTAGCGAAGTTGGTTCACTATGTTTAAAATACAAAAGAAAGGGTTAGAGGTGACTTATAAATATTTAGAATTGTTGATCAGTTGTTAAGTATCCTATACGTATAGTAATTTAAACGTAATTTTCTTCTTGGTCTTTGTCCGCCATTCGCTTTTCCGCTACCTAGCCGTTTTCGGCAAAAGTATCAAATACTCGGGCTTCCACATGTTCATTGGTTCGTTTCGGATGTTGAATACATGTAGTTGAAGTGAATAACACCATGTCGCTAAAGTACGCAGCTGATTCTACAAAGAGTAGCGCAAAATTTGAAGATACATACTACGATTAAAAAATACGACTTTTTGGTACAAGAGTGAAAAGGGAGGTATAAAACAACAGATGCTTCCATGTGAACTTAGTTTAATGATCCAGCAAACTTGTGCGAAGCGCAGAACTTCGGGACACTCCTAGACCTGTCGGGACCCTTGTGCAGAAATAACTGTCGAGCGATACGACTCATTGCTAGATTTATTTAATGAAAAGAATCCAACGTTCCGTTGTCATTCAACATCGTTACGTTATTTAGTATTTAGGAAATCTGATTCGTAGAGAATACTGACATAAGTAATGTACGCTTTTAAAGTGTTTAAAGTAGTTTTAAAGTGTAAACAAAGAAGACGGACAACAGCTGTAGAAGTTGTCTCTAATCAAGATGCTGCATAATCTTACAGAGGTGAAGTACGCTCAAATAATTCATCGCGTTTGATAGACTGAGCAACGAGAAACAAGATTCCCGTCAAAGCACACACTCGCATAGTAGAATTCGTAGAGGTTAAAAATAGGTAGATCGTTGTTGCACAGAACGCGTCATCACCGCTCTATCAAGCGAATCGCTTATGGTGGTTTGCGGCGGGTTTCGTGCACGAACTTCTTTCATCGATCTGCATCTGATGTAGGTCAGGTTCAGAAAGTTATAATCTCATACTGTTTGCCGCGTGCAGTGCTTAGAAGAGATATATGATTAGTAGTTGCTTGCGGTGTGTGAGGCTTTTGAAATTACTCGCATATGTATCAACGCGACCGATTAATGAAGGCGATGGGAATGAGTGTTGACGTGGGAGCCGCTCTCGCATGGAAGGGACTGGAGAATGGTGGTCCAGCTTCAAAACGGACTGCAGGTGAATGGCATCCACAGGACGGACAAGCGGGATAAACGGGTGCACGTTGTGTAAACACGAACTGCGACGAGTGAGTCGAATTTGATGCTGATTATCGATGTTTGGAGCACGAATGCGTTTCGACACCGACTCGCAACCCAGCAAATGGTGGAAGATGCCTTGACGGTCGAGAGTGCCTGCAGATCGGGGACAAAACAAAATTGATAGGAACGGTGCAGGTATTGACGCGAGAACCGTAGTGCGCCGGTGAAAAACCAGTCCGTCCCACATCAACGTCGATAATTCTCCATCGCAACCACGAGAAATCTTGCCGTGTTTTTGAACCACGGAACGGTCTCCGGGCAACTCACCCTTTCCCCACCTCTCCTGGGCAGCCAGCTTTTCCGTCTGGAATCTACCTGACCACGCTCAAGCCAGGCTCGCAGAGGCGAGCAGCCCCATAACCTGATGGCGCGCCAGAAAAGACGTCCGCCGCAGTTGTGTGCATAGTAAGAAGTGCATACAAGGCGCATGTGGTGCAATAAGTGGACGCAGCTAGTGTGAATATTGATTAAGAATCAAACTGATACTGAGTTGAACAAAATGATTTTGGTTAGAACTGAGAACTTAAGATTGTTTGTCTGCTGAGGCGTTTTTATCATTTGATTTTAGAATTCGACGAGTCAGTATTCTCTAGCGCTTCACTCTTCAGCTTCTCTCTTCACAAAACTTCTACTTCAGATGCCTGAACGGTGTTCTAACAAAGGAAGGGTCTGAAGCGGATCTATATCTGAACAGGGAAAGCAAGGGTAATAAAACCCCACCCCTCAGTATAAACACGTGTTCCTTCTTTGCAAAGTCGTTAAACCCAAGGAGAGATCCTTGAGGTTACAATGGAATCGGCCCTCAAAAGTTCAGGGGTCTCTTGTCCGCCCGCGATGCCACTGCCGCCAAGCGACTCGGAGCACAGAGGATAGTGACGTTGCTTCATGCGGGGAGGTCGAAGCTTCGATTCTCCTGCGACGCTGTATCTTGCATTCTAGCTGCCCATTTTCCAGCTGTATGCGGTGCAGAGTAACTTTCTTGTGACTTGTCTATCACTGAGCGTTTTTTTTTTAACCGAAAGCCAATGAGAAACTATTCAACAACTTTTCCTATATACAACGTCGTTCTCGCCCACCTGTTCTCGAATCTTGTGAGGAGCGGCAATCGACACATTCTTTCTGAGCTCTTTTGGGTTTGCCGGCATTCCTTGTAGATTCAGTGGTGGTTTTGAGATTGTTTTGACAGCAGCTGGCTTGAGCTCTGGATAGGATATTTCCGGGCCGAGCCCTCCAACGGCATCCTTCTCCGAATTGTCCTCGTTGTGATTTTGCTAAAATTATTAGCCTTAAAACAAATGTTTTAAACTGAAAGTTGAAACTGAACTAAACTTAAACTGAAAGTTGGCAATGCAATTTATTTGACATGCATATGCTGGCAGCGATGGTCTCCATTTTTCAATGGAGTCTACAGTTTCGTAACTCCAGGTTTTCAGTGTCGAGCAAATTATCGAAGGAGAGCAGGCCAATTTTATCCATCTCTGTCTGCCCCTGTTTAACCAAAATCGGATCACAATATATCGAAAAGACCTCTTTAGCTATGGCTGCACGACACCACGATATAGAATATCCTAGCAAATCACACAAATCTCGTAGCTGCTGAGAAATTTGGCCACAGAAAATGCTCCAGTACATACCAGGGTGGGTATCCGGTCGGTATAAATGAGAGCCCACTAACTGAGAAGAAAAGCTGCGGTCATTGTCACCGTAGGAGCTGCAGTTTTGATGGTGGGTACTGCTGAGGTTTAAAGGAACTGACGAACATCTATTAATTAGGACCCAAAATTATTGCTTCAATAATTATGGGACACATAGTACTTGTGCCAAACAGCAGGACAGGCGGTGTTTGTTGCTATGTTGTGGTTAAGGTGACCACCAAAATACCAACCACCACTAACAACCCGAAGGCAAGAAAGGGGTGATACGAACTCCGCACGGGGTGAGAAAGGGGGTAGAGACCATAAGCGGTTGTCGGTATGGGATGTCTCCTCATATGATGTCCGGCTCGCCATGCCCTGCAGAGAGTGCGAAAACGGTTCCAGCGTCAGGCCCAGGATGACAGGCCGGCTGATGGAGAAACTAGTCACAAACCATGATCAAGAGTCGCAATGGAATCAGTGTGAAGGCTAGGACGTCACCTGGAAGTGATGCGCAGAACCCCCGCTCGAGTTCTGTGGTCAATATGCGAGGGCTACCGAGGGTAGAACGACCTCGGCCAAAGAAGCTACTTCGAATGGAAACTCTGAATGTGGGAACAATGACCGGAAGATCTAAGGAGCTGGCTGACTTGATGAAGCGCAGAAGGATAATAGTACTGTGTCTTCAAGAAACGAGATGGAAAGGGGCGAATGCCAAGGAGATTGGAGAAGAGGTCAAGCTGTTCTACAACGGAGAGAACTCGAAGAGGAAAGGTGTCGGGATAGCTATCGCTGAGTCCCTCAAGGATTCGGTAGCTGCTGTCCAAAGGATAAGCGACCGCATCATGTCACTGCGGCTGGATACGAAGGAAGGTTACTGGACCGTCATGTCTGTCTACGCTCCGCAGACCCAATGCCCCAAGCACGACAAGGATGAATTCTACCTCGCGCTCGAAGAGGCCATAAGATCCGTACCACAAGGCGACTATCTATACGTAGCAGGGGACATGGATGGACACGTGGGGAGTTGCAGAAGAGGAGTGGAAAGGGTTCATGGAGGTAAAGGGGTCGGCTTGGTGAATCCAGATGGAGACAGAATTCTCGATCTGGCTGTCGCCCACGACCTGGTTATCTGTAGCACCTTCTTCGTGAAGAGGGAGAGCCAGAAGGTGACCTATGCTAGCGGAGGAAGAAGGACGGAAGTCGACCACATCCTGGTGAGAAAGCCTGTCCTGAAAACCGTCTGGGATGTAATGGTCCTCCCGGGAGAAGAGGTCGCATCACAGCATAGGCCCTTGGTAGCGGATCTTAACATTCCTCTACCCAGCAAATCCAAAGTAAGAACAGAACCCAGAATCTGATGGTGGAGGTTGCGGGGCACAGAGCGCAACGAGCTAGGAAAAGCAGAGCTCGAAGCAGGTCCTTCTAATCCAACCGGCCCCGTAAACGAGACCTGAAGGAGGTTGACCGAAACGATCCTACGATGTGGCAAGGAAACCCTCGGCGAAACAAAGGGAGGAACCAGAGGAAATAAGGCTGCACGGTTCTGGAATAAAGAGGTACATGTGCGGTGAGGAAAAAGAAGGAGGCCTATAAGGCGGCAGAAGACAAGGGCACCCGAGCATCTTACAGTCTATAGTAAGCTGAAGCGGCTGGCAAAAACAGCTATAGCAAAGGCAAGGAGCGCGGAGATGGATGCCCTACACGAAAAGTTGGACGAGCCACAATGATGGAAGTTAGCTATTCGGTTGGCCAAGGCACGGCATAGAGCTTGCGTCGACATTCGAGTGGACAAGACGGTGAAGAGTGCTGACGGTAATGTACTGCGGAAGCAAGTCGAGGTCAGAAAAGATAGAAGGAGTACTTCAAGGAACTGCTAAATAAGGAATTCCTGCGTCAAGATGTCCAGGAAAAACAGCCAACGGAAGGACCCATTCCGTCTCGACGCAGGAAGAGGTTCGCAGCGCTATAGGGAAGATGAAGCGCGGGAAGGCAGCTGGGCCTGATGGGGTGCCAGTAGAGGCTTAGAAGGTGCTTGAAAACTGTGAATTGAATTGGCTGACACAGTTCTTCAACAATAACGATAGAGGGTAAGTTGCCGGATGACTGGAGGGACAGCATCATAATCCCCAGTCCGCATACGATGGAGGTCTACGAATGGTTGGTCGACTCGAGGCTGAAGGGGATGGTCGCTATCTCCCAGGAGCAGTGGGGCTTCACACCTGAGAGATCCACCACAGACGCAGTGTTTATCGCTCGCCAGGTGATGGAGAACTAAGTATCGGGAGAAACGAAGTCCTTGCTACCTACCGACGTGCTCTGGAACTCCCTTCGAGGGAGAATTGTCTCAGAAGGTCTGATCTCAGTAATAAAGGACATGTTTGAACGCTCAAAAGCTGTGGTACGAACTCTACACGGGATGACAAAGAAGATGGATATCACAGTGGGGGTGCATCAAGGGTCGGCTCTGAGTTTGGTTCTCTTCCTGCTGACGCTCGACTCTATAGTTAACCACCTTGAGAAAGGATTTCTCAGGACGATCCTCTACGCGGACGACATCGCTCTAGTAGCCGACAACCAGGAGGAGCTGGAGGAGAAGGTGCAGCTGTGGCAGAGAGCCCTCGCAGGCAGCGGCCTGCGGCTGAACGTGAGGAAAACGAAGTTCACCGAACCGATCTTAGACTGCCAAGGGGAGGTGATCGAAAAGGTGGAACAATTCCGCTACCTCGGAAGCGATCTATCCGAGGAAGGAAGCGTGGACCAGGCGGTTAAGGGACTGATAAGTGCAGCATGGCTCAAATGGAGGGAGTGCACAGGAATCCTCTGCGTCCGTAGGTGCTCCAGAACACTCAAAGGCAAACTATGTAGAACAGTAGTGAGGCCAGTCCTCCTCTATGGCTGTGAGTGCTGGGCCCTGGGTAAGGCGCAGGAGCGGCACGCGGCGGAGATGAGGATGCTGAGGTGGGCATGTGGATGGACCCGTCGGGACAGGGTGGGAAACGAGGATGTTAGGCAGTGATGAAGACAGCCCCGATCCAGCTGAAGATGAGAGAGCAGCGCCTGAGGTGGTATGAACACGTCCTCAGAAGACCAGAGGATCACCCCACAAGGTTGGCCCTAGATTTCGAGGCACCCGGAAAGCGTCCGAGAGGAGCCCCAAGGAAAAGATGGAAGGACGTCATCAAGAGAGATCTCGCCGAAGTCGGCGCCACGGCAGATGACGCCCTTGATAGGGTGAGGTGGCGACGGCTCACAAAAACAGCGGACCCTGCGACTGCGCGGGACTAAACGCTGAGGAGGAGAAGAAGAAGAAAAGTCGCCATAACACGCTGAGAGAAAATACATTTTAGGAAGTCTTCGACCTTCCGCTCTTCCACTCCCACGATGCCGCTGTCGCTGATGAACCACTGCTACTGAGCTCCGACGATTCCAACACCACCAATGAAGCAGGACCTAACAGCCTCGTGACAACAAGTTCGACGCTCTCGCCAGCCGTTCAACTTCGACGTTCGTCGCGTGTTCGCCGTGCTCCACGCTGTCTCGACGTCGATCCCAGGAATAAGTCATATCGTATGAAATATAAGAAAGGGAGGCGTTGTAGGCATTGAGCAGTAATACACATCGATCCCTACCAAATGACGTCACCGAACCTACATACGTCATAGCCGCCTAACGTCTGCATCATGTTGCCTATGTAATATCCACGTCACAGCCACGTAATAACTGGACGCGGAATTGTCTTTAAATAGCCCCGATTGTTCTGTATCGGTTCTTCATACTTCCTGGCTAAAGCTGCTCTAGCCTGGACGACTACAGAGTACAACAGGACGACTAGTACTACAACACTAAAATAACTGGTGTTCATGAATTCCTACGACAGTTCAAGCACGTTTTTCCCGCCTTGGTCTCTTTGCAGACTGGTGTCCTCCTTCCTACTGGTATAGTTACCTATGCACATTGAGGGCATCAGTAAAGCTCTTTCGTTTTCTTGCTCATTTTTTGAACTACCCTAGAGAAGAAAAGTTTGCCCTGCAATTATGCTGCACTCATACAACCTCTGGTCCTGAAACAATTGTGTATTTCCGTAACTAGATGACATGATGCCAGTGACATGATGACAAAGCAATTCGCTCTAGTTTCCTGTCACAATAAATCCATTGTAACGCATAAATGATAGGTGTTGTAATAGAATGGCAGAGTGGCTCAATCCTATTAGGCCTTCACTTTTCGTTCTGCACTGGCAGGATCAGTCTCCAATCAACGATCACGAAACACCTACCTCACTCGAGGACGCGCTCACTGGAGTCGGTATCTGTGAATGATCGGGTACTGGTTGAACTTCCATGGGATCCTTCAATGAGTGAGATTTATCTAGTAAAGGAATAAAAAGAACAAAAAATGGTTAAGGGCTTGATAAATATTCCTATCTGCAACGTTTGAGCAAGCCTTTCTTAAATTAAGACCTCAAGTTGCCATAATTCATAAGCAGACGGCGACAGACCTCTGAAGTCGCAAGGTTGCTGTATATGGTAACGGATTTGGCCTAGTCTCTGGCGCTTTTTTCGTTGTGGTTTCACAATGAAAAATTAGGTTGATCATATTGGATCTTTTTGACGACCTGCAAAAATGCCAGATCTCCGGGCATCCGAACCACACACCTCGTCGGTGCAACAATACATCTTCTTTAACCACTGTGCCACCACACGGCAACCAGCGGTGTTTACGGCTCACCTGAGCCCATCGTTGACCGAATCTGAGCGGAAACAGTGGCAAGCAAGGCGAAGTGAAAATGGTCTGTAACTCCGTTCCTCGACGTTCGTTGCAGATTCTTCTTCCTCTTCAATGTCTGTTCCGCTTCGTAGCAGGGTCGGCCTTTCTAGTGCCATGATGCCTTTCCTCATCCATCGCTAGATCAAGGTGGACACCAGTCGCTCTCAAGTCCGTATGATATGCTAAACGTATCACTGTTTCGCCCGTAATCTAGGCCACTTTTCAGCCACTTCGAACTTGTGAACTACCATGCAGACGCTGCCTTCTTTCCCCGCTGAACGTAGCCGTACCATCGTAAGCGAGCTTCGCGCATCTTGTCAGATATCGTCGCAACACCGAACTTCTGCTGAATGGCATCGCTTCGGCTGCGATCCATGAGCGTGACTCCAGCAGTCCAGCGCAGCACCTTAATCTCCATGACGCTGAGGCGCGTCTCAGCTTCCGTAGTCGCAGGTCAACACTCAGCGCCGTACATTACCACTGAGCGGACGACTGCTCCGTAGATATTCGACTTCAAGCTGTCTGGTATGTTCCTATCGTGGAGCACACCACTTGGACAAAGCTGCACTCACGCGTGAGTTCACTTCAACCAACAGGTTGCCATAAGATGCTACTGCTGATCCCAGCTACTTAAAGACCGAAGTGCGTGGAAGCTCGAGCAAAACTTTAAGGAGCTGGACGCATTCACGTTCGTCGTTAGATACTCGGTCTTCTTGACGTTAAATTTGAGTCCAAACCGCTGGAAGCGGTTACCAACCTCGTGAAGAGCTCAGCAACTCTACAGACAGATTCTACCATGCCGAGGTTCAAGGAGAGTCGAACATGGCTACTGCTACGTGATGTGCCAGCTCAACACTATCGACTCGTCAAGGAAGCATTGTCGCTCCGGCAGAAGATCGCCATAACGCGACAATCAATCCACTTTCTCCGACGCTGCGCCCGGAATCGTGTGGTCCCGAACTTCATCTCAAGAAAACGACTCCACGACGTGTGCGGCAAGCCAGAGAACGACCGCCGACTAAAGGAGATCGAGCTGCGCCTACTCCGTGCTGCACTGCGCACCAAACAAGATCTGCTGTACTCGATGTTGTGTAAGTGTGTGGCAAAAGAGCAACATTGTGTAAAGCTTTTGGAGGGGCGCCTCTGGAGGAGAATAGTGGAGGGGTCTAGGTCAATTTGCGAGTGTATCCGATCTAACATCAAATCTTCTTTACAGAGGAAATTCAATGATCTTATGAGTAGGTCGCGTGAACAAGGGGAGGGATCATCCAGTACCGTATCCAGCCGTGGACACACTGAGCCAATGGCAGTCGCGTCAGGGTCGCCAGGTCAACGGGCATCGAGGGTAACCGTTATGGGCAATTTCCCTTTGTCAGAAAACGCGCTGTCAGTTTTGGAATTGGGTCCAAGTTTCTCTCCATCTCAACCCATTTCAACCTTTTTCATGCGCAGGGTCATCTGTGGTCTCCACGAGCTGCAAGACCGACTCCGGCAAAAAGCTCGAGCGGATTCTCAAACTCAACCGCCAATGCAGCTAAGTCTAATGCCAACAATTCCTTTCCCTCAAACACACTTCAAGCAGCAGGAACCGAACATCCAAGCTGATGTAAGCTTTCGCCTATTCGCTGATGAAGTGTTCAGGGTTCTCAGGCATTACCGCATACAAGGCCAACAATCCAACCTCTCTAGACCGCAGATGGCGGGCATCAGGGAGGTCCGTGATCTTGTCAATTCCAAAGCCATAAGGCTCTCCATAAGTGACAAAGGTGGGGAATTTGTTGTAGTACCAAGCCAGCTGGATAGGGCCATTGCCGAGTGCCACCTTGAAGACACATCTCTATACCGCACGTCCTCTGTAAAGGAATTTCAAGCGCAGTACCGTAGACTTTACAAGGCGTGGGTCAAGGAGGCAAAGCTAGCGGGATGGGGACCAGGCATGATAAACCGCCTAAAGTCTGAGTGTCCTAGTTGTCCGGTCTTATATTTACTTATTAAGACCCATAAGTTTTCACCAGACGACAACTTGGCCTCAGTCAACCCCGCTGCCATTAAGGTCAGACCCATCGTTAGCTGCGTGGGTGGTCCAACGGACAAAATCGGGTGGCTTCTCAACTCCGTTCTAGGCCAGCTGCTAAAATTTATTCCGGCTCACCTTAGCAACACCAATATGTTCCTTGAATGCCTCCGGAGAACGCGGCTTAGCGCCACCTGCGTCATGGAGTCGTTTGATGTTGCGGCGTTATACACCAATGTGTCAAACGATTCCGCTATGGAAGCCATCTTCGAGCTCCTCAGCCAACACCAAGGAGCAATTAACATGTTTGGTTTCTCCATAAGCCAGTTGATGACACTCCTTAAAGAGTGTCTATCGTGCAATATCTTCAGGTGGTCCGGGAGGTATTTTGCGCAAATAAGGGGATTGGCTATGGGACAACGACTAGCACCCACACTGGCCGTTGCCTTCATGTCAAAGATCGAGGCACCGGTGGTGTCACGGCTTCCTTTGTTATACTGCCGATATGTGGATGATTGTTTCATCGTCACCACCACGCAACATGAAATGGACAAGTGTTTTGAGGTTATGAACAGCCAGTCCGAATACATCAAACTTACAAGGGAAAAGCCTTGTGGAAGCTGGCTCCCGTTCCTCAATGTCCAAGTTCAGCTGGCAGGGAATAACTATATCACCAAGTGGTATCGAAAGCCCAGCTGCAAAAACATAATTGTCCATAGTCGATCGGCACACCCTCATCGGACAAAGGAAGCGGTAGTAAGGAACATGTTCCGAACGGCAGCTAGTGTGTGTACAGGAGAAGGTGAGCGGAAGGAATCCCTGGAAGTGGCTCGGGAGATAGCCGTTCTCAACGGCTATTCTCTCCGTAAACCCTCGTTCAGACCCAGGGGGAGGGCGGTTCAGGAAAACGGCACTACCCCAACAACGAAAATTCCCTTTCTGGTGCCGTTCGTCTCCGATGAAGTGAGCACTTCTATACGGAAGTGTCTGAGGAGATCTGGGTTAGAAAATTTGGTTGCAGTCATTGATCTTCCACCTGACAACCTTAAGACCAGGTTGGTCCGCAATCGACTATATGACCGCATTTGTGGGACCCCCAATTGTGTGGTTTGCCCAGGGGGAAAGGAAGGCGACTGCACCGTATCGGGTGTAGTCTACCTGATCTCCTGTCAAGCGTGTGGCGAGGAGTACATCGGCGAAACTGGCCGTCCTCTGCACGTGAGGATAAAGGAGCATCTGGATGGCAAGGAGAAGCTTAGGGCATCCACTGCCCTAGGCTACCACAGGATCAATTCTCATGGAGGGGAGGATTTTGGGGTTGAGGTGAGGATTCTGGGACACGAGGTTCAAACGTCGGCGCGCAAAGCCCTTGAGGCGTTCTGGATCTATTCCAGAGGTCCCAAGGTCAACCGGAAGGGGGAATGCCTGTATATAACGCGCGAACTCAAGCCCTACCTCAGTCTCGCATTCTGACCTGGGGTAGGTGCTGTCCCGTACCCCTGCTTACCCTGTGCGGCTTCCTTTGGTCCTTCAGTGGACTGTGGTGAGGTACGATACTCGGATTCTCTCCTTTGTTCAGGCTTCCAAAAATTTGACATTGAATTTTGTAAGGTTGAAGAGATGTTTGGTGGGGTAACTCCTAATTGACTTGACCCTTTCAGGCTCTGAAGAAGGCGATCCAGCCGAAACGTTAGCCACCAATAAAGCCGTTTACCAACCTCGTGAAGAGCTCAGCAACTCTACAGACAGATCACACCAAGGTTGCACCTCTCGTTCGAGTTCATCTCCATCTTCGCAAGCGAGCGTTACGTCATCAGAATATGGCAATTGCTCAGGGCACTGCCTTCTGAAGACCTCGTGTGATGGCATCCATGACGACGACAGAAAGGAGTGGGGAAAGCGCAGAACCCTGGTGTAACCCCGATAGAGATGGGAAACTACATCGAGGTTCCAGCTGCAGTCTGAACTCGACTCTTCGGACAAGTGTAGAGTATTCGCACCACTCTATAACCTCTTTAGGAACTCCATGGTGTTGCAAGACGAACCATATCACTTCACGTGGTACGCGGTCAAAGGCCTTCACCTAGTCAAGAAGGCGATATGCACCTGTCCGTGTGAGTCTGTTGCAGATATGGGACATATATTTTGAACCAGCATCTAATCTGCGTTCAAAGAAGTATATCAGGATGTGCACATCTAATCTCAATGTGTTCCCAGAAGGAATCCTTCGTGTTGTTGCAGTCTGCAGAAGCGAGCTGTTGCCAGTAGCACGCCATGGAGGAGTGGAAATCGTCGATAGAGATCCATATATCTGCATCATTTTTAGCAATCCTATCCCCAGAATTCTAGCGCTATGCCTTCTGTCTGCACAGACCACATAAATCAATGGAAGCAACTTTATGATGGTTGCTTAAGATGATATATGTATATTAGGTATACTATGCACCAAAGCAACGATAGTTCCGATTGGTATAGACTTTCAGTCTTCGATGAAATTTGGTCACTACGTGATTTCTTCCAAGCGAGGACTGGGTACGAATTGACACCAAATCGCACTGGGATTTTTCAGTAAACCCTTTAAGTCCCGTTTTAATTTTTTCAGAATTACAATGATTCAAGAGTAAAAGAGCAAACGGTACAAAACACAATAAACCACTGAAATGAGCCAGCGCAAGACAGAACACACCGTTACGGGCATCGTACTCCTACAAAGTTTAACAATCGTAATTCTTCAGCAACCAAAGAAGCAACTACAAATGTTGTGTAAGAAATGCTACACATTTGAAGGAAATCCAATGAAACAGTTAAACCTGAAACTCTAACCTGTGTGAATCGTTGTGTCAACCCAATTGTAGCCGGTAGGCCCTCATCGTCACTGAAAGGACATTTCGTGTGAATGCCTATTTAGTTGTGGTTTATTCTAACATTCAGTCTGACAGACCTTTTCTCGTTTGGGAGCGATACTGGTGAGTGGTGGCTACTGTTGTCTGAACAATCCTCTGCACCGCTTTGTAGTTGCGTGGGATTGCTAGGCATCTAAACTGCAGCGATTTATATGGCAGAGGCTGTAGCATCATCGGTGGAAAACATAGTATTCCAAAGCACACTGACACGCAGATATTGGTTATGTTTCAAACAATAGTATTAAGTTGTCCGGAATTTAACTTGCATTGTGCATTAATGCTACGTTCAGTACAGAATTGTTCCCTCTATCTGACTAAACAATTTATGTTTCAACACTGCTTTATATTTCTGTTCCTGAAGTGCTTATTAAAGTATGTCGAAGGAACAATTCCGAACGATATTTTATTTTAACTTCAAATTGGGACAAACCGGTGCCGAGACAGCTCGACAATCAATCAGGTATGAGGGCCTAATAGTGTTGGAGAAAACACTGTGCGCCAGTGGTCCCGTGAATTTCGCACCCGAGATTTCAGCCTCGAAGACGACCCCCGTAGCGGTCGACCTAGAGCGATCCTGGACGACGAGTTGCAGAAATTGGTGGAAGCTGAACCATCCCAAACAGTTCGCGGGGGATAGCGGAAGAGCTAGGCGTCAGTAAAACTGCTGTCGCGGATGCTTTGAAACACCCTGGGAAGGTCAAAAAGCTCGAGAAGTGGGGGTCCCATGAAGTGAGTGAGATGCAAAAATCGTCACGTCTTGAGATCTGTTCTTCCCTACTTTTATGCAACAAAACTGATCCGTTTTTGGATCGAATCGTTACTTGTGATGAAAAGTCCATTCTATGTGATAACAGGAAGCGTTCCGGACAGTGGTTGGACGCCGACAAACCCCCTAGGTATTTTCCAAAGGCAAACCTTTACCAAAAAAGGTAATGGTCACTGTGTGGTGGTCGGGTGCTGGTGTGATCTATTACAACTTTTTGGCACCAGGCCAAAGGATCGCAGAAGATTCCTTCTGTAAGGAAATCGACGAAATGCACCAAAGATTCCGTCAACTTCAACCAGCATTGGTCAACAGAAGGGACCTGATTAGTTTGCAGGATAACGCCCGCCCACACGCTTCATAAATCACTATTCGAAAATTATGCGAATTAAGGGTAGAAGTTCTGCATCACCCGCCATGTTCTTCAGACCTCTCTTCAACTGAATACTACCTTTTCAAACACTTTCAGAACTTTCTCGCTGGTAAAACCTTCACCAATCAGGACCAAGTCAAAGCAGCTTTTGTGGATTTTGTCGAATCTCGACCAAATAATTTTTTCGCTGATGGAACGGCCCGTTGGCATAAGGGTGCTGATTCGACCGGTGCTTATTTCGATTAAATCGGATAAGATTTGAGAAAGTTATGGTAGTTCAAAGTGAAGCACTCAAAACGCTGAGAACTTTCCGAAAACCTAATAGTAGCAAAACCATCTCACTGCAAGCCTTTACGGTCCGAGGTGAAATTATGCGCCTGGCATGTGCTTTGCTGCTTCTCGGACACCGAATTCTGGCAGTGAGATGGACGATTGTAATGGAAGCCCAACTCGTGAACTGCTTTTCCTACTACTATTGTTCTAGAACCATGGAGTGTGAGGCAGTAGTGTGAGTAGAGAGATCTTTAGTAAGTGAAAGCTAGATGAATTTCTAAAACGAGTGCACGAAAAAAATTTATTTGTGTGTCATTACGGTCGCACAGTTATAAAGCCCATCAACGTCGATAGAGTGTATACTGCCGCTGTGCCTTAAGTTCATCTAGCTGAAGAGTTCATTCTATTCTGTCAAAACCAAAACGCTGCTCGCAGCACTTGTAAGACAACGGACCTATTCAGAGCATCAAATATTTAGTGGACGAAACACCACCCTCACCATTTCACAACGACGTCATAATTAACGTGCGGAAAGGGGGTTCAGTAGAAGGATGCTATATCCCCGAACCACCCTCGAAAACGTCATGCGAGATTGGACTACAGTGGGTGACAGGGACATCAGCGGCCCGCATTCTCCCCCTCTACGCTTTCTGTGCACCACACCGAGCATCCTGTTCATAATGTCGAGCATCAGACGAGGCGAGCCAATGCTGTTGAATGTTGGTAGTGAATGTAGAAACGTTAGAAAGAGGCGAATTTGGCGAAGGCGTTGTTATTGAGAAACCACCCACCACCAACGGAACGAGCACTCCACTCATGTTCGTGCAACTAGGTTGAGAAGTTATATCGGCCAATGGACCAAGGCTCCAGTTGAAAAGGAGGGACGTGTGCGGTTTTGGAAGCAAGGCCGTCAAAGAAGTCATGTTCCACTCCACCTTCTTCCCGAACTAAGGTAAGCCTATAAAACGCGAGGCCATCGAAAGCAGGATGAACCCTCGATCAACGTGTCACAACCAGGAATCAAGAGGTTTAACAACACAGTTAAATAAACTGAGGATCTCTGAGTTGCGAGCTATGTCGACATTCGAGGATCTAACACGCTTACGCTTAAGCAAACATTTCGAAAAATTAGGCGGACCAGTCACGTAATGCTATCCGCTAACAGTTGGTGAACAAGAGCCCTAACGAACATAAAAAGAAAACCAGGATTCACGAGCAACGCGTCGATCGCACCTCGTGGATTTATTTTTCTTGACTTAGAGAGCTGTTCTTCGATCAGTCTTCTGTTAAAGGCCTTCACAAATATGACAAGAAGAAAGGGAAAAAGGAAAATTGAATTTTCAGTAGTTAATATTATGTTTGTTTGCGATCAAAACTCTTGCGCCATGCGTAACTCGAACCCGCACCTTCTGCTTTCCGAGCAGTGATGCTACGCCTTACACCGCCGCCTTACCCTAATTTTCAGTGTGTTTTCTAATCAATGAAACATTCTAAGAGATAGGCTGCATCAAATGATTACAGAGTAGGCCTGATTTGATGCGACGACAATGTCTTACCAAGGCAAGGGGAAGTCGTGTCCAGTTCTTTCAAAAAGCATCATATGTATAGAAAGCGCATTGTTACGACACTGACATAGCTGTAGCTCCGCCAAACTCAGTTGTTGACTTCTTCTTCTTCTTCTTCTTCTCCGGAGCGTTTAGTCCCGCGCAGTCGCAGGGTCCGCTGTTTTTGTGAGCCGTCGCCACCTCATCCTATCAAGGGCGTCATCTGCCGTGGCGCCGACTTCGGCGAGATCTCTCTTGATGACGTCCTTCCATCTTTTCCTTGGGGCTCCTCTCGGACGCTTTCCGGGTGCCTCGAAATCTAGGGCCAATCTTGTGGTGTGATCCTCTGGTCTTCTGAGGACGTGTCCATACCACCTCAGGCGCTGCTCTCTCATCTTCAGCTGGATCGGGGCTGTCTTCATCCCTGCCCTAACATCCTCGTTACGCACCCTGTCCCGACGGGTCCATCCACATTCCCACCTCAGCATACACATCTCCGCCGCGTGCAGTTGCCGCTCCTGCGCCTTACCCAGGGCCCAGCACTCACTGCCGTAGAGGAGGGCAGGTCTCACAACTGTTCTATAGAGCTTGCCTTTGAGTGTCCTGGAGCATCTACGGTCGCAGAGGATCCCTGTGGACTCCCTCCACTTGAGCCAGGCTGCGTTTATCCGTCTCCTGACCGCCTGGTCCACACTTCCTTCCTCGGATAGGTCACTTCCGAGGTAGCGGAATTCTTCCACCTTTTCGATCACCTCCCCTTGGCAGTCTAGGATCGATCCAGCGCACTGCTCAGAGCTGATCAACTTTGTCTTCTTCACGTTCAGCCGTAGGCCGTTGTCTGCGAGGGCTCTCTGCCACAGCTGCACCTTCTCCTCCAACTCTCCTGGTTGTCGGCTACTAGGGCGATGTCGTCCGCGTAGAGGATCGTTCTGAGAGGGCCTTCCTCAAGGTGGTTCACTATAGAGTCAAGCACCAGCAGGAAGAGGAACGGGCTCAGAGCCGACCCTTGGTGTACCCCCACTGTGATGTCCACTTTCCTTGTCACCCCGTGTGGAGTTCGTATCGCCGCTTTCGAGCCCTCGTACATGTCCCTTATGACCGTGATCAGACGTTCCGGAACACCCCTCCCTCGAAGGGCATTCCAGATTACGGCCTGAGCTAGCCTGTCGTAGGCCTTCTCCAGGTCAAGGAATGCCAGGTAGCAGGGTTTTCGTTTCTCCCAATATTTCTCCATCACCTGACGAGTGATGAAGATGGCGTCTGTGGTGGACCTCTCAGGCATGAAGCCTCACTGCACCTGGGAGATGGGTACCATCTCCCTCAGCCTTGAGTCGACCAGTCGTTTGTAGATCTTCATCGTGTGTGAGATTAGTTTGATCCCTCGGTAGTTGGAGCATTCGGAAGCGTCTCCCTTCTGCTTGAAGATGGGGACTATGGTGCTATTCCTCCAGTCATCCGGCATCTTACCTTCTTTCGTGATTCTGTTGAGGAACTGCGTCAGCCAGATGACTGCGAGGTTCCCGAGCACCTTCCAAGCCTCTACTGGCACACCGTCAGGCCCTGCTGCCTTTCCGAGTTTGATCTTCCCTATGGCCTTGCGAACCTTTTCTTGCGTCCAGGGTGGGATGGGTCCTTCCGTTGGTGGTTCTTCCTCGGCCTCCCGACGAGGAAACTCCTCGTTCAGGAGTTCCTTGAAGTACTCCTCCCATCTGTCTCTGACCTCGACCGGCTTCCGTAACACCCTACCGTCAGCACTCTTCACAGTCTTCACTACTCGAATGTCGAGGCTAGCTCTATGACGCGCCTTGGTCAGGCGGATGGCGAACTTCTCTCCCTCTGGCCCGTCTAGTTTCTCGTACAGGGCATCCATTTCCGCGTTCTTTGCCTTCGTTACAACTGTTTTTGCCAGCCTCTTCAGCTTCCTGTAGGCTGTGAGATGCTCGGGCGCCCTCGTCTTCTGCCACAGCTTGTAGGCCTCCTTCTTCCTCTTCACCGCAGCCTGCACCTCTTCGTTCCAGAACTATGCCGATTTATCCCCTCTGGTTCCTCCCTTTGTTTCTCCCAGGGTTTCCTTGGCACATCTCAGGATTGTTTGGGCTACCCTCCTCCAGGTCTCATTCACGGGAGCAGCTGGATCTGGAAGGCCTGCTTCGAGCACTGCCCTTCGTAGCTCGCTCCGCTCTGAACCCCGTAGTCTCCACCATCGGATCCTGGGTTCCGTCCTCACTTTGGGCCTGGTGGGTAGAGGTATGCTAAGGTCGGCTACCAAGGGTCTATGCTGTGATGCCACGTCTTCTCCCGGAATGACCTTCACATCCCGGACTGTTTTCAGGGCTGCCCTTCGAACCAGGATGTGGTCGACTTCCGTCCTTCTTCCTACGCTAGCATAGGTCACCTTCTGGCTCTCCCTCTTCGCAAAGAAGGTGCTACAGACAGCCAGGTCGTGGGCGATAGCCAGATTCAGAATTTGTTCTCCATCCGGGTTTATCAGGCCGATCCCTTTACCTCCATGAACCCTTTCCACTCCTCTTCTGCCACACCCCACATGCCCGCTCATGTCCCCTGCTATGGAGAGGTAGTCGCCTTCTGGTGCGGACCTTATGGCTTCCTCGAGCGAGAGGTAGAAGTCATCTTTGTCGCGCTCGGAGCATCCGGTCTGCGGAGCGTAGACAGACATGATGGTCCAGTAACCCTCCTTCGTGTCCAGCCGCAATGACATGATGCGGTCGTTTATTCTTTGGACAGCCGCTACTGAATCCTTGAGGGACTCCGCGACAGCTATCCCTACCCCGTTCCTCTTGGTGTCCTCTCCGTTGTAGTACAGCTTGACCCCTTCTCCGATCTCCCTGGCTTTCGCCCCTTTCCATCGCGTTTCCTGCAGACACAGGACATCTTTCTGCGCTTCATCAGGTCAGCCACTTCCCTAGATCTTCCGGTCAGCGTTACCACATTCAGAGTCCCCAGTCGAACTAGCTTCTTTAGCCGAGGTCGTTAGGCCCTCGGTAGCCCTCGCATACTGACCACAGAACTCGGGCGGGGGTTCTGTGCGCCACTTCCGGGTGACGTCCTAGCCTTTACACTGATTCTATTGCGACTTGTGATTATGGTTTTGTGACGAGGTTTATCCATCAGCCGGCCTGTCAACCTGGGCCTGACGCTGGAACCGTCGCCATTTTTGCAATTTTTGCAGGGCATGGTGTGCCGGAGCCGGGAGTCGAACCTGTGACCGTTTGTGCATGAAACTACACTACTAACCACTAGGCTAACTCGGCTCCCAAACTCAGTTGTTGAATATGAGTTGAAATTAGCAGTTTTTGTTAATCTCTGCCATTACATATGCACAACTACGGACTTGCATTCAGCCCAGCATACATATAATTGTAGGAGCTTACCACCGGTCATGCCGTTTGTTGGCTTAATCATCTATGTACGCTGGCCTAAAACAGAGCCGGGACCAGTGGGGTTGTGCTACACAAGATTGAAATCTTTCTTTGTTGCGTTTAATTTAATAGGAGTATTTGCTTGCCGTCACCTTCTCAAAGATAAGTAAGGTATGTGGCATGGTGTTCTGATAGATCCTTTTATACATTGTGCTTCTGCAAACAGAAATCTAAATAACCTATAGCATAATGACAATATTCAAATACACAGTTCTAGAACGCATATTTTGCTCTAAATTGAGTGCAGTTGGCTTTAAAACCACTGACGTTCCCGAATTTGCGAGCGAAACTTCATGCCATCATAGGCGAAGCGTTTCCGAACCTACGAATACTCGCCGCGAGTTCAGCGATCCACTTCTATGGCAACACTTCTATGTCGTGTCCAAGTTCGGCTTTCAATAAACCTTGGCAAGCTGACTTCTATGTCGGCTGTGATGCCAAACTTGAACTCTAACAAACTTCTCGGTGATTCTACAATGTACAGAAATAATTGCAGAAATGAAGCTTGTTGTCATAACAGAAATCTGCATCTTTAGCGACGAGAACGGTAGCCTACGGTAAATCTTTAATAAAATCGCCTAATTTTCCTTACGAGAACAACTTTCCTAGAGCAAATGAAGCTGGAAGTTTCCAAGCTGCTGAGCAGAAGCTTCAAAATATGTTTAGTAACGAGAGCAGTGTAGTTTTGCAGTAGTCGCCGCACCTACCGTCGGTATTCAGACGTTTACAAGGGAAGGATACCAGCTCTCAATGGCACTTCGAAGTTAGATGTACATCATGCGGCTTCAAACTGCGATTCTAAATATGCGTTCGATATCTGCAACAGATGTCGCGGAGCGGATAACGGATGATTTTATTTTTCCTTGATTGCGCACTGCTAACACCGCCGTCAGCCCGGCAGTGGTGGTGCAGCGGTCTGGTACGCGGTGTGGTGGGCGGCAAGAGGTTGGCGGATCGACTGCCTGGATTGTAGCTCGTGAAATAGACTCGAAGTGGCGAATCGAAGCTCTCCGGGTGAAATCGCATCAGAGAACATCGCCAGGAAAAGGACTCGCTTCATCGGCATCCTTGTACACTCAAGAACCAAGAAGTCGCTAAAGCATTTCGTATAGCCTCACCCAAGGGGAGTATTTGTGGTACTGAGCACAAATGCAACAGGTAACTGTATAGCAGGTAATACAACAGGCCGTTGTAAGTTAGTAAGGGTAGTGGGATCAAGATCACCAAATTCGCCCATGGGCATTATTTGGAGTGTTGATAAGAACGGTATATCCGTTCCCAGAAACTTGGCCGATTACGATACATTGCGATGTATATGAACGAAGTGAGGGTAGTAGGATCTGCATCACTGATTTTTCTCAGAACCTGCCTTGAGGGATTATTTAAGATCTCGAGTAAGGTCTGAAGGTCTTTAGAGTTTGATCTTGAATACTATTCATGACACTGAAGAATCAGGCTTTGTGACCAACAGTTATGCAAAAATGGCCCATAGCTACCGTATTTCATCACAAGGCCGAAACGGATATCATATTCGTGATCAGTGGCTTAAGTATCCCCCAAGTGAAGTTTGGACGGAATCGGTGATCCTTACCCATCAACCCTTACTCTTCTTCTTCTTCTTCTTCTTCTTCTTCTTCTTCTTCTTCTTCTTCTTCTTCTTCTTCTTCTTCTTCTTCTTCTTCTTCTTCTTCTTCAGCGTCTGTCCCGCTTCGTAGCGGGGTCCGCTATTCTGGTGTCATGACGCCACCTTTCCCGATCCAGCGCTAGATCAGGGTGGACACCAGCCGCTTTCAAGTCCGTATGTAACGTATCAGCCCAGCGCTGCTTCGGGCGCCCTCTAGGCCGCTTTCCTGTTACCTCGAAGTTAAGGCCTATCTTGCGGACGCTGTCTTCTTCTCCACGCAGAGCGTGGCCGTACCATCGTAAGCGAGCTTCGCGCATCTTGTCAGTTATCGGCGCGACACCGAACTTCTGCCGAATAGCATCGTTTCGGATGCGGTCCATGCGGGTGACTCCTGCCGTCCAGCGCAGCATCTTCGTCTCCATGACGCTGAGGCGCGTTTCAACTTCCTTTGTCGCAGGCCAACACTCAGCGCCGTACATCGCTACTGGCCGGATGACTGCTCTGTAGATCTTTGACTTAAAGCGCTCTGGTATCTTCTTGTCGCAGAGCACGCCAGTCAACGAGCGCCACTTGGACCAAGCTGCACTCACGCGTGAATTCACTTCGACCATCAGTTTGCCGTCAGACGCGACTGCTGATCCCAGGTACTTGAAGACCGCAGTGCGTGGAAGCTCGATGCCGTTAACCTTGATGGAGCTGGACTCGGTAACGTCCGTCGTTAAATACTCGGTCTTCTTCACGTTCAATCTGAGTCCAAACCGCTCCAAGCGATCACACCAAGCTTGCAACTCTCGCTCGAGTTCTCCTTTATCTTCGCTAGCGAGCATCACGTCATCGGTATAAAGCAACGTCCAGGGGACGGGCTTCTGAAGATCTCGTGTGATGGCATCCATGACGACAACAGAGAGGATTAGGGAAAGCGCAGAACCCTGGTGTACCCCGACAGAGATGGGGAACTCCATCGAGGTTCCAGCTGCAGCTTGAACTCGACTCTTTGGACAAGAGTAGAGAATTCGCACCCACTCTATGAGCTCTTCGGGAACTCCATGATGTCGCAAGGCGTACCATATCACTTCACGCGGTACGCGGTCAAAGGCCTTCTAGAAGTCGAGGAAGGCGATATGCACTGCCTTCTGTTTCTCGCGATGCTTCTCTATGAGGAGGCGGGCGCCGTGTATGGCGTCAACGGTGCCACAGCCAGCCACGAAGCCGCACTGATTGCTGGAAAGCAGGACGATGTCACGAATTCGTCCATCGACAATTCGCTCAAAGATCTTCATGCTGTGCGGAAGCAAGCGAATCGGACGGTAATTGGAGCAGTCTGCAGGACTGCCCTTCTTCTTCCAAATCGGGATCGTCGTACTTTGGCGCCAACACTCAGGCACTTCTTCTCCGCCACAACCTGATTAAAGAACTTCGCCAACCACTCAGCAGGGTACCAGTACTTGGACTTCCACAAATCAGCTGCCACGTCATCGGGCCCAGTCGCTTTGCCTGGCCTCATCTTCTTCAAAGCCGCTTCAGTCTCCTCCACGGTGATCTTCTGAACGGGGCCGTGGGTTGGAGCCGTTGAAGGGATGGCTGGATGAGGGAATTCTACCGTAGAGATTTCCTCAAAGTAATCGCGCCATCGCTTCAATGCCTTCTTGCGGTCCGTAAGAAGATGGCCGTTCTCATCATTGATGCCGAAGAACTTCTCGATGTCCTCGGTCTGGCGGTGGCGATTCTTTGCAAATCGGTACAGATACCGCTCACCATCGCGAAACTCGAGCTTCTCGTTGACATCTCCATAATGAGTGGCTTTCGCAACAGCCACGGCCTTCTTTGCAGCTTTCTTCGCTTCTTGGTACTTCAGCCAGTTATCGGCTGTCTTTTCGCCGAGAAACACGTGATAGAGCGACTTCTTCTCTCGAACCTTCGCTTTCACGTCGTTTGTCCACAGCCATGTCTGCTTGTCGACCTTCCGTCGCCCAGGCTTCGTAATGCCGAGTTCTGACTGTGCAGCTTGACGAATCGCGTCGGTCGCCTTCTTCCAAGTTTCGTCGACAGTTGTGACTGTCGGTAACCGCACGCGAGAAATCACAGCTGCTTCCTTCTCTCTGATTCGCCACCACTTAATTCTAGCTGCACCGCATCGCTCAACCTGCTTCAGCCTCGGAGGGGCGATCTTCAAAGTGCAGATCAGCGGTCGATGCTGTGGGGCGACCGTCTCATACGGCACGATCTTCGCGTCTGTGACAAGACTCCGGTCGCGATCTCTCACAAGGACAAAGTCTATCTGAGTCTTTGTGTTCCCACTGTAGTATGAGATAAGGTGCGAGTCGCGTTTTCGGAAGACGGTGTTCACTATGGTGAGGTTATGCGATTCCGCGTAATCAAGTATGCGCTCACCATCGGCGTTACGTGATCCGTATCCGAACCCACCATGACAGCTGTACCCGTCTTTCGTAGCACCTACGTGCCCATTAAGGTCACCAGCGACTATGATGACATCTTTCGACGGTACCACTGCTGTCTTCTCATCAAGCAGGCTCCAAAACTCTTTCTTGGCTTGATCGGAGCAGCCAGTCTGCGGAGCATACGCTGAGAAGAAGTGATAGAGTCGCTCCTTAGCGGCGACAACGATCTTCATCAATCGATCGTCAAAGCGATCGACGCTTACAATCAAGTCACGAAATCGTTCGGAGACGATTATTCCGACACCACTGGTGGTCCTGGGACTTCCACATAGAACAGCCTTAAAGCCACGTCCTATGTCCCTTGACTTGCGGCAGGACCACCTCGTCTCCTGCACCGCACAGAACTCAACTCTTCTACGCTCCAGTGCTTCAACCAACTCGCACGAGCGGCCCGTCAACGTACCCACATTCAGCGTTGCCACGCGGGTCCACCCATCAACCCATAGTAAATGTAATGAACCTCATTCGGCGCAGATTATGATAAAAGATATTGTTCTCGTGATCAGCACCTCAAATAACCTTCCTCTAAGACACTTACAAGGAAAGCCTCCAAAGTGGCGGTGAGCTTTTGCGATGCAGGATGTAGGGTCCCGTGTGGGGAGCCCAGAACCATAGTTACTTTTTTCGGAATGCTCTTCAGTGGTCGAAAACAAAAGCGTGGTGACGCGTGAGCGCCCTGCTGCCATCCAGCCCCATGTGATCGGTTGGCGTAGTGGTGGTGTTATAGCTTCACAGGAGCATGGTCGTGGGTTCGATTCATCCTTGTACCGTGTTTTTGCATTTTGCGACTTATCGTCAGTGGGACCTTTTATCCCCATTTCCAACACATTTTTGAACAAAAACACGACAGCAAATATCGTTTTCGTACATCGAGTTTTTTGAAAGTGGAAAGGTGAGAATCTCTGACTTCCAGGTTAAGCAAGTTAAAAACTGATGCCGTGATCAGCACTCCAAATAACCCCCACACACAAAGTTTGGGCGAAATTGGTGCATTCGACCTCTCCACCCTCACCTACTGACACCTCTTCTAACCTGTTATAAGGAAACGGAAACCAGAAACCGATGTCAGATTCATGATCCGCACTCCAAGTAACACCCGTAACCGAAGTATGAGTAATTATTTTTTTCTCGACCTCGCTAGCACAGTGCATGCGCCCCTTTTGGTTTTTGAACAGTCAAGCTTTTTCAATATGAGGTGTTGTAGATGACAAATTCTATTATATTCTTTACATGGATAAAGTCAAAAACGTAGTAACCAACTGGTAAGAATAGCTAATGATGTACCAACCTTCTTCAACAATGATGTAAAAGTGCAAAAAAAAGCTGTGAGCGAAATACACTGCCCACAAACTGAACATCTACGTTTCTCTCTACCACCCGTTCAAAAAAAGGACGTGGTAGCAGCGATATTTTATTTTCTGCGTAGCCCTCCACCGCTTAACGTTTTCAATTGGTTTCCACCTCGAATGGCTTCACACCTCAATGACCGCCTTTGTTTGACCATGAAGACCGAGGTGTAAAGCCCGCTCTAGGCGCAGGCTCGAGTGGGGGTGGAGAGGTCGGATGCACCAATTTCGACCAAACTTTGTGTGTGGGGGTTATTTGGAGTGCTGATCACGAATCTGGCATCATTTTTTGACATGCTTGATTTGGATGTCAAAAATTCTCACCTTTCCACTTATAAAGAGCTCGATGAACGTAAACGACATTTGCTGCCGTGTTTTTGTTCAAAAATGTGTTGAAAATTTGGAGAAAAGGTCCCACTGACGATGAATCGCAAAATGCAAAAATGTTCGCGCACGCGGGAATCGAATCCACGGCCATGCTCATGTTAAGCTACAACACTACCTCAACGCCAACCGACCGCTTTTTATCGGGTGGCAGCAGGGCCTCATGAACTTCGCGCTCACGAGTCCACAAGCTTTTGTTTTCGACCATATAAGAGCATTCCGAAAAAAGTAACTATAGTTTTGGACACCCACACAGGACCCTACATCCTGCAAAAATTGCACCGCAAAAGCTCACAACCACTTTGGAGGCTCTCCATGTTAGGCGAAATTTTTTGTTGAGTCGTGAGAGTGCAAATGGTGCTAACGAACCAGATCATTTTCCTGGAGAAGTTTTTCGTTGCGATTTAACAAAAACAGCTTTGAGTGATCGTGTGGAGTCTTTTTTGCGAAGTGCAGAAGGCTCTCCTTCCAGAGAGTCAAGCCACCAATCCTCGCTACGCTACCCACTGCGCCGCCAGTGTTCACGTCCTTGCGGCGTCTGCTTCTACGTTAGCAGTGCGCAATGGAGCCAAAGTGGAAAATTTCTCTTAGTCCACTCCCCGATGTCCGTTGCAGATATATTGGAGAACACATGCTTAGAATCGCCGTTCGAAGTTGCCCCCCCCCCCCCATGATATACTCTCATTTCAAAGTGCCACCATGACCTGATATCCTTTCCTCGTTAGCTCGCCCTTCATCGGAGGCGTACCCAATTTACACGATCTTTATAATACACTTGTTGGATACATACGATATTCTTTCCTATTTACTAGTAATAAACTAGCATCCCCTGCTCCCAAGCCCGCTGATCGTGAGGGCAGTGAATCCCTCCCGCTTAGTGAGCAGGTTTAGGATGTAATCAACGCTCGCTCATTTCCCCAAAGGTGTTTTACCTTTACCGGAACTCCCCCCGCTGGTAAGACAATTTTGATAAGATTGCGAAGAGAAATGTTTGTCGTGGTTTTAAACACTTATTAAAACATAGTGCATCTTTAAAATCAACGAATTTAAACCACTTTTGTGACAGCCAAAAACCTAGGTGGAGCTTTATGATTTCAGAGAAATCTGCTAGAAACAGAGACAGGATTAAGATTGAAATTTAGAGCAAGTGGAAATAAATAGTCTAGAAACTCAACAGTGAAGAAGTGATATGATACATTTCGAACTTGAGATACAAAACTTGATAGAATGCCCTGCTCAATAAGGACAACCTAAACCTCAAATGAATTCCCCTTGTTTGAGGATGAGATGCGTGGGATAAAAACCTGGCCTGTTGAGCTACCTCCTTGTTTAAGAAAAAGAGAGCTTCAGTTAGTCTGTACTTTACGATCTAGCACCTCAGCAAATAGGGGTGCAAACGGTCTCCCCCCGTTTCCACCTTTGCTGAAAAAATTCAACATTCTTTCGAATTAACAACAGTGCGTTGCAAATGCCAGGAACCCAGCCATGATTGTTGTCCAAACATTATCATTCATGATTTATAGCATAGCTCATTATATAAACCAGAAAGAAGGCTAACAGAGTAGTGCAGATGACGTGACTAAAATGTGCAAACAAATTATCATATATCATATACTCTATAATAACGCGCTAAGCGCTGAGTCATACAATCGATCGCAGCCGCCGCATCAGAAATTAGTCATAAAATAGGGAGGAAAATGGGGAGGGAATTACGGCGCGAAAATAGCGAAAAATACCCAGACGTCTTCCACCTGTCTGGAAACATCAGCCCTAAGGTAATCGAGGTCGCTGAACACGAATCTAAATGTCGTTTTTAAAGTATCGATCACCATCAATCGATAATGATCAAACTATCGATTTTTTGTGGATCTCGTCCAGGCGGTCCGAAACTTTAGCCCTGGGGTAGTCGAGGTCGCTCAACACGAATCTAAAAGTGCGTTTTTGTAGTATCGATCACCGCCAATCGATACTAATCAAATTACGGGGCGCCAAAATAGCGGAAAATACCCAGACGCCTTCTACATACGTGCCAGGGGATTTAGAAGACGTGCGGAATCCGTCGCAGACCTGCCTGGGACTCAGAAGACGTGCCGAAGACGTCATCCGCTAAGGGGGATCATTGAGGGGGACCAGTACCAGTAAGGGGGAGCGTTTCAGTAAGGGAGGACCAGTAGTGAGGAACCAATAGATCGCCCTATCATACTATATACTGCACGTACTGCTAGCCTTTTGTACTCCTAGGTAGGCAAAAGAGCTGTACAAGTAGAGCAGCTAGCTTGTGATTGTCCTTAGCTTAGTGATGCTGCAACATCGCGCGAAGCGCGCAATTGCGAGGCACGCCGATAGACGTGACGGAGCACTTATAAAACAGTAAACTCATATAAATGTAATGGTAACTTTAAATGCAAACGAGTGCAAAGGAAAGGATTGGTTTGGTTTACGTTTCGCACGGCAAAAACTTAACGGACAAGTTATCCTTCACTTCGCGAGGTAGGCAGTAGATGCATTGTAAAAATGAATATTAAGGCGACATCACAATAATTAGATAGAGAAACCACGAAAGAAGAGGAGCACGACATATACATCGAGGACAGCAGAAAATTTGAGGAAGTGTGACTACTCGAAACAGTGGCACGAAGAGCCAACAGTAGTTCAACGAGGAAAGGGGAGGGAAAGGGATAGTAGGAATCAGGAGATGGTTGATTGGGTGGTAAGGACAACCTGATCACCAAGTAAAAAGGAAGACCTCCACTCCTAATCACCAAACACTTTCACACACGACAACCAATGCGTGAAAGTCTGTTGGAAGTATGCTGACTTCTGATTAATATAGTCACTCTCCTCCCTCCCTCCCCGCCACATCCGTCATTCGTGCGGCCGCTCCAACTAATACATCGTCAGATTCATCCGTTCCAAAATATTATTATTTGCTGTTTGAAGTTCCACCACATTCAGGCTAATCCCCTCTTCATACATCATGCCCATTCCCTGTAAGCATTTAAGAGAGAAATCCTATATGTTCTACAAAAGAATGTTACCAATGTTTCTAGACAACGTTAACTAGCGAATTTCTTCGGCAGAGATTTACCGAATGTAACCAACCACTCTTACTATTAACCAAGTGGGAAACCAAGAAGGAAGCTAGGTCCAGATCACTTAAAAGTGGAAAGCAGCGAAACTCTTTGGTCTGATCCAATACTTTCGGAAGTCAGTTCTATGAAGACCAGACTGGCAAGAGTGTAGCCAACGCGATTGTTGGAATTGGGCGGAATCCAATTGCTTGGTCTTCTATAGATGTGAATAATTTCATGCACTGCGCAGTGATGATGGTTGAGCTCATGAAAAGCTCATGCAATATAACTGCACAACTAGAATCCACCGTAGATCGTATCTTCCAGGATTCCTGTCCGAAGAACGAGTGATTCCTAACAAAGTGCAGGGAAACAATGAAGACAACGGGTCATCTGGAAACTCAAAAATTCGAGCTTTTTCCATTAAGCGGTGTTACTCGGCATGGACAGAGACCGAGTCGTAGATGAGACGAACAATCTTCGGACGCCAACGGTGATGTTAGTGGCACCTGGTAACGATGGCCACCGCCAGGGGCCGACACCCCGATCGATGAGACCACCCTTATCTCTACTGTGTTGTGATTTGTGAGCATCACACCGCTATATGTTTGATACCGCATCGCTCACAGAACTGTTTGCTCATCCAGTGGAGGGTGTGTGGTAGCGGTCGAAGTCTGCTCCTCTAATCACTGCACCTCTCCAGCTTCAGTTCCTTGTTTGAAGGGGTATGGGTAATGGAGAAACGCTTCAGCGTATCCCATGCTGGCTAAATTTGATTGGTAGAGAGAGTCTGTTGCACTTTTGCATTTGATTGGTTGAGATTTGATGGATTCTGACGTCTATGCCATTTTTAGAGGTTTTCTGCTCATTTTTCCAGCTGCTATCTGTGGTACTCAACATAATGATGTATAAACGTTCAACAATAGTGATACACAGGCCCAACCTGCATGAAGAAGAAGCACTGGTCACAATACGGACGGCGTATAAAGGCTACAGGCTCCTCACAGTTTGTTTCCCTAGATGGACCGAAGACCTCGGGAAAACCATACTGCTCGGATTTTCAAAGAAGAACAGGACGTAACGTCGCAAGTGGTTCAAGGAAGAAACGAGTTCTGTGTATCCCGCAAACTGACCTAAACCGTCATCAATACACTCTTCCCTCGTCTTTGCCTGTCACCCGGAAATCAGAGGTCTGCTGAAGGTTTTCCAAAACCTAACACCAACAATGTGCGCGGGTGCTCGAGTGGTGATCCACCTGCTCACGTTGAAGTGTGCCCCATCTTTAGACAGGGAGCCATCGAGGGAAGAAATCAGGCTGGCCGAAAGGATGGCCAGCATACTCAAGGACTTCGAAACAGGTCAACTTGAAGTTGACGATGTCGAACAGCTGGAAGCGGTAGAAGAACAAGAAGATTGGGATCCACAAGATGAACTGATAGACGTAGAGAGGCATGCAAGCAGTGGACATATGATAGCGTTTTCCGGTGGAACGATTTCACTCCCACGTCGTCCTTTTGACCTGCAAAAAAGGGACAAAATCTTGAAGGTAAGTATCGAAGCTGTGGGTAGCTGAAGGAAACGGATTTGCTATAATGGCATTGAAGGTAGTATCGCTAGTGTGGGCGCGTGTAGCGCAGTCGTAGGAGGCGCGACTGTCGCGTGCACCCGATGCCAGTTTCCTGGTTCGGATTTCCCGCCCAGGCCAACCAAGCCTTCCATCACTCCGGGGTCGGTGAATTGGTACCAGACTTGTCTGGGAAGGATAGAGCGCTGACTTGTTCTTCGGCTGGCCACCGCAAGTCATTGTATGGCAAAATACGCATTCATGTCGCCTCCACGACATCCCGTAGAAGTAGAATGCGCTGGCGCATCCCAGAAGGGATTGATTAACGCCGTCCTTTATCCTTTATCCTTATCCTTATCGCTAGTGTACCTGTGAAGAGCCTGTAGCTTTTGTACGCTGTCCGCGTTGTGACCAGTGCTTCTGTTTTATGCACGTTGTGCCTGTGTTTCAGTGGTGTTTAAGGTTTATACATCATTATATTGAGTAGCTTTCTCATTGCCTTGTGGTTAAAAAAAAAACCGGTCAGTAATAAAAAAGTGGCAGGAGGGTTACTCTCCACAGGCGTACAGATGGAAAATTAGGCAAAAAACATCTGAAAATGGTATAGATGTCAGAATCCTTTAAATCTCAACCAACCCTATGAAATGCAAAATGCAGCAGAACAGGAGAGTCGAACCCCCGATCTCTCACCCATGAAGCAACGTCACTATCCACTGCGCTCCAAGCCAGTTGCCGGCAGGAGCATCGGAGGCGTACAAGACCCACAAATTCTACTGTAACTACAAGGACCCCTACTCCTTGTGTTTAACGACTTGGCAAAAGATAAACACATTTTGATACTGTTCAGACATACGCTTCAGACCCTTCCCTTGTCAGATTGCATAACACAATTCGGCCACTTTGAACGACGCGCGAAACAAAACATCGTTCTTTTCATAAAGTTACACTTCCCTGGTTTTCGAAGAGAAGTGCCACTAACTTGTTAATAAATAAATATATATTGATAAGAGAATATTCGAAATTCGAAGCCTTCAAATATTGACCTCTTTCGAATATTCGAATAAACGAATAATCCGAATATTGGGCTTCGAAATTCGAAAAGGACAAAGGTATCGCATCGTGTACAATGAAAAAACACTCAACATTTTAATGATCATAATAAACTGTTTTTGTTTCACTGGTTGCAAATAGCTATAAAAACCTTGCAGGCATATGTATAACGCAGTTCCATGAAGCAAAGGGTTCAGTGAACTCGTATCTTGCCTTCTTCTGCCCCAAGATTACATCGGTTCCCCTGACCGAAGGTGTAAATTCCATCCACATGGAGTTATGCAACTGATTTTTTAATAAGGGGTCTGCCTTGCGCTTTTGATTGCCTAGGGTTACTAATTGAACTCTGAAACAAAACTATTACTTCGAGAACCATCTAGGAACTATGCCGCTGTGTCACTTTCATATCAAGGAGCTTCTAGGCTGGTACAGACTGAATATTCTTGTGGAAGTGCAGACGTGGTGACTGCGGAGGAGTGGCATCGTGAGAGGAGTGGTTTATGGTTCGACTCTCCTGTGATACAGCGCTTTTGTACTTCCTGAAAAAGAGTCACCACAATCAACCACTGCACTTTTTGTAAAATCGCAACGAAAATGGTCGCCAGAAAGGGAACCTGGCTCATAGATTCCTACTATCGCGCTCGAGTTATCTCGAAAGGGAAATCCGGAAAAGTTTCTTCGCCTAAACGTAGCCTAGAGAGGTTATTTAACGCGACGATAACCTATGTAAGGTCTATTTTCAAATAAAAATTCGATTGACTACGGTGGATTAATCTAAGGTTTATTTTCAATTAAAATTCTGATTGAGTAGGTGGGTTATTGCAGGTATGGGTGAGCATGAGTGAGTGAGCCTTACTCGCCCACGCCTACAGTAATCCACCGTATTCAATCGCTATTTTGAAATCGAACCTCGTAAATGATCGGCGCCTTAAATAACCTCTCTCGGCGAAGATTAAACGGAATCGATGACCATGACCCATCACTCATCAATATGGCTTGATGGGCAGTGCCTTAAATAATAGGTTGCCCGGAAAGTTCTCAGCGATTTGAGTGCTTCACTTTGAACTATCATAACTCTCTCAAATCTTACCGGATTTCGCCGAAGTAAGCGCCGTCAGACCTTACATAAGTGGTTGTCGCCTAAGTTAACTTCTCTGGTAACATTTAAGTGAAAAAACCTTCCCACTTCTGAAGTCGTGAAAGTCCAATATTGAATGCCTATGAATCAAGCTTGTCTTCTGGGGACATTTGTTTACGTAGAGTGCTTTGGTAGATTGTGGTGCCTCTTTTTTAGGATGTACAAGAATGTTGCACACAGGAGATGGAACATATACCTCGAATAAGCGTTCGAAGCAGCATCTCGTAGCGTTTATCTCATCTGGAAGTGGCAATACCACCTGGTACCTCTCCCCTGCTAGATACTTACGATTAAATGAAACGTCTTCACTGGTAATGCGTGCCACAGCAATATTTCCATTCATTGCATTTATTTTTCATGATCGCATAATCGTTATCCAGGACGATGTTGCCATTCGAACTTGGTTGCGTTGATGAGAGTAGCTTGATTCACTTCCAACTGAAATGGCAGTTGGGTCGGCTGAACGAACGTTAAGGTCTTCCATGAAGACGCTTGACGTCCCTCGGGGTCCGCTCCAGCGGTTTCGTCCATCAGTCGTTTAATCTTCTTAAAATACGAAGGGTCATTGCCATTCAGCCTGGCACACGTAATCAGCTGTGACGCAGATGAGACATTCCTATCATTTCAGAGCTGCGTAGTCCGGCTTGGAGTTCGCCGTTTGCATGTCAGAGGACATCACTCTAGCTTTTCGTATGTGTGTTCCTTATAAGGGAGCACATCCAACCAGGCTAGATGATGATCGAAAGTCCTCTTTGAGAGGGTGGAAAACTGCCCGTGCAGCTCTTCGCTCCCATCCAGCTCGTCTTCCTATCGCTCTCCGAGACGGTGACGCCAGTAGAACGAAGCCTGAGTGAATTGAGAGTGTTCCAGTTGAAGTCATTCTTCCTCTCTTTAGACGATCTTCATAAATTGTGTCTTCCTACGGTTGATCTGCAATCATATCCTTTCTCGTTCTCTGCTTATCTCAGAGAGCATCTTGTGTGTCCCTCCGAAGGCGCTTGTTCTTTACATGTTATGAAGAAGCCGGTTGCCCCGAAATTGTCGCCGAATAAAGTTTGCATAACAACCTTGCTACCGCAGTTTGATGAGAACAGTAACAGTTGCACGCTAGTATCTCAAAATCCAAAGAAGTGGAAAAAGGCGTCTAGGACACAAACTTTCTATCGGGTAGCTGTTGCATGCCCGTGTATAGTCCAAATACACATTCCAATTGTTGTAACATCCAGAAGGACAAAAGCAGAATATACGGCGCACCCCTTTTCTGTCATGTAAGGAGAGAACACCTAAATGGTAGAAAAAGTTACCTACACCCAAGAAAGGAATCAGGATGAAGCTGAATTCTTGGCAACACGCGCGATGAGAAGTTGACTTATGCACATACAGTCCCTCCCGCTGTAGCGCCTCCGGACAAAACGGCACTCCAGATTTGACGCAGACTCTTCCTGGAGCTGGCCAATATACCTTTCCACCAATACAAAGCAACTCCGGTTCAGACGCACTGAACGTAACGCTACCCCCCTTTCTAATGCGTTTCTGAGAGAAACGTAACGTTCAGGCTCCCGATATAACGCGATCAGAGGTCGATTACGCTCCTTCCCAGAAAATGTAGAAGAGCAAGGTACCAGTTGTGTTCCTTAGGCCTACGGTTTACTCCCACGGGAGTGTCCACCATGGTCAGGCGTGGGGTTCAATTTTTGATGAAAATTTACAACCCCCCCCCCTCCCCTGCAAAGCGGAATTCATACCACCCCCTCCCTCTCTCTTCCACTGTTTTATTCCTTATATGTGCTAGTTTTTTCAAGGCTTTATGTGCATTTTGAACCCATGGTTCTTTTTTTCAGATGCGGCTTCGACACTGAAGAGAACATTGAAAAGAGGTCAATGAACAATACATGCTTTGATAACAAAATTCTTTGCAGCTTTGAATGCTAGATTTCGACACTTCCAAATGAAGATTTTCTGGTAGCAATCTTACAATCATCACCGTTCAACTTGGGCAGGTTTTTCAGCACGTCAAGGACACGACACATTTTTCTACGTGAAGGAGCGACGTCAGCATCTGAAAATGTGTTCTGAAATTGTATTATATAAAATTTCGAGTGTTGCTTTCTGACGACGACTTAAGTGCTTTCCTTATATTTTTTTGAAGCGCTCATCGAATTGATTACAGAGCGGCAAACGAATGGTGGATGATGGAATTCCCATGGAAATAATGTTCCGCCATTCTTAGGAAACAAATAAAAAATCGAAATGAAGCCTACAAAAATCCAAGCCCTGTGTATCGTCCAGCAAAAAAAAAACAACAAGTTTCTCCGCAGCGGTGACGGAGCTGCGATGACGATATTATTAGGATGGATCGTTTTTCTTGATATTGTCGTTTTTCCCGAAAATCAAAATTCTCGTTTTTCATGCAAAAAATTATTTTTTAGCCGAAGCAGACCACCCATACGGATACAATTCTGCCACAAAAACTTCCTAGTCTTGATCAATGTACGGTGGAAAAATCATGATTTTCCGGATCGAACGTTCTGTCTAATGGGATGGGTCTTCCGTTTCCAGCCGAGAGCTAGCAAGGCACATCGCATTTCTACTGCCGAAGGTTGTTCCGCTCCAGCCAACGGAAAGGCATTGGAGGCAGATTCTTAGAGAAAGAGAGACGATATTCTATGATCCACGTCCTGTTTGGTAATAACGCCTATGGACGCAAATCCACTATTGAGAATCATTCGGGATTGGAGGCAGAGTCTAGAAAGTTGCTACACTCTTGTGGAATGCGTAAGCCATCGATGACACCACCGCTTTACTTCATAGGACGGAGCAAATCGATATGCAAAGTGCGGTAAAACCGAGCGCATAGCATTTCAAGAAAAGGTTGAAATAACTCCGGCGCTTCTGTTGCCCCTTTTCAGTGGTGTGATTGAAATTATTGCATTCACCCAACCTAGTGCGTTTAGGAAGGTGCAGACCCTCGGAGAGCAAACGTTCGTTACAGAACTGGCGAAGGATAGCCCGTGCGTGTGCAGAGGATTATTGATTAGTAGTGCCAAATTTTAAAGTCTTCAAAATCGGACAAACACTGGCAAACTTGAGTAGGAAACCGCGTGCTCTAGAGGTAGGTTGAGGTTACCGCGATGGCTGTTGTGGTCTGTCGATGACTCAGAGCTTCAGAGCACTTTTAAAGTTGAGAAACATCTTCATTGCAATCTCTACAATTAACAGAGCTTCTGAATTTGAATATCGCGCTGTGGTTATTGCTTAGTACAATCTTGTTAAGCAATGGATGTCTAACTGCATTCCTGCATCGGTCTATATACCGTCTCACTCGCTGCGTTTAAAATGGACTTCTGCAGACTCAAAATGAACCAGTTTCAACTTAAATCACACTCTTCCTAATTCGCAACTCAAAAGAGATCGCTCTGAAATCAAGCTAGGCACCTACTTAATCAAGACTGCCTCGTCTATGGAACCAAACTGAAGATGCCTGCCTCAAGAAGGTTATACGTTAACCTTCCCATTTTAAAGCACCTACAAAAGTTGCCCAAGAGAAATGAGACACACTGTTTCGGCAGCCAAAAGTTTCGAAATTACTTTTGTTGTTCTTCCAATTTATTGGGTTTTTCAGTCTGAAATGAAAGGATACAGAGTTACGTTACGCGTACGCCTTCTTTGTGAGTACCAGGCCGGCCACTCTACAACTTAAGCCCGACAGAACATATGTGCAGCTGTAAGAGATGAAGTTGTCCAACGATCGGCAGTGTTCAATGGTTCAAGAGGTTCCGTGAGGACAATCCTAGCTTGACAAGGCGTATGTTGACGCTCGGCGTTAGGTGGTCACATACCTCTATCGGAAGGATTGTGCACTGCGTTTGCGTTTCTGTGAAGCTCACTAAATGGGTGCCTCACAACTTGACCATACGCAGAGGAACAAGCGTGTTGATGCCGCGAAAGAATTGTTGAATCGTCACCAGCAGGAACCATTTTTCCACCGACTGGTGTGTACTGACAAGCGGATTTTACTAGATAATCGACAGCGTTCTAACTAATGGCTTAGGACAAAACAGAAGCCGCTACCAAGGCCTAAGCCTGACCCCCAGCAGAAGAAGGTGATAATCTCCGTTTGGTGGTGTCGGAAAGGTGTTATCTTCTGAGAACTCATCGACAGCGAGTCCTGCATTCGAGCCAAAGTCTGGCATTCTCAACTTGACCGCAAGCAGGCTGGACTCCGCCAGAATCGGTTCCAACAGCTTTTCATGAGTGGCGTTATCCTTCAGTGGGATAATGCCAGACCACACGTCGCGAACCGGACTTTTCAAAAAATCGAACACTTTAACTGGGAGCGTTTAACCCATTCATCTTACATCCTAGACTGTGCGCCGAGTGACCACCACCTTTGTTCGCTGCAGCACTCCTTGGCTGAAAGACGATTTACCAATGTGGACCAGGTCAAAAGGCACATCCAAGGATTTTTCGCCTAAAAACCACAACCATCTATAGCCGTGGGGTAGAGATAAATAGCTACCTGATAAATGGGAAGCGGTTCTGCGTTCCAACGGATCTTACTTCGATTGAAGATTGTTAATAGTTATTTGTTAACAAACACTTTTGAAGAAGATGCTTGGGAGTCCACGAATTTAGTTGCCAACCTAATACATGCGCAGCCGCTGACTTCACCGCATTGATCAGTGGTGAAAGGGTTTTTAATTTTAGGTTTTACAGCGACATTTTCGCTGTTGTTTATGGTAAATTTTAGACTAATACGCAAGCTAAAAATTGGTAGTAAGTTAGGAATTTAGTGAATAGTCAAACAATGCAGGCTTTTTGCGGGAATACCGTCCACAAGCTAAAGTAAAGTTTTGAATCTACAGTTTTTTCAATTTTCTTGAAAGCCTAAAGTTTGACTTAAAAGGTGTTTTACTAAATAGAAAAAAGACGTGAAAATGGAAATAGTTGGTAGAAAAACTGCTCATTTGAGCTGAGAGTAACATCAAAAATAAATAAATATTGAATCAAATGTGACTAACACTAGCAGAAAACCCTCTGAAAATTTAGTTGTACTGCACTACACATCAGATTCTTCTTCTTCAGCGTTTGTCCCGCTTTCTTGCGGGGTTCGCTTGTTACACGTCAGATTAATCTTACGACTTACGGCTCACGATTTACGATTTACGACGGGTTTTCCGTAGTTTCGATTTACGATTTACGAGCTTTCGAATTTCGTTTACGCACCCCCCTGATCAGCATGTCATACGAGAGAATTCATAATAGCAGGATCGGTAATTCTCGACGTTATTCAAATTAAAGTTACTTAGGCAATGTCGGGATTAATGTTATAAAAGAGGCATGAAAGTGGTGAAGCTTGTTCACGAGGATCAGGACATTCAGACGATAATATGAGAGACACGGGCGCATCTCCGTTCGTCTTCACATGTTTCCCAACTCCATTGGAAGCCCGAAAACATGCCTCAATTGACCTCGATACAGAGCACACTCATGTTTACTCTTACATGCTTTTCCTACTTTTGCCATACTCTTTAGCTCGAAATCCTGTTTACGGTGTTCAGCAATCTTGTTCCTGAGAGCAGACTTCTTCATATTCAGAGGTTTTTCGAAGAAGGAGGCCTTTCCAAGAGCTCTACTTCAACGACCCCTGGACGATAGCGCTGTTTTGAGTAGCCCTGGACGAGTGGAATCGGGCTTGTCTATGCAGCCGACAGCAGAAAGATCGCACTCAATCCATAGTATGTCTAGCAGATCGCAGAGCTTCCCACCCAGATCTCATTCACGCTCATACGTAGAGCCACTCCCACGCGTACCTGAAATGACTGTACCACGCGATCATCTCTCGATATTGCCAACAAAAAAAAACTCCCATAAAATTTGGAACCGTCACGTGACGTAAAGTCTCAACACACAAACACTGATAGATCGGGCCGGTGGATTTGCCAGTGGAGAGCTTGTTTATTCAAGCACGTTCTATGACCATTTGCAGAATTAGCTTTTCCTCCTGCCTAAGCCATTTTCCCTATTTCTTCGAGCTCAAATTGTCAACTGGTGTGGGCCTAAAAAACAAAACCAAAAAGGCAAACAAAAAGCCAGCGTAAACCAGATAGAGTTTGAATCCAACCAAAGATGCCAAGAAGAGAACAGGTATCGTACGCGCTACTGCAAATTTCAATATCAGGAAGAATATGGCAGAGAAATAAAGCGTGCCGTCACACGAGATAAGCGTAGGAAGGACAGATTGATAAGGTTTTAGGATTTCGCTCGTTTTCATTACTATAGTGCAGTATTGGCCTGACGCATTACACCAATCTATGACTGGAAAAATATTACCGCTTGCAATCAAATCGAACACACTGCATCGTGGAACAACAAAGAATAGGACGCGACTGTCTGTGCTGAACAATTATTCTTGGGAAGCGCCATGTATTCTACCTTTAACTAGCAGCAATATCATCGAAGCTGCTTGCGTTGTGACTTTCGCCACGAGTCTTTGACCAAGTTTATACTTCGTCGCGATGGCCACGCAATGAGGCCAAATTAATCAATATGGCTACTATACGTGGCGTCGCATCGCGCCGCGACGAACTATAAACGGGGCCTTTAACCCATTGACGACCGCGCGGCCCAATTTCGGCCCGCAGTTTTTCTGTCGCGTGGGACCGCGCGGCCCAATTTTAGCCCGCGGTTAAGAAAATGTTCGCTGCGGCCCACTTCCTCGATTTTTCATAGTTTACTAGTATTCATTAGATTCGCTGGATCCTACCAATGCTACCTGCACAGTGGTCCGAGAATCATTTACTTCTAACGAAAGCTTTGATAAAAGAATCAGCACAACACACTATTCAAACCTCAAATAAATAGATACTACTCACGAACAGCTACGTATATCTTACAAAAATGGTCATGGTTAAGACATCTAGTCAAATTTCTTGCGAAAAACTTGAACCCAATTTAGAAAAAATATTTCAAACACTTGCTACATCGTGTGGTCACCTTATTTGCACGATTCGTGACGAACGTGCGCCCTTTTCTGTGCTGACCTTTTTATAGCAGCAAATACATCTTCTACGTTTTGCTTCGAACCTGTTCCGGCCTTTTCCAATATGTGGCTCACCCATTGGAGAAGGGCTTCATTTGGAATACCGTGAAGTAGTGAATGCAAGAGATTCGAGCCTCAAGGCGGTCCCACCGCGCGGTCCCACGCGCCAGACACGCGATTTGCCGCGCGGTCGTCAATGGGTTAAGGACGCAGAGTCTCTGCATCCTCCTGGTCCCGCCGCGCAAGCCGTCGAATACGCAGCATCGATTCGCTGCGATGAAGTATGAACGCCGCGCGCGCGGGCTCATTTCGCCTGCTGCCGCTCCCCCGGACGGTCGTGTCCGTCCGACGTCCTCTTATCAACATCCGCTGGTAGTCAAGGATCCCGGAGCGAGCCGTTTCTACCGCAGTGTCGAGGAGGAGAGCAGAGCCGAGGAGGATGTGGATCGACCCTGGCATGGACGCCAGGAAGAGGTAACCGCAGGTGCGAGGCGAGGAGCACCGCCTCATGGGCACGCGCCCCAGGCAAGACCTCGTCGGACTCTAGCGGGCTGTTGTGTGGGATTCCCCTAGTGAGTGTAGACGGGCAGGTTGCGTAACTCGTAGTCACGTGTATTCTTAAGGAGTAGTAGAAGTAGGAGTAGATGTGTAGTATATTAAATCAGTATATCATCGTGTGTATGAGGGAGTCACGAGAAGACTGGTAGAGACCAACATCTTTATTGCTCGCAACACTATGAGAACTTGGGAAGGCGCAGAGACGTGCGGAGAAGTAGGCGCAGTGTCGTAGACCGGTCAGGTAGCTAAAGTCCATCGCAGTTCAAACTGCTTGTAGAAAGGGTAGAGCTCGGTCTCATTAGCAGAGCGGATGAAGTTGCTGACCAGCAGATAATGATATTGATTAGCTTCGAATGTGAGGATATAGATGAAGCAGGAAGCAGACAAGATGGCAGAGTTTTGTTGCAGTCAGCGAGATAGATGACAGATGACAGGATGAGGCCTGCGTTGGCAGCCAAATGCCTAAGAATGACGAGTATTCCATCCTCAGATGTCATACCTCGTTTCTCCTAGCCTAGATCTCCTGTCCAGAGCGACTACGTGGAATCTGGTGCGTCTTTCCGCTTTGAGAAGAATGTGTAGGTCGAATGTGGAGAGTGTTCTTGCGTTGTCGGTGTAAAGCATTGGAGCCGTGGCAGAGAGAAACTCCACTAAACAGCGGTACGAAAGCGAATTTGGGAAGTGGCTCAGACTTCACTATGTTCCCGAGGAATTGTTGAACTCCTTCTTAGGTTGAGAGTTCCTGCCGGAGGCAAGAAAGCTTGGCTCTACATTGCAGTCCGTCACCCATTGCTACCTCACGCCACGATTTGGCGCTGAACCATGTGGGGGTATCATAATGTCTACCCAAATAATTACCACTCTTATTTAGCACATTACTAGCATCAATACTGAGCTGGTCCTGCTATTACAGTAATATTTTCGACCCGCTCATGAAAAATGGTCAGGGAACGTGACCTGGAAAATAATGGGACCGATTTCAGGCTGACCCAATGAACTCCAGCTTTGGATGACTGATATATCAATTCGACTACCATTACAAGGCTCAGTGTTGTTGTCGTCATCTGCGATGCAGTTGCCACCCTGCCTGGGCCCGGATTGAGATAGGATGAGTCCGGGCACGTCAACTGCCGCAAGTCGTACTTTATATGTATTACATAGCGCTGCACAATTCATTTCCAATGGAGAATATGTCAGCGCTAGCAATGTGCTTTCGGAGGTCTAAAAGATTAGAAGTGCATGCTGTAGAGCAGGAGTGTTTCAAAGGAGAGTGGCATTTTTTTTTCAAAGGCACGGCCTTATTACACAACGAAGGAAGTTATTCCATCTACATACCTGCTCATTCAAGTCAGACTATTCACTTTTACGGTCCTGGAAGTCGTCTTATCCATCTCAGATGAATGTAAAATTAAATCGTCGTTTGGATGTTTCCACTTAAGCGTTCATCTGGTACATATGAGCCTCACAACAATCGCTGGTCTTCTGTGGCTGAAAGAAGGCAGAGCCACATGCTTCTTGCAGAAGCGTGCATGTGAATATATCCCTCTGACATTCTTTGAGGAGCAGCTCATTCATGAGAACGAGCCGACGTCGTTCCGCTGTGCCTGGGTTATTCTGCGCGTGATTTTGACGTCTCAGCGATGTGTGTGCGTGCAAGGCCTTTCGAAGAGGGCTTACTGCACTCCCCATTTCCTCTCACTTGACTCAACTCGACTCTTGGAAGCTCTAAGCCTCTCGTTCGATCACGTCTTCTTCGGCACCGCGACCGCACTTCTCACCGTCGCCACCGTCCCGCGTTCTGAACTCAGCCTCTGACCTGGAATCCTGCGCGCGTTCGTGATCCTTATACGTGGAATTCCTACCACCGTAATGTCCTCATTTCATTTTTCTTAACGGCGCTTTATGCGGCAAAACAGTTGCCCAAAACCGTTGCAGTGGCTGCCGCAACCTGTTGTTGAAGCCGCTGTTTCGGGATTCTTCCCCAAAGGTATGAATGTGAAACCTTGGTCCTGTGTTCTGTGTACATATGCACATGTGTCTTTGCTTGGAACTTCGCTTTGGACCTTCCCTTGGTCTCTGACGAGCAACTGTACTGACAAAGTTGTTGTTTATCAAACGCGATCTCCAAGGAACCTTCGAATTGTGTTTGCGGGAAAGTACTGCCTTCTTTTCATGTCGCAACCATTCTTTGTCAAATTATCAGAAGCGTTCTGATAACCATAGTGATGTCTATCTTGTGGGCGATGAAATGTTTTAGTGCATCCGTTTTCTCATACGTCTAGGGCAGCTGTAGCCCAATGCTTCTTAAAAGCCTACCAACAGCTATGCCCTCACCTACTTTTCTGGTAGCAATTTATCTGAAGGTGATACGAGACTCCGCAGGACCATCCAATGGTTCTTGCTGAAAAGAAGCTCGACCGAGTGCTAATACTTCAGTTAGTGATGTTCATGCTTAGCGTGCATTCAGGAATCGGGGAACGCCTTCATAGAATTCATAAGTCGCCCATAACAAGCAAGGCAAAATATATGCAAACTTTTGATGTCACCACTGTGTGCTAAATTTCCAAACTGTTCCTAACAAGCTCCAGGTTTAGTACGAAAGTTGTTTTCCCTAACACAATATTACAAAAATGTGCACTGTAACGCCAAAATTTTCCAACCTCTAACTAAAAGTACGGCTAATGATCCTATTTTAATGTACAAAATAGGATTTTTTAGTCGTCAACGTGAAGGAATGCGCTGTGTATCACACTGTTCATTGATTTGAGAGGCCTCTCTACTGATAGTACAAGTACTTCTTACGCAAGCTAGTGCATTGAAGGACACTTAGGGTGCTCGACGTTATTCAACCTTCACTTTGACATCCACTTCGGCCAGCTAAAATTATATGAAAAAGCTTTCTACCATAAGTGATGATAGTGCTGTGTTACGCAAATATTCTTCAGCCCAAAGCTCGAGTCACCTGTCGAGCATGCAGTGCGGCATGCTGAACGATCGCCTATCTTATCTAATTACTTAAACGTTTTGCTTTCGTAAAAATGTCGCCGATGTACCGTCAGAAGTATCGCATCTTGAAAAGGAAACTGGACACGCAAGGTGGCCCTTGACTATGATAACGAGCACTAGAATCTACTTGACTCCCACAACAGAACCTTATTTATAGAATACGTTTCTATATAGAAACGGGATTTTGCTGTCCTCGTCTCCTTGTAGATTAATATCTAACTTCCACTTCGGATTTTTAGAACAGCCGTGGATTACGCTGATGCTCTTAGAAAGCTCTTTTTGTGTCATTGTTTGTGAACGGTGCAGTTAAGTGAAAAGTTTCATAACTGAATTGCTGTTTTTTGTTTAGGTTGCACTGCTCCAGATAATCCAAATCTGTTTTTTCGGTGCGAACGAAATGATAAAAAAAACGATGCGATAGCAGGGCAGCAAAAACTAAGTACCTAATGCATATGTTCACCCGTCACAGAATGATACGTCTGGTCTTGTCTTAACTGTTGAGTTCTCGTATCTGCACGTCCTTGGCATGACATCAGTTAGACGACGTTCAAAACGTAGGTGCTCCATAGCCGCCTCTTTTCCGTTTTGCGGACAGTCGAGAGGGCTTCTCGAGAGCTTGCCTTCCGTACTGAGAACAGAGCCTGTTCAACAGTGGTCAAAAGGCACATTTGAGTTTCATTTCATTTGTTATACGTTGGAAAACGAAGTCAGGCAAAGCGGCATGTTGGTGGGGAGCAACATAGGTCACCGTTGTCATGAAAGCAATCCCACGGGGTTATACGGCGACTCTTTTTGTTGAATTTTTTCAGACACGTTTTATTGTTACTGATTCTACAGAAAAGCAAAAAAGCACAGTAGTGTGAAGGAAATAATGTGAGGCAAATAGTGAAGCAATAGAAGGCGAACAAACTCCCACAGCAAGAGTAGGAGAGATCAATTCTAATACGAGAAGGGAGGCATTCACAGCCTTCGACGAGGAGAGAGGACGAAGGGCACGCCGCACCTTTAAGAGAAGGTCGCGCTGGTTAGCTATGTTTGTGCAGCAAGAACATTTTAAATACACAAATGATAACGGACAGCGCTGCTCCATCCTTCTTGGAATTGGAACGCGTTCTACTTCTGCTAGATCTGGTGGAGGCCATTTGATTGCCTATTCGGCCGACACAACGTCTTGCGGTGGTCAGTGGATGAACAACTTAGTGTTTTATTCTTTGCAGAAAAATCTGGTACCAATTCAGCAACCCTGGAAGGACAGAAGGCGTATTTGGCTTCTTCAATTTTTCGTCAATTAAAGAACTATTAGGTTGTGTCATAAATTTTGCAACATTTTCGTTTTTTCTGGAACTCACAGTAAAACCGCTGAAGTATGATATTGTATTTGAAAGCATGTTTCCTAGCGATCATTTTGAGCTATGAGTCGTTAATTTTCCTTGCGTTTTTGAAACGTTTTATTCACTAGAATGATGACCAATGACCACCCAAATTGAAAAAGTGTGTGATTTCGTTTTCAATTAGTTAAAGCTCGGCAGCAACCCAGCGACGGTGGTCAAGCACATTCAAGGTGTTACCTGCAGGTTCACTCCCAACTGATCAAATGGTTGAAGATGATGTCAGAAGATCTTTTCCGCCTAGAAGGGCAGCAAGGACAAAAACCACTCCCGGGAAGACCAACAGCTGTAAACAAAGGGCGCCTGCCCAAATCCATCAAGTCGAATTCTTCTCAAACCACACTACGACTGACCGCTAATCTCCGCACCTCCCAAAGAACCACCTCTCGTCTGCCGCACTCGATGGGAAGGTCACCAAAATCGCCTTCGTCAGTGCCTCATGCGTTAACGGAAATCCAAGTAAGTAGTTGTGCTTCGACACCCGAGAGCTCCTGCACCGGTTCAAGCGAGGGGCTTGGATCCAATCCTTACCATCGATGAAACGCGGATGCTTTACGACAACCGTGAAGCCGGAAAGCAATGGCTGGAACGCAACGAGCCGGGGTTCTGACGTCAAAACCGGAGCTCCACCGAAAGAAGGTCCTGCTGTGCGTTTGGTGAAAGGTGGTCCAGTGCACCGGGAGCACCGGAGCTGCTTCACGTAGACAAACCATCCTCGACGCTCGCTTTGCCAACAACTCCACTAGATCCAGGAAAAATTAGTGGGGAAAAAACTCGATACGAGGCACTGTTTCTTCCACCAGAGCAACGGCCCACCGCTTACTACACTTCGGACGCCGGAAAAATGTAGGAATTGGGCTGGACCAAAATCAAGCAACCGCCATACACTCCGGACATTGCGCCGTCTGACTGCCATCTGCTTCGGTCGATGGATCACTTTCTCCACGGTAGGCGCTTCGCCGACGTCGATGAGATCATGGTGGTGGACGACTTCTTCTTGCCGAAACCGAGCAAATTCTACAGAGATGTAATCCACTCAGTGCATGAAAGACGAAAGAAACTCATTGAGAATAACGGCAATTACTTCGTTTAAGTCCATTATTTTTCTTTTGTGGTGTAATCTTACTTTTGCTGAAATGCAAATTTTGCTGCAAAATTTATCACTCGACCTAATATTTCGCTCCCACTGCCACGGTTCACTTGTGTTAGCTTTATAGCAGTACGCATCGGCTTTCGCTTCCGCTGGTCGCACTGCGTTTGAGAGTGCCCTGAAGGCGGGCAATCGTTGTTCTGTGTCAAGATTGAGTTTACCCTTGCTTCACAACCTAAACGGTTTTGACTTCCCGCATGCAGATGAGATAATCCTTCCTTTCGATATTCTCTCACAAGCTAAGTTTGTACGTGACAGGGTTATTTTTTGCTCCTAGAATTTTTTTTATCGTACCGCCCGTAGTTCTTTCCCATTCAGGAATGCGCTCGCTTATTTCCGAGCAACTGTACACGAACTCACCAAGATTCATTTCGTTCTTTGAAAGATTTTTTTTATTTCACCGCACATTTTCAGCTCAAAACGTCATGTACACGATATCACTTTTTTCCAATTTGCATTGCGAGTAGAGCTCAGTTTCGTTTGAGAAATGAGAGAGAGGTCGACGTACATATGAATAATCTGGCCTTATCCCAAAAGAAACGCAACTGAAGCGAAGAGACGTCTAGGTTCTCCACACAAAAGGGCCTGCACAAAACCTTATGAGATTCTGCAAAATTTCAATTTCACTAAATATAGAGTCCGTATTGCGAAGGAGAATGATTTTGCTTGTACGTTTGACGATGTTATGAATTTCTTTAGCCAGGACTTCTATATCACCTTATTTGGCGACAGTTGTGATCTCCGTTTTGAATATGCACAGAATGCTACACGGAAACGCTTTGGTTTGTATGAGCCATTCAGCGGAGTGAGGTATGCGTTAAACTACTGCAAAATTTGAACAAAGAGCGTTACATCCTCGATGACAATCTCGGCTTTCTCGGCATTCCAGCTAAATTCTATGGTGCCATTGCTTCTGTGTTCGGCATTACTGCAGGTGCTTTTGCAACTTGAAGAGTCTGTTGTCTGCTACTATCAGTGCATGCACAGTTGCTTGGTAGTTCACTAATACATACACATTGCCCTTGAATAGGAACGGTACAGCGAAATAACCACTGTGGAGATCACTGTCTTGGAGCAGTTGTGAAAGTTATTCGTTGGACCGTTTTTTCCACTAGATTTACATGACGCAGTGCCCATCAGCAAGAGTTTATTGTGAATTCTCTTCTTCAGCGACTACCATCGACTGTAAAACGCTAACACATTCATAATAAAAGACGGCATTAATATATCCGTCTGGGACGCGCCACGTATTATAGTTCTACAGGATGTAATACAATTCGTATTTGGCCTACGCCACGACCCTCAGTGGCCTGCCGATGATAAGTTAGTTCTTAAAACGGCGATGCCATCGCAACGCGGTGCTAAATGGTTACAGAGGTTACCCACTGACCTACTAGATTCTTCGAATAGTGACATCTTTGGTCGAAAACTGACTGAACATGATTTGAATTCAGTTCTTGATATAACGGGTACAAGTCGGAGTTGGGCAAGCGCGTTGCAGGACGCCCCACATTCCACTTTTATGGGATGTCGAACAACCAGTCTCAATGCGTATCTGGCCTATACGTACGATGAGTTGCGGTGGTCAAGTAGCATGTGGACAGGAGCTAGTGCTGACGCTGTCATGTGTGGCAGCATCACGCCTGTTGCCTTGCCAGATTTTGAGCATAATCGCTGACGTGTGGCGACGTTGTCGTTCATTTGGGTCGCCGTTGTTTGAAAGCTGAGTAAAGAACACTTGCCGTCACACCTTCTTGGTGGGGCGTGGCGAACAGACTGGGCCGCATCGTCGCAGACGAGAATACCTTACCTAACCTTACCTCACCTTATAAAATTCTGCAGCAATGTGTTGACCTTGTTGTGTGGTATCTCCGATCTCTTTATTAATCGTTCGTGCCGTTTTTCTTTAACAAATAGTCGTTTCATGCTGCTTGTGATGCTGGTACATAGTCGTTATTAATCACCGCGACTTTTCATATGTTCGAAATTGTCTGTTTTGCCTAACTGCCTAACTAACGAGTGGCTGGGGTTCGCTTTGCCCCACAACTTAATACCAGCCAATATTGCTGAATCGTCGGGAATCGGCTCTTTCTCCTTCATATTTCCTCGGGAACGTCGTCTTCGCTTCGACTCTCATCAGGAAGGTTGTATATTAACAAGCGCTGACCTCACAACTCCACTCACTCAAGAATTTGTCCCATCCTTCGTCCGTCGAAAATAGAATCAATGGGGACGAGCGTTCTACCGCTCCTCCTCCTGACCACCCCACCCCCAACCCCCAGGGCTTCCTCGAGAGTCCAGCCTTACGAGATGGTGGAGATGCAGACATTTGCAACGCCTCTGTTTGAAGGGCGGGGGAAGGACGTCACTCCGCCAGAATCAATTGACCGATTCCTTTGATTTTTGTGGGGAGAGCTATTGCTTGAAATGAGGATGTTTCCAGAGTGGCTGTCGCTGAGCTTGCGAAAAAAACAATGTTTCGATATTGATTTAATTTTCACGCCACGTTGTTTTTGAGATTTGAACAACGCGTAAGCTTTGGGCCGTACGAAAGACTTCAGAATACAGAAAATAATGGCCAAATAGTCAATGCTGTTTGTTTCATGCTCGAAGCCTGTGTAATAAAATTGATGACATGCAATATTTGCTGAGTACTGTCAACCCTGACCTAGTGCTCGTCACTGAGACGTTGCTTAGCGATAAAATCTCTAATTCCGAAGTAATCAGTGGCTCTCATTACATCATTCACCGAGTTGACCGCAGCATCAGTAAGGGCGGGGGAGTCTGCGGTCTCATTAAAGCAGCTATTTACTCTGACGAAGTTAAACGGGTACAACATATTAAGGCGGATGTCCTGTCCACACTGATTAGTTGGCGGATTCTATTCACCTACTGTGAAACACTTCATTACCCATCATATGTACTCTCCTCATCACACTAAGCGGCTAACTCAGGGCAGAAATCGATGTGAATAGGTGATATCGATCGATGGTGGTAAGTTGAATAACGTCGCTCATTTCTTGTGAATTTTTTCCACTTTTCAACATATTCACGCGATTTGTGATTTTCGTCTTGAAATGTGAACCCTGGCAATTACTAATATTGGTCAAGATGAGGTGCTCCTCTTCAAGCTACTTCGCCGATGTGACGGAAGAGAGTGTAGACAAGCAGAACGAGTCAGCCCTTTTTTGTGAAAATATAAAGGACGTCGTTACTAGGTCCTGTTTGGGATGCACCACGCATTTTACTTCTACAGGGAAGCGGTTTGAACGCTTATTTGGCCCACACAATAACGTGCGCTGGCCAGTCGATGAACAGGCATTCAGTGTTTCATCCTTCTAGACAAATCCGGTGCCAGTTCACTGACCCCGGAGGGAACGGAAGGCTTAGTTGGCTTTGGCGAGAAATCCGAACCAAGAATGTGCTATCGGGTGCACGCAACAACCGGTGCCTCCTCCGGCTGCGCTCCAAGCGCCTTCATATAGGGCTCTTTTACACATGTGATATATTGCAGGTGGTAGAGGTCAAGAAAGACGAAAGCGCTTAGCTTACAAACCCTCATAACGATGTGTTGTTGCTATTAAAGCCCTAGCGCAAGGGAAGCTCGAACATGCAATGCCGCGCCGTGAGATTCGGGCATTTTCTCTATGGAGAAAATCCCGAATCTCACGGCGCGCGTTGATTGAGGAGAAAGGCCCGAAATAGGGAGAAAGTGCCCGCAACCAGGGGACAAAATGCCCGCGATCAGGGGAGAAAATGCCCGCGACCAGGGGAAAAAATGCCCGCAACCAAGGGAAAAAATGCCCGCGATCAGGGGAGAAAATGCCCGCGACCAGGGGAAAAAATGCCCGCAACCAAGGGAAAAAATGCCCGCGAGCAGGGGAGAAAATGCCCGCAACCAAGGGAGAAAATGCCCGCGAGCAGGGAAGAAAATTCCCGGATTGGCAAGAAGAATCTATTGCACATCAACATGTGGTGAATAGCAAAAGTGCCGTAATAAAGGAAACAACTTTGAGTGGTAAACACCACTTAGGAAACATAGAAAACTTTGAAACTGTGGAAAAAACCGTACGTTAGAAGAGAACGGGACGTATCGTTACTATTATACAGTGGTCTATTTCCGCAACGTTTCATTCGTATCAAGGCTCTAATAAGAAATTGATCGCAAAATTTCATGTTCGAAAAACACTCTATGTTTCGAGAAGGTGCCTTGAAAGATTTTTGGCGAGGTGCTACACCTAGGTTCTGGTCATTTTAAGGTGAGAAAATTCCCGGGTTGAGGAGAAGAATCCTTTATTCAGATATGTGGAAATATCAGAAAAACAGCAACAAAGCGAATCAAAATAGAAGTCTGAGAAAACTTACATACTGAGAAAAGTTTAATAAAAAGAGCACAATAAGTATTTACGATACCAACGATGTATCAAATTAAAATCACTTGAAAAGCAATGGATGTTGAAATATCTATGTTGAAATCCTGTTTTAGTAAAGAAGGAAATGATTGATCAAAAATGAAGACTTCATCAGAAAGACTCAGCGAAACCTCAGTAAAACCTAAAAACCATTTTGTAAATAATTCCCAGATTAGTTCTGCCATTTTTCATTTTCTACTTCTCATGACTATGAAGTGCATATACCTTACTGTTCACTCCATGTGGCGTTCATGTGGCTCAAAAAAAAAAACTCAAAAATTGAGGTGGCCTACAGTTCCGCAGCTCAATGCTTCGAAAAGTAATTCTTTACCAGGTTCCGTTGATGTGCTTGTTTTCTAGTTTTGCGTGCTAGAAATTGAGATCTGGGCGAAAACGCTTCTTTCGCTCCTTCCAGTGTTTTCAAGTGTTCTTTTCACATGAGACACCGTTGGTACTAATCTAACCGTTGAGCATGCGTTGTAACGAGGATCTTTCCTCATATTCTCCAAAGCTTCTCTATCACGGTAAGGCCATCAAGTCTGCTAGGGAATCAAGTGATGGTGCCACAGTTTCAGTTGCCACGCCCACGATTTCTCATGCCCTTTACTCGACGGCATGGGTAAAATACCGTATACCTATCCACGTGATTACCATGTGTTTTGTTGTTGTGGTTGTTGTAGTGGACCCTATCGAAAACCGTTCAGTGGTAGCAGATATTTTCTCCGCTGGCTGTGGACATTTTCCCCCCTGGTTGCGGGCATTTTCTCGCACCGAAGCAGACGCGGCGCAGTTCGGGCATTTTCTCTCGAAATCGCTAACGGGGCACGAATGTTCTACGCCATTATACCACCGCTTAGCTTACAGTTCATATACCGTGAAGCAGGAAAGATTTATGTAGCCTTATAGTAGAGGGAGTATCGCTTTAAAGAACGTTATCTTTAGCGGTTAACAACCGAAAGTTGACTAGCAACGTGAATTGTCCTAGAAGTGCATCCGCGCTCCGTGACGAAAGTATGATTCTAGGATCTGGTTTCATAATAACACAGAAAGCTCCAAGCAACATTAAACCTCCGAGACTTCAGCCATATTTCTGCTTTCAGTACATATTTGGCTCGAAGAACACTAATACAAGGGGATAAATTACAAAAACACATTTCCTTGTTATGCACACGCTACGGGCAGAAAAGGGTCTTCATGATAAACAATGTGACGCACTAGATTTGCTACTGAGTTGAGCAAAGTTCCACCTGTGACATATGTAAACACTCCCTGGAATGCCACATTATATTATAACATACACGATATCGTTTCACACGGATTCCCAAAAATGTAACATTCTTGGGCCGTCACAAAATCTATACCATGTAAGTGCTGTAAAATGCTATCCAAATGAGACTTATTTTTAAGAGATGGAAAACGAAAATCCTGCAGCAGGTTTGTTTTTATGGTCGTGCGTGCACGTGCTTCTTATATTGCCGTGTTTACTTTAATGGCCCTGCAAATGGCATCTAGATGAAGTCTTTCAGTTGAAGAATGAGCGAGATTTTTCACCCGGCTTGGCTAAACTTTCACTTTGTGCAGCATTACGTGAATGTCCGCAAACACTGAACCAAATAAAACTCTGAGAAGGAGGGTTGGTTTTTAGCTACGAAGAACTTCTGCAACTCATTTTTACCAGCGTGATCGGAATCAAAAGTTCTACCATTCAAATAGTTCAAACCAACGGTAGTCTGATGGCGCTAAGTCAGGGCTATGTGGCACCGGTTCCCAGTTGAGCTTCGCTAATTTTTGGCGGTGTACAAAGGTGTGTGGGGTCTGGAATGTTACCATCATGGATCATCACGCCTATGTGATTGGCCAGTCCAGGGCGTTTTTCTTGATTTCTTCTTTCGATTTCGTTAGTGACGACAGTAGACATTCGAACCAATTGTTTGGCTCCCTGAAAGCAGCTCAAAGTAGACTTATGTTAATGCGTTTGATCAGGTGGATTTCCTTTAATTCCTGTGGAACCCAAACGCCCAGGCTGATTACGTAATCAGGCTGTGGTAAGTGCAAGTGAATGGTCGAATTCGATATGTCACGCTTCTCTATCATTTCTCAGTTGTCATACACCGACTAGTTTCATATAACACCTTTATTTCATTGTCGTCAGTAGTGGTTGTGATTTAGCAAGGCAGTCCTCACCATGAACTTCATCTATTTTCTTCCGAGCTTGCACCGCATTTTGCCCTATCGGAAGTAAAACAAAAAACATGCCGATATGTCTTTCATCGTCCATTTTCAACTTGATGTTTTACCAGACTGTTTTCAATAATGACGATCAGTTTTTGATAGGCGGTAGCATGAAGTCTAACCTTTGAAGTAGCACATATACAGGGTGTCTCAAAAAAGGTATACTGTTTGAATGGGGAGGGCAGACATAACTCCAACGCCGCGCGAGCCCTCCCTGGCGTCGCGCGCGGTGCGCAACGAAATTGGACGAGCTGTCGCGGCCCGACTGCTTCCGATAGGAACGGTTAATAACGCTTCAGACAGGGACATCTGGTAACTCGCGCTAGAGCGCGAAGGTTTGTGCCGGCGACTGTCGACCGCGTTTTTCGGGTAGTGGAAGAGAAGTAGTTGGGTGAGAGATGTTTGATGTCTCCTGGTAGGGAATTCTATGCTCAATTCTATGCCCACCTCGCTCGTACTAGTGTTCTGTTAACCGGTAGCAAATTAGAGTGCAAAAAAAAGAATCCCAGCGAAGTTAGCTGTAGTATCTCCATGTCTATCATGCGAGAAGTTACGAGTACTGCTTATCACTCTTAAGTACACGGTCTTCACGAAGATTCCTTCTTAAAGCGGGAGCGTTTGTTAACAAAGTGCGGATGGAATGAGACTCCATCTATTTCAAATGTGCAGAGGGAAACGACCAATAACCTGGTGAGAAAAATTCGAAATAAGAACTGGGCAGGGATTATTAAGTAGAAGGTTCGAAAGCGAATGCTTGTAAGTTCCCGAAATTTTAATAGATTTCCTTTGAACAGTTCTCCTTGTTATCAAGCGTTTGAAGTTTTCAAGGATTGCTGGGATATGAGACTTTTGCTAGGGTTCAAAGGCAGGTCAAGGCGCACTAATTCATAACTTTTCCCTTAATTCTACCTTTGTTCCACACTTGGCCGTCATTTTGCTCCAACACACTTGTCATAGTTCACTTGCTGCTTTAACCTTGGCAAAATTTCGTGCTCCGCGGCTAACCGAGCGTCACCGAGCGCACGTCCGCGTTGCAGCGCCGCGACGTTGCATTGGAATTACGTCCTGGAGCCGTTTGAAAGGTGGTAAATTTGCCAACTGTAAAGGTACTGGAGAAGTTAAGGGCTCATATGAAGCCCTAAGGAAACAGAAATTTTTTGACGTACAAGCGGTATGGATTGCGCCATGCACTCGTCTGAATTCTTGCATTTTGCACTCGACTGATTGTGTTTTACTTGAATACTTGTTATAATTTCTTCACAAGGTAGCCGTATCGACTTTTTCTGCTTTTTTAAAGGTTTAAGGCTTAAAGACACAGTACTGCCTGCGAAAAATGCAGGGTATCTTAGAAATGAAGGTACTGTTTGGAAGGGTTTAATTTTGCTGCTGGCGAAGCTTTTGAAGATGTTTGAGACTGGTACGAAAGCAAAGAAGATCGAAGTTTTTTGCGACATGTAAGCAATCAAGATTGCGCTATGCCCTCGCCTGGAGCATTTCCGACTCGATTGAGTGCGCATTGGCTGTAGTGTGTTTAAACCTGAAGAACGGCAAATGCCGAAACAACATCAACAAGCGTCGACATCTTCAAGCCAGCACACCATTGGTTTCATTGCGATTCAAGAAGTGAGAAGCGGATGCATCTCAGACATATGCTACGTCACGTGAGGGTAATTCCCATCAATTACTCGTCTATTAAAATGCGGTCGGCCATTGAAGGGTGGCGTCGCCGCCAAAGCCCGTCTTGCCTGACCGCAGTGGCTTCATCCGCCCATTCGACCTGACAGAGAATAATGTGAGTGTTCCCGCCTTGTGTCTTCTTGACCGCAGTGCGTGAAGGAGCGAAACGCAGTTGACGCTGCATCCTCCAGTATAATGACAACGACGCCACTCTGTCAGCGTTCGGTTTCGGAAGACATTTTCTACCAAGAACGGCGATAGAATGGTCAGTCGCTTTAATTCTGAACATTTCTGACAACAGAAAACAAGACAAAAGACAACAGAAGTTTCATGAATACTTGGTACTGTGTGTCGGTCGGCACACAGTACCAAGTATTCATGAAACGTTTCTGGTTCGTCGAGCGGGTAATATCTTTGCAAGGTTGTTCCATGGTAAACATCTGCTCACCCGAACAATTCTCCCCTTCAATTCGAGAAGCACACGTGCATATGTTCTCTGTTGTTGAGGAATATAAGGCGACTAGTCAGTTTTTAATGACATTGGAAAGATTGGAGTCTAACACGACGATTATCGTCTCGCTGTAAGAAAAAGAACTTCGATTTCAGTTAAATTTTCCACTGCCTAGCTGCTTATTCCTTTAGCATGCATGTCCAATTTGTCGAATATACCTTCGGCCCTACAAATTGCTGCTGTTCTTCGGCTGTATGTTTACACTCGAATGCTCGAAAAGACCACTTGTACTTTTAGCCTCTTGCTGGTTTAGGCTGGCAATTAGGAACGGCCCATTTTGTTCGATATTAGGAGCAATGTGGAATAGGTGGATTTAATTGGCTGTTGAAGTATTCGCCACACAATAAACTCTCTTCCCGACTCCTTCTACAGCATAGGACATTCGGCAATTTTCCTCGAGTGGATGCGATAGAGGCACTTCTCCAGCAGCGTCTTCGAAATTTTGCTGAATTTACTCGACCAACTTCAGCCCAATCTGCTTAACTAACTTTGGCACTTTATTGTGTCGAGTGAGAGCACTATATCAGCATCATTCAGTTATCTCATTTTCAGTACTCTTGAGAATATTCTGTCTAATAACAAAAACGATCACTTAATCCAGATCTTACGTCGCTGTTTATATGTGTACACTTCTACTTCCTTACTTGTGCAAACATTCAATTTATCGTATCAAGCAGAGAAAGCGTGAATTCGAGCAAAAATTATGTGGGGCGAACGTAGTGAGATAAGCGGGTAAAGGAGCTCTAACACTGATAGCGCATATTAGGAAATCCTTCGGAAAAACGGCTGGATAATAAAATGAGAAGTAGCCAAAAAACAACAAAAATAAACTAACTAGGCATGCACAACAAATAACTTTTTGTAAACACCATATCGGTACTTCCAACATTCCTAAATGGAGCGCCAATAGGGTCGGGGGGGGGGGAGCTCACCTTTTAAAAAGTGTCATTAACATAAAAAAGAGACAGGACGCGCTGATAGTGTAGCAAACAAAGACAAACAAACAATGCTATAGCTCGGTCCTGTGGTCTGCTCAGCTGGCGTTGCCGCCGGAGAGTCCTGGAAAAGGACTGGACCTTCAGTGATTCTTAGGACGTGGGATTTAATAAAATAGAAGCCAGAAGGTACATTCAAGGATCCACCAGTATCGCGACAGCGACCGTATGGCTGGGTGGATAGCGGCGCGGACTTGTGGGACAGTGATCAGGGGATCGATCCCGGGAGTGGGGTCTGTGCATTACCAATGGCGTTCATTGCATTTTTACCAATGTAGACTGCATCTTGGTCTCGGCGGGAGTCAATGCTTTTCGACGTCATTGTTGACCTTTTGCAGGATGTGAAAACTGCCCTTCCTAGATGAGAGATAAGCCATTGGCCATTAAAACATGCTTGCCTTCCTGGGGAAGCTGTCATTAAGTGCTTTCCATACGTGACCCCTTTCTAATGCTTTCTATTAGTTTTGGAAGTGTGCTTCGCAACAACCTCATAGTGAGCATGATCGACAACTATTACTTCGATCCATCACCAAGATAAGCTGAATGCCTATGCAGTTTCTATAGTGAACGCGTTTCTTGTGACTTTTACTAATTTTACTAACGTTGAGCAAAACTAGAATGTTTAATCCATCTAGCTTTATTGGCCGCATTTCTGCCTATTTTTTTACTGATCACTCTTCCCTAGGAGGGTTCTGTTACAGATGTGAACACAAGTTCTCCTACGACGGGGTCGGCAAAACTTTTTCGCCAAGGTTCGTTTAGGGGTAGAGCATTTGGGATATTGGTTGCGAATCTCGGATCCTTCTTTTTTTGCGTTAGATTACAGGAGGCTACGATCTGAGTAGGATGCGGATAAGTAAAATGGTGTAGACGAGTTAACCACACCCGCTCAATTCGTCCAGGGATGTTATTGCAACGATGATTGCGAATTTCGCATACGCTTTTAACTTTTAAATTATTTGAGAGCTAAATTCAGTTCAACATAACGACCTTGGAAACGAAATGCAGCTGGATGAAGAAAACTGCGGTGCGGATACACTTGGGCATCTAACGAGGCTTCTTGAGCATCTAACGGCAGACTTGGTGGATGGCACCCACTAATGTGCCGTCTCGCGTCTATTCAGGAATTTATCAAATCCCACGTCCTAGCAATGATTCCAAACCTTTTGCAGGATTATTTCTGAGCACGACAAGGGGATTGCAGTGGTCAATTTTGCGTTATAAGCCCGCAAAGAAGGGCAACACTTTTTTGCCATTTTTGACCTACCAAGAGATCCGCAGGAAATTTGGTAACTACGCTACGCTACACTACGGTGCTTCCCAGACGACGTTCTATAATCCTGTATAGGACGCTTTGAAAATCTCCACGGTGACCTCTTTGACCTTTGTAAGTTTTGATCAAGGTAGCAAGTTGGAAAAAAGGAAATTGAAGAGAAAAAATAGCAATCGATTTCTGCCTACGTATGTCATGTGTTTTCATCGAGCTTTCTATACATCTTCTAATCCGAAATCTTCTCACATCAGTGGCGACTGCCGCAGAGGGCGTGCGCTTGTCAAATCATTACCGCTTTGGCCCCACTCACTCCCACAAACACAAGGAATGACGGAGTGGCGGTGTACGAACAGTCACCGAGCGCGCGACGGTCTTCGTTCGCTCAAGTTACCGCCTGTAGCAGGCACCAACCTTGAAAGCTGTCTATATCCCTTCCCGCAATGGTGGGAATTGCGGGAAAGACATCGGCAATTAGAGAAAATCTGACACTTGACCCACTTAACCTATTCTTCGATGATGCCTCCTGAGGAAAAGCTGGGAAAGTGACACACTATCGCAGTTAAAGTGATTCTGTATCCATTATGTAGCATAATATGTGTAACTCACGGTGCACGTCATAGACGTAGAGCAGAGACGCAGAGATAGCCGCCGGGGGCAGAACTTATTGCGCCCAACTTGCCGCTGATGTGCGGCCTAGGCGACTGACGCGGTGCCGCCGAGCGACAGCTTCTGGCGCAAACGCGGAAACGGCAAAAATGATTCAGGGCATTATTGCCGCTGCAGCCGACAGAGCTCTGTTTGGGCTCTAGGTGATCGTGGCGGGGATAGAGAATGGAAATCGGTGATGATAATGATACGAAACCGCATTGGCGATGGAGTGGGACGGCAAAGCCAAGGATTAGTGCCGCTCCACGTCGTCTTTTAAGCGCTCCAACACTACGCGAATTTTTACAGTAATAATATTCTGTAACGGTGCTCAATATTTTTATTTAAGAAGAATGCAGAAAAGTTCTCCGAATGTTGCGGAGAAAAGACAACCCCTCGGGTGCACTCCTCACTTTAGACTTTCACCCAAGTTCTTAATGGAAGATATTTCATTAGTTTTAGGCCCATGATATACTTCGGCGACGATGTGTTGCGTGGACTGCTACGCAGTGCGTAACACTGTTGCCGACGTCGCCGACAACAGTATAATCTCAAACGTGTCTGTCCGCGTGTGACAATATGAGCCACCGGTGGCTCATACCTTTTCGCACTATTTTTTGTACTCCTGCGGTCGGTTTTTTATAGATGTTTTCTCTGTTCCCTAATTAATTGTGATAGGAGAATGTCCAACATTAATAGGCAAGAAAATTGTCTTTGCTTCCTTTAGATATATCTAATTTAAAAATTTTACTAGGAAGAAGACCAATTTTACAATAAAATTAATTGAAGTTGGAATTTTTTACCCAAACTTTGCCCAAAGGGGTTATTTGGAGTGTTGATCACAAATCTGACGACCTTTTTAAAATTTGGGCCAATTACGGTAGGTTACGGTAGATACAGGTGAGTAGGGCTTTCGGTGTCATGGTCACCGATTTTGCCCAAACTTCGCCTACGAGGGTTATTTAGGATGCTGATCACGAATCCGACATCCATTTTTAATATTAGGGTAAACTAAGGTAGAGTACGTTAGGTACGGATGACTGAGGCTGTCGGTGATTACCCGTACCTACCGTAACCTACCGTACCAAAAACGGATGTCAGATTCGTGATCAGCACCCCAAATAACCCGCTGGGTGACGTTTGGAGAATAACGGTAATCATGACCTCGGCAGCGTTACTCACCCGTACCTATCGTAACCTATCGTAATCGGCCGAAATTTCACAAACGGGCATCAGATTCGTGATCAGCACCTAAATAACCCCTCCGGTCGAAGTTTGCTAGGAAAAAACACATAAGACAAAAAAGTCGTCCGCGGGGGACATTATTTGAGCCACCGGTGGCTCATAGCGCGCACGCGTAGAAACGCGCATAGAAACGTAGAAACGTAGAAACGCGTTCGCGTTCTTTAAGGCCTATGCTATCACATTGACGACAATCGCGTTCTGGAACATTGTCAGAACGCGATTGTCGTCAATGTGATAACATAGGTCTTAAAGGAGCATATTTTACTCTCCTACATGTCTCGTTGAAAATGCGCATTGTGAGCGTTCTGCTCACGTAGAAGAGAAACGACAACAGCCATTCTCACATATTTTGAGTGTTTTTGAATAACGTTTAAAAAATTTTGGTTTTTGAATGACATTCAAAAAATTAACATTCAAATATTTTGTTTCCGTTTCAGTGTTTCCTACTCCGGGTTTCTCAATTTTCTAGCCCTTTCCCCCGTCCTCTCCACGTTTTGCTTAGCTTGCAAAGGATTGCTGCATATTGCTAGTCACCATCGCTTGAAAAACAAGCACGTAACTTCTATGTATAGAGCGACGCACATGATGGATTACCAAAACTTTGCGCATTTCAGATTTTTCGGGTTGGGGCCACTCAACCACGAAAGTGCGAAATTTGTAGGGGTGGAACACATCCCTTTCTTATTATTAATATGTTTTTGTCGTTTCGTTCCGATTACGGATCCCCCGGCAAACTCGCTCGGGTTGGGGGGGGGGGGGGGGTCGCCATGTCTTCAAAGGTTTTCTACCTTTGTGAGGAGGCACATGAATGTTAAATGTCATCAGAAATGGCTTAATGCTGTTCAACAGAGGTGATTGAGAGGTGTTGAATAAAATTCTCAATTTCGGGCCACACAAAATGCGGTATAGGGTTGCATTACGTGGTGCCTCATCCAGTTTGCGCAGATCCGCTGTCGTTACCTCATTTCAAAACCCTGTGAGGGTTATATACTGTTTTGAAAAGAGACTGCATCCTCTTTTCTCCCTAAGAGGATCTTTTTCACCATTATTGAACATGCCATAACCACCTCTTGCTCAGTTTAAACCCGTAACTGAAGCTTATCAGTTTTCTGCTTCACCTATTTGGTTTAGGTTTCACACCACTTCTGAGCACTCATTTAGAAAATCGCCTACTTCTTCATTGTGCAGGTGAGCTACAGAAGACACCGTATGTCCCGCCCTACGACTACGTCGTGTTCCACAGTTTTCCATCCCTGCGCAAGCCGGAATGATTCAGGCGTTAGATTGGGACGTGGCTTCGCACTGTAGCACCCCTGGCGAACGGGGCAGCTCATAAGCATTCCTGCCATGGCTAGAGGTGACACTGCTTGCAGCGCAGCACCGCGAACGCACGCAGTGAGCGTCGTTGCTCGCAGCCTCAACTTGCACTTGCTACAGCATGGCTACGTAGACAAACTGGATGTTTGGGTTCCTCTCGAATGAAGCATTGGCGTGGCCAATCGCATCACGATAACGCACCCGTCCCCACGCCCCTTTGATGACCGTCAGAAACTAACGGCGGAGTGGCGTTCTTCCCCCGCCCTTGAAACAGAGGCGCTGCTAATGTCTGCGTCTCCACTATTTCATAAGGCAGCCGCCGGACTCTCGAGCAACTCCAGGGCGTTGGGGGTAGGCGGGCGAGGGGACGAGGGGTAGAACGATCGTCCTCTAATTTATTTATTTATTTGCTTATTTATTTATTTATTTATTTATGCACAAGGTGCTCCATAAAAAACTGGGAAAAAAGCGTGTTATCAGTATGCACTGCAATTTTGGTAAGTCCTAGACTTCTGCAGCAATTTAAAAGCCTATGTACAAGGAGACTGCAACCACAAACAAAACGTGTAATGAGACTAAAAAGTATAGTAAATTAACAGAGCTCAATTGGGAATTGATACCACATCCACCCTGCAGCCGTGACTTAGCAGACTCATCAAACCCATCAGACTAGGACTTGTTTCATTCCCTTCAAAACCATTTGAGTGGTAAAACTTTTCATTCTAATCAAGCTGCTAGGAATGAGTTGCACAATTTTCTGCTTCTAAAAACGAAAGCTTCTTCGAATGTGGCATTTTTCAACTTACTTAAAGACGGCAAAAGGTCATCCAACAAAATGGTCAATATATCATTGATTAATGTTTGTTGCTAATTTATGTAAATTTCACCTGTATCACCTGTTGTCCCGTTGATCATCGAATTGCTCGAGGGGGTGCCAGCAGCGTCTCCATTCGCACCTGTCGCGTGCCAGAGTGGTCCAATGGATCCTCCTCGCTCGAGGAACACGAAGAGCGTCATATCGGTCATTCAGGGTTTCACGAAGAAGTCCGACCAACGCGTTGGTGGGCGTCCTGGTTTTCTTTCGACATCCCGCGGAATCCAGTCGGTGATGGCTCTCGTCCAGCGGGTGTCTGCGAAGCGCATTACGTGGCCGGCCCACCTAATTTTCGACAACTTGGCCCACGCGACAGCGTCTCTGATCTTCGAACGTCGGCGAAGCTCGGAACTCCGGAGGCCTTCTCTCACCTGCGTGAGTCGTGTCACTCCGAGCATCGTAATCTCGATTCCACGCTGCGCGACGCTGATCGCGTGTTCATCCTGCTTTCGTATAGCCCAGGTCCCTGAGGCGTATGTTAGGGCAGGAAGAACAGTGGAGTCGAATAGGTGGGCACGGAGTCGGACGTTCTTCGTCTTCTTCACGACTTCTTCGACGCTCTTGAAAGCTCCTCAAGCCGCTCGTTTCCTCCTGCTCAGCTCTGGTTCTAGCTCGTTGGCCATGTTGACTTCGCGACCCAGATGCCCATAGCTGGAGCATTCGGAGACGTTCGTTCCGTTGAGCGAGAATGGGGCATCAGAAACCCATCCGTTCTTCATGAACATCGCCTTCGTAAGATTCAGCTGCAGTCCAACGCTTCCACATACACGATCGAAGTCGGCCAGCATTCGTTCCGCCTGACTGATGCTCGGTGTTATGAGCACGATGTCGTCAGCGAAGCGAAGATGGTGCAGTTGCCGGCAGTCGACCTTCACTCCCATGTCTTCCCATTCTAGTTCGCGCATGACGTTTTCGAGAGTGGCGCTGAAGAGCTTCGGGGATATGGTATCCCCTTGCCGAACCCCTCTCTTCACGTCGATAATGACGTCATTGTAGAATGGTGAGATCTTGGTCGTGAATCCACTGTACAGCTCTCGAAGGACTCTGATGTACTGAGTAGGAACGCCCTGAGTGAGCAATGCTTCGATGACCGCTTCAGTTTCGACGGAGTCGAATGCCTTCTTCAGGTCGATGAACGTAAGGCAAAGCGGCAGCTTGTACTCTCGCGACACTTCGATGAGCTTCGTAATGGCGTGTATGTGGTCGATCGTGCTGAATCCTCTCCGAAATCCTGCTTGTTCGCATGGCTGTCCTTCGTCCAGCGTTCGGCCGATCCTATTCAGGATAACTCGAGGGAACAGCTTGTAGACTACGGACAGCAGGCAGATCGGGCGATAGTTGCCAATGTCGTGCACGTCTCCCTTCTTGTACAGCAAGACGGTCCTGCTGGTCTTCCACTGAGATGGAACCTTGCACTCCGACAGGTAGCGTGTGAAGAGCCGTGCCAGGGTGTTGATGAGCGCTGGTGGGAGGTTCTTCAGGTGTTCGGGTCTGATCCTGTCGGGACCGGGTGCTGTACGTTTCTTCACCGACGAGATGGCGTGTCGGATCTCGGAAGGGAGAACAGAGGGGACAACGTATCCATCCTGCGGAAGATGGCATGGGGGCAGGTGGACGTGGCTATCGAAGAGATCGGTGGATGACCTTCTCCATGGTCCTTCTGGAAGAGGTGGCGGTTCCGTCGGGACGTCGGAGAGCGGTCATCTTGGTCTTGAAGTTAGTGAAGTCTCGGCGGGCATTGCGTATGCTTAACCCTCCCTCTGCAGCTTCAGCCAACACTTCCGCCCTTCTCTCCTTAAGATCCTCCTTTATCGCCTCTCTGCATAGCTTCGCAAGCTCGGACGTCAGTTGGTAGTTGCCTGACGCTCGTGCTGCTCCACGCTGGCGTATCAGCTCGAGTGTTTCCGGAGACAAACGTCTCTTGGTGGTTGTCATGACTTCCGTACAACGGAATCATGATACGTCAATCAATACTCGGCTCAAGAGCCGGCCTGCCGGCCGGCACGAGTGTAAAGCGGCCCGCCCCCAACAGGCCACTGCCATCAATCTCAGGCACCAAAGCAAACGACTCAAGCCGGTTCAAAACGGACCCTGGCCAAAAAACATCACGCCAATCGAGGCCATGCACCAAACATGGTGCATCGGCCGATCCGAAACGAACTCAGGCCGAATCAATCTCAGGCACCAAAGCAAACGACTCAAGCCGGTTCAAAACGGACCCTGGCCAAAAAACATCACGCCAATCGAGGCCATGCACCAAACATGGTGCATCGGCCGATCCGAAACGAACTCAGGCCGAATCAATCTCAGGCACCAAAGCAAACGACTCAAGCCGGTTCAAAACGGACCCTGGCCAAAAAACATCGCGCCAATCGCGGCCATGCACCAAACATGATGCATCAGCCGATCCGAAACGAAATCAGGACCAATGAACCAAACATGCATCGGGGCCGATCCAAAACGAATTCAGGCCCAAACGTTTCCACACGCCAAAGGTGCTCCGGACGACCCATAACGATATTAAACAGAAACAAACTCCGGCACCAAGGCACGGACGGTTCAAAACGAGCCCAGACAATAGCCATCTAACGCACCAAACGAATAATTCAGACAAGATGAATCCAATACTGTCCACAGTGTTTGAATCGATACGAAACGAAATGAGGCAGGAGCGAAAGCATGCACCGAACGAGGTGACATGCACGGAAAGATCCGAAACCAATTCAGGCTAAATATTGCGCACCAGATGATCCGAAACGAATTCAAGCCTAAAGCACCAAAAGAGGCTAACAGACGATTTAGACGAACTCAAGCACCACCAAAGGTGCACTAAACGATCAGAACGAACTCAAATATTAAACAAAATGCACAATAAGACTAGTCAACCTAACGACAAAGCACCAAAACAAGACGCACTAACCAATTCCAGAAGAACTTCGGCACCACAAAATGCGATGCCTCAGCAACAACTAAAATCACTCATCTCAACTCCCACTTCAGAAATACTCGTACTACTAATAATAATCTAAGAATAATACTAACAATAACAATAATACTGATAAAACTATAGCAAAACCGTCAACGCGTGCACAAACCGATGTTACACTGTGCGCCTCACGTCTGCGACGCCGCACTACCGACCGCCTCGGGAGTGTTACACCGCGTGACTCACGTCTGCGACGCCGCACTCCTGACCATCTCGGGAGTGTTACACCGCGTGACTCACGTCCGCGACGACTCCCAACCGCCTCGGGAGTGTTACACCGCGTGACTCATGTCCGCGACGCCGCATTCCTAACCGCCTCGGGAGTGCTACACTACGTGACTCAGCCCGCGCCGCCACATGCAAGGCCCTGCTGGGAATTTTACACCGTGTCCGGCTAACCTCGCCCCAGAGGACACGGTAGCCCACATTCCGCACCCTTACAGCGGACTACTGTAACAGCCACACAGTGGTACTCCAGAAACCATGGGGATTTTCCAGAAAACTAACAGATGTACAACAGTACGTCTCTACCAAAACTATACGAATAAAAGAACTAATGTCCCAACTGGAAGACCAAAGGGACGCAATAGGTAACTGACTTAAAACGAACTCAAACACCAAACATGATACAATAACTAGCTCAAAACGAATTCAGCCAGTGCACAAAGTGAACTCATTAGTTCGAAACAAGCTTAGGCGTGGACATTGCCCACAATTTGAACTCTAATTAACTAATAAACATCTACACTACCCAAACAAAACTAGCTCGACACTATGAGCAAAATTAAGCGACTTGATCATCGTGAACATGATTCTACACGGATGAACTTCCGGCGAACTGATACTGGCCAGGTCAGTGCGCCGCAAGATCATCCATATACCAGCCATACAGAATCCCTTGAGACGAGAAGAACGCGCGCTTCGACTCTCAAGTGTTCATGACAATCAAGTTAAGGCGTCTAAGCATGGCGCTCAGAAAATGACTAACTCCCGAAACAGCATTTCACTTGCTGTAAAACTGTAAAACCCATTACGATTGTAAGACTACTAATAAGCAAATGAGTACTCAACCTTAACACTATATTTTCACACATAAAAACTGTCGACAACTACAACACAAGCACACAAACAGGCTAACAAGCCTATAGTGCAAAATGAATATAACTCGCGTGCACACAACCCAATAAAAACCTTTTCTCTTCTTTTTCTTTCTTCTGCATAACCGGTTACATACGCTTTGCCCACCGCTTAGCGCCTGAATCGGCATTCGTACCGTTGTGCACACTAGTGCTAGCAAATCTAGGTCACGTATGCCCATTTAGGAAACCCGTGAGTAGCGATAACCCCGACCCTGGACGTTGGGAAACCTACTCACGGAAGACTCCGGCCTCCGGGGTGGTGATAAACCCGAACAGGGAGCCCACCCTCGGAACACGGCCTCCGGGATGGCGATAACCCCGACCCTGGACGTTGGGAAACCCATCCACGGATGTGGGCCATTTAGGGTGTGAACAGACATTCCACCCAAGTTGATAACATGACGAATACGTCAATAATATAATTGGGTAGCGATAACCCCGAACTTGGACGTTGGGAAACCTCCCCACATATAATGTGATAATACAAGAACAGATAATTTCCATGGCGCCTCATTCAGTTACACGGGGTGGTGATAAGCCCACCCTCGAGGAAGTGAAATAACCCGAAATGGCAAGTCGGAAAGTCCTTCCTCGGATGATAATACATGCCCATTTGGGGCCACCTGGGTGCGAACTAACCCGAAGTGGCGATTCGGAAAGTCCACCCAAGGTTGATAACAGGAGAACTATAATAATAAATCTTGCCCGCCATATTACTCGCTCACCGCAGTTCTTAGCAGCTTAAGCTTACATAGCTCAGTATAAACGCCGGCCACAGATCTATAAGTGCAACAATGTATCTTACAACCTTACAACCTAAGAAACAAAACAAAAATCTAACGGATCCGAGTCACAAGGCCTATACAGGGCCGCTAAGTAATTTGAGCATACGAAGCACAATCAGAGCTCACACTCGAAACTAAGACTAGTCTTCATACTACCAGACCTCGAACAACGAAGTCTTCGTACGACAATATAACTGCCGAGCTTAACACAATGCTCGCACTCAAATCTAAAACTACTGCTCGAGCCCTCAGACTTCAAACAATGAAGTCTTCCTAACGACAACATTACTGAACTAAGACTAAGAAAAAGCCATTTCATGTCAAAACCATGGCACTTCACGAAAAAAAAATATACTACATAATAATAACTCAAAACTACCAGACCACTGGAGTTGCTCCCAATCTTAAACAAACCAACGTCACACTGAAGTCCCGCTCACAAGCACTTTACAGCTTAGCCTTTAACGAAATCGCTAAGCCAAGACTAAGGAAAACAATCAGATTTTATAAATCATGGCAATTCTCGAAAAACTAATAGAAACCTACTACGATACGACGACACATTAACAGAAGCCCATAACTATCAGGCCGCTACAACTATCCGGAATAAAATCCCAATTCGAAACGAAATACTCTGGGACTTCAAACAATGAAGTCTTGTTCATGAACACAATAAATTCTGCACTGAACTAAGCCACTTAAAAATACTCAGACTTTCACACTAAATACAGTGAAGTCCAACCAAAAAAAAATCTGAATACTTGGCTTACACAGCAAGCCATGAAACCTCAGAAATAAGGAGAACCAGAAGGACGCTCCTGGTCCGAAAGGAATTCCGAGCCCAACTCAAAAGGAGGAATCGGAAAAATGAGCGTCATACGGCAATGTAGCCTACAAAGAATTCAACATAACTGTCAAGCAGTCTTAATCCATAACGAAGCTTACTCATAAAAAGACTAAAAAACCTAACCCATACTGCAACCAAAATTCTGACGAACATATTACCCCATTAGGGTCAACACTCACGCGTACACGAAAGCACCCATGCACATAAAATGTGCCATAGCCTCTCTCGTTACAACAATCTTGAAGAAACGCAATATCTAACGGACTCTACGATTGGTTGCGTAAAGCAAAGACTATTATGCTAAATCAATGATGCATTGACACGCTAACGCGCAATATCACTCGAACCTATCGAATATGCCTACATCGACGAACGAAACGAATACGATTTCCTCGGGTCAAAACTCGAAAAATCATTACTTTGTTTGGAAAAACACTAAAACTACTTAAAACAAGCAAACTCCACACCGTTGCAGACTCACGGTGGACAATAAACCCCACACTCCAGTCTCACGAGACACCTATTTGGAGTGTCATAATAACATAACTCAACAACAATAACCCTCTTTAAATACTACAAAAACGCAACGAAAAATAAAAAATCAGTCTCCACAGAGACTACCTTACAAATAAGCCGTAGACTCGCTATCATACTCTCTCTGTGCAGTTCTCACTTCACTCGTGAAACTCGAATAACTAAACGAAACCTAGCCAACGAAATAACTAGAACGATATTTTAGGCAAGGGCCAACAACGACCAAACGCTTGAGTCCAATGTCCAGCACTTCGACAATGGACGACAACAACTCTTTGCAAGAACTAATACTTACCGTCGACGTTCAAGAATTCGTATCCGCTCTAATGGAAGTCAAAAACGCGCTTCAACGGGTGGAAGCCAAAGTCGACGTAATAAGCGAACAACTAACTCCAACAAAAGCCCACAGGGTAAATTACTGAATACCATATACTCACCCACCTAAAACTCCATGTTTAAGGAGCGAAACCGCAAGGCAACCGGTGATTACACACGCACAACAACGAAGAAGCAGCTCAAGGGGATGCTTAAAGAAGGTGCTACGATCCATCCACGCAAGAAGATCTGTGTCTTCTGCAACGGAACGCATTGGTCTACTTCATGCCCTTCGTACAACTCCCTCACACAAAGAGAGGATAGGATGCGCGAACTCAATAAGTGCATCCGGTGCCACAAAGACGCCACACACATCCCCACTGCATGTAATGTCCTCGACAATGACTACTTTTCCGAAAACGAGGAACCTCTCGTTAATAACTATGCCCAACAAGACGAACAAGACGATGACGAAAACGACATTAATATCGATCCACCGCCACAACCCAATCCATGGGAAGACATCCCAGAAGAATGGACATACTGCTCCATCTTCTCAACGCTTTATACACAGAGTGGCGTAGAGAACAACGACTCAGACGTCTGCTAGGATATCCATATCGGCCGTTATACTATCACACACCAATAACGCCGCCAAACTCACCTAGCGACACAGAGTCAGAAAATGACCACGACGAAGATATCTACTCGGACGAAGAGGAAGAATAATAGGCTTCCTCACACAAAAATAATAATACATACACATTCTATAAATAAAAAGGATGAACTCACAAGTAATAATAAACTCAATAAACTAATAGCTCACTCAGTCTCCACCACGCTCACACCCATTCTCAAAAAAAAAAACTCCAACCCTTTCGTCAACTCACTACGAATACGCCACGACAACTGGACGAATCAAATAAAAAATATCTCGTCATAACAATGACATTCAAAAACTGATCGCAGAATGCGACATCCATCATGCCCCAATCACTTTCACAAACATCAATTTTCATACTTGCCAAATACTACGAATACAGCAACACCAAATAACACACTTAATAACTATTCTGGAATTCAAACTAAACAGTGTTGCCACGCTATTTAACGAAGCACTAGCAATACTATAAGAGCCAACAGGCTCCTTCGTACCTCAGCCAATATTTCCCCAATTTCTGGACAAACAGAAATGCGCTACAAACCGCAAAGATCGGTTACACACTCATACAAACACTAGAGATCCGTCTAATGGCGATAGCTCTTTACGATCTCTCGCTACTAGTACAACCAGTACAGTATTGAACACTACTACATCATAATCGAAACCACGAAACCTACATACTAAAAAACTAAAAGCTACACTCTAAAAAAGAGGAAACCCTAAATAATAAATACTCTAGAAAAAAAAGAGAGAGGAACACCTCTTTAACGACTAAATCCAAACGAATTGTACTAAAATTAAAACTAATACTATATTACAACTAATAATACTAAAGAAAATACTATAACCCACTTCCAATAACGACAGCAACGAAAACAAATCATTTCTAAAACAACTAAACACCTGGTGACATAAGCGCATAAACGAATTTAACATTTCTCCCAAAAGTAAAGGAAAACACACTTTCTCCTTCAAAACTAAAAAACTACACACGAGTTCGCCAATACGCGCCCTTCAACTTCGACAACGCCATCCACTCCGCCTTCGTACAACTCCAACGTCGTTCAACGCCGTGCAACACCGTCTAATCACTACAACGTCAACCACACTCAACTCTTACACGCCAACTCCAACACCGTTCGACATCTCCACCTCAACAACGTCCGACATCGACTTCCTCACGTTCGCAGACCAAGAAGAGTGATACAATTATTTTGTAATGTTTCGTTGTATTGTAATTCGAAACTGTAATGTCATATTGTATTATTACGTGCTCCCATTTCGTTGTATCCTATCTTTTCGTTGTACTTTATATTCTTCTCTTTCTCAAAACGTAACGAACTAATACTAAAAAACTAAAATCCCTCAAACTGGAGCCAACAAGGCACCAAATGGGCCAACACAATTTGGCCCAGAATTTTTCTCTTGCTGTCGGGAGTGTCATGACTTCCGTACAACGGAATCATGATACTTCAATCAATACTCGGATCAAGAGCCGGCCTGCCGGCCGGCACGAGTGTAAAGCGGCCCGCCCCCAACAGGCCACTGCCGCCACACTGCCCGCCCCCCGGAAAACGTATATAAGCAGCCTCCTCCGGGCAGAGGGCAGTCTCGTCTCGTCTCGCAGCAGCTCTCCAGCTCCAGCTCCGGCCTTCACCGTCGCCACCGTCGCCTCCGCCGCCGCCATCTTCCCGTCTCAAGAACTCAAGAGAGCCGCCGACGAGGCTCGCTCAACAAGTACCATCCCGGTCGCCGAGGCCCGCAGCAAGGACTGCCGTGGCCTCCGCGGCCGAAGCAGAGGAGTGGGCGTCCTACAGGACGATCCCACTCCGGCCTGTCAGAGCCACAAGAACTAGGCCGACTGGCCATCAAGACTCAAGAAAGACTAAGACTACAAGAAGGAACTAACCAAGATCAAACGCTCTATCATCTATTCTCTTCCTTAGCCGCACATGTACCACTTGCACAATAAATATGATCGGACAAGAGTCATAGCTTTGAACCACCAAAACCGTATTGGACCTTGATGCAGTCCAAACAGTGGTCTTCAAGCTCTCAGCTTCCTTAGCACTATCGTGGAGATGGTGCACGAAGCGGTCGTATTCCTCGTCGACGTTGTCCATGACGGCATCTTCCCAAAGGCCGGCAAGAGAGGTGTAGAGGTCCCAGTTGATGGTCGTTCTGGGACTCCTCTTCTTGAACTTCGCGGAATTCTCTCCTTGACGCGAAAAGCGGAACCTTGCGCGAAGGAGGCGGTGGTCCGATCCCGTGTAGAACTTAGGGACAAGGGAGACGTCGGTCAGGCAATACTTGCGGTTGAAGATGATGTGGTCGATCTCGTTGTGGAACTGGCCACCGGGAGATTCCCAGGTCCATCGTAGGGAGGGAGGCTTCTGGAACTGCGAGTTTCCATGGATGGTCTTGGTCGACATGATAAACTCAGACAGCCTTTCACCTTGCTCGTTCCACTCCAAACCGTGGGTTCCGATGTGAAGTTCTTCCGGCGACCTTCGCGGTCCGATCTTGGCGTTGAAGTCGCCGACGATCACCTTGTAGAAGGTGTGATCTTCCTTATAGAACTTCTCCAGCTCCACGTAGAAGGCTTCAAGAGGTGGTTATGGCATGTTCAATAATCATGAGAGAGCGGGAGATCCGCCTTCCATCTCTTCCACATCTGGGAGGTTTACTCTATATAGTTCAAGTGGGCTTGCATGACCTTCAGCGGCTACAAGATATATGTGTTTAAACTTATCGTCTTCACTTTAAGAAACTGAACAAATTGTTACGATTGGGTCGGGGAGTACAAGGTTGCCAGCAAACCGTCCCCGTAAAACTCATCGTGCTGTAGTATGGATATGGATGCTGATGAAAAGGGAAAATCGATGCCCGGTTTATGACGGGACAACTTTTCGGCAGAATGCGGTTGTTATTTTATTTAATTCTCAATGCATTCCCCTTCTTACTCTTATCATAACTTATGGTTAGGACACTGTTTAGGACAAGGTCATTCAAATGTTGCGCGAAAAATGTTGTTGTTCTATGCAACATGCTTGATGATTTATTCGAATTTCGAATAAGGTTATTCGATGGCGCAGAGTCTAGTTAATCGATTTTCGACGCACCGACCGAAAACATCAGACCTCACAATAAGTTACGGTACAGAAGCAGAGGAGTCTCTATGCTTCATATTTTAAATAGCGAACACGCTTTCCTCGCCTCGACCTTCGAGTTCCATGTCTTGTTTTTTTGTTGTCTATGTTGAAGCGTCTCAAACCGCTCCTTTACTGCTGTTTCTTATCGGAGCTATGCTTTGAGCCTCGTTTTTGGGTCTAATGCAGAGCCTTCTTTTGTCTCAACTCTGGCACATTATTTCTGAGAAATCAAACCATAAAGTGCTGAGAGTCATAAAATTCCGCTGTTCACCATATATATGTGCCTTGAAATCTATAGTTTTAGTGAAGCAGCTCAGACGTATCACACATATTAAGGAAAATATGCATAATCTTTTCAAAATGAAGGTATCGAACCTCCACGATACACACAGGAAAATGTTATAACGAAAGGTGGGAACATCAAAATCGACTGCTTTTGAAAGGCTGTGCCATAAATGACTATTCTATGTACTTTGAAGGTTATACAGGTTGAAGGTTTGTAGTTGAATTGCTCAAATCTGAGACAACACAGCGACAACCTTTCAGGTATATCAATGTTTAAATAATGCAATGAGGACGTCAGGTAGAGGGGTTTGGGAAGAAAAACATACCTTTTACGCATAGAATCCCTTGACGATGTGTGGCGTTTTCTCTTCTTGCCGAACATCCGACTGGCTATGAAACCGCATCCGGCCAGATACCTTCCATAGACAGACAGAGACTGTCGAATTTAGATGTGTGTAGACTCGACTCCCCTTAAGGGTATCTCCTACTAGAGCTTCCGTTGTCTATGCTTTGTTCGCATTGAGCATATGTAGGTTGTCTTCTTGAAAGGATAATTAGTATGAGGCTCATACTATGAGCGTGAAACGTCACGGTACACAACACTGTATTCGCAAGCCTTGCTATGAACACCTTATGCAGATTTTCTGCATTTTGGGCTGTGTTTTCACTTTGCGTGCACGTTTGTACTTTGCGTTACCAAAATTGAGTTAACCTCCTCGTACTCGTTTATCCATTGTAGAGCCAATTCGTCTGTTCCAACATTTTTCGTCTGACATAGGAAGTGGTAATAGCCGTCAGCGACAAATAGCCATGCAGTTGACCACATCAGCTACATGGACCAATTTGTAGATGTCAACATATACACCAGGTTATGACCAGACCACTGTCACCGCCCCCGTAATTGCTTTCTACACCACTTATTGACCAATATTCATCCTGTCGGTTGTTGCGATAATAATAATTTATTACGTGGTATAAGACACACGTTAGAAAAAAAATGAACAAAAAACACGGCACTAAAAGAGACATCATGGTTCTCAAAACTTTAGAAGAGAAGCAGCTTCTTCTCAGCCATACGTTTGAAAGAGCTGGAAACCTGCCTGACAACACAAAAATTGTGTTTTAGAGACAAATATGTCGATCCTGCTCTGCAAGTGAAAACCCCTAACCTTTGTGTAGTTCTAGGGCTTCGGAAGGAGATCTTTTCCGAACCACCTCTAGTTCTAGAAGGTAGGAGAGAGTAAAACTGAGAGGCATCGACGTCCATGATTCCTGACAGCATTTTGAAGATAGCGCAAACATCTCTAAGTTTCCTACGGGATTCTAATGTGTGCAGATTGAAATATCTGTTTCTAATGTTCCCTCGTGGCACTCTAGAGTACAGAAAACTTCCTGATCGAAGTAGAATTTTCCTAGTATAACTGTTCTGAATCTTCTCAAGGAAGGTAATGTCCTTCTTTTTATAGGGAGAGAACACGGTAGATCCACTCTCAACAATAGGTCTTACGTATGTTTTGTAGGCCTGCACCAGGACCGCATTGTTGCGAGTGCAGAGACCTTTGAAAATTTGGAACATACGTGATTGGGCCTTCCTCTGGATGACCTTGTAGTGTTCCGAAAAATCAAGCTTATCATCGTAATGGAATCCAAGATCTCTCACTGAATGAACTTTGGAGATAGGGTAATCGCCAACCAAGTACTCAGACGGTGCGTCCGACGATCCTATTCTCATAAACACCGTCTTTTCTGGCGCCAAAGGTAGATTCCATGCTGTGGACCAGTCTCGCAGTTTCTGAATGGCCAACTGCAAGATACCGTGGTCTTCAGAAGATAGTACTTCACGGTAGATCTTGATATCGTCCGCAAACTGTTTGACTACAACACCATTGTCCATTAGGAGTTCTGGTATATCGGAGGTATAGATCATGAATAGCAAAGGAGAAAGCACCCCACCCTGGGGAACGCCACTCTTAACCTGTCTGCAATCAGATAGAGCTTTCCCTACTTTTACTTGAAACGTTCTGTTGGCTAAAAATTTATGTAGCCAATTACAAATAACTGGGTGAATGCCAAGCTGAGATCCTGGATTCTGAGGAAAGGGGTCGGCTACACAGCCAGTCTACCGCCATTTCGCATACAATTGAGCTAATTTCATAGTCAGCAATTAAGAATCATCTAGAGGCTACGGCGTTTGCCAACCAGCTGTTGCTCGGAGGTTTATAGCGGGTGGAAGTCACTGAGTTGAATTGACCATGCCCTAGCCTTATTCATCCACGTCTGAGGTATTTTATGAGGTTCACAATCACGACAGCACCGATCATGTCGCACTGGTGTTCATAACGAGAGCAGCAAATGCAACCGATTGCTTAGAAGAGAAGGTAGAAGGCGGAGTAGTTTTTAGCAGCTAAGGCCTTTGCTATAGCACCGTGCTACAGCACAGAGACAAGACAGCAACATAACACCCGGAAGCCTGCTGCTTTTCCTTCGACCCCATTTTCGTTGGAGCTCTGCGCAACGCAACGCAACGAAGAAATGTCGCGTCGTCGCTAATAAGCCGTTCCACCGAAGGCTGCTTATAACCCCAACTTTCGGAGGAGAAACACTTCGTCACTGTGCATCGTCGCCGTGCAATACACAGTGTTGAGCGACAGTCGTCGAGGTAGTGCATCCACCAAGGGCCGAGCGTTGGTGCTGCCGCCAACTTTTCAAAGAAGTGTAATGTTCTCTACCCCCATTATGGTATCGCGTGGTGGGCATTCTCCATTTCTTTTGTTGTTCTTCAGCGATTTAGGTCATAGGAAAAGTTTTTCTAGATGCTCTGAAAATTCTTCATATCAATGTAAAGCCGATTCAACGAGCTACAAACAGCCTTCCATCAGTTGACTCCAAACGATTCCGACGATTTTGAAGTTAAACGCTACACTAGTTACTAGCTGCATTATACGTGGTGGCGCTAATAAACTCTGTCCTCAGTCCAATCATGCTGAATACAAAGAATTTTGAAAAATTGAGCTTTTCGACAAGGCTAGTATGAGAAATATAAAACTAATCGAATGAAAAATTATTTTTATTAAAAATTGATTCAGGACAAGACAATGGTTACTTCTATTAACACAACCTGCGAGATATGCAGGACATTCCATAAAAACTGTTATTTAAGTTTTTGTGAGTAATCAAAAGTAGCAGGGACATGCTCTAAGTATAATTTGCTATCCCTGTTCATATGTTTTCAACTGCAAGGTTCGGAGAAGGTGCATTCGCTACATTGGTTTCAAGGGTAACATTTTTCTGAATAACCTAATTTGCCTTTGCGAGGCGCTGATCTTTTCCTAAATGTACTATCGATACTGCAGCTTGGTTTCAGTGCACTTCAAAAATGTTGATGCTGTTCCATACAGTCTCCTCTCGTTATAACGCCTCCGGATAAGACGCCGCTATCGAAATATGTAACGAAGATCTTCTCTGGTTCCGGCCAGCTTACCTTTACGCCAATATTCCTTAAGTTAAGTTTAACGAAGAGAGGAGCTGGAATCTTATTGAAAACGTGCCGCAAGTGCATGCAGCGTTTCCAAAGATCACCCAGAAGTGGTGAAGATTTATCGATCGATTTTGAGGGTTGTGATTAGGGATGTGCGGAGAAAAACGGAACGAAGTGCTCAAAAATGGGCGGAAACCGGAATGCGGAACACGGAAACGGAAATGACTCAAAACTCATTACTTACTTTTAATTCAATTACTTTTACTTTTTTTTATAAATACATATCGATAGTGGTATTAATAACTGTGTTGCCATTAAAGAATTTATGAAGCGGGCAAGGCAGCACCCCACTGCTTTCCAGCAACATATAGCACCAAAGTTAATGCCAAATCTTTCTGAAAATAAGAAGGGAGAATTTAAAACAGAATCAGCCCAGCTAACGAGTAAGATGCCAGAGATTTCGCCACTCATAACACTTAACCAGTCTTATTGAATGCTCCAGATCTATCCTGATTGGGAGGGCAAAGCGCTAAGATTACAGTTGCGTTCAGCACCCACGACACGACACCATCTCTCTGAGTTCGCATAGGTACCATCGTGTACCATAGTATCATCATTTTGCAGTAGCTGAAACTCTGGAACAAGCAGAGAGAGTGGGGAGGCGAGATACCGCATGCCCTTCTCCGACTAAGATAGATCTATTGTACCCCATGGAAAGCAATTTTAGCAACCTACATAAGAGTGCTTATGGAACTCGGGTCTACAATTGGTGTTCTAGGCCAAACCTAAGATTATAAGGAAAAAAGGTAAGCATGCTCCGAATAAGAAATTTGATTCTTGATCCAACCACTCATGAAACCTTTGTGGCCTTATACTACTCGTTAGTACTTAGTTTCAAGAAAATAAAGAAGAATCCAGTTTGGCTGTTACACTGCTTTGACATCAGCGTAACACCGAACAGAGCATAAGCGCGAAAACGGCCGAAAACCGTAATTCGGAACACGGAAACGGAAATGCCGCACATCCCTGGTTGTGATCAAAGAGTAGCAGCATGTATTGTACTCGTCGTTGATGAAATGCTATTCTGAAGAGCAGGCATGCCGACGTTTTCTACCAGACCGAACTTGGAGGATTGAGTGCAGAACGATTTGCAACTCTATCCGATCTAGGGCAAAAGCCGCTCTTTGTGCGAAATGCGGAAACCTTAGGGGTCAGCGTCATGAAAACTCTTACAACGAAAGGGGTTGCTCAATCACAAATCACCATAATGATAGCACTCCGGCTCAAAATGAGGTACAGCTACGGTACGGGTCAGTGTTCTTGGTGACGTTCAGCTTTCTAGCAACTCGCTTAGTTTGCTTAGCCTCGGTCCATAATTATCTCCGGCACAGAACATCAATGCCGTAACGTTCCGTAGGGATGTGGGTGCACTACACAGGCTAAGAGATCTTCTTCGCCTTAGAGTCAGGAATACGTTGCAAATGGAAATCACCTCAAACATAAGTCCTGGTGCGCTGCTGACTGTACCATTTCCTCGCTCGTTCTTTAGAGAGAATTCACACTCGAGGCAAGTTTCGAACTTTGTCGTCAGGGTGCCTGCTGTTTTGAACCGTTACAGGGGCAGCATCAAACTAACTTGACCAATGCACAATGGAAAGAATTCAGAGAATTGTGGGAGTTAAGATCAAATGGCACACTGCGCGTATATGTCAGTGATAAAGGTGGGGAGTTCGTTGTTATGCAGAGTCACTTGACCGGGCAATGTCCGAGCACCATTTGCAAAATGGTTCCGTGTATCGAGGTTTAACTGAAAAGGAGTTTCTCTCACAATGTAATAGCCTGAACCGTGTTTAGGCTACGATTGGAAGATCTGCAGGCATTGCCCAAAAACTTCTCAGTTGACTCAAGCTGGATACCCCTTGCTGTCTGATCTTCTGCAGCCTTGTTAAAACCCACAAAGTCGCTCAAGGGGATATGATATCAATGTCGGAGAATTCTTTCAAAATTCGACTAATAATCAGTTGTGTAAATGGGCCCGCCGACAGGATATCGTGGTTTCTCAATACTATCGTAAGCCAATTGCTGCCTATGGTCGGTCCCCTCTCACCTGACCAACACAAACCAGTTTCTTGAAAAGTTACGCAGCTCTATCCTTAGTAGAAGCTGTGTAATGGAGTCATTTGACGTAGAATCGCTTTACACGAACATTCAGAATGATCAAGCCTTACAAGCATTGTCGAAAATGCTGGATAGGTGCATTGGTAATATCAACACCTTCGTAACAGCTAAAGGACACGTCATGGCTGTAACCAAGGAATGCGTTCCTGCAGCATCTTTTAATGGTCAGGCAGATACTATTCACAAATCAGAGTATTGGCCAAGAGACAACGGTTAGCGCAGGTACTTGCGATATGCTTCATGGGCAGAATAGAAGAGCCAGTGCTCTCCATTAATGAATTGTATAATAGATACATAGACGACTGCTGCATTGTTATCTCAACACAATCCGAAATGGATGAGTGCTAATAGGCTTACTCGAGAAACTCTGAACAACGGCTGCTTCCATATCTTAATACATGGTAAAGGAATGTCTTAGGACAGTTGTTTTCCTAAGCTTCATCTTTATATCCTCGTTATCATAGTAGTGGAGCTCGATGTAGTCGAATCTTTATTGACGACGTTTCGGGCCTTAAGCCCTTCTTCAGGTCTAGAAGAACCATGTCGCCTATACGTCATACATTGCATACATTCAATAGCAACAGAACGACTGACACACTACAGACCTGGCTGGGTAATCAGGAAGGGAAGCGGCTAAAGCCAATGATTTCGAATATGTGGCTTGGCCGGAAATGAGGTGCAGGGGTCTCTGGGCTGCTTATATAGAATCGCGGGAAGTGACGGTCTCTCGTCTCTCAATGTCGCCATCATCCTCAGCAGTCACATCACTAGCCCTTAGAGACTGATAAGGCTCACTGCACATTTCATTTCTTCCTTCTTGTTGATGGGTGTTTTATTTCAAGCGCTTCCTTGATCTTCCTCTTCACTGGATCTGTTAGATTCCTATGGAGGATCAAGACTAGCAGCTGTGGCAGTGGATCACGTGTATGTCTGAGAGTACGATGTCTAGAAAACGGATTATCTGGGTAGCTCTGGGGGCTACGCAGTGCTCTATAATGTTCATCCATTCTCATACAAAGTGGTCTCGTCGATGTTTATACAACACTTATTAACTAGCAGAGCGTCGTTATTATGCTCACCATTAGTATAAGGATAGAGGACGGCGTTTGTCAACCACTTTTGGGATGCGCCACGGATTCTACTTCTACGGAATGTCGTGGACGTAAAGGAATCCAACGGAGTCTTTTGTGTAAAATGTTACGAGAAACTAAACTCAATAAATATCCTGGTTCGCCCCACTTCTGCTCATCCTTCGAGCGTAAAACGCAGTGTCGTAAGAATGATGTTTCGAACGGCATCGAAGATATGCACACGCGCCGAGGATCGGCGAGGGTCAGCGCGATTAGCTTTGGACATAGCCATGCAAAATGGTTACATTACTCCAGATATTAGCGAAGACCCACAAAATGATGTTGTTCAAGTTAACATCCCAAATAACAACACTAAGCGCCAACTGGTCAGAAATGGGCTCTATGATAAGCACTGCATACCAGAAGACTGCGTTTTATGCCAGCGTGGCAATCTACGTGATTGTTCTTACCGAGGAGCAATTTACCAGACTGAGTTGTTGTTCAAAATACATTGGGGAAACGAGGAGAGAGCTAGCGATTCGTGTAAGAGAACATCTAGCTAGTAAAACAAAGACAAGAACACCCATAGGGAGGCATGAGGCGACTGAGCACAACGGCAACGATTTTGACATAAAGTGCACGATCTTGGCAGTTAAGACTGACACTTAGCGAGGAAAACATTGAGTTTTCCCTCCTTGTGTGATGTTTTCTTGGGTTTCCCCTGTAGTGTCGGAACCGCTAGAGCGGTTGAGGCACTTGGTGAGGTAGAGCGTTCCTCAATATCTTGCACCACCTTCAGGCTTCTGAAGACGACGATCGCGTCGAAACGTCAGGCCACAAAATAAAAAGGTTCACTATAAAACCTTGTTTGGCACACAAGAAACTAACTGACTTGCTTAGTATGTTCTGCGCTGTGAATGCTAACTTTGGCAAGCGGTAGTGCAGATCGACCTAAGAACGCTTCTGGTGGTGCGTCTGGCAAGGGCTTTGTTTCTTTTTCCGTCGTGGAGCCAATGCGCCGAGGTCTTCTCAATGCGGCACAATATCGGTTACTCGCGCATCAAAAGGATATCCTTTCCATGACGTAGGAGGAGTGAGTGGCAAATTTAATGACGATAGACCACTGAGGAACATCCCATCGGTAAGGGAAACTCTATCTAGCCAACAGTACACTGTAGATTCCTCCTGATTGCTCTATCCTCGACCAAATGCAGCTTTTGCAGGCGAAGCGCTCCAGGAAGAAGATTTTTCCAACAAAGCAGTCTAGGATGGAGAAAAAGAGATCCATCTATTGACTGACAGCAGTACATAAGTAACGACGATACCAAACATCTAGTAACATCACGACGGAAATAGAATGCTTTGCGTTCCACTTCCATGAGAGTGCACTCCAATCCAGGACTGATCAGTTATCCTTTATAATTGCGGACTGCACTGCCAAAAGAACAATTTTACCTCAAACGTTCATCGAATCTACTCGTTCAGTAGTGTGCTCGATTTAATTTCTTGACAAGAACGAGAGTCGCATTCACGTGTGGTCTCGCTCATTCGCGTCAGAATGCTGTATCGAAGTGTCGCGAAAAAACTCCAAAATAGTATTGCTAAGAATTTCATTACAGAGTATATTTCCATTAGCAACGCGTTGCTGCCCTTAATGACACGTTGAGGAATGGTGTCAGACGAATGTTGCCTGTCAGGGTTCTCGCATAGCTGTGTAGTATATTCACCAGTGAGCTATTGTAGTCGCATCTCCGGGTCAGAAGTCGACTCTTCTTCACCTTCATTCATTACGTAATTTAATTGTGGTGTTGTTCTTCATCTGCAATGCAATCCTCATGTGCGGTTGATGAGAGCAACCTCAGTGAGATGCATTCGTTCCTCTTCTTGTGAACGTCTGTTTTTGTGAGGCATCAATGAGATGAAGGCTAATCAAGAAAGAAGAAAAAGCGCCACAGGCAAGAAAGCGCAGCCTGAGATAACACGCCCGCCATCTTTCTGCTAGTCAAAGCTCTGTGTACCCACGTTTCATAATACGCGTTTAATTCGATGTCCCAACTGACACCGCCCATTAGTAGTGACAATTTCAGTAGAAATGTGAAACCTTCGTAAGCGTCGGTTTTATTTATTAATAGAAGTCTCTATATGCGCTGTGATTACCATCGCTACTTTGCTGTTAAAAAAGGTTTTTGAATTTTTTTCAAATATTGCGTTCAAGGCATACACGACATGGGCGAGGACCCTAACGTTTAGAAAGCCATGCGTTTTCAAATGACCATGAAACATTTATACCCTTTCTGACGTTTCACACTTTATACAGCATAAACTCTATTTTGGTGATGAAGGAAAGGCCGATTTCCCTGTTATGACACTTTGCCGGCTGAATTTTTAGCAAGATGTGACAGAATCAGATCAACGTGTGGACGGTGCTCTTCTTCTCCTGGGGACCTTCTACGTGCAGTCATGCAAATACCGCTGTTATTAAAGCTATCGCCATAGGGTCATATCCTCGGCGCCTCTGCCGTAGTGCCGTCTAGTAAAATCTCTCTTGTTGACGCCTATTCACCTTCACTTTGGGGCGGCTCGCGGTCGCGTTCCGGGTGCAACGGACTTCAGGACCAACCTTCTTGGGTGATTCCCCGTTCTACTAAGAATCTTACCGTAGCATCCCTGGCGATGCTCTCCCTACTAAGGCTTTCCGATCAACATTATATATATATACCATTTTCAAGTCAAATCGGACACTTTTCAAACCAAATTGGATACTCTTCTAAGCTGGCCTATGAACTTTGAAATCAAATTGAACGTCTTCCAAATCGAAATGGCTTTTTGCAGAAAATTAAAGACTTTCCAAGATGATTAGAATAATTTTTTGCCCAGGGAAAACTTAGAACAACTTTTTTGAATTGGTTATATCACCTGCCCGAATGAGTGAAATAATTTTATAACTTTTTTACTCTAAATTTTTACTACGAAAGAAATAAAAATTTGAATCTTATGTCAAAGTGCAGCAAATCAGCATTCATGTCGTACATTAAAAAGCTGGATCCCGCCATGCACTCAAAAAGCAAGTCTTAATGTTTATTTGATTGATAGTATTGTATTGCTAGTATAGTATTGCTTACATGCAGTTGTGTGTGTGAAAATTGAGACATGTGTGTTTTTTTACAATTGCTTATGTTGCACCGCTTGCAGGTGTAAAACTGCATGCAAGCAGAAGTTTTGCTAAATCGAATAAAAATCACGACGTCATAGCGTGGTGTGGCGCAGCCACTTTTTTGGTGCTATAAAATGGCCGTTTTTCGGCTCTTTAAAACAACTTTTAATTTGTTACTTTACTACATCACTTCAAAAAATAAAAACTGTATAAAAATTTAAACAATGTGTTTACTTATTGGAAAGTTAATTAAAAATTCAATGAAATTAATCCTAAAATTTTCGTTACACAATTTTTTTAAAATTATTCTAACCTATTTGGAGACCCTATAGCTTAATCTAGAAAAAACTCATTTCAATTTAGAAGAGTTCGTTATGACTTCAAAAGTCTTAGGCTAGCCTGGAAGAGTCTCAGTTTGATTTAGAAAGTGTCCAATTTGACGAGAAAAGGGTAGACATTTAAATATTGCGTCCTTAACATTATCTGAGATTTTCAGCAGTTTACCGCATTTTATTTGATAATGGACAAATTCCTATGAACAACTGAGGATTTCGCCTCCTGCTCTTCAAATCAAAGTTAGTACATCCTAGAAGGTGTTCTTTTTTACCTTTCATAGTTGGTAGTACGCTATTGGGATCTCCATAACAGTAAGCAACTCCAAATTTAGCTACAAAACCAGGGCATGGTTTATTTGAAGACCACAATTTAGTCAACCTATTTATTCCCTCATTCTGTTTAGCAACTCATGCTAGTGGATTCATAAAGCATCTAGAGCAACAGAAAAACGTTTAAATTCTCTAAAATGTTAAGCGTTAAAATATTACAAACTTACTTCTATCATTTTTTGAGGTACATAGAGCTGTCAGCCTACCACCTGCACAAAACTTGGCTACTGCACTTCGTCTCCTAGTTGTTGAGAAGTGTGTCCAACCCTGCAATAAGAGAATGTGAACAACCGGTATTTTTACCGTGTACTATGAGCCTTTGACACACAATCAGTTGAAGCAAGTATGTAATTTCTTCCGCAGCATTTTTATGAACTGTCTATCTTCGAGGCAAGCCCTTGTTTTGGCAGCCTTCTGCCACTTCTCTAGCCTCTGTCTTCGATTTAAAAATGCCTTAAAGACTGCTTCGTCGCTCGTTCAGAGCTTTTCAGTGACAAAAAACTGTTAAGCTTAAGAGAATTCGAAAAATTTGAAAGTTTTGAGCAGCAGCTTTCACCCATGTCCAACTAATGGTCTATATGGTCATCTTGTGGTGCGACGCCCAGTGGTAAGTGGTGTTTATATAGAGAACTTCAGAAAAAACTCGGCTTTTCAGAAGTCAGTAATCTCTTTTAAAACGACTTAGAAACGACTAAGCGTTGCCTCCAAATAAACCAATCGATGCTTTTAGTTTAACCAAAATAGTGGTTGATTATTGTCACAAAAATGCATCAAATGTCACAATCAAATGCACTAGAAAGCTGTGAAACGAAAAAAATTGTTTTTGGAGTTTGCTACTGAACGCCCGGTATAAAAGGTTGTTGAGTGTACAACATATTTGAAACATTTTGGAGTACGTAAAAATATATGTGGACGTCTAGAGGAAAATACTTCGTAACTAGGATAGTTTTTAATACAACTTTCAATACAGGATATCTGTAGATTCGCTACAAAAATAAGAATTCTCCGATTAAAAGTAATTTTGTTTGACCAAATTTGGACCAAGTTATCGAAATTGCGTCGATTCTTGACGTGAAAACCTTTCGTAAAGCGTCGATAATACACGACAATGGGATTAAAATGGGGTGGTATTGTAAATGCGCACGAGATATCTGAGAAATCTTCAACAAAATCTTTTATAACTTTCCCTCCCTTTACTGTCAAGCAAATTTTTACTGTAAAGCAAAAAATTTGTTTACCTGAGATCACCTACAAAGTTTGAACCAGAGCTGAGGTGAGCATATGTAGATATTGGGTAGAAGGGTTAAAGAGCGATGATGAAAAGCAGTCATGGGTTAAGCAGCCTCAGAATTCGGCCTAGAATGATGGACAACGAATTGTTTATGGATCGCCATTTTATCCGTGTATCCATGTTTCTTCGACCACGAAGTCGTATCATCGAAACCCGAATACGGTTTAGAGTTTTTAGCTGATCTTGCCGTAAGCAATGGCTTTCAAATTTCATTAGGCAGTGTTTCAGGCTTTGCTAATATAAAGCTTTCGTCTACATAATACATAGAATGGTTTTCACTAACCATTTGGAAAGTAATCTTAGGTGACCGGAATTGTCGCTCAGAAGCACAATCTCGATATCCAAGCAAGCACCATACTTTCGTTTTTAGTTCTTCGAAATAGGTCAGTATGCTTTACTATAGGTAAGGAGTAACGTTTGAGACGCCGTGATCGGTGATAACATGTTTGGCGACACTGTGTATAACGGGTATTGCGGCATATATGTCAGGGTCCGCCTTCTGATGTGCTACTATTCTGTGCTTCTTTCTATTCTATAACTCTCTTACTGCTCGTGAATTTTTTAGGGACATCTAAGAGGAGAATAAATTTCAGGCAGCACCGTATTCCAGCGAAAGATTTATGCCTCAATGATACGTCAATGGTCTGCCAGATTCTCGTCCTTTGTGCAGCTTCTGTAGCTGTATCGTCTATCTCAACAGCGAGTCCGTTGGAGGTGCGCAAAGCCTCATACTGTGAATCTCAAGGCGCATTGTGGTCACTGCATATGAAATGGCTCATTTTGCTACCTCAGTTTCTGGTTAATTTAGGAATGTTTCCGTTTCAGGCATTGCATACAGTTTCTGAAAGCGCAGAATCTCACAATTGTCAGCTTTCTCATCGTTTATAGCTTTATTTGCACCTTGTTGAGTTTTTGACGTCGGTTTTCGGTATGAATCAACGTGACATTAGGGTACTCTACTTATGTGAATGGAAAAGTGGACACATCGCCGCGGCCGCAGCTCGGAGCATCAACGCTGCATTTGGGGAGGATTTTGCTAAGGAACGCGCCGTTCGCCACTGTTTCGAAAGGTTTCGATCTGGAGGTGAAAGTCTTGAAGATGAAGACTGAGGTAGGCTCCAGCACCCCTTGACGACGACCCCAGCATTTTGGCCTTGACGGCAGCACCATCAGTCTCCACTTAAATGAGATCCGAAAAGTAAAGAAATTGGTTGAATGGATCCCGAACGAACTGACCGCCGAGCAGATGCTGAGGCGCCACGACACCTGTGTTTCGTTAAAGCTGCGCAATCTAAGGGAGCCTTTTCTGGACAATCGTGACGTGCGATTAAAAGTGGATCATTTTTGGTAATCGTCGTCGCTCTACACAATGGCTAGACAAGAATGAGAGTCCCAAGGAGAAAAACCAAGCCTCCATCCAAAGAAAGAAGACCATGGTGACAGTGTGGTGGACAATGGCTGGTATAGTCCGTTACAAGTTCATGAAGGCTGGAGAACGATGACTATCACAGCGGAGAAGTTTTGTGCGGTAACTAAAGTGATGCACCAGAAATTGGTTGAAAACAGCCGGCTTCGGTCAGTCGGAGAGGCCCAATCCTACTGCACGACAACGCGATGTCCAGAAACTGGATGAATTGGGATACGAAACTCCAGCACATCCTGCATATCCACCAGATCTGTACCCAACCGATAATCACTTTTTCAAGCATTTAGGTCGTCATGTGAAGGATAAAAAATTTAGCAACCAAGATGATGTCGAAAATGACTTCTTGCGATTTGTTAATTCTCCTAGTCCCGATGTTTACAAAGATGTAAGGTCTAAGCTATTATCGAGTTGGGAAAAGTAAAGTAATTGCAGTGGCGCTTAGTTCGGTTAAAAAATTGCTTCCAAGCAATGTTGTGATCTGTCGAAATTTTCAGTCAAAATCTGCCATTTCTTATGCAAAGACCTAGTAATTAATACAGAACTCACAGTTAGTTCTAGACAAATTTTCGGAAGGTGTACCTGCAGAGCAGTGAAGTTCTTGAGAAGAGCGTGAGAGACACAGAAGAGTTCATACTCGAGCTCATATGTGTGGCTTCACCTTTAACACTATTTCGCGTAGCTTACATTTTCTAACGTTGCGAATCACTAAGCTTAGGCGCTCAAAATAAAAATTGTTGGAAGATACAAAAGAGCAGAGATTAAAAACTTGTTAAATAAGCCGAAGTTGTCCCCTTACTCCTCGCTGGAAGGTTGCGATGCCAAAAGATTAAAGGGGCGTTAGGAAGCTGTCACGAATTGAAGACAAATTGCACCTGAAATTCATGAAATTCCTCGGAGTAGGGATACGTTTTCGAATAACGAAGGTTGAGCAAGCTTTTTACAGACTTCCTTCCTCTAACAGGACTCACAGTCCATGCTCAGTCGGCAGTTTTGGGGAGTTTGGGGAAAACGAATTAGAGGAGGCCACCATGTAGGAATGTGGAAGAGCACCTCCTGTCAATCTCTGCTTCAATCCCTCTGATGAGTTGGTCTCATAAAATTCTGGTCACGTTTTTTCCTGAAAGTGCTTAGGAGTACATAGAGATTAATCTTTATTCCATTGTGCCACACAAGTTTGTTGTAGCGATGCTTGGCTAATCCTGGTGTTCTGACAGTCTTGCCGACCACCTGAACAAAGTTTGAGTTTTCGTAGGCTTTTAACCGTAACGTCGAACGTTTTAAATACTTCCATACAGAGCGTAGTGTAAGTGAGTACGTTAGAAAATACAAGTACAGCCAACTAATCGGGTAATTTGTTTATTTATTCATTTATTTATACGTGAAATTCACGCAAAACGTAAACAATTCATGAGGATACTAAAACAAATGTTAACAGAAAACATCTCAAACGAGAACGTGATGAACAAGAAGATTGATTGAGCATAGATATTTACATTAATAAAGGGGTAAGCAATTGAGCGTTTCGGAAATGTCTGTCTAAAAGCTTTTTGAATTTACTCAAGGAGTCAGGAATGGGAGATGTTCTCGATAGTTTGACGAATTCGGAACCAGTCCTTTGTGTAAAGAATGTGGCAAGCAAAGAAGTCCTTGATCTTGGAAAATGAAGCTTTGCCAAAATTCCCATCAGTTTTAAGGCACTTGCACATTCACTTAATTCGGACATCTTCACTGCAATGAGTTTTCCATTTTTTTCGGGAAGCCTTTGGAAAATTGTTCTCTTCCAGGAAAACACATTGTTTCTGAAAAAGGCTGTTGAACCAACGCAGGAGCCAACAAGGACTGTCAAAACCAGCGGAGCTGCAAGTGTAACTTTTTGCTGTACCACGTAATAGTTGTAGGATCGCAATCGTACAAATAATGAGGAGTTTTCAGACTGCGCTGGAAGGCGGAGAAGGCGTGGGTTTGTGCACAAGTGACAAAACAATTATAGAGCGTCTCATAGAGGATTATAAGTCATTCAAAACTCCGTCGGAAACCGGCGTGATTGTGTGGATTGAGGTCGGTGGAGAAGTTGCAGGTCCACTGAGTACGCTTATTCCGGAACCTGGTTCAGGTGTGGGTTCAAGAGGTGAATTCGGTGAACGAGATCACCAGTGATTTCGACATGGATATCTACGTGACGGAGCTGTGGATGGATCATGCGCTTCAGTACGATCACATGAGCCCCTGCAAGCACAATCTCTCGCTGAACTCAGAGGTTTGCGATTCCCTCAATTAGACGAGGACCTCACTTAGTTTACTTCCTCCCTCTCGAGCTTTCGAATTTTGTCCTCACAGTAGAGTCGTTCCTTTCCCAGGTATTAGTCTCCATGAACTCATGATTATCAGGCCGGGGATTCGTTCTATTCCGCGCGTTTTTCTCATCCATTCTTCTGACCCTGCCCATATTAATTATTAATTTACGATATATATATCTATCAAATAGTTCGTCGGAAAAGTTTTCCTTCACTCAATTCTGTACCTTGTCAAATTATTGAAAATTCCTCCGAAACCTTCCTTCAAAAATGTACATAAAGGTTAGCCACCAGTAGCCACCTATACCCAAATCCCTCTAGTATTCCGCTGCAAATATACATATAACTACAATTATATTCGGCTACAGAAAATGTCCTTAATTCCATGCAAACTCGACTGCTTCCTGTTTTACGAACGGAGGCGATGCGGTAAGAAATATGTACATGTGACGTGATGGGCACTTCCATTGTCTTCTTGGGCACGGCACAAGAACGTCTCCGCAAGTTCATGAACATCGACTAACGCATGAGCAACAAATCAGGATCAGTTCGGCCAGTTGCTGTGCAACCTGACAAGCGCATTCTGATTGAAGAGAATACCAGTGTAACACTTTTAAGTTGGTAAACAAACTCCAATGTCATCGTAAAAGGGCAGGTGCTCATCCGCATCACCTTGCACAGGCATGGAGATACTACGCCTGAAATCCGCTGATCTAAGCGGTCATCAGCTTTAGGTGCGGAGAATACATAAACAAGCTTTCTAACTTTTCGTCAGAGTCTTACTTGGATTGACAGCTTGGTTACTGATGGCGAAAAGTGAAGTCTTTAGGTAAAACACACAATGAGGCGCTAGTCGCTCGGACGTGGAGAATCTGGGTTACTAAAGCCGGAGCTCTATACTGAGAAGCTAATACTCATTGTCTTGTGAAACTGCAAAGTGATCATTTGCTGAGGGGTACTTCCAGCAGACTCTACTGCTACCGCCGAAGTCTACCGCAAGCAGCTGGTTCGCTGCGACTCCACGTGGAATACATGACAAGGTTCTTTTCCTCCGCGGCGACGCTCGTCGCACATTGCGAAGGTGACGCAGAAAAGGAACCAAAGCTTGGGATGGCATGTGCTGGCCAACCCAACGCATTCATCACACTCGTCGCCAACAATCTCCGTTTCGCTCACTATCCAGCAATTTACAAAGCAGGAAGTTTAATGATACGGATCAACTAAAAAGTAATCACCGACTATTTCTCATTAAAACCTCAGGAGTTCTACAGAAGCAGTATCTGAAATTATTTGATAAATGGCTGTATGTTGTCGATAACAAAGGTTCATATACTCGTTAATTGGGCACGTGTAGCGCAGTCGGAGTCGGCAGGTGCCGACTGTCGCGTGCACTCGATATCGAGTACCTGGCTCTGGCTCCCGCCCAGGCCAGCCAAGCCTTCCTTCCCTCCGGGGTCGGTGAATTGGTACCTAAGAGACTTGTCTGGGAAGGATAAAGCGCTGACTTGATTTTCAGCTGGCCACCGCTGGTCATTGTATGACCAAATACGCATTCAATTGCGTGGCGCATCACTAAAAAGATTGAGTAAGGTCGTCCTGTATGCTTATCCTTATCCTTAAATTTGTTAATTGTTGGTTGTGGTGCAGCAGAAAAAAAAACTGAAAAAATGTAAAAGTCTCGCACAACTTTTCCGCGGCTCCAGGACCTAACTCCAACGCGACGTCGCGCGCTAGCCGCGTGCGGCGTCGCGGCGCTGAAACGGGGACGTGCGCTCGGTGACGCATGGTTAGCCACGGAGCACGAAATGTCCTCAATGTTTGAGGTCCCAGACCACATTTCTAGCAAGAACTTAAGATCCCACAGAATGCGGTAGGCAACAGTCTGCAGTAGAACAATTGATCCGAGAATTGGTGATAGTGACCTTTTCTCGTGGTATAACCATAATCACGGGTGAAAATTGACCGAAGAAGTTGTAGATGGCAAATGCTGTCGCTATCCACATGCCCAGGATTCCTGTATAAACTGTCGCTGATCCTCCTATTGAAACCACATTCATATACCATCTCCAAGAAACGTTGAAATAAGGCAAAGGCGTGCCGCATGCCCTGTAGGAAGCGTTTGTAGCCGTCGGAAGCATCGGACCGCGACAACTGGTCCAATTTCGTCGCGCACGTGCGCGACGCCACGGGGGTTCGCGCGGCGTTGGAGTTATGTCTGCCCCCGCTTTTCCACTGATCCATGTCACGGGCTACGACATCTACCGTACTTTGCGTAACTCTGAGGACGACGAACAGTCTATTGTTGCTACACTACGTCTCTCTGGGACAAATGGAGCACTGATAACCCTCAACAACCCTTCCGCAAGTCCGCATCGCTATCACTTCGCCATCGAGTAGATGTCGCAGTCGTTGTGAATGGATCACCTAAATGAACCCTGCAGCTTGTTTTAGGAAACCTTGGAAATTGTCGGATTGCAATGATCTAACTTGTTGTAGGTAAATTTCTGAGCACAACATGACCCCATTCCTGGCTTCCCTTTTGCCCTTTCAGCCCCCACTGAAGTGACAGTGTCTCTTGCCATTTTTGATCCACCTAGTGGCCGGCAGCGAAACGAATTTCACAACTGTAGTCACTGTTGGATGCGCCACAAGACATGTAGGTCCTGTTGAGAATCGTTGGTGTAATTCCACAGACGTCTATTGCGAGTGCCGCCAGATGCATTATTTGCGCGGACTTTATTCTGCTCCCGGACCATTCTAACCTTTTACCTCTTCAGTCTATTGATATGACATGAAATATGAATGGCTGAGGGGCTAAAACAAGGTGAATTAGACTAAAGTTTTGCTGCTAAGAGGGAGGGTGAGGATTCATCCTGAAGGGAATTTGTCCTCTCGGTTTCTACGCTCTTTACTCTGTATTGTCTTAAAGCTAAGCCTGGTCTGTAAGCTAAGCTATCCAGACTGTCTAACGCATACAAATCCAAGTTCTGGTTAGATATGAGTGAGCATTCCAAAGGATGAGCGTTTCTTCTCATTAAATGGGATGTCACATTTGCATCTGTGTGCCCATATTGACGCTCCATATTGTCTTAAATCTTTCCATGTTCTTTTTAGATTCTGGATCAAATATGGAAACCGAATACTGTCTTCATCAACAGCAAGGCTGCCCACATCCACAAGTCGCCCTTTAAAAACGTCTTTCTCATGATTTATCCGAATGGCACGGTTTGGGTAAATTACAGAGTGCAGGTGAAGGGACCATGTTCAATGGATTTCAGGTGATCATTTAAATATTCTACGCCTGTGCGTTTCTCATGATCCCTTATTACAGTGCTTTCCCTATGGATCGTCAAACATGCTATCTTACTCTGGAATCGTTCAGTTACAACAACCAAGAGGTTGGTCAGAATTCACAGGAGAGTGGCAGAGATTCCGGTTGTTAGACAACGTTTGCTTTTCGTTGTCCTTTCCACAGGTAGCCTCGAGAGTAGCATGTCTCAATTTACTCTGTTTGTATATGCGGTGCAATATTAACTACTCTACAGTGGTTAGTTGGCCTGTGTCTGTTTACACAAGCTGTACGAGTAATCTCACAGCAAATATAGGTGATTTTTTTAGCATGGCATCTCTTGGAACTGGTCTGGCATTCCATAAATAATCCTAGAATGATTCTGCAATGTAGAAATCTGTCTCCGATTATCCAAGGAAGAACTTGGAAATTTTGTAATTACAACATTGCATGGGAGGTTCTGTTTTCGCACGCTCTTACATTGCATGGGAGGTTCTGTTTTCGCACGCTCTTGATATAATAGTTTCTTGCCAATGTAGTTATTTTTGTTTTGCCTATGTTCTTTCCTCAATTTTAACATCTGATCTCAATGCTTGCACTTTCAAACTGTTCGCGTTTTCGAACACGTCCACATTACCCTTGCATTACTAGAACATATTTTTCGAACTATAGATACTACGGTTTTTCGCACATTCCAACGTCGAAGGTTAAAACTTTGCCGAAAAACAAACGAAGAAAATACAAATGCAGCAGCTAAAAAAGGGTGATTGCTGAAAAGAAAAAACTTCGTGTTGCTGGATTAGGGTGGTTAGAAACCAAAGAGAGCCTGATTGATCAACAATAGCATAACTACTCGAGGAAGCAGATCTGATCGACGAACAACAGACGTTCAGATCGAAGGATAATACTTAGGTTCCTAACATATCGGTACTGTTAAGCACTTCATAAACCATGAAACGGAACGAAATGCGCATCGGTTGGGTGCCGCACTGCCTCGCGCACTGTAGTCGACACGCGCGAACGGTGAGTTCATCTCCCAGAACGAATATCGCTAAAGTGCTCCCTCTCTAATTTACAGTTTACGCAGGAAGAAGACATTTGGGTTAACAGCAGCCGTACCGATTAGTGCCCACATATCTATGAGGTCGCCACTCTTCCTCTGCTGCTACGCCGCTGGCGGTCTGCGGTGCGCCCACGTGGCAATCTTCGAAAACCACGGCACTACGGTCAGTCGACATCGAAGACGGCTGCTGGTTGGTCGGCGGCCATCGCTGCTCGCCGCTAGAGGCTTGGATGTACCACATCCCGGAGTCCATGAGCAGTTCTACGCTTGAAGAGCGCAGAATCCAGCTGTGTACTTCTACCAGAGCGATGGGAGCAGTTTTGGCGCAGCCTGTGCATCACACTCCGTCCAATGTGGTACAGTCGAAATAGGCGCAATACGGCTTGGAGGATGTGGACTCTTGACAATGAATTTTTCCGGCCTTTTTTCATAGTCGCGATTGCCAAGATGCGTGGGGGTTCATACTTCGGGAGCGATTAATCGGTCAGGCAAAACACGCAAGTCGATTAGAACCAAGCGGTCCCTTGTAATCTGTTTATACTCAATCGCTGTCGCTGTTGCTCCCGTCGCTCCGCTGCTTGTCGCCTGTTCACTCTTATTGCTGGCGACTCGAGCGACGGCGGTGACAGCGCTAGCGTTGGAACTAGGCGGCACCGCGCCATCTACCGCCGCTGAAGGTCGGAAGAGCTCAAAATTTGCGCAAGCGCTCGATCAGCTTAATCTATTGTTCATAAAGGATCCTTAATGGGTTTCAGCTTGTTAGGTAGAGGTGGGACCGTTCGCTTAGATAGCGAGAAATTTGACATTTCGACATTTCCAAGGTTCTTTTAGATTTTCATGTCGATTAAAAAAATTCGTACTGCATACAAGATTTCTGCGGTTCAAAACCATCACGACCTTCATATACCGAAGACACTATTAGGGTGATTGCTTCTGCTGAAGTCTAGAAAAGAAGCATAATCAGCGGAAAGGTGATTCAATTCCCGGTTTCAATGCTTTTTTCCCATGAGCTTTTGCTGTGTAGTTAAGTGCACTACGCTGCGCCATTGCATCCGTCGGCGACGTCGCTCTCTTCGCTGCTGTTACGACGCATGAGACACTCACGTGTTTAACGTGCACGTTTTGGAAACTTCATGTAATCTGAAGGCCCCCACACACTTCTGCGGCAACGCGCTCGCCGCTATGTTAACCATAGGGCAGGGACGCCGCCGACGGCGAGCTCTGCGTCCCTGCCCTATGTTTAAGGATAGGGCCGCGGCGTTTCCGCAAAAGTATGTGGGGGCCTTAAGACGTGTTCTGAGACACGTTGAACGCATGAAACCCAGCAGGCGCGTGCGTGCAATGACCAGTCGCGGCGTAGTGGCGGAGTAATAACGGCTCATAGAGCCCTTAGGGATCTCTTTAGAGCCTCTTTTACACAATTGGAGGTTACTAAAAACGGTTTGGAGATCCTCACCAGGACTGATATGTTGCTACTGCTCCTAAACCAACGCAAAACTCTGTCAGTTTAGGAATACCGAGAAAATACCCGCTGAACTGAAGCCTATAAGACTGAAACCTATGAGTGGCTGAGATTCAGTACTTCTCGCCGATCGATCTTTCTCCAGATATTCCAAGCATCTTCATGTGACAGCTGAACGAACGCTTGATCGAGGATCACCGTCACACAATATATTTACCAACCTAGCAATAACCGAGTACTTTTTCGTCGAACATCCGAAAGCCTCCATTTGGGTAACAGTGTTTATGAAACAACGTGATGTGGAATTCGCCACCGGTGATTTGAAACGGCACGATTCATCAGATAGTTTTCGACCTATAAAAAGCATTTACACCACAGGAGGGGCGCGGCATAGAAGTCTTCAGAGCGAGTAAAAAGATACCTTCTTTGCCGTGTTATGGTCCTTTGAATATAGCTCGAAAACTACAAACAATTCAATGCAATCTAATTTATGCTGTCTTATTAAAATCCCTTAAATCTAACAAAACAGCAAAGCATAAGAGTTTGCTAATGTATGGAGTTCCTGAAAGTTAATAGGTCAGAGAAATCACCGACATGGGTTGAAAATATTTTTTGATGATGTGAGTTCTGAAGTTGTAAGTTGTTGTTAAACAAGAACCTTTATATTATTGGTTTCCAGTTTGAACGCATTTATGGTAGAAGTCAAACTGCCATCCTATTTCGATTTTTGCGTTTTTACTTTTTTGCGCTTTCGAGCATTTTTTAGAAACTGGAATCGTTTAAATGCCTTGTTGAATGACGAATGATTTTGGCGTTCTCCAAGATCGATGCAATACTTCTCTAAATCGCAGGTTATGGTACCCGTCAGTCCAGACGACATTTCATACATTCATGAACTTCTCTGGGCGTGTGAAGCGCAGTCGGAGGAAGTGTCGGCTGTCTCGCGCACCCGATACCAGGTTCCTGGTTCGGATTTCCCGCCGAATCCAATTTGGAATCCCATCCATCAGGGGTCAGTGAATTGGTACCAGACTTGTCTGAGAAGGATAAAGCATTGACTTGATATTTGACTGGCCAATGCAAGTATTGTATCGGCCTTATAAGGATAAGCATACAGGACGGCCTTAATCAATCTTTTTAGTGATGCGCCACGCACTCTACTTCTACGGGATATCGTGGAGGCGATTTGAATGCGTATTTGGCCATACTCAGCCGATGAAATAGTCAGCGCTCTATCCGTCCCAAACAAGTCTGGTCCCAATTCGCGGATCCCTGAGGGATGGAAGGCTTGGTTGGCCTGGGCGGGAAATCCGAACCAGGAACCTGGCATCGTGTGCACGAGACAGCCGGCACCTCCTCCGACTGCGCCTCATGCGCCAAATATGTATAGGCCAAATATGCATTCAAAACGCCCCACGATATCCCGCATAAGAAGGATGCGTGGCGCATCCCAAAAAAGGATTCAGTAACCCTGCCCTTTATTGTTTATCCTTTTTAAAGAGGGGGCGGGTATAATGTGCTAGCTTTGCCATCGCGACTCAGTCGTGGTTCTTGGTACGGATTCTTCTAGGTCAACCAAGCGTTCCATTCCTTTGGGATCAGCAAGATGCCATCGAGCATTTCTGGGAACTATAAAGCAATGACTTGTTCATCGGCAGCCCTCCACAAGTCGTTGATTAGGCCGGTTACGAATTCAGATCGCCTCCACGACATCATATTTTTCCCGTACTGGTATGAACGCACATTTCACTCCGGTTGCTGCTGAGCGGCACAGAAGACCCTCGAGGCAGGGTAGACAGTAATGCAACGACGCGGTGATAAACGCTACCCTTTTTCCTTTCCCCTAAAATTTCCGGGAATCTGCCACGCAGGTGGTGCTTGCGGTCCATAATTTCTCGCGTGAGTCACCCATGATCAGACTATCCCCGTCCATGAGATGGGAGAGGTGATTCCTGTAGATGTGAAAAACCAGCACGTACACCTCCTGGACCTCGTCCACCTTCACCTTGCAGATTTAGTTTCTCATATCACATACACTGAGCAGCAGCTCAATATTTAGGTTGATATGCAGTGGACTAACTGGACGGATGGCCTATCGTTGCTAAAGAAAGAGATTGTTCTACCGGATTTTGTGCTCACCAATTATTCAACCTCGATTGAACGTCAGGTTTGTGTTTCTACAATTTTTTATATTCTTTAATTTAATGCCTTGAAAAGATGTGCTATTAAAAGGGTAGATTGGGGCTGAGCAAACACCAAAGAATGTGATTTCCTATAGAAAAATCAGAATATGGAAGAGTTGCGCATCTACTTCCCTCAAAGCCGATTTTTAGAGGATATTCTTGCAAAGACTTTACCAGAACACCCAAGCTGAGCACAACAGTACCGCGGCAACTTTTCGTCCCCTATTGAGCCTCTCACACAGTCAGCTGTGAGACTGACTAATAAACCCTGAAAAGCGTGAGAGCATCAGTGAGAGCATCAGCAAGAATTCAACACTCAAGTGAAGGCAATACGTAGTTACGCCCTCAAGTTGTTGAATCTATGTCAGGAGAAGAAAGCAACACCGGGAAATGTTAGAAGTGCTGCGAATCGAAAACACAAAGGGTGGTCAGGAGATGACCTGAGTGGTATCTACTAGTGTGAAGTTCAGACGGAATATCTGCACCACACGTGGAAGCTCTACACTCATTTCGTATTCACGGCAAAATTCACTAGATTGGATGCAAGTACGATTGAAGAAACGTTGTTCTGAGAATGTTCTGAAGATCGCATGTTTCTTGAGAAACTAAAGCCTTCCCAATCATCTCCCCTATAAATTAGAACTTAATTATTGTGTCCACTTATTTTATTGCCCAACACTGAAGAAATTTTATTTCTCAGAACGGCTTTAGGTCGATTTTTTTTGACGGCTGGTTTGCAAATATTTGTGACAAGAAAGAGAGAACTTCACGGCGGAGAACATTGAATATCACCTTCAATGCAGGCACTCTAAGTGGCCTTTCTTATACAATGAGAAAGTTTGGTTACTGAGACTCGTCATGATGAACCTACACGCCTAAAACTTTTATAGTTACTGGTACGTCTCACGAGGAACTCACACGTCTGAAGCCTTTCCATTCACAGAGAGAGTTGTTTTAATCAAAAGTTCCCGGCAAATCCGGCAAAGACACTAAAGTAAATTCGCCGTTACGTATGGCCGACCTGCTACAGCTATGTCGAAAAGCTAAATCCTCCTCTTTGTTAATATTTTTCGTGGACAGTAGCTTCTAAATAAGCAGGTTGCACTTCTAAGAACAACAATACCGGTCACCTCCGGATAACGTTGACTGGGGAGTACAGAGAATAGCCAATCAATCCAATTGCCACTTTGTGAATAAGGTACACCGAAGGAATACTACCTTTGAGTGAAAACACTCAACTTTCCGTTGGCTTCTCAAATTGCCTTCAAAAAAGGTATCTTTTTAGCCCGCTATCCAAATATTTCAGATTTATCCAGCAGGAGTGTGGAATGAACTGACCATGACGTTTGTATTCAGCCGTCGCTACGGGTGGTATATATTTCAGGCCTATATTCCGACGTACCTTACAATTTTTATTAGGTAAATCATATTGTGCTTGCAGCACTAGCAGTTGTGTTTGAATCCCCTTTTCCAGCTGGATTAGTTTCTGCCTTGGACCGAAGATGATTCCTGCAAGAACGATGCTTGGAGTGAATTCCCTTCTTGCCTTGACATTCCAATTCGGGAACATTATGCGAAATCTTCCTCGAGTCAGCTATGTTAAAGCGCTTGGTGAGCACGAATTTCCAAAAGTGCATTGCGTGTATTCTTATTCATTTTTTCTTTTTCTTTTCTTGTTCTTATTCATTATTTTTGCAGACGTCTGGATGCTGGTTTGTCTTACCTTCGTGTTTTCTTCACTTCTCGAACTTGCTGTTATAGGAGCTATCGGAGCCAAGACGGAGGTAGTGCCTCTTCATAACGTAACTGGTCAAGAAGATGTGTACGTGTCTGAAAGGGGAGTAGGACCATGGATATTTCTACCGTTTCTACAGGCTACGCGGCGCAGCCCAGTCACAGCGAAGCGGTTGATGACCAGTTTTTTATGAATTTTTTAGGCTGGGCGAAAAATAATGTTGTCTTTTGTCCCTCTATGTACGCTTACCAATAGCGCAAAGACTTATAAATTCCTAGAGGGGAGTGATGCATCGTCTGGAAGCGCAGGTTTGCCTCTACCAAAGAGTTGTGACCAAAAGCCGTTAGAGCTTCCTCAATTTTCAGCCATTTTTCTCACGCGAAAAGTGAAGCTCTGTGATGAATTCATTTATGCCCTCTAATTACATTAACCAAACAAAGAACACATCGAGATACCCTAATCGCATTCGGATATGATGCCTCCACTAAACGTGCAATAAGTCTTGTCATCAGGTATTTCGCAAAGAAAATCATAGCCTTCGACCACACGAGATCGTAAATGGGTGTCATTACGAGGAAGTGGCAGGAATAAAGTCAAGGTGGATTATTGACCAAAGTGGGGTAAAACATTTTGTCGATGCATTTGTGCATCGCGCATTTATTTGAAAACGGGAAGGAGAAGAAGACTGACAGTTCAGCATTCGCTACTTCGATGATGAGCATGAGAAAACTCGTCTCAATGAAAAACTTGCCATATTTTCTCTTAAAACAGCGTTAAGAGCCGAATCTTCTACGACAGCAGAGATCGAGCTGTGGTTTAGGAAGGCGTGCATCCTTTAGGAAGTACTTTTAAAATACCATAAAGGCGGCTATGGTAATTGTCTGAACAGATTCTAGGATATCTCGGCAACCATTGAGTCATCTACGGCAATACGGCGATCCGTAAAAGGTCCGCAGCTGTTGCGATGAGCGCGACTGCTACTGGCGGAGAAGCACTCGCCTGATATGAAGCAGAGAGCGCAGATCTTTACATATATAAAGGACTGGGCACAAAAGGGAATTGGATACTGTACTGAGATCAGCACTTCTACGCAAAGAGCACGGTTTGAATGCAAAGCAATGCCCTCTTAATTCATCATCTCGAATTCAACTCCAGTCTTCCGCGGTGGAGTTATAATCTAAATGTTTGTTCTAATTTTGGGCAGTGGACGCTGAGCCGCAATGTCTTCCTTTATAGATAAGCAAAGAACTGTCATTTTGTGATCGAAGTGCAAGGAACTACTTCGGTTTGGATTAGGAATCGCATTTTTGGGGTGCGCCTTGAGAAACCTACCCCGAATGCTGCACGGATTTTATTCGCGTATTGTTTCTTGGCTGTTTTAGCGTCTAGAGCTGTTGCCCTGTTCTGTTATCTAGAGCTTCGAAAGGAGTTTGAAAGCTTTCTTTAAATGCAGCACAAATTTCAGTCAAAAGGAGCGGGTGCACCTCAGCGCTCACGTTCTTCATCGTGTACCTCCCCTCGGATATGTCGCAACCATGTACAGTCTGACTCACCGCACGGGTTTCGGAGCTACGGAACAACGGGTAGGTGACGTAGAATATAATGGTTGTTTCATTCCAGTGAATGAAATGAATTCGTAATTAGCCGGCAGTTGATGGTGCCCCTATCCTGCCCACGGCGCTTAAACAAACCAGTTCCGAGGGAGAGAGGCTCATTCTCTTGAGCACAGTTTCCGATAAAGTTCTTCCTCTGCTCCTTGAAGGTTCCTTGTTTACACCGTTCGAGGATAGGCTAAACCTTATTAGGCGACTTTCTGGCGTTCTTATAGTGCGACCACAACACCTTCGGCGATGTCCCTCACTTTCTACTGCTCTGCTCACTGCCCTCATCGCTGTTTTAATGTTCTCGTTCGATACTTCATTCCGACCGGGTCTATTCGCATGCCCATCTGAAGATCTTCATCTCAGAAGAGCACAGCCGTCAAAGGTTAACCTTCACCAGCGCCTTTCCCACGCTTTCGTTATGAAGTGCAGACCTGACCACTGCTCTGTAGAGCTCGGCGTTATATATGCGAGAGAAAATACGGTCGCAGAGATTTTTCGTTGACTCCACCCACTTCAGCCCTGGCCAACAGTGCCTTCTTTTGGAAAGGGATTACCGCCGCAGTGTAATTTTCTACCTTCTAGCTAACATCTCTTGATCAGTGTAGAATTGGACCGCCGTTGTCCCTCTACTCCGTGTGTGAAAATGACGTCTTCCGCCCTGACTCACTCATTCGCTCCCCCTGGTGCCAAAAAGTTGTAATGGATCACAACACCAGCCGTCGACCACCACACAGTGACCAAAACCTTTCTTGGTGGAGGTTCGTTTTTGTAAAATGCCTAGGGGGTTCGTCGCCGTCCAACCACTGTACGGAACATTTCCTGTCATCATACAGAGTGGATTTTTCATCACAAGTGATGATTCGATCTAAAAGCGGGTCGGTTTTTTGCGTAAAAGTAGAGAAGAACAAATCTCGAATCGTGACAATTTTTTCCGCTCACTCAACTCGTGGGATACCCATTTTTCGAGCTTTTTCTTCTTCCCTGGGCGTTTCAAAGCATCAGCAACAGCAGTTTCACCGACATCTTGCTCTACCGCGATCCCATGAACTGTTTGGTATGGTTCAGCTTCCACCAATTTTTTCAACTCGTCGTCCAGGATCGCTCTAGGTCGACCGCTACGGGGTTCATATTTGAGGCTGAAATCTCCGGTGCGAAATTTACTGGACTACTGGCGCACAGTGTTTTCTCGAACACTGTTAGGCCCTCATACCTGATTCATTTGTCGGGCTGTCTCGGTAGCGGATTGTCCCAATTTGAAGTAAAAATAAAATATCGTTCTTAATTGCTCCCTTGAGATACTTGAATAAGCCCTTCAAGTACAGAAATATAAAGCAGCGTTGAAACATTAATTATTTAATCAGATAGAGCGGAAAATTCTGTACAGAAAGTAGCATTAATGCGCAATGCATTTTAAATTTTTGCTTAATAATAGACGAATGAAAAATAGTAACACAAAATCTGCGAATTTTCCGGGCAACCTAATAAACCACCCTCCTTATCTGAGCTCTCAAGCAATTTAAGCAAAGGCGGATGCACTTCAAGACTAGAACGAATAATGTCGGAAAGATGAGCATGCTATTTACGTATATTAGGGAGGTAAAAGTGTTTGAGATGATTTTTTGAAAAATCCTTCACTCTCCATTACTCATCGGTACTGATTATCTAAAACGTGGCATTTGTAGATCATTCTCGAGACTTGTCCGTGATAGGTAGATATAGCCGCGATACCTTCCATAACTTTAGTCTACATGACTACCTTAGACCCAACATCTATGAGCAACTTCGTGGCACTGGAAAAACTGCAACCGTCCGGAGCGCATAGGGAGAGGACACGACTCCCCCTCACACTGTCCACCGCTGGTCCGCAGAGGAGGAGATACGGACTTCGAAGAAGTGGAAAATCGTTGTTCTCGACTCTGTCACGCTAGCACCCGCAGTCTTGCGACGAGACTCTGGTGTACATTCAACAACAGGTCAGTCAGTCAGTCGCATGCAGACCCTCGGCTACACAGAAGAGCTGAGTCCATGGATCCCGCCTGCCTTGACCGATAGCATGCGGTTCACCCGGGTGTCCATTTGCTAGTTTCGCCGCCTGAATGATAGGAGTTTCTGGATGACTTAATATTGGAAGTGAGATTTAAGCAATCAAGGATTCGAAAACGCATCGTACCGTGTGGCTCCTCGTGGAGAAGACCTGTCTCCGCAAGGCTCAATGGACCTTCATCCCAAGTAGTTCCTCTTTTGCTGCATCTGGGATTCGCGAGGGATGTTGTACTTCGAGTTGCTCACGCAAGGACACACAGTCACCGGAAGCATTTATGCCAATTAACTAAGGAAGATGGCCGACGCTCTTCGAGAAAAAAGGCAGAGACTTGGCCGCATGTAGCTAAAGAAGCATGTGAAAAACTGGAGGAGCTGGGCTGGGACACAGTTCCCAACCCAACCTGTTTCCTTGATATTGCCTTTTCTGAACATCACTTATTTCGTCTACTTAAGGCATTCCAAGCGAAGAAAAAATCACCAAAAAAAGGTATTTAAGGGGCAGTCAGCAAATTCTGTGATGCGCAGTCTTTCCAGTTTTTGGAGAAGGAAATTGCTAACCTACGCATTAGGTGGTACCCTGTAGTGACTAACAATGATGGGAGTTGTTGAGTGATTAACGTTGATGATAAGTTGAATTCCATTGAATGCTGAATAAAAAATAATAAAATTGCCGAACATCAAAGGACTTTCAAACAACCCTTAAATATTGTAGGACGTCTAAGTTTGATCCAAGATAGAAAACACTGGTAATCAATGGAAAGATGATATTTAGAACACTTATATGAAACAAATGAAGATGTATCTAACAGTGCCAGTGCTTAACACTATCTGAACCACTGGCTTTGTTCGTAAGGTCATTCGTCGGTTTTGTATTTGTTTGTTCCCATTCGCCTCCAAAGAGTAATATTAAGGGGGGGGGGCAAAAGTAATGAGACAAATTGAAAAAAATCTTTATCTCTTTATAACTCAACTACAACTCAACGATGCTGAGGAATGTATTTGCCAATAAGGGCAAGGACCTTGCTGCCATCGCTCAGCCAACTTCCTGATCCCATCCTTCCAGAACTGCTTGGGCCTGGTGTTGATCAACTGCTCGATATGGTTGTCAAGGACTGCTTGGGTTCTTGTGTCCCTTCCGACTCGGAAGTCCTGTAGGCTCAAGTAGTAGTGGTAGTCGCATGGAGAGATGTCCAGCGAATACGGTGGGTGAGGCATGTTAACGTAGCTCAGCTGGCCAAGCTTATGCGTGGTTTCTTGTTCCCGATGGGGTGCGGCGTTGTCGAAGAGGAGAACCTTCTTGAAGCGCTGCGACTGAATAAGAGCGAGTCGCCGGCCCATCTCCTCTATTTCTTTCACCATGGCCTTGGAGTTCATCGTGGTGCCCTTGGGAAACGGCTTCCGGTAAACCGATCCATGGGCGCAGACCCAAAAGCTCCAAAGATGCTTCTTGCCGTGAACATCTCCCCGAACGAAGGTCGGTAACCAGGTCACCCAGGCCTCACCCAGACTCGCTGTTTGGCAGGGTTAAGGTAGAAGACGTACTTCTCATCTTGCATGAATATTGAGCCCAGGCTGCTCGGGGTTGGGAACTGGGCGAGATTTGCGCGACACAGGTCGACTCGTCAGACTGGGGTTTCGGCATGAGACAGGGCTGGGGTTTTGGCATGCTTTTGAAAAGGGCGGAAGTGGTAACTTCTCAGATGGGCTTCAGTAAGTAGCATACAAGCATACAAATACGATAAGCACGAGACCAGACTCCAGCCACGAGATATACGGACACGGCATGGGGTGTCTCATTACTTTTGCCCCCCCTCCCCCCCCCCCCCCAACAGAAGATACTTAGCTTCACCGCTCACTAACCCTCCCAACTAGGAAAACCTGTTCTATCTCTATCTAACAGCGGCGACTCCTCTCCGGCCTCATTTCCATCACGTGCTACCACAAATTGAGCTCAGCGGCGTTTCATTGTTGAGGTTGCGTGGCGTGAAGCGTCGAGGACCCGGCACGATGCGCCCTACGTGTCGAACACGTGGAGCGTAGAGACGGAGGAGAATCAGTAGCTGTAGGATTAACCAAGGAGGTCTGAGACCAAAGATAGTCGCTCATCGCTGTAATCGTGTTCAGATCAAGACGTAAAAATATAGGCATGTTTCTTCGCCTCACCTTTTAGGTAGTGACGCACTCGCAGCTTGAAATTTCAAGAATTTCTATGTTTATGTAGCGCCTCCAGTGAATGAATTTATTGTAACAGGAGATTAAATATCACTGTTATGAAGGCTTAAGACCTGTATCCTTGTCGGAACATATTACCAATCCTAGAAAATGGATATTTACCAGGCTTTCCTTTTCGAGCTTCAGGTTGGCCTTCTTTTGGACTAACTGAAACATTGCTTTGCAGAATTGTACGGGTTGGCGCGCAATACAGTTTTTGGAACCACATAATTCTCAAGGAAGATAAAGGTCCAGGCGTACTTGGGCCAACCTAAACGCAAACAGGGTTTGTCACTGTCCGAGTGGTGTTCTCAGTAGTGATGTGATGAAGACCTATTAAACAATCGCTGCAGTTGAAGCCCACCCGCGAGCCATCATGGGTCTGATAGCATGTGCAGACTAATCAAAACACTCTGGATTACGGGTGTATAACAACTATATGAGGCTCAAACACAATGAAAAAAAATCCGGGAAGAGAAGCCAGGTGAGCTAGGCGTTGAACTTCGGCACAGTGTAACGGTTTTTCGCGAAAGTCGATTTCGAACAATGTTCGAATAACGGGTTTTCGCGAAATACGATTTCG
>OX375870.1:66892265-66960795 GCA_947359475.1 Heligmosomoides polygyrus bakeri
TTCCACAAGTCAATGTCGTTTGCATGCGGTTCTAGTTGCGAAACGAAATCAGGATGGCGAGAGTTTTACTACTGAGCAGCATTTGGCAAAACCCCTTCTTTGAAAGGATGTTCGCCACTTCTTTTATTAGGCTTACTAACATGTGTTTAAGCGAAGGCAAATTTGAAAGCGGTGGATAGGAGTCCATTTTTTCATGCAGTTGTAATAATTCCACTAATCATTCGTCTTCTCTGAAATAGTAGGGAAGAAAGCTACGACTACTACCGCCTTCTGAGCGCAAATAATTAACGTGGGATTCGGTAGTTCTCTACGATGAATATAAAACTTTTATACTTCTGAACGTTATCATTTTTTTAGATCCGCGTATGAGAAAAAAGATGATGCTCACGACACCGGGCGCAGTTTTGAGATCTCAAGAGACTTGTCACGGTAGGTTTTAGTCAGACCTTGACTAGGAGCTTGCTCAGTGCAGACCATGTTTAGAGGTTTAATCCTTAATGCCCATCAACTTTGTATACATGTGAGGGTGTGATTATTGGAAGAAATTGAACTTAAATTCCAGTGAATATTGCTGCATGTTAGGGCGGTACTGGCTTGCTTGGTGCAAAAATATAAGATCATACTATATAATAATCCGCTAAGCGATGAGTCACACTATCGATCGACGCGATGAGTCATAAAATAGGGGAAATTACGGGGGCATTACGGGGCACAAATTAAGGCAAGAAAATAGCGGAAAATACCAAGACGCCTTCTACGTGCCCGGCGACTCAGTAGACGAGCTGAACACGTCGCCAAACGTGCCTGGCGACTCAGTAGACGTGCCGGACACGTCGCCAACTTTAGCTCTGGGGTAATCGGGGTCGCTGAACATGATTGTGAAGCTCGTTTTTGAAGTGTAGATCACCATCAATCGATATCGATCAAAGTATCCATTTTTTTGGATGTCGTTAAAATCATCATACTCTACAATGACGCGCTAAGCGCTGAGTCATATTATCGATCGGCGCCGCCGCCGCAGAAATAAATCATAAAATAGGGGGGAGGAAAATTACGGCACGAAAATAGCGAAAAATACAGTCTTCTCCCTGCCTGGAAACTTCAGCCCTGAGGCAATCGAGGTCGCTGAACACGAATCTGAAGTTCGTTTTTGAAGTATCGATCGCCATCAATCGATATTGATCAAACTATCGATTTTTTGTGTATGTCGTCCAGGCGGTCCGAAACTTTGCCCTGGGGCAGTCGCGGTCGCAGAACACGAATCTGAAATTCGTTTTTTAAGCATCGATTGCCGTCAATCGATACTGATCAAGTTACGAGGCGCGAAAATAGCGGAAAATACTCAGACGTCCTCTTCGTGCCAGGGATATTTAGAAGACGTGCAGAATACGTCGCATGACGTGAATGGGAGTCAAAAGACTTCGCTCAACGTGTTTGTGGATTCAGTTAGACGTGCCGAAGACGTCGTCCTCTAAGGGTGGATCATTGAGGGGGACCAGTACCAGTAATGGGGGCCGTTTCACTGGGCGAGGGCCAGTAGTGAGAAACCAATAGATCGCCCTATCATACTATATATTGTACGTACTGCGAGCCTTTTGTACTCCTAGGTAGGGAAGAAAGCTGTACAAGTAGAGCGGCAACCTCGATGTGATTGTCCTTAGCTTAGTGATATTGCAACATCGCGCGAAGGCGCGCAAGTGCGAGGCATGCCGATAGGCGTAACGGAGCACTTGTTTTTAGTATAAGATTTCCGTCTAACGAGCTTGTCTGGGTGTTGGATGCACTGAACTTTATCAGGAATGAGTAATTAATCCAACGCCGATGACGACGGCTCACTTCGACATGCGCTCCTAAGGTGTACCGGTCCATATTCTCAGCAGCCTTCTCAGGTCTTTATTGCTATGAGCTTTTTTGAGGACACCAGAGAAGATGCTTCTACTGGACGGCTGCGAAGACAAGTCATTCGTCGCCTCGCCGAAGCCGGGATGGTCGACCGACCGCATAGATCGAATAAGTATGGTTGCCTTCCCAGGACTCTTCACGCTATTCAACATCATCTACTGGTCCTATTATCTAAATGCGAACGACTAGCCGAAGAAAGAGGCTTTTGAATTCCAAATGTACAGCCCTACCTGCTAGTGGCAATGTAACCTTCAAGGTGGCAGTGAGAAAACTTCAGAATTTCACGTGGACACTTCCTTCCGTTTTCAGTGGGTACTTTGATGTTAATTGTACAATTGTGGCGTTACGACATTATGTGCCTCGACGATTTGTTTCCTCGCTGCGAACGTCGTCAGATGTGCTCAAACCATTAAGTTTTTCAAATAAACGCTGTTTTTTCACGCTCTGTGCTACAGACAGCTTTCCTTCTGAAAAACCACTAGGCCTTCGACGAAACAACAGATTGGACTCACCCAGTTCAAGATCGGTTCAGGTGCACGAGTGCTTTCGCCAGGTTTTCTGACAACTGGCGCAGCATACGATGAACCCTTCGGCTTACGACGGAACTCTTGTTTCTGATATCTAATTCTTAATCTCGGTCTTAATTAAAAAATCCGGCACTTGTCGAGAGGGGAGGTCCCGCGGGGAGCACGCATGCGCTTTTGCTGCTACCGTAACCGCGGCAGTCAGTCAAGCACCGACTCAGCCATACAGTCAGGGAACATGATTGGCTGCCGCGAGGAGCAACGACGCCTTCCCGAACTCCCGCTGCTCGCTCCTGCACCCCCTACTTCGCACATGTCCCAAAAATGCAAGGTAATGCAGTGGATGGTTTGATGTTCGGCGGAGACACCTACACTTCAGAAGACATGTGCACATGTGCACGAAGAACCTAGTAAGTACCATTATACGTACCCACCGTGGCAGTAAGAACTGCACAGAATCAGCACAGTATCCAAGCCCTTAAATTCTAGGTACTTAGCCGAACACCTAACCTATCCTCCCATGACCTCAATGGAGCTAATTGGTGGTTTTAGTGTGACCCTCTCTTTGGCTGGAAAATCACTTTCTATAGCCACGTTGAGAGCCAAACACTGCCTTGAACAGCGCCGCTGATGTGCTAAGCAGTACTTGAAATACATGGGATGAGACGCGCCTGCCTCCAATAATCACCATACTGTGTTTACCTATTTCTGAGCATCTTGGCTCCTTCATGTCGATATCTGACTTTGTTAATCCAGGGCATAACGTTAAGAGCCTCATCCAGCTCAAAAGATTCATACGGCAACCTTAAGTGATGCCATTTTAGTGGGTTTGAATCGTTTGTGTAGGAACAGCCTTTCTAACAACTAGGAGTAGTAGTTTTTTTTGAACACATCGGAATTCCTGGATTGTGAGAGCATTTCTTTGACATTGTTTTCTTTCGCTTAGTTTTCTTATCCTCAATAGTGATGCCATGACAACTCAAACGGTTAACGAGTGCAGTTTAACGCCAATTGCGAAACAATACTCAAACCAGCTGAAGAATCAAAGGACCAGAATCTGACAAGGAGACAAGGGACCCTCGTTCGTCGTTCCTCTTCGGAAAAAGACTAGAAGAGCGCTAAACCAGCAGTTGTTTGTAAACTAACATCATGCCACCAGGTGATAACTTCTTTAAAGCTGTGGAAGTAATCCACTTCTCACAACTTTTCCATCTTGACAGCAAATGTTAAACAACGATTGAGAGGAACATTTATTACGGCCAATTACAACTTTCTTGGTCAATATCTACTATCTCTAGACTGGGGAACACTGCAAGCAGATCGTGCTCTGCAAGTAAAAAACCCAGCCTTTGTGTATGTAGTTCTAGGGCTTCGAAGCGCCCTCAAATTACATACACAAAAAAAGCTTTTCCGAACCACCCTTGTTTTAATAGGTAGGAGAGAGTGAAATTGAGAAGCATCGACGTCCATGATTCCTAATAGCATTTTGAAGATATAATGGTCAACGCATCTCTAAATTTCCTACGGTGTTCCAATGTGTGAAAACATTGAAATATGTTCCTAGTGTTCTTTCGTGGCACTCTAGAGGACAGGAAACTTCCTGATGGAAGTAGAATTTTCCAAAATAACTGTTCTGAATCTTTTCCATAAATCAAATGTCTTTTTCTATAAGGAGAGAACACGATCGATTCACTTTGAACAATAGATTATGAATGTTTTCTAGGCCTGTAGCAGGACTGCATTGTTGGGAGTGCAGAGGCTTTGGAATTTGGAGTATATGTTCGTGACTGGGTGTTCCTCTGGATGACCTTGCAGTGTTCCTAAAAATCAAGCTTATCGTCGCAATGGAGCCCAAGGTCTCTGACCGACTGATCGATCTTTGGAGATTGGGTAATCGCTAACAAAGTACTCAGACGGTGACGATCCTATTCTCACAAACACTCTCTAAAATGGCGCCAAAGGGAGATTCTATGCAGTGGACAAATTTCGAAGTATCTGGATAGCCAACTGCAAGAAAATGTTTCCTTAAACTTCATCAACATTCCTTCCAATATGGTTAAGCTTTTTGAACAAAAAAAATGTGGTTGGTGCCATCCTTGATTATGTAACTTCCACCGTTTCAAAAAAATTAAAAGTCGATTTTGATTGGAGTTTGTATCTATGTTACAGATTTGTGGGAAAGAGGAATTCTTGAAGGTTCTAATCAAACGTAATTTTTGCTAAATTCCGTACTGAAGAGAATACCCTCCTTAAAATACGATACTGGAGACTCGGTATTAACGAACTTAGCGAAGGCCTGTATTCTAGAAGAGCATTTTCGAAAATCTTTTTCGGATTGCTCGGCTTCTGCCGACTCTCCTACAGTCGTTGTAATCCTTCCCAATAAGGCATACACGGTGTGTTTTTATAAAGAACAGATTTATTATACCTCCGTTACACTCTGGTATAAAATCTATTCTGTACTATTGTTACATAACACCGAGGTTAAGAGGTTTATTGCGCTGTTGGTACGTGCTGTCTCCTATGTTGGGACATGTTCTTTGATATGTATACAGTGAATACATGTTATATAAGCATTACATAGTGGTTTGTGCTTGGACGCACTTATGTCATTCAATAGATGAGTATCATTGTCAGTATGTGATTACATTCAATACGCTCGTATCACAAATAATGTATGAGGATCAACACGAATAGTATAGGCTATATACAGTTGGCAGAAGATCTGATAATGTTGAGAACATCATTGTAACTTATACATCGAGAGAAACCAGCAGTTGTTTGTAAACTAACATCATGCCACCAGGTGATAACTTCTTTAAAGCTGTGGAAGTAATCCACTTCTCACAACTTTTCCATCTTGACAGCAAATGTTAAACAACGATTGAGAGGAACATTTATTACGGCCAATTACAACTTTCTTGGTCAATATCTACTATCTCTAGACTGGGGAACACTGCAAGCAGATCGTGCTCTGCAAGTAAAAAACCCAGCCTTTGTGTATGTAGTTCTAGGGCTTCGAAGCGCCCTCAAATTACATACACAAAAAAAGCTTTTCCGAACCACCCTTGTTTTAATAGGTAGGAGAGAGTGAAATTGAGAAGCATCGACGTCCATGATTCCTAATAGCATTTTGAAGATATAATGGTCAACGCATCTCTAAATTTCCTACGGTGTTCCAATGTGTGAAAACATTGAAATATGTTCCTAGTGTTCTTTCGTGGCACTCTAGAGGACAGGAAACTTCCTGATGGAAGTAGAATTTTCCAAAATAACTGTTCTGAATCTTTTCCATAAATCAAATGTCTTTTTCTATAAGGAGAGAACACGATCGATTCACTTTGAACAATAGATTATGAATGTTTTCTAGGCCTGTAGCAGGACTGCATTGTTGGGAGTGCAGAGGCTTTGGAATTTGGAGTATATGTTCGTGACTGGGTGTTCCTCTGGATGACCTTGCAGTGTTCCTAAAAATCAAGCTTATCGTCGCAATGGAGCCCAAGGTCTCTGACCGACTGATCGATCTTTGGAGATTGGGTAATCGCTAACAAAGTACTCAGACGGTGACGATCCTATTCTCACAAACACTCTCTAAAATGGCGCCAAAGGGAGATTCTATGCAGTGGACAAATTTCGAAGTATCTGGATAGCCAACTGCAAGAAAATGTTTCCTTAAACTTCATCAACATTCCTTCCAATATGGTTAAGCTTTTTGAACAAAAAAAATGTGGTTGGTGCCATCCTTGATTATGTAACTTCCACCGTTTCAAAAAAATTAAAAGTCGATTTTGATTGGAGTTTGTATCTATGTTACAGATTTGTGGGAAAGAGGAATTCTTGAAGGTTCTAATCAAACGTAATTTTTGCTAAATTCCGTACTGAAGAGAATACCCTCCTTAAAATACGATACTGGAGACTCGGTATTAACGAACTTAGCGAAGGCCTGTATTCTAGAAGAGCATTTTCGAAAATCTTTTTCGGATTGCTCGGCTTCTGCCGACTCTCCTACAGTCGTTGTAATCCTTCCCAATAAGGCATACACGGTGTGTTTTTATAAAGAACAGATTTATTATACCTCCGTTACACTCTGGTATAAAATCTATTCTGTACTATTGTTACATAACACCGAGGTTAAGAGGTTTATTGCGCTGTTGGTACGTGCTGTCTCCTATGTTGGGACATGTTCTTTGATATGTATACAGTGAATACATGTTATATAAGCATTACATAGTGGTTTGTGCTTGGACGCACTTATGTCATTCAATAGATGAGTATCATTGTCAGTATGTGATTACATTCAATACGCTCGTATCACAAATAATGTATGAGGATCAACACGAATAGTATAGGCTATATACAGTTGGCAGAAGATCTGATAATGTTGAGAACATCATTGTAACTTATACATCGAGAGAAACCAGCAGTTGTTTGTAAACTAACATCATGCCACCAGGTGATAACTTCTTTAAAGCTGTGGAAGTAATCCACTTCTCACAACTTTTCCATCTTGACAGCAAATGTTAAACAACGATTGAGAGGAACATTTATTACGGCCAATTACAACTTTCTTGGTCAATATCTACTATCTCTAGACTGGGGAACACTGCAAGCAGATCGTGCTCTGCAAGTAAAAAACCCAGCCTTTGTGTATGTAGTTCTAGGGCTTCGAAACGCCCTCAAATTACATACACAAAAAAAGCTTTTCCGAACCACCCTTGTTTTAATAGGTAGGAGAGAGTGAAATTGAGAAGCATCGACGTCCATGATTCCTAATAGCATTTTGAAGATATAATGGTCAACGCATCTCTAAATTTCCTACGGTGTTCCAATGTGTGAAAACATTGAAATATGTTCCTAGTGTTCTTTCGTGGCACTCTAGAGGACAGGAAACTTCCTGATGGAAGTAGAATTTTCCAAAATAACTGTTCTGAATCTTTTCCATAAATCAAATGTCTTTTTCTATAAGGAGAGAACACGATCGATTCACTTTGAACAATAGATTATGAATGTTTTCTAGGCCTGTAGCAGGACTGCATTGTTGGGAGTGCAGAGGCTTTGGAATTTGGAGTATATGTTCGTGACTGGGTGTTCCTCTGGATGACCTTGCAGTGTTCCTAAAAATCAAGCTTATCGTCGCAATGGAGCCCAAGGTCTCTGACCGACTGATCGATCTTTGGAGATTGGGTAATCGCTAACAAAGTACTCAGACGGTGACGATCCTATTCTCACAAACACTCTCTAAAATGGCGCCAAAGGGAGATTCTATGCAGTGGACAAATTTCGAAGTATCTGGATAGCCAACTGCAAGAAAATGTTTCCTTAAACTTCATCAACATTCCTTCCAATATGGTTAAGCTTTTTGAACAAAAAAAATGTGGTTGGTGCCATCCTTGATTATGTAACTTCCACCGTTTCAAAAAAATTAAAAGTCGATTTTGATTGGAGTTTGTATCTATGTTACAGATTTGTGGGAAAGAGGAATTCTTGAAGGTTCTAATCAAACGTAATTTTTGCTAAATTCCGTACTGAAGAGAATACCCTCCTTAAAATACGATACTGGAGACTCGGTATTAACGAACTTAGCGAAGGCCTGTATTCTAGAAGAGCATTTTCGAAAATCTTTTTCGGATTGCTCGGCTTCTGCCGACTCTCCTACAGTCGTTGTAATCCTTCCCAATAAGGCATACACGGTGTGTTTTTATAAAGAACAGATTTATTATACCTCCGTTACACTCTGGTATAAAATCTATTCTGTACTATTGTTACATAACACCGAGGTTAAGAGGTTTATTGCGCTGTTGGTACGTGCTGTCTCCTATGTTGGGACATGTTCTTTGATATGTATACAGTGAATACATGTTATATAAGCATTACATAGTGGTTTGTGCTTGGACGCACTTATGTCATTCAATAGATGAGTATCATTGTCAGTATGTGATTACATTCAATACGCTCGTATCACAAATAATGTATGAGGATCAACACGAATAGTATAGGCTATATACAGTTGGCAGAAGATCTGATAATGTTGAGAACATCATTGTAACTTATACATCGAGAGAAACCAGCAGTTGTTTGTAAACTAACATCATGCCACCAGGTGATAACTTCTTTAAAGCTGTGGAAGTAATCCACTTCTCACAACTTTTCCATCTTGACAGCAAATGTTAAACAACGATTGAGAGGAACATTTATTACGGCCAATTACAACTTTCTTGGTCAATATCTACTATCTCTAGACTGGGGAACACTGCAAGCAGATCGTGCTCTGCAAGTAAAAAACCCAGCCTTTGTGTATGTAGTTCTAGGGCTTCGAAACGCCCTCAAATTACATACACAAAAAAAGCTTTTCCGAACCACCCTTGTTTTAATAGGTAGGAGAGAGTGAAATTGAGAAGCATCGACGTCCATGATTCCTAATAGCATTTTGAAGATATAATGGTCAACGCATCTCTAAATTTCCTACGGTGTTCCAATGTGTGAAAACATTGAAATATGTTCCTAGTGTTCTTTCGTGGCACTCTAGAGGACAGGAAACTTCCTGATGGAAGTAGAATTTTCCAAAATAACTGTTCTGAATCTTTTCCATAAATCAAATGTCTTTTTCTATAAGGAGAGAACACGATCGATTCACTTTGAACAATAGATTATGAATGTTTTCTAGGCCTGTAGCAGGACTGCATTGTTGGGAGTGCAGAGGCTTTGGAATTTGGAGTATATGTTCGTGACTGGGTGTTCCTCTGGATGACCTTGCAGTGTTCCTAAAAATCAAGCTTATCGTCGCAATGGAGCCCAAGGTCTCTGACCGACTGATCGATCTTTGGAGATTGGGTAATCGCTAACAAAGTACTCAGACGGTGACGATCCTATTCTCACAAACACTCTCTAAAATGGCGCCAAAGGGAGATTCTATGCAGTGGACAAATTTCGAAGTATCTGGATAGCCAACTGCAAGAAAATGTTTCCTTAAACTTCATCAACATTCCTTCCAATATGGTTAAGCTTTTTGAACAAAAAAAATGTGGTTGGTGCCATCCTTGATTATGTAACTTCCACCGTTTCAAAAAAATTAAAAGTCGATTTTGATTGGAGTTTGTATCTATGTTACAGATTTGTGGGAAAGAGGAATTCTTGAAGGTTCTAATCAAACGTAATTTTTGCTAAATTCCGTACTGAAGAGAATACCCTCCTTAAAATACGATACTGGAGACTCGGTATTAACGAACTTAGCGAAGGCCTGTATTCTAGAAGAGCATTTTCGAAAATCTTTTTCGGATTGCTCGGCTTCTGCCGACTCTCCTACAGTCGTTGTAATCCTTCCCAATAAGGCATACACGGTGTGTTTTTATAAAGAACAGATTTATTATACCTCCGTTACACTCTGGTATAAAATCTATTCTGTACTATTGTTACATAACACCGAGGTTAAGAGGTTTATTGCGCTGTTGGTACGTGCTGTCTCCTATGTTGGGACATGTTCTTTGATATGTATACAGTGAATACATGTTATATAAGCATTACATAGTGGTTTGTGCTTGGACGCACTTATGTCATTCAATAGATGAGTATCATTGTCAGTATGTGATTACATTCAATACGCTCGTATCACAAATAATGTATGAGGATCAACACGAATAGTATAGGCTATATACAGTTGGCAGAAGATCTGATAATGTTGAGAACATCATTGTAACTTATACATCGAGAGAAACCAGCAGTTGTTTGTAAACTAACATCATGCCACCAGGTGATAACTTCTTTAAAGCTGTGGAAGTAATCCACTTCTCACAACTTTTCCATCTTGACAGCAAATGTTAAACAACGATTGAGAGGAACATTTATTACGGCCAATTACAACTTTCTTGGTCAATATCTACTATCTCTAGACTGGGGAACACTGCAAGCAGATCGTGCTCTGCAAGTAAAAAACCCAGCCTTTGTGTATGTAGTTCTAGGGCTTCGAAACGCCCTCAAATTACATACACAAAAAAAGCTTTTCCGAACCACCCTTGTTTTAATAGGTAGGAGAGAGTGAAATTGAGAAGCATCGACGTCCATGATTCCTAATAGCATTTTGAAGATATAATGGTCAACGCATCTCTAAATTTCCTACGGTGTTCCAATGTGTGAAAACATTGAAATATGTTCCTAGTGTTCTTTCGTGGCACTCTAGAGGACAGGAAACTTCCTGATGGAAGTAGAATTTTCCAAAATAACTGTTCTGAATCTTTTCCATAAATCAAATGTCTTTTTCTATAAGGAGAGAACACGATCGATTCACTTTGAACAATAGATTATGAATGTTTTCTAGGCCTGTAGCAGGACTGCATTGTTGGGAGTGCAGAGGCTTTGGAATTTGGAGTATATGTTCGTGACTGGGTGTTCCTCTGGATGACCTTGCAGTGTTCCTAAAAATCAAGCTTATCGTCGCAATGGAGCCCAAGGTCTCTGACCGACTGATCGATCTTTGGAGATTGGGTAATCGCTAACAAAGTACTCAGACGGTGACGATCCTATTCTCACAAACACTCTCTAAAATGGCGCCAAAGGGAGATTCTATGCAGTGGACAAATTTCGAAGTATCTGGATAGCCAACTGCAAGAAAATGTTTCCTTAAACTTCATCAACATTCCTTCCAATATGGTTAAGCTTTTTGAACAAAAAAAATGTGGTTGGTGCCATCCTTGATTATGTAACTTCCACCGTTTCAAAAAAATTAAAAGTCGATTTTGATTGGAGTTTGTATCTATGTTACAGATTTGTGGGAAAGAGGAATTCTTGAAGGTTCTAATCAAACGTAATTTTTGCTAAATTCCGTACTGAAGAGAATACCCTCCTTAAAATACGATACTGGAGACTCGGTATTAACGAACTTAGCGAAGGCCTGTATTCTAGAAGAGCATTTTCGAAAATCTTTTTCGGATTGCTCGGCTTCTGCCGACTCTCCTACAGTCGTTGTAATCCTTCCCAATAAGGCATACACGGTGTGTTTTTATAAAGAACAGATTTATTATACCTCCGTTACACTCTGGTATAAAATCTATTCTGTACTATTGTTACATAACACCGAGGTTAAGAGGTTTATTGCGCTGTTGGTACGTGCTGTCTCCTATGTTGGGACATGTTCTTTGATATGTATACAGTGAATACATGTTATATAAGCATTACATAGTGGTTTGTGCTTGGACGCACTTATGTCATTCAATAGATGAGTATCATTGTCAGTATGTGATTACATTCAATACGCTCGTATCACAAATAATGTATGAGGATCAACACGAATAGTATAGGCTATATACAGTTGGCAGAAGATCTGATAATGTTGAGAACATCATTGTAACTTATACATCGAGAGATGATGAGGAAATGTTGAGCACTTTCGGTTCGATGTAGTTACGGAATCCCTCTAGAGTTTTCCACCTCCCAGCTTCCATAACGTCGAGGTGATGGATCCCCATACTGAGTGCTTGAGTTGCTGCACCGCCTCTAAACGAATGAGAGGTGATGTTGAGGTTTTGAAGATTAGCCCTAGTGAGCAGCCCTTTTAGCCTGTCCCGGAGCATTGACAAAGATAATAGCAAGCCCGTTGACTTAGACTGGAACAGGAAACTATTGGTACTTATGGCATCTAGGTACATAGCTGATGCTCCAATGGATCAAAACGAAATGCTACTATAGCTCCCTTAGCGTGTTGATCTGCCTTAGATCTTCTTACGGTTAGGTGCCAGGTGTTGCTGTCAATCTGGATGACATCGGTCTTAAGTAGATTGGCAGCCTCGCTTATTCTTAACAACGCTTTAAATTGGATAAACGCTAGCGCTGCTGCCTGCAACACCTTGAAATCGCAGTTCCCGATCCCCAAAATCACCAGCTTGTTCATTTCGCAGGGCTTGGTTTTGGCCCTCGTCACAGTAGGAAGGCGAACTCGTGTCCCCGTTTCTAGTAGGGAGGATTGAAGTTCTCTAGGCGCTCCTTGGAGGTTCCCATAGAAGTAATTCAGTGCGGCTACGACGGTTGGCATTAATTTCTGCCTTCCGTCGGCGGAAAGTTTAGCGAGATATAGATTTCGAGCTTGAGGAAGTGGAATAGTACGCATGTATTGACCATTCCTCCATATTTGGAACTTCTTCATTTCCGCTCTATATGACTTGATCGTTGCTGGTGCCCTGTCACACTTAACCGCGTCGATAATAGCTCGCGTGACGCTATTTAGACCCATATGCTCGGCTTTCATTCCGAGATTGGCTGCTTCTTGAAACAATAGGACAAGGTAATAATTATGTTTTCTGCCGAAAACATAATTATTACCTTGTCCTTCCCGAATTTCCTCCCTGGGTGGGTGGGTGGGCACACCGCTCGCGGTTAGCGCAAGTAACCTGGATGGCTCTCCATCCTCCACCCATGGATGGGAGGCGCTGAGAGCGACGAGGTCGCACTTTTGCGAAATAGCCTAGAGTAACACGGGTTACTGTACCTGTGCTTGACTGGTGATCACGCTGTTGCAACATCTCAGCATGATCGACATCACACCGAGGTGTGTGGATTTCTCAATAGTACAAAATACCACTTATACCTCCGTTACACTCTGGTATAAAATCTATTTTGTACTACTGTTACATAACACCGAGGTTTGGAAATAGCAAAGCGGGGGACTAGAACCTAAGTGGTTTCCTTATCTTTGGACCAGGTATGAAGTCGATGAGAAAAAACGCGAAATCCGATCTTGAAAATTCTGATCCGAAGGCACCCGCCACTGAAGGATTTTTGAACATTTTGGTGCCCGTTGGAAATGATACTCCGTCTAATATGAAATCTGCCCAGTTTACAATGAAATTGCAGAACTTCTCAACACAGTACTCGTTGGTTTAACAATGGGGTAAAATTGCTGTGAATCCCATAATGGACATCCAAGAATTCCAAATGATTGGTGAAAGCGAGCCCACTTGAGTGTCTTTGTAATTAAATTGATTGATGGCACTAACCATAGAGGTCCACGTATCCAGGGTTCGTGCTGGGCGAATGCATCGACTCCTGATGTGCCTGGACATTGATATCTAGAAAAGAAAATGCTGCACCGAGCGTTTCGATCATTTGCAAACATATCAATATTAGGAGCTCCCCATCTGTTTACGACAGCATCGTATATATTGTCGGATATCCTCCAATCATCATAGTCTACTAGGCGACTAGCTATATCTGCCTCTTGATTTTCTTCCCTAGGAATCCACCTTACTGACAGCGAAACCATGTGACTATTTTCTAATGCCCAGATCTTCTCCGCCATTTGGTGCAAATGCAAAATTAGGCTGCCTTTGCTGCAAATTGTGACTGCTGCTTGGCTATCCGTATTGATTGGAACATCTCCTGATAATAGGGACTTATATGAATCCAGCGCGAACCACATTGCAAAGATCTCTCTAGCAGTGCTAGAATCCCCCTGTAATTGTCCTGGAAGTTCTCTGAACCTTTGCGAGAGGATGTCGCCTTGGTAATTCCTCAAAATCGCCTCCACGGAATGTTGTGAGGCGTCTACATCGATAACCTGGCGGAAATCTCTAGATGATCGTACTGGTCTTAGGCTAAGTTAAATCACATTACCCAGCCTTTTCCTCCAGTATTGTAACTCACGTTGCTCTTCACTTGTCTTGAGCCATGATCGTGATAATGGCACCTCTTGTCGTTGTGCCTCAGCCACTTGTCTTGCCACTGCTCTCCTATTTCTCTTGTAGATCGAGTTCAGCACAATATGTAGCGACAAAATAGTTCCTGACCAACGTAATCTCTCGTGTAACGACGGTTTCAAAGAGGCACAGATTTTGTCTAATCTGACGCGAGCGCTTTCTACTCTATCTGTCGAGACGGAAATAGTCATTGCTGACAAATTAACTATGGATCCTAACCAGCAGCACTGCTGGGATGAAGACCAACTGCATTTTTCATCTGCGAAGTGCCAGCCTGCTTGTTCGAGGTCGTTCTTGATAATGGAGATTGATCTAGAACACCTTTCCTGTGATATCTCGAATATTATTCCGTCATCGATATAGATGGCTACTCCTAGTCCCTGGGTTCTCCACACCTTTACAAAACAACGAAGCAGTTTGGTGAAGATATATGGCGCAGAAGAGAGTCCAAATGGTAGACATATGAACTGGTAATAAACGTTATCCCATAGGAAGCCAAGATACATGGTATGATGCTCTGCAATGCGCACATGATGATAACCTGACTTGAGATCAAAAGTTTCTAGGAAGCCCCCTTCGGGAAGAGCATGCATAATGTTATTCAAATCGTCCAGTTTGAATTACGGAGTTTCGAGAAACTGATTCAGATGTGAAAGATCCAACACCAATCTGAGTTTTTTACCTTTAGCAACTGATAGTGGATGTATGTGCAGGAACTTGCGGGCGCTGCCCGTTACCTCGCGAATAGCTCCCGTGTTGAGAAGTTCTGCAATTTCATTGTTAACAAAGTCTATATGTTCGAGAGCAGACATTCTATTCCTGACATTCCTCGGCTTAGTAGGAACCGATTGAAAGGGTAAAGAGTACCCATGCAACAATGTGGTCGAGACCAATACAGACGGCTAGAGAGCCAACTATTTCTGAGGAAAATCATCGATAGAACCAGCTGAAAACTCACTATTGATTCCGTGGGCAATCTTAGACCCAGTGGCCCTCTCTCCCGCATAGGTTGCACGATGATTTGCGTCTATTCTGGATCTCTTTGTAGGAATAGCGAGGCTCTCTCGATCCTCAGAATGTGGGCAAATCCCTTTTTTCATAATCGGAAGGGGGGCCTAGCTTCATATGGTCTACTCCAACTGGAAAAGTCGGTTGGCGAACGACGGCTGAAGGAAACAGGTCGCCATGCTGTTTCCTGCCTCCGAAAGGGCATTGGGAGCGTGGACGGTTTCCTTTTCTTGCCGTCGTCCCCTCTCTTTTTGATTGATTCCATGAATTCGCTAAGCCTGGGGTCCATTAACTTGAGATATTCGGATTCGGTCTTAATGTCCAAAAACTGGAAAACATGCGGATGTGAATCGGCAATTTTCAGCGTCTCGTTTCTTACATGGAGCTTTTGAATCACTTCGGGTATAACGGTCTCGATGTCTTCAGTTCGATAGCTTACGAACCAACGATGAATTGACGTCCCTCATACTGACGTCCGAATCCTTCCCTCTTGAACGAATAAGCAGCCGAGGTTCGCTGCGAGGAAGAAGGAGCGTCGGCTTCCACCGCTTGAATAATAAAGTTCAAATCGCTAGGATCAAGACGAATCACATTGGTCTCAACAATCTCTTCATGCTCCATAGACTGAGTAAGACGACTAGGAGCAGAATTGTCTGACGGATCGTCTCCAGAAGTACCGTTAAACGTGGGCATAACTGATCGGTAGGGCGAGCGTAGAATACAGCACACCGCTCACGGTTAGCGCAAGTAACCTGGATGGCTTTCCATCCTCCACCCATGGATGGGAGGAGCTGAGAGCGACGAGGTCGCACTCTTGCGAAATAGCCTAGAGTTACACGGGTTAGTACAAAATACCTCTTATGCATCAGGTGCTTTGCCTGACTCGTACGCCATTGCTCCAGAAGAAATGCCGCCATATTTCATCAAGAACGTTGTTATTGCAATCTCGCACCCCTTGAACATTGCCGTGGTGCATCACGCCTTCGGAATAGCCGCCGTATTCTCCGGAATTGAATCCGATGGAAGCGTCAAGCGCCACCGCAGTCTCCAGTCCCTGAAGGAATCCTAACGTGGGAAAGATTGATTCCTGATGACCTGCAGCCCATCGCCGAAAAATTCGCGAAACGTTTGGCCCTCTGCATACGCTCCAAGGGAGGCCACTACGAAACCACTTGAACAAGATCTACCTTAATGTTTGTATTATTGTAATTTAGATGTTGTTTTCTTGAGTTGTTGGTTGCTTTATAATTATGATAAAAAATCTTGTCCATTTTATTTTGGTTCACGCTGTATTTAGCTTCAAACTATCGGCCTATTAGCGTCACTTCCGTTTTTGCCAGAGCACAGTGGGGCGGGTGGGTTAAACACGAAGGCGGATTTCAATGTTGAAATCCGCCTTCGTGTCGTGTTCAACCCAGATTCCAATTTTCAAGTTTCCAATGAATAGCATGGATATCGAGCCGGTAGGTCCACTGAAGCCTTGATGTTGTATAACGTTGCATGATTGAACACAAGCTATCAAAAGGTTAACATCGACGTAATTTATATTTTGACTTCATGAAAGTATTCGATAAGGCTCCCTTGAACAAACTGATTTCTAAATTGCGAATATAGGAGTTCATCCTAGAATAACCAAGTGGATAGAACATTTAGTATCAGGTGTTCAGTCGTTTCAAGTACGAGTAAGTAAATTATTATCAGATTTTTTCCCGTAATTTTTTCCCGATGTTGCTCAGAGTGACGTTTTCTCGCTGGGTTCTCCTCGTCACCTATACTGCTGAGCATTCGGGTGTATGGTATTGATCGCAAAATGTTTGCAGATTAAATAAAAAATTTATAAGAAGGTTTCCGGCGATGAACACCATGTTGCTCTTCAATTGGCAATGAGCGCAGTTGCAGATTGGTCAGCGAATGGAGCCTGCCTTTGTCAGGACAAAAGCCCCAAGTGTTACTTTGGGCTGCAGATTAACAGAAAGAGTTATCGCCTTCATCGGAAGCAGCTCGGTAGTCTAACTAAAACATGTAACTTAGGATTTATGTCCGTCAGAAAACTTTCATTCTAGGAAGTCTATGAGCTAGTAGCGAAAAAAGCTGTTCATGATGTGCTCTCAGCATATTCAAATCTGTTTCCACTAAATCTGCTACACATTTAGCGTTCGCCTGTCAGAGACTTGTTGGGTCTATTAGAGAGTGGCACGACTGTATTCAGTCCCAGTAAGTGTCAACAAGAAGTCACCAGTTCAGAATAGCTTCATAAGAAGGCTGGATAATGCTGAATGGTTTCGATTAAACCACCATCCTTTCACAATCCATACGGATAAAATCTTTAGTCTGCGTTCATCTACATTTCGCAGAAAAAAATGACTTAATCATGATTTACAGAACTGTAAATGGTATGATAAATCTTTCCCTCCGGAAAATTTCACACTGTCTCTCTAACACAAGGGGTGGACATGCAAGAGAAGCATTTTTCACTAAACGATTCGATCCGGCACCGAATTCTTGAAGTTCTCGATGGAGCGCACCTTACCTAACACAATAAGGCAAACCAGAACAGTACGTAGTTAAGCGGTATCTCCAAGAGGATTCCAAACAGTTTACTGCGCTTTTAGACCTGTTGATTTCTGTGTTTTGTCTGAAGTATCGGATACTCTGCCATCGCTTACCATACTTCTAGTTGGTTCGCAATTGTTTTTGATTCTTCTTTCCTGCATGGTTAACCACGTACAAAAAGTAATAAAAACGAGTGCTTTCGTTTTCAGCTTGATTGGACCCAAGACTTCCAACGTTTAGTTTACACAAACAGCAATGATCGTATACAACAAAATTGCAAGACAAACATACACACATCTGGCAGCACAGAGATATCGCGAAAGCACATTATGATCACAGAGATTTCCTTGAATTCTCGTCTCTTCTAATCCTATGCTTTTCTAAACCCTTCGCACGGATCTTCCCCTTCGCTATACTCCTTGCGTGTCTCCGGTGTCCGAATTGCACCGTTTTTTGTGCATATGACATGGATGAGCTGCTTCTTGCCCTCCTCCTGAACCTCCTTCAGTTTCTCCTTCCATAAGCGACGTTCCTCTTTGAGTTGCTCCAGTTCGTGTCTCCTTTGCTCCTCGAGCTTTCTAAATTCCTCCAGTCGACGACGATGCTCTTCTCGACGTTGTTCTAGTTGCTTTTCGTGCTCCTCAATGCGCCTCCTCTCTTCTTCTCGACGCTGCTCTTCTTCTTTTCTCCTCTCTTCGTTCCGTCGCCTCTCTTCTTCTCGCCTGAGACTTTCTTCCCTTCTGCGTTGCTCCTCGAATAGCCGGTCCTCATCTTTACGGTACTCCTCTTCCTTCCTGAGGCGCGTCTCTTCTGCCTTTCTATGCTCCTCCTCGATACGCCTGCGCTCCTCTTCAAGCCTTCTTCTTTCCTCTTCTTCTCTTTCATGCTGCTTCCTTTCCTCTTCTTCCAGTCTCAAACGCTCTTCTCTGATCCTCGCCTCTTCTGCTCGGCGATCCTCTTCCAACCTCCTGTTTTCTTCCAACTCTCTTTGTCTAACGTCTTCCTCCAAACGCCTCTGCTCCTCCAACTCTCTGAGTCGAATTTCTTCCTTCCTCCGTTCTTCCTCTAAAACGCGTAGTTCTTCCAGCTCTTTTCTTTTTGCTTCTTCGATTATCCTGTGTTCTTCGAGTCGTACCTGCTCCTTGCGGCGTTCTCCTTCTTGCCGGTCGTCTTCGGAAGGAACATACGTCGGAACAACATAAGCAGGTTGCGAATTTGCGCCATGCGATTCAGTATGAGTGTGACTCTCGGAATGGCTTTCGCTAAGAGAGAAAATGGAGCTCTGATTGACCGTATGCGAAACATGTGTAGGCGAGGTTGTGTGTATACTCCTTACAAGATCGTTCCAGGCCTGTTGTTCTAGGACCGTGCTGTTCATCACTTTTCCTTCACGGTTGACGACGACCTGAAAACAGACAAAAGTGTCTCATGTTTCACCGTTATTAGTGCTATCAGCTATAAGTGATTTGGTAAAATACAGGGTGTTCCAAAATAACGTGATGAAGGTTTGACGTTCTCCCAAGCAAAAGTATTGATCCGCGGCCTGGCGGCAGTAGCGCCTTTTGTTCGTGTCTTTTTGTCCGTGTTGTAATTTTTTGAGTTCTGTTTTCTCCCAGTTTCAGTTTTTCTCAAGATGTCAAACCATTGCACCGCGATTATGGAGCTTCATCGTCAAGGAAAGCGCCAATGTGACATCGCTAACCTGCTCCGTCGACTGTCTCCACAGAAACTCGTCGATGTGAGGGGCTTGGCCATGAAGGTGATCGTCCAGGACAAGGAAGAAATCGCACTGTCAATACGCCGCAGATCCGGAAAATCATCGAAAAGCGATAAATCTCTAATTGGAGGGTCCCTTGAGAAAAATCGCCTGTGGTAGCGGTGTCAGTCTCACATCGATGCATCGAATAGCCAGAAAGAAACACGGACTCAAACTCTACAAGTTCCATAATGTCCAGCTCCTGATGTGCAAGAATAAAGGCGAACGGCTCCATCGATGCCGCCAGCTCAAGCTGCGGGCCGCAGGTCGCGGGTGAGAGCGTACACCATTCACGGAAGGAGAAGCTGTTCACCATGGAGTTGGCTTGCAGCCCGAAAACAGCGTGATCTGATCTGGAGAGGCTCCAGCCACCTTCGCCATCGCCGAGCATCGTCAAAATTCGCAGGCGCTCATGGTGTGGGGTGGAATCGACACCAACGGAAAGACCCCATGGTTTCTGTGGACGAAGGAGTAAAAATAAATTAAGGTGTGTACCGACGGGACATTTTCGAGGCTGCCGCACTCCTCTGGTCCCAGCAACACTTCAGCGATGCGCAGCGGACGTTTCAGAAAGACTCAGTCTCTCTACACATGGGGAAGAGCACGCAAGCATGGTGCAAGGCCAATTTTTCGGGCTTCATCATGTCTGCGGAATAGCCACCGCACTGACCGGGTTTGAACGCAACGGAGTACAGCACATGGTCCACTTTGAAGGCCGGGGTCCGTGCCAAGCATCTCACAGTCTAGAGGCCCAGAAGGATACTCTGCGTCGGAAGTGGAACCAAATATCTTCAGACAACCTGCTGCCCATCGCCCCCAAAAAACCTCACCAAGTGTTTGGGCCTCTCTCTTCGCGCCAAGGAGGGCCACTTCGAATCCGGTCGAATACAGTGTTGCCTAGTGTCTATGTTGTTATTATTTATAATTTGCTTTGTAAACTTGTCAGTTGTTTCATAGCTATAATTTAAAAACCTTCACCATGTAATTCTGGAATATCCTGTAAACAAAATAAATTTACACAGTTTAACAAGGCGGTAGATTTTGTCCACAATAAAAGAACAGTTATGGCGGATGCTTAGAGGAATGGCTTGAGAAGAACTTCATCAACCAGAAAGTTTAATTTTGTTTATAGCGGTGAAATTTGGTACAAAAATTATCTTTTGCTGAGTTTCTAGAACCACTACATACGATTTTGGTTTATCTTCGCTCGACTTTGCTTCAAGGAAAAAACAACACAGCCCTGATTCTTTGTGCGCTGTAGTGGGTGCTGATGTGGTGTGTACTCTGCTCTCTTGAACCCTCCAGCACTAATTTATTTACAGCATTCATTTTCTCTGGAGTTTGAGATTGACATTTGTCCTCGAGTTGCTGTTTATTTCAGCCTCTTGCATGTTGAATCAATTTCCAGCTTTATAAGAAATCCTATCATCACTGCTTAACTTCGACTTATGAGAATGGTGGGAGAAACGTTATCGTAGAGCTCAAGCTCAAAGAAATGTGATCGTCCTAAGATTTGCATGAAGAAATAGGTAGGCGGCCAATGAGCACTCTAGTATCTCCGAAAACAAAAAAAGTGTTAAAGAACAGTGCCTCCTTTCATGGTAACAAGATTACTTTTGTTGTTGAAAGAGCCAACACTAGCAAGATCTGAAGCTCTTGCGAAAAAAGACTATTACGAACCACTTGTGCTGCTTATTTTTCATGGTTGGATCGGAACTCTGGCTAACCTTCACACAGCAAGAGCTCGATTAGCATTCAGCACAGCGATTGTCGCGTTAACTGAACACAGTTAAATGGAAAGTTGACCACTCTTGGCACATCATGGTTTTAATTCTGCAGGCCGAATTCGGACGGAGATCTGATTGTGGGAATAGTCCTAGGAAAAGAACATCCACGGCCCGAACTACGAGCTTGATGATACGTATCTCCAGACGAAACAGTAAGCGCACCGCAAAATTGGTGCAGGTAGCACTTGAAGTAGAGTTTAGTTACTAGAACATTGCAAATTCCTCTGCTTGGGTTTTTCATGCTTTGAGAAATATTTCTTGTGCTTTTGGAAAGCGGGACATCCTAAAAGTGGTGGGAGTAATTATTAGCTGCCCCCAAGTGTGTGAAAGGCCTCTCCCACATGGTTCAGCGCCCCATCGTGGCGTGGGGGTGGCAATGGGTGTCGAACTGCGATGTACAGAGGAGGTTTTCAATCTCCGGCAGGATCTCCCAAGCTGAGATGGAGTTCGACAATTCTTCGGAAGCCTAGCGAAGTCTGAATCACAGCACGCCCCGAAGGCAGGAAAGGGGTGCCCCGAAGGCAAGAAAGGGGTGATATGAACTCCGAACGGGGAGTGAGAGGAGGTAGACACCACAAACGGTTATCGGTATGTGATGTCTCCTCATGTGATGTCCGGCTCGCCATGCCCTGCAGAAAGTGCAAAAATGGCAACGGTTCCAGCGTCAGGCCCAAGTTGACAGGCCGGCTGATGGAGAAACCTGTCACAAATCATGATCAAGAGTCGCAATGGAATCAGTGTGAAGGCTAGGACGTCACCCGGAAGTGACGCGCAGAACCACCGCCCGAGTTCTGTGGTCAGTATGCGAGGGCTACCGAGGGCAGAACGACCTCGGCCAAAGAAGCTAGTTCGAATGGGAATTCTGAATGTGGGAACAATGACCGGAAGATCCAGGGAAGTGGCCGACCTAATGAAGCGCAGAAGGATAGAAGTCCTGTGCCTGCAGGAAACGAGATGGAAAGGGGCGAAGGCCAAAGAGATTGGAGAAGGGGTCAAGCTGTTCTACAACGGAGAGGACACGAAGAGGAACGGTGCCGGGATAGCTGTGGCAGAGTCCCTCAAGGATTCGGTAGCTGCTGTCCAAAGGATAAGAGACCGCATCATGTCTCTGCGGCTGGATACGAAGGAGGGTTACTGAACCGTCATGTCCGTCTACGCTCCGCAGACCGGATGCCCCGAGCACGAAAGGGATGAATTCTACCTCACGCTCGAGGACGCCATAAGCTCCGTACCAGAAGGCGACTATCTATCAGTAGCAGGGGATATGAACGGACATGTGGGGAGTTGAAAAAGAGGAGTGGAAAGGGTTCATGGAGGTAAAGGGGTCGGCATGGTGAGCCCAGATGGAGAAAGGATTATCGATCTGAATGTCGCCCATGACCTGGTTATCTGTAGCACCTTCTTCGCGAAGAGGGAGAGCCAGAAGGTGACCTATGCTAGCGGAGGAAGAAGGACGGAAGTCGACCACATCCTAGTGAGAAGGCCTGACCTGAAAACCGTCCGGGATGTAAAGGTCCTTCCGGGAGAAGAAGTCGCATCACAGCAAAGGTCCTTGATAGCGGACCTGAACATTCTTCTACCCAGCAAACCGAAAGGTAAGGACAGAACCCAGAATCCGATGGTGGAGGTTGGGGCACAGAGCGCAACAAGCTAAGAAGGGCAGTGCTCGAAGCAGGTCACCCCGATCCGCCGGCCCCGTAAACGAGACCTGGAGGAGGGTGACCCAAACGATCCTGCGATGTTCCAAGGAAACCCTCGGCGAAACAAAGGGAGGAACCAGAGGAGATAAGACTGCATGGTTCTGGAATGAAGAGGTGTAGGCTGCGGCGAGGAAAAGAAGGAGGCCTATAGGCAGTGGCAGAAGACAAGGGCACCCGAGCATCCTACAGCTTACAGGAAGCTGAAGAGGCTGGCAAAAGCAGCGGTAGCAAAGGCAAAGAGCACGGAGATGGATGCCCTATACGAGAAGCTGGACGAGCCACAAGGAGAGAAGTTCGCCATCCGTCTGGCCAAGGCACGTCATAGAGCTAGCCTCGACATTCGAGTAGTGTAGACTGTGAAGAGTGCTGACGGTAGGGTACTATGGAAACCGGTCGAGGTCAGAAAAAGATGGGAGGAGTACTTCAAGGAACTGCTGAATGAAGAATTCCCGCGTCGGGAATTCCAAGAAGAACAGCCAACGGAAGGACCCATCCCGTCATGGACGCAGGAAGAGGTTTGCAGTGCCATAGGAAAGATGAAGCTCGGGAAGGCAGCTGGCCCTGATGGGGTGCCAGTAGAGGCCTGGAAGGTGCTTGAGAACTGCGGAGTTAATTGGCTGACACAGTTCTTCAACAGAGTCACGATAGAGGGTAAGATGCCAGATGACTGGAAGAACAGCATCATAGTCCCCATCTTTAAGCACAAGGGGGACGCGTCCGACTGCTCCAATTACCGCGGGGTCAAACTGATCTCACATACGATGAAGGTCTAGGAACGACTGGTCGACTCGAGGCTGAGGGAGATGGGCACCATATCCCAAGAGCAGTGGGGCTTCATGCCTGAGAGGTGCACCACAGACGCGATCATTATCGCTTGCCAGGTGATGGAGAAGTATCGGGAGAAACGAAAGCCCTGCTACCTGGCATTCCTGGACTTGGAGAAAGCATACGACAGGCTACCCCGAGCCGTGCTCTGGAAATCCCTTCGAGGCAGGGGTGTTCCGGAAAGTCTCATCTCGGTCATAAAGGACATGTACGAGAGCTCGAAAGCGGCGGTACGAACTCCACACGGAATGACAAAGAATATGGATATCACAGTGGGGGTGCATCAAGGGTCAGCTCTGAGTCCGTTTCTCTTCGTGCTGACGCTTGATTGCATAGTGAATCACCTTGAGGAAGGCCCCCTCAGGACCATCCTCTACGCGGACGATATCGCCCTAGTAGCCGACAGCCGTGAGAAGGTGCATTCGTGGCAAGGAGCCTTCGCAGACAACGGCCTGCGGCTGAACGCGAGGAAGACGAAGTTCATGAGCTCCGAGCACTGCACCGAACCGACCCTAGACTGCCATGGGGAGATGATCGAAAAGGTGGAAGGATTCCGCTACCTCGTAAGCGACCTATCCGAGGAAGGAAGCGTGGATCAGGCGGTCAGGGGACGGATTAATGCAGCATGGCTCAAATGGAGGGAGTCCACAGGAATCCTCTGCGACCGTAGGTGCTCCAGGACACTCAAGGGCAAGCTATATAGAACAGTAGTGAGGCCTGCCCTCCTCTATGGCTGTGAGTGCTGGGCCCTGGGTATGGGTAGAGCACAGGAGCGGCAACTGCACGCCGCGGAAATGAGGATGCTCAGATGTGCATGTGGATGGACCCGTCAAGACAGAGTGCGAAATGAGGATGTTAGGACAGTGATGAAGACAGCTCCGATCCAGCTGAAGATGAGGGAGCAGCGCCTTAGGTGTTACGGACACATCCTCAGTAGACAAGAGGACCATCCCACGATGTTGGCCCTGAATTTCGAGGCACCCGGAAAGCGTCCGAGAGGAGCCCCAAGGAAAAGGTGGAAGGACGTCATCAAGAGAGATCTCGCCGAAATCGGCGCTGCGCCAGAAGACGCTCTTGATAGAATGAGGTGGCGACAGATCACAAAAGCAGCGGACCCTGCGACTGCGATGGACTAAACTCTCAGGAGAAGAAGAAGAAGAAGAAGTGTGTGAAAGGCCTGAGTATTGCGGTTCCATCAATACACAACGGTTCTGTTCTTTGTCACCTCATTCCTGGCTCCACCATTAAAGAAGGAGAACCTCCCTAATTTGTTGGCAGAGATATAAAATACAATATAATAATGAAATACAGCATTTTCAGTCTTTCTAATCTTTTATTAGGTCGTTGCATAGGAAATGGCCAATTTGGCTACCTCAATTTCTGCTCGATTTTTTGTGGCTACGAATGTTTCCGTTTCAAGCATTGTAAATAGTTAGTGAAAGCGCAGGATCTCCGCTTCCATGCGTTTATAGCTTTTGTAGTATAATTACAATACCGGCCTTAACTTTTAGTCTTTGGGCGGAAAAAGCGAAAAAAAACCGCCTTTCCTGCCGCTTTTCTGTAGCGCTCTTCAAATTGAGCGCATTGTAAATTGAAACACATATTCGTGATCAGCACTGAGCCCTCTTTCCGAAGAGCTGCAAACCGCCTAGCGGGCACCTGAAAAAAAATTGAGTGACCTAATTTCTACCTGGTGCGGCTGACCCCTCCACTCGCGGGAGATAATTACACCAACAGCTCTTAAATAGTTAATGAAGAAAGTTATTCGGCCTATTAAAATTTATTTTCACCTTAAATATAGTAACGCATGTTTTCTGGATCACCTAGCTTCTTGTGGTCACAATAATGTAATTTTTTAAAGGATCCGATAATTTAATCGGCATTAATTTCAGGAAATGTGTCCACTTTGGAGGACTCTAAATTTGGATTATCACGTTTATATGTGCTTATATTCATTTGTCCTGCTAAACGTTACAGTTGAAGTCTAGCTGCGAGAGTAGAACCTTTGTGGTTGAAATCGTTAGTAATTATACACTGACAAAGTTACCCACATGCTACTTCTTCGCAGTTGCCCACGCACTTTTCCCATGATCAAAGAGACCACAGAATTATTTCTTTAAAGAAAGAAACATAGGGATTTGGAGGCCTTTGAAAGCTCCTTGTAGTCTTCCACAGGTGAGATTTCGACTGGGCTAGAAGACTTTTTAGCCACTCAGCTGCGCAGCAAAGTCACTCAAAAAGCGAACTGAGTGCCGTTTGGAAAGTTTTCAAAAACGGAAAAATAACCTGCTGCTGGATGCACCAGCTAAATCTGATTTGAACGGTGGTCCAGTTTCAAATTTTCGTTCATTTACTCTGGCTTTTCAGTCGAGTGAAGTATGAAGTAGCCCTCGTCGGGACGCAGATTAGTTCCAGAGTCAGTCCCGTCACCTGCCCCTGTGACCCCTCAGAGGGCGCCGTAAATCGCCTTAGCAGAGTCTTTACATTTCCGGTGCTGCGGCGCGATATTGATCCCTCCAAGGGACGCTGAAGTAGAATGCGCGGCGTACACCAAATGAGCTTTGGATAACCTACGACCTTCCCCTTTTATTTAACAGGCCTGAACTTTCTACTTCGTGTTTACGCCTTCATATTGGTTGGATGCGTGGCGCATCCCAGAAAGACTACTCGAATTCGCTCTCCTTTAATAGCGCCTTCAATACTCACGACCTCGATTTTTTATCTATGGTACATTCCAGGCCTGCGCTAAGATTCCCAGAGACTTGCATATTTTTGCAAATGCTTTGTGCATTCTTATTTGTTTTATTTCTATTTTAAATTCAATTTTTTACATAGATCGAAATTTCTATTTTTAACCTTTTAAATTCTATTTTGGGCACATGCTGGTGCGCATTGAGGATCTAAGTAATGTAGAGGTAGAGTGCCTGGCGCATCCCAGAGAGCTTCAAGTTCCTACACCTACCGTCGACCTTCCGTTTATCAGTTTTCTACCACAAGCCATTGCTGAAGGGCAGCTACGTATTCAAAGCGCCTTCGATATCCAATGAGCGGCGCATACCGAAAGAGATGGATAACCTGTCCGTTAGGCTTCGTCCTTTACAAAATAAGTCTCAGCACTTCACTACCAAATCTTTGAACCTGTTGTACTTGAAGAGATAGAAGGTAAAAATCAATCACTCCGGGAGATGTGCCATACATTCCGTTTCTTCAGAATATGGTGGGAGCAATTTGACGTATTGATTGAACTCTTTCTACACAATAACGCCTGCAGCGATCTTGGCGGATGTTTCGGACAGTACAACGTAGCTGTCGTTAATCTCTTATGTGTATAGATTTCGCTGAATTATGTTCATCGGTTGTTGGCTAAAACAAAGAGTTCTACTGCAGCCTAGATTTATACAGCCTTTTTAGCGAAAAAATAAAACGGTAAGGATTAGGTTCCCAGACAAGTCTGGAGAGGTGGGGTTAAATGTCGTGCCGCGGGCACTCTCGCGGGAGTGTACCTTACCATTAGGCCATAGAGTAGGCTGTGCACAAAACCTGAACCATGAACCTGTAATCGGGTACACGCGACGGCCGGCGCCTCCTCCGACTGCGCTTCTACGGGTCAATGGAAAATAAGGATAAAAAGATAAAGGACGACGATGTCTAATCTCTTTTGAGATGCTCCACGCATTCTACTTGTACGCGATGTCGTGGAGGCTATTAGAACGCGTATTTGGCCATACAATGACTTGTGGGCAGTCGATGAGCAAGTTAGTGGTTTTTCCTTCCCGGACAAATCTGGTACCAATTCAACGACCCCGGAGGGATGGAAGCCTAGGTCGGCCTAGGTGGGAAATCCGAAACAAGAATATGGAATAAGGTGCAAGCGACAGCCGGCATCTTTTTGGACCGCGCTCCACGCGCCGTCCGTGAAAACTACTAGACAGCTACTTATTCGTTAAAAAATCGCTTTTTGGAAACACCATGGAGAGTGGTGGACTGACCAAAATTTAAATTTTACGGTGTGCGCATTCGAGTAATTCCTCTGGGATGCACCACGCATCCAACTGAAGTAAAACCTTAAGCAAGAAAATGTTTAAGGAGAAGAACGGCGCTAATCAAACGCTGGTTGGGGTACGTTACGCACACTTCTACGGTGTTCGGGAGGATCAATAATACGCCGAGACACCGGAAGGGTGAAGAATCGAGCTGGAATGGAGGGTAGGGATACCAGACCTGTCTGAGAAGGACAAAATACTTTAACATCGACTGACCACCGTAAGTCTTACCTGAGATGTACCATAGGTGAAAAATCGAGGTCGTGAGTTTTGAAGGCGCTATTAAAGGAGAGCGATTTCGAGTAGTTTTTCTGGGATGCGCCGCGCATCCAACCAGTATGAAGGCGTAAATACGAGATAGAAAGTTCAGGCCTGTTAAATAAAAGGGGAAGGTCGTAGGTTATCCAAAGCTCATTTGGTGTACGCCGCGCATTCTACTTCAGCGTCCCTTGGAGGGATCAATATCGCGCCGCAGCACCGGAAATGTGAAGACTCTGCTAAGGCGATTTACCTCTGAGGGGTCACAGGGGCAGGTGACGGGACTGACTCTGGAACTAATCAGCGTCCCGACGAGTGCCACTTGATACTTCACTCGACTGAAAAACCGGAGTGAACGAAAATTTGAAACTGGACCACCGTTCAAATCAGATTTAGCTGGCGCATCCAGTAGCAGGTTATTTTTCCGTTTTTGAAAACTTTCCAAACGGCACTCAGTTCACTTTTTGTGTGACTTTGTTGCGCAGCTGAGTGGCTAAAAAGTCTTCTAACCCAGTCGAAATCTCACCTGTGGAAGACTACAAGGAGCTTTCAAAGGCCTCCAAATCCCTATGTTTCTTTTTTTAAAGAAATGATTCTGTGGTCTCTTTAATCATGGGAAAAGTGCGTGGGCAACTGCGAAGAAGTAGCATGTGGGTAACTTTGTCAGTGTATAATTACTAACGATTTCAACCACTAAGGTTCCACTCTCGCAGCTAGACTTCAACTGTAACGTTTAGCAGAACAAATGAATATAAGCACACATAAACGTGATAATCCAAATTTAGAGTCCTCCAAAGTGGACACATTTCCTGAAATTAATGCCGATTAAATTATCGGATCCTTTAAAAAATTACATTATTGTGACCACAAGAAGCTAGGTGATCCATGCGTTACTATATTTAAGGTAAAAATAAGTTTTAATAGGCCGAAGTATCTTCCTTCATTAACTATTTAAGAGCTGTTGGTGTAATTATCTCCCGCGAGTGGAGGGGTCAGCCGCGCCAGGTAGAAATTAGATCACTGAATTTTTTTTCAGGCGCCCTCTAGGCGCTTCGCGGCTCATCGGGAAGAGGGCTCGGTGCTGATCACGAATATGTGTTTCAATTTACAATGCGCTCAATTTGAAAAGCGCTACAGAAAAGCGGCGGAGAAGGCGGTTTTTTGCTTTTTCCTCCCAAAGGCCAAAAGTTAAGGTCGCTATTGTACCTCATGTTTTTAACGTCGTTTTTACAGTATGAATCAACGTAGTATTCGGGTGCTGTACTTATATGAATGGAAAAGCGCCTCGGCCGCGGCTCGTAACATCTGCGTTGCATTTGAGGAGGATTTCGCTAAGGAACGCACAATTCGCCACTGGTTCGAAAGACTTCGATCTGGAGGTAAAAGTCTTGAAGTGAAGACTGAGGTAGGCCGCCATCACTCTATGACGACGACCCCAGCATTTCGGCATTGACGGAAGCATTATTAGCCGTCACCTAAATGAGATCGGAAAAGTAAAGAAACGGGGTGAAAGGATTCCCCACAAACCGGGCAGATGCTGAAGTGCCACGACACTTGTGTTTCGTTAAGGCTGCGCAACTAAGGGAGCCTTTTCTGGACAATCGTGACGTGCGACGAGAAATGGATCCTTTATGACAATCGCCGTCGCTCTGCACAATGGCTAGACAAGAATGAGGGTATCAAGGAGATACCGAAACCAAGCCTCCATCCAAAGAAGACCATGGTGACCGTGTGGTGGACAGTAGCTGGTAAAGTCCGTTACAAGTTCTTGAAGGCTATAGAGACTATCACAGCGAAGAAGTTTTGTGCGGAAACTAAAGTGGTACACCAGAAATTGGTTGAAAACAGCCGGCATCGGTCAGTCGGAGAGGCCCAATCCTACTGCATGTCCAGAAACTGGATGAATTGGTATACGAAACTCAGGCATATCCAACAGATTTGCACTCTATCGATAATAATTTTTTCAAGAATTTATTTATTTATTTATTTATTTTAAACATTTTAGCGTGTTCGCTTGACAGCTGTATCCGAATATCTGAGCGGAGGAGTGATAAAATCGAGAGAAATTGTAGCGCATATAGTGGCGGTATGCCGGCGTCTAGCGCATGAACAGCAACGAGCTGGAGATGTTGAGTATCTGGAGAGTGATCAGGCACACCAGATCGATGTGGTCGAACACGCGGATCCAAGTGAGGCGGACGTCGTCCTCTCGCCGGAGTCGGCCTATTGTCGTGCGGAGTACGGCGGTTGCCGTTGTTCCACCAGCGCTGAGAGAGGGCTCAGCTATAGGACCATCAATGAGCAACTGATGGTCCTATAGCTGAGCCCTCTCTATTTAGATCGTCATGTGAAGGATAAAAAATTCTGCAACCAAGATGATGTCGAAAATGACTTCTTGCGTTTTATTAATTATCATAGTACTGATTTTTGCAAAGATGTAAGATCTAAGCTATTTTTGAGTTGGGAAAAGTGAAATATTTGTAGTGGTGCTTATTTCGGTTAAAAAATTGCTTGCAAGCAATGTTGTGACCTGTCGAAATTTTCAGTTAAAATCTGCCATTTTTTATGCAACGACGAATAATTAATACAGAACTCACAGTTAGTTCTAGACATATTTTCGGAAGGTGTACCTGCAGAACAGCAAAGTTGTTGAGAACCGCGTGAGAGATACAGAAGAGTTCCTACTCGAGCTCATATGTGTGGCTTCACCTTTAACACTATTTCGCGTAGCTTACATTTTCTAACGTTGCGTCAAATACACTGAGATTAAAAGTTCGTTAAATAAAACAAAGTTATTTATTTATTTATTTATTTATTTATTTATTTATTTATTTATTTATTTAAGCAACGAAGTTATCATCATCATCATTTTCATTAGCTCTGCCCCGCTTGGTGGCGGGGTCCGCTCTTCTGGTGTGGTGACGCCAGTTCTCCCGGTCAAATGCTTGATCAGGGTGCATATCAGCCATCTTTAAGTCCAAGTGCAACGTAGCGAGCCAACGTTGCTTCGGGCGTCCCCTGGGCCGCTTTCCAGGGACCTCAAGGTTCAGGCCAATCTTACGGACGGTGTCGTCGTCAGCGCGAAGGACATGGCCGTACCATCGAATACGAGCTTCGCGCAGATTCTTGGCTATCGGGGCGGCACCGAACCTCTGTCGTATGGCGTGATTGCGAACGCGGTCCAAACGCGAAACACCAGCCGTGAACCGTAGCATTTTCGTCTTCATTACACTGAGGCGGCTTTCAATTTCCTTGGTCACGGGCCAACACTCAGCACGTACGTCGCTACTGGGCGGACGGCTGTTCTATAAACCTTCGATTTGAGGTGCTCAGGTATTGTCCTGTCGCAAAGCACCCTAGTCAGTGAGCGCCATTTGGACTAGGCTTCACTCACGCGCGCGTTCACCTCCAACTTTAGGCTGCCATCGGACGTGACTGTTGGTCCGAGATACTTGAAAGGTGTCACTCGTGAGAGCTCAGTACCATTGTTCTTAATAAATCCGTGCTTATTTAAACCCTTCGTCATGTATTCCGTCTTTTTGACGTTTAGCTTGAGTCCTGACAATGCCAAGCGATCGCACCACGCCTGTGCTTGTCGCTCGAGTTCGGTTTTATCTTCACACGCAAGCATGACGTCGTTAGCATACAGCAACACCCAGGGTGCCGCCATTTGGAGATCTCGTGATATTGCATCCATCACGACGACGAAGAGCAGTGGGGATAGCGCAGATCCCTGATGCACCCCTACAGAGATGGGAAATTCCGTCGAGGTGCCCGCTGGCGCTCGTACTCGACTCCTTGGGCAAGAGACAGAATGCGCACCCACTCAATAAGCTCTTCAGGAATACCATGTTCTCGGAACGCGTACCATATAACATCTCGCGGAACGCGGTCGAAGGCCTTCTCCAGGTTCCAGGAAGGCGAAATGCACCGGTTTCTGTTTCTCGGGATGTTTCTCTAGCAAAAGACGAACAGCGTGAATGGCATCAACAGTGCCACAGCCAGAGACGAAACCACACTGATTCGTGGAAAGCTAGACGACATCTCGGATACGTCCATTGACAATTCGCTCAAAGATTTTCATGGTGTGCGAAGGAAGGCGAATTGAACGGTAACTAGCGCAGTCTACGGGACTGCCCTCCTTCTTCCAAATCGGGATGGTCGTGCTTTGCTGCCAGCTCTCGGTCACCACCATGACAGCTGTAGCCGTCTTTCGTTGCTCCGACGTGACCATTAAGGTCACCTGCCACAACAATCATATTTTCTGACGGCACTTCCGCTGTCTTCTCATCAAGCACGGACCAGAACTCGTCCTTGGTTTGCTCGGAACAGCCTGTCTGCGGAGCATACGCAAAAAAGAAATGGCATCGTCGCTCTTCTACGGCGACAACAATCTTCATCAAGCGGTCATCGAAACGCTCTACGCTTGCAATCGCGTCACGGAAACGTTCGGAAACGATCATACCGACACCACTGGTGGTCCTGGGACTGCCGCACAAAACACAAACTTTTCACACTCGCCGGGCTTTGCGAGTGCGCGGCGGCTCCCGCGGATGCCGTAGCATTATCTCGAAAGCTCTTAAACATCATCAACCATATGATGTGACAAAATGTTCGTAGGCGGGCCTGTCACTAGGGCCTTGGCTCGGCTCGCAAAAGCAAGCAGTTTCCACTTGCACCACGTGGAGGAACGGATATCGCCACCATAAAAAACGAAGTTATCCTTTAATATTTATTAAAATTGCTTCCAAGCAAAGTTATTATCTATCGCGTTTTTTAGACAAAATCGGTCATTTCATATGCAAGGACCTAATACTTCACAGGAAGAGGAACGATTTACTCATGATTCACAAAATGATCACTGCAAAAGTACGATTACGTCTCGACAAACATTACACAACTTAAGGTCATCGTCACCTTTTTGTCCATTCTTTGTGTTAAGCACGAGTCTGACCTTATTTGACAACTTAGACTGAAATACGTGTGTAGTAGTTGTGCAGGAAGCAAATTAGTAAAGGAGACGGCAGTCATGAAAAAATGGAAAAGTAGTGCACAGCACAGAGGTGAACACCTGACCTAGCACCTGTGAAGCAGTCTCTCAACCTGCTGAGCCACCGATCCGCTTGCCGAACATTCTTTCGCATGGTCCTAATCATCAGCACGCGCACGTAGGCACGTGGACACGCGCTGACAGTGCAATACTGTAGCAGCAACTTCGAAGGCCCGTAGCTCTTTTGGTTCAGGGACTCAGCAAAAACGAAACATGCTTTTCTACTATATGAAGGGTGGAGATTCTTGCAGTACTATCCATTTCCCCCGTTCAGACCAACGCCTGAGACCCTTCCCCAGTAAGACAAGGTCTAGACTACGAGGTTCCTTTTTTACTCAAAGAAGTGGTTGGAATTTGTAAAAACTTTCCAAAAAATATGTCCTACCAAATTCCACTTCTCAACCTAAAAAACTCATTGATAATTACCTCAAAGGATGATTCATTAGCGTGATGCTGTTTGTATTCTTCTATCATGGAAACATATGCTTTATTCTTCCCTTTGTATTGCCCTGCTGCATAGGTGATTGTAAATATTTCCGTCTATGTGGACATCCTTGTACAATATATAGGTGAAATAACTAGATAAATATGCATAATGGACGTAACTGTCTTCTGAGTCACAGAAATGTTTATGCCACAGCGAAGTTATGACTCTTCGATGTTAACGTTCGAGTCAGCCGAGCTTGTAGCCGGGATACTAGTAACGAGTATAATTAATTCCTTACTAAGCTGGATTCTAATTCCTTACTAAACCGAATAAATAGGATTTCGGTATACGTAATGTTGACCAATAGAGTTGGAAACTAAAAGAGGATTGAAAGCATATTGGGAATTTAGAGAAACGTAATTGTGATAAAGAAGTTCCTATAAAAAGACCCTTTTGAGCCCTTCCAGCGCTTTGAAGGTATCTTGTTATCCTTATTGACGTACATTTTGGTCAGCTACAAACTGAGAAAAGGATACTCACACGTTCGTAGTAGTCCTTGTACGCTACATAGTGAGGGATACACTGCATGATTTGTTCACGTAGCGACTGTTGACCGTAATCGTGATGGTGGTGATGACGATGGTGGTCGTGGTGATGGTCGTGGACGAGTGCGCGACGCTGATAATGTTGAACGGGAGCATCTGAAGTAACTTCGAACGCACTTAATAGTCTATTTGGATACGTAGCTGGGGACCGCCCCACTGCGAGAGAGTCGGCATGTAGCCTTAGTAAATCAGCACATCTTCATGGGTTCCATGGACACACGAATGCTCTCAATCCAATCCCAAAATTCTTCATATTTTGTAATAGGTTAAAAATTAAGCCCCAGCTAGTTTTTTAAACATTTATTTTGAATTTTGAAGAAAGCTTTTAGCACAATGTAAAATAAATAAAATAAATATATGAAATAAATATTAGTCTTAGTAAACCAACCCATCAAAAGAAAATGATTTGATTCATCATTAAATATGCTCATTGTTGGATCCTTGACCCTGCGGTTGACTGGTGACTGCCCCGCCGGTTTATAAATCTCACTACCTAGTTTGGACCATCCCTTTTGTCGTGCATATAAACCGGCTCTTGTTCTCATATTCGTGTGGGTGGTATCCGTTTTAATAAACTGTTCTATTATTTGCCTACTATCTTCGACGACACAACACTTATTTTGTCCCTATTCGATTTTTGCACATTTTTAGGTCAATAAGGTGGGAGCCCTTAAAGGGAAAAGTGACCTTCGTTAACAGCTTCTTCTATCAGCTTACCTCTGGGGTTTTGGCATAATGTTATATGCTCAATCAAAAAGGCGTCGTCAACTTTCAAGACACTAAAGTGGAGTTTTCAGAAGACATAATTTTTTTACCCACAGCTTCCACTCTTTGAGTAAATTTTTTGGGCAATGTATATGCCTTTTGAAAAATGTTTTGCTCTATAAAAGCTTGTGTTGAGTTTATTTGCTGACGCCGATTTTTATCAATTTTTAGCGGAATAATAAAAAAGCAGAAAAATGACCTTCACCAAATTTTTCGCAGTGTCATATGTTATTTGAAAGAGAATGTTGCGTCTTATCAAAATACATGTTTTGTTCTTTGCTCATTCTGAATTTTGCTTACTTTGACGTCATCAGGTTCAGGTTAGAAACTTAACCGAAAAGTTGTAGCTAATGGTAAAAATGATGTATGTCCCCTGGTCACTTTACTTTAATGCCCTAAAAATTAACGAATAAAGGATAAAGGACTGCGCTACTCAATCCCTTTTAGGATACCCCACGCATTCTACTTCTACGGGATCTCGTGGAGGAGATTTGAATGTGCTCCGACACGCCTCTTGCGCACCTCCCACTTGCGTGCTTCGCGCGATGTTGCAGCATCACTGGGCTGGGGTCAATCACTTCAAGCCGGCTGCTCTACTTGTTCAGATTTCGTCTCTCCCTAGCAATACAAGAAGCAATATTCAAAAGATCCCTTTTGTCAGAAAGCAGAAATCAGAAAGCAGAAAAGCCAAAACGCCAGAAAACAGAAAATCAGAAAACATAAAATTTCCAAATTACCATACAAGCTAAATATTCTATCCAAAGATTTTTTGTTTTAGTAGCACATGCTTTTGTGTAACTAGAAACTGTGTTCGTGGACGTTAGTCGAAAGCGTTCCTTCAAATTTCCACTTCCACTTTCTACACTCCAAATTCAATGCAATCAGTGAACTGTAAATCCTGGTCCACAGGTCCTGGGAGGCTTGACATTTGAAGCACGATACATTACCCATCAGCCCACTTGCACAGGTAACGCCCTAACGATTACACCATTGATGGCAATACTGCAAGTGTTTCTGTGAAAAATAAATGCTTTGTTCTCCAATGACGGGGATAGAGAGGAGAGGTTCAGAATGAATGGCTTGCAAATGATGGATTTCACCTATCACACGAGTACAGAACACCATGAGGGCTCACTGACTACTCTTTCGATGTTTAAATTCAATTGCTTGGGTTTACGGACACACTCTCGCAACATACTCTAGAGCTGTTTAGAGATCCGTTGAATATTACTGGCTGCGCCAGAGTCGATATTCTTAGTTCGCCTCTTTCTTCGAGACTGCCTTCACTAGTAAGCGGCCTAGTTTCCGCGTAGCTGAAAGCTTCCAGGTCAACTCACTAATACTCATTACAACACACAATTACCTACGGATCCTCAGTAGACTAAAGCTGTTGTATACTGGCTGGATAGTTCACGGAACAACAATGTGAATGAAGGGGCTTTCGGTATATCAGGGTGAAAGTGCTTCCTTGAATGCGTAGACGCTACAGAATGGGATCAAGGTTTCCTCTCCATTATAACCATATTATTTTTATTTATTACGGGGAATATTTCATGTATCACCAGTGCATCACTACATTAGCGAAAACAAACGTGAATGGAACATTTCTGCTCTTACTAATTTTGTACTAAAATCTGAGTAAGGTTTAGGTTTTGAAAAGCAGCTTAAACGCTTACAGGGAAAACTGCTTGTCCCAGAATGGGTAGGATAAGTCACCTTCTCTGGTTTGAAGATTGAAAATTGTTGGCAGGTTAGACCCAACGGTCATTTCCTACAGAGTCGAAGCTAATTTTCGAACTCTGAACTTTGCCCAGTTTTTAGTACGAAATTTAGCAAGAAAGAGAGATGTTTCAGACATCCTTGATTTCGCTGATGTAGTGCATCGCTAAACTACGGTTCCAAGCTCGCTCGGTCCAGCTGCACCGCGGCACCGCGTGTGTTGTGTGTTCGACGGCGTCGTCCAAAAATCGCCCTCCAACTGCGTTCCTTGATCAGGGGGAGTCCTCAGCTGGGTTCTGTGCTCTTCGAGCGCAGAACTAGGCTGGGGAAGGGACCCCGGCTTGGGTGCCATCCAAGCTGCCGGTGTGGAGACTGCTTTCGTCGCTCAGGAGGAGTCCGCGGCTGGGTTCTGCGCTCTTCGAGCGCAGAACTAGGCTAGGGAAGGAACTCAGTTACGTCATATATAGCCTACCTCAGTTCACTGTGGGGTAGAACACACTATTACTGCAAAAAAATCGGGCTTCAAAAAGCAAATAGGGCTGTACTACATGGTGACCTCCCCCCGAACCCTATTTGCACCTCAATGCAGTATCATGTAAGGTTTTGAATGCCTCAGTGTAGCTGTCATAATATTACGATGAGCACAAAAGAAAGAGAACTTGGCAGGAGATACGAAGTCTAGAAATACAAAGTCCGCCAGGCGCAACGACTGATAGAAGATTGAATGGGTAATTTGTTCCAACCACGATACGTGCAGCGCCTGAGCGCACATTTTATGTTGTTCGTGCACTGGAGAGGAATGTTCTATATGTGCGAAAAGCATTTGGAAATTTGATACTTCTAAAGACGAACGATTTGTCGTTAACCTTTATGCTGTCATAATTTCTTATTGAAAGAGTTTGTGCTGTACTATAAATTGCTACATACTGTTGTAATATAACTTCAATCTGAACGTCTGTAGTGTACGCCTGTTTTAAAGCAGGTATGTGTTAGCTTCATGGGCGCAAATAGGGTCCTGGGGGTCACCTTGTAAAAAGTGTCATCAACACCAAGAAAACGAGACAAGGCACACCGATAAAGAATAAAATAAAGATAAAGGACGGCGCTATTCAATCCCCTTTGAGATGCGCCACGCACTTTACTTCTACGGGATGTCGTGGAGGCGAGTTGAATGCGTATTTGGCCATAAGTCATAGGACTTGCGGTGGCCAGCAGGTGTACAAGTCAGCGCGTTATCCTTCCCAGACAAGTCTGGTACCAATTCACCGACCCCGGAGGGATGGAAGACTTGATTGGCCTGGGCGGGAAATCCGAACCGGGAACCTGGTGTCGGGTGCAAGCGACAGCCGGCGCCTCCGACTGCGCTCCACGAGCCAAGGCGCACTGATAGTAAAGAAAACAAACAAATAATGCTGTAGCTGTGTTCTGTGCTCCCCTCCGCGTCAGCGGAGGAGAGCACAGATTTAGGCAGGGGAAGGGACTTCAGGGTGTGGCTCAAGTGACGCATCCGTGTTAAAATTGCCTACATCCTGAAGTTCCCTCCCTTGTCCATTTAGAAAGCACAAACGACGATCTATAATCGAAACAAAGAGATAAGACTGCATTTACATTCACTGTATGTAGCTACTCGCCACGCCGGCTCGCCGCGCAATGCTGTGGTGACCTCCCCCCGACCCTATTTGTGCCGCTTTGTGTACTTCCTACCTGATCGTAAAGTGGGAAGAAAGCAAAGGAGTGGCCGCTGAGGTGCATTTCTAGGGCGGTGTCGTCAAATGCGGTGTTTGTGTGCATTCACACAACACACGCGGTGGAGCTGGACCGAGCGAGTTTGGTATCTTACACATCGCTAACATCCTTGACGGAGCGGTCTCACCTCAGTTTGGTTAAGAGCGTTTTTAACATTATTCTCTTAAAAATAACACCGAATTTTTTTCATTTCTCTACCTGTTCTTTGTAATCACCCGGATATGGTAGTATGTCCGGAACAAAAAATCCCTGATCTCGTTTAAGACAAAAACGAGAATAATGTGAGCATAGTAGTAGTGTGAGGTTATGGACGGGTCTCGGAGTTCATGACCAACTTAGGTGTCTTGCAAAAGGTATGAAACAGTTTCACTGCTCAAAAACCGTTCTCAGTTGGGTTTATGTGATTAAACAATTAAAAGCACCTCAGAATACTAGTCTTGCAATCTTATTATGTCTCTGTCTCTGTTATCTTAGACGATACAAACTATGCACTGTTAAAGTCGAAAAAAATGTGAAGCCAAATTATGAAAGGCGGGAAATGTCCTATGAAGGAACTCCATGTCAACAGCACTTACACAATCAATAAACAAACAAAGCGGTACGAATCATGGGTGCATGGCGCAACTTCTACACGAACACCTCCCAAAAAACGCCAGTTTCTTGCAATTTAAAATACTCTAGAAACATTATCTTGCCACAGAAGTCATGACTCCATGATACTTTTTGCATCCATTTAATTGGATTTCAGCGATATAACTATAACTATCTCTATTTTTTGTTTTCTGGCCAATTTTTTGACCATTTTCCCAGAAAACAGAAAAAAATTGCTCAAAATGGCCAGAAAATCAGAAAACAGAACGCAGAAATTCCGCCAATCACTGCTCCGACGTCGATCACCATCATGCAATTCTCATACCTGATCGGTTAAATCTGAGAGCAAATCGATGACATCGATCGTTATTGACTGCACGATCGATTTGCGATAAGCCTTCTGATTGACATCTGCGGCACGCCTTCTGAATCCCGACTCACGATGGACGATGTCACCCCCTTCACTGGTCCCTCCTTGCTGGCCCTTCTTTACTGGTCTCCCCTTACTGGTTCCTGCTTTTACTGGCCCCCTTACTGGTCAGCCTCTTACCGGTCCTTCATTGGTGGACCTCTCTTACTGGTCCCTCTTACTGCCTCTACCCTTACTAGGAAAGGGTTTCGAGACCAGGACCATTAGAAAGAGCTCGGAATGCTGATTACGAATAGGAGCATCAAAATTGCAAAATGAAGTTCCTGAGCGAGTTATGACCAGCCGAAATCGCATGGCCTCACCACAAGCTGACCGTGCGACACAGCTGGCGCGAGAGCGGTGAGTCATCGGGGCTCCGTAAAGGCCCCACACACTTCTGCGCCACCGCCGCGTGCGGCTGTGGTTAAGGATAGGGCCGTGGCAACGCCGCAGAAGTGTGTGGGACCTTAAGGCGCCTTTTATACTTGCGCCGCCGCGTGGCTCAGCGTAATGGTTGATATAGCTATCGATTTTTCGCGCATCGCTTTCATACTCCGCCGCCCCAAAACACCACATATGACGGAATTTTGGTTTACAGTATTTGGCGAATCGCGCCACGGGAGGGAAGGGCGCGGCGCGGCGCGATCAGCTCCGGCGCACTGGATGCGGGATGGGAGATTTCACACCGGGATGAACGATTTTGCTATAGCCTTTTTCTTTAGGTTCCCCAATCAACAGAACAAAGAGGATGCAGCAAAATGGTGGCACTATTGTACTATCAGGACTACAGAGTTAGAGGAGAGATCGAAAAAATTCTCCCAAACTTCGAAATCGGTGACCATGACCTTAGTCATCTGCACCTTCCGTAACCTAGGAAGGGAATGGAGATCTGTAGACATTCCAGAACTTTCACCCACTACGCTAAAGATAGGCTTAGTGCACAATAGCCCCGGAATTGCTACATGACAAGGAATTCTGACTGGTTCTCGACGATGAGTACCATCCAGCAGTTCTACTTTTGGACCCACACATGCTGCAAAATAAAGGGTCGTTCAGTGCCATTTGCATTCCTTGATTCGACTTCAACCCCAGGCTTACGAGAGGATTCGTCGCTCCCAACAAAACCCTACCATTAACAATAGCAATGGGCATTCCGCTGATTAGCCTGACAAACCCTTTCTGGTTTGGTTCTCCAATGACTCATGGACAATCTTCTTCGTCAACCTTGGCTTACGGACCGTAGCAAGCAAAAGCTCGTAGTCACGGGTCGCTGACGCTCCCCTTTCTAACTGCAATCGCGCAGTGTCGCGTCGAATTGGGGCGCGGCGCGGTCAGTTTTATCTACTATTTTGCACAAATAGGATTCAAATCATATATTGAACATCTAGAAGTGATTCTAACATTCGTGAAACAAAGCAAAAATTGTGTGAAGCAGACTTGTTGTTCACACACTGCACATCCTTTACATGCAGCCTCTCTCCAACCAACAACAAAACAGTCAGTTGTAGCAAGATCAGACAAACATTCTCCAGGAGTGACTACAAACCTGGGTGGTCATCAACGTAACCTTCCGTATGCCATGAGCATCTCAAAAAGTTTGAAATCCTAGGGGCGCAAAGCATACGGCAAATTTGCGAACCTTCAGTTGTTTCTTTTGGTCATATTGAACTCCACGCTATTTGCTATGGCAAACGATCTGACCTTTTTATAGCATTTTTCATCGCTCCGAAGAAAAAAACGTTTATAGGTTGAATCAGCAATGTACAATGGTGCGATTTTTCGCTTTGTTCCACGAACGCCAAGGTTGTTAGAAACACCTATAGTTGTTCAATATAAGTTTTGGACTCTACTTGTGCAGAATAGTAAATGAAAATGTCACCATGACAGTTGTTTAACTTCAAGCATTTTTACAAACGTGTGTGGTAGTTTTCCCGCTATTTAATCGGACACGTATCATAAATAAAAGGTCGTTTCGAAGATAAATTATGATTTGCAAAAAACTGCAACAATGGGGATCAAACCAACCAAACCTAACGAGCAGGCTTACTACCTCTGCGCCACCGCCATAGCTGGAAGTCCCTTCTTACGGAACCCCGATGATTCACCACTCTTGCGCCAGCCTTGTCGCACGGCCAGCCTGTGGTGAGGCCACCTGATTTCGGCAAGCCATAACTCGCTCAGGAATTTCATTTTGCAATTTTGACACCCAAATTCGTAATCAGCATTCCGAGCTCTTTCTACAGATCCTGGTATTCAATTGAAGTTCCATGGATGGTCGAAACCTTTCCCTAGTTAGAGCTGCCTCTTTACGTCTTCTGAATACCGACGTACCTAGGGCATCGCTTCCTCAATCGAGGCGCTCAAAAACCCTATTGCGTCAAGCACGGAAGAACGTACTTCCCGTGCCGCCACAACATCTCATGTTGAACGGAAAATTCCGCCAGCGCGAGGTACGTTGAAGCGTTCACACATTACCCAAACGTCATTAACGGAAAAATAATATACGGAGAAATTAAATCAAACGTCGAACTTCTGCTGAGAAATTTCAAATCATCTCACAAGCAAATCCCTAGTGACTGCAGAGCTAGTCTTTTTTTGGCGTTTTCGCATAGTCGTGCGCATTAATAGGTAGATGATGGACACCAACTGATGAAGTGAGCAGACCGCAGAATGCTCTCAAACTCGCTTTTGAGCCGCTACAAAAGAGTGCAACGGCTAAACACTAACTACACGAGACACTACATAAGACCTTTCGAAGACCTTGTTAGGCTGTGATGGTTCACGCACCATCGCTGGTAAAAGTGATTTGCTAAGTTGACGACAAGTTGAGTGAGAACTCATCAGTGTAAAACTCGCTCTAATTTGTGGCAAAGTGGATGCGTGGAAAGAAGTGCGTTCTTGCATGGCTGCTGCAGTACATCGACGAGTTTTCATGAATTTCTGGTAATCGTTTTCGTGTTGCTCAGTATCTACAAAAGTGTTCCGCTAACTTACCAAAATTTCTTCGTGTAGTTGCTGTTGTGACCAGGTGGCTTATTCCCTAACAAAAACTCAACATATCTAGCCTGTAGTCTAAATGCTTCTATGCTCTCTCGCAACCCTTTGCCATTGTCGCATGAGTCAGCAACTCACTCAGGATCAGCAGGGACGCTACCAGATATACCAAAATACTTAGCAATTGTTATGGTGCTCCACCCTGGATTTGGACATACCGCGATTTTTCTGCACGAAAGTCTGCTAGTCAATGAAAGGTTCTGGGGGTTTGAGAGAAGTTTGGTTCAGGCTATCTCGTAGGCATGCATATGAAGAGTTGCTAGACATTATAAATAGAAAACAATTTTCAACGCATGATCGGATACGATTTGTTTATACGCAAGGGTTCGTCAACGCTCATATGGGCCGGTGTACAAGAAGAAAGCGAACCTTTTGTAAGCAGCTCAATATCACCCATGTGATAGGTTTTCTTAGAAAAATTGCCGCTGGAAACGAACTCAGAAGGAACTTCACGGTTGAAGAAGCTCTGAAAAAATATACAAAATCACATCTGGGTCGAACTCCTTGTTCAGTACATACCTTCTGATCAAGGCCTTCATAGCCGCAGTTGTGTTCGATATAGATATACGGCTCGATATCAGTAGCCTAAAAAATCAAGATGTTATGCAAATTTGTTTTTGCAGATTCTCAGGATATGTAAGGGTACCTGACATTATCTAAACCCCAATTGACCATTATTTATTTCCCAATATTTCTTACTTCTCAATATCATGCCTCCATTCAAAATTTAATTCTTTTCACCGTTTAGGTAAATACTGCTTGCTGAATAACGGTGAACAGAATTAAATTTTTAACTCGAATGAAACTTTGTAAAAAAATTTAGAACTCTTTTGTAATCTGAAAAAGGATCATGTCTATGTACGTGCTGATGTTTTTCATGAATTCTTGATTTCCAAGCACAATCACTTGACCAGTAGGTAACTAGAGCGTTTAACGTGCTGCGTGGTGATTGGAATATAAATGGAGCATTCCACAATCAATGCAGACAGTAACATATGACGATTCCTATTATTTCTTCGAACACGGTGCTCTAACGTTATTTTTGTGTATGTTGGCGTCCTGCCTTCCAGAAATGTTATACGCAGTCTTCTAGAGAGGCGCCCAACTCCGAATAGATCTGTGCTGTAGGCTTTCATTCTGTTTTCTGTTAGCCTATTTGCGCTACCAGCATTTCCAAATTTCACCAGAGGTGCCGAAGCAAGCGTAAGACTGTGGTACAGGACTGTATACTAATGACGATTAAAGGTGATGACGCAGTCTGAGGTGTAAGGTATGCGCTTCGTGAATTCTTTGAAGGAGTCGACTGAATGTCTGCAGAACGCACACGACAACTGGCAGCCTGCACTACTACTTTTCATTGTGAACTGCGCACTAGCATAGGGGCTTGTTCCTCCTTCAGTTGCTCTCTTTTGACAGCCACTCACCTCGGTGGTGAAGCCTCGAACACAGAAAACTCCGCGGTCATCAGCAGTCACCGAACCAAGCAGATCGTCCTGATCAAATATGGGAACTAAAAAGAAGATAAAAATTTTTGACAAGTCAGGTCAGGTGTTTACAAAATAAAAGCGTTTTAAAATCCAGGAAGTGAAATCGATATCTTTCTCAAGTGTGACCCGCTCAAAAGCGCAAAAAAAGTATGCTGTCGGGCTACATTATTTTTAGTGCATCATCTAATCATCCATCCATTTTCCACATGCTTGTTAATGGCCAATAGACGAAAAAACTGCATTTTTGTATCTCTGCCGCACATCTATATATTTTTTATTTTCACATTATAGCGCAACTCAACTCTCTCGCCAGAAATTCGCATCGGTAACAATGTCCTACAACGGCTGTGCACGACAACACATACGTCACATGCGGTTGCCCACTCATAGTATGCTTGCATCCCTTATACAACAGACTCAGACAATTTTGCGTTAGTATCCTCTCAGGAGCGGAGCACGAACCGTTTATAAAGGACGGTTACGCCCACTCCCCACAATAGCTTTGTGCTTCAAACGGCGGTAACGACCACCGGGGTACAATAGCTCGACGACCACGAAGCTATCAGAAGCTGATAGCTTCGTGGTGCTGTTGTGCTGCGGAGGGGTGGGGCCAGGAGCACAATAGCAGAATTTGGAAGCACAATAGCAGCATGTGCTGCTATGGTGCTTTTAGGAGGGCGATAGCTTCGTTCTCCGAGCAGCACAATAGCAGCACGTGCTGCTCTGGCCCCTCAGAATGCTATTGTGGAGCTGCCGCCTGGCGCCCTCTAATGCCACGGGTCGAGGGGCGCGCGCAAGCAGCGCGTGCTACAACCGGAGCAGCACGGAATGCTATTGTGCTTCTGGGAGCGCGATAGCTATCGTGCTCCCAGAAGCACAATAGCATTGCTGAAGGAGGAGGCGACTCCTCAAAGTTTATGTTTGGAGCAGATGTGACGATGCGATAGCATCGTCACATCCTTTGCTCCAAATATCGGCGTTTTTCGTGAAACCGCATTTACCGATTTACCGCATTCACCGGCGAGTTTATATTTGGAGCAGAGGATTCATCCTCTGAGCGAAAATAGGGTCGAGGGGGGGAGGGTCAACATGGCCTGCCGCGGCGGGTAGCCACATACAGCGAATGTAAATAAAGTCTTATCTCCTTGTTTCGATTACATATCCGTGTTTTATGTGCTTCCGAATTGGGCAAGGGAGGAAACTCCAGGATGTAGGCAATTTTATCACGGGCGCGTCACTCGAACCACACCCTGGAGTCCCTTCCCCTGCCCAAATCTGTGCTCTCCTCCGCTGACGCGGAGGGGAGCACAGAACACAGCTACAGCATTATTTGTTTGTTTTCTTTACTATCAGTGCGCCTTGGCTCGTGGAGCGCAGTCGGAGGCGCCGGCTGTCGCCTGCACCCGACACCAGGTCCCTGGTTCGGATTTCCCGCCCAGGCCAATCAAGTCTTCCATCCCTCCGGGGTCGGTGAATTGGTACCAGAATTGGGCAAGGGAGGAAACTCCAGGATGTAGGCAATTTTATCACGGGCGCGTCACTCGAGCCACACCCTGGAGTCCCTTCCCCTGCCCAAATCTGTGCTCTCCTCCGCTGACGCGGACGCCTTTCCCAAATCTGTGCTCTCCTCCGCTGACGCGGAGGAGAGCACAGATTTGGGCAAGGAAAGGCGACGAATTCTTTACTATCAGGGGACGAATTCTTTACTATCAGTATGTTTTGTCGCTTTGTTTTTGTGTTGGTGATACTTTTTAGGAGGTGACCCTCCCCCCGACCCTATTTGCGCCATCCTCTGCTCCAAATATAAACTCATTACGATTTACCGATTTACCGCATTTACTGGCGTTTTTCGTGAAAACTTTTAAACGAATTTAACGTCGAAAAATTCCGTTAAATTGCTAGTTAACGAGATTTTACACACCATCTTTGAACTTTTCTTTGTTGTTCACATAAATGAATTTGAGAGGAATTTTTTTGGATGATCTTTTGCTGAATTGTTGCGATGACGACGAAACCTTCTACTTATTTGAATCATGCAAGCATGATTCAAATATGATTCGATATCGTCTTTGGGTTTTTTGAAGAGTGTCGGTCACATGGTCTCAGCTTAATTTTTTTTTCCAGAAAAGCGCCTGGCTCCTAGCAGCTGGCTATGCAACTGAATTAATGTTGTAGTAATTTGTGAGATGCTTCGTAAACTCTTCACGGAAGATCTTTTAATGTTGGGAGTGAGAAAGTGTTCATGACCTTCTTATGAAGAGGAAGCTGAGACACATGTGACCGACACTCTTCATCATCGTAATTAAGATCTCATGTCTTTCGCACTGTCCTAGAACACTCATATTGAATGGCATGTGTCGAAGCGTGCCTCTTCACTGTCGTGAAGGCGGTAGGGAAGATCTTCGGAGTGTTGGTAGACCTCTATTATGCCTCTTATGGGGCCTAGTTCTAGATTGGCGCCAAAGAGAGGAAAAGCCACGAAGGGGTCACCATCCATACAGTTAGCATACTTCCTCAACTAGAGATTGTTCTAAAGCGCGTGCTGGATGAGTTGATTGAAGTCCGCAGACGAATCCATCATGTGAGGAATTCTTAAGCATCCGCACCTTTCTTTACGTCTACTCAGCTACTACTTATACAGGGCGGATGCAAGGGACTGCGGACCGAGACCTCCCATTTCCCTGCGTATGAAGCGGACATGGAGAAAATCCTTGAGTTCTTGTCAAAGCAGATTCGCGTCGTCCTCACGTTAAACTTTGACGGAGTAGTGTTCAGGAAGCTTACAAGGTTGGTTCGACTTAGGTCCCACCTACTGTCTATTTCTATCAGTTTAGATTAGGTGAGCGTTCCTTTCCTGTTTTTCAAGATGTCAAGCTTGGCCGATATACATCCGCCTTGAAGGGCTACCTTGTCGCATGAAGAACAACGCTTCGAACATGTTAATTGCTGGTGTAATGTTCTTGAGGAAAACACCCACTGAGACGCTGCTTAAAGAACTTTCCGTGTATGTCGTGGAGATGTTTCAGCGTACTGTAGCGTAGTGCGTCAGCATGTCCGATTGGAGGCTTAAAGTGGAACTCGGAGTGCTTGAAGGAGGCATCGACATAGAATCGGGAACCACAGTCTGGAAATGCTTCCCAGTCATTAAAAACGGTGAGCTTGACTTTGGGGTACGTGATCAACGTCTGTGAGCGAGTCGGATCAAACTAGGCTGAATTTCTTCAGGACTTGAATACCATCTACATGTCTCCCCGTTGGCAGTCACATCAAGGTTGCCACTTGTGTGTCGCCCCTGGTGAACAGATAGAGAGAAGTTTATGTTGGTACGTCCCCATAGCGCCCCTCTCCGACAGGCGAACACATCACAGCATTATCCGAGATGCTGCAGCACATCAGAATGGACTTCAAGGTGGATATGGAGATGAGAGTTTATAGGAATGGAAATATTATTGCAAGCTTCTTTAGGTAGCACTCAAATGATGGATCTGCTGACAATGGAAAGGTGCCGCGTTGGCGCACATTCGTCCTGGGAATGCAAGACCTGTCGCGATGTACTGCATCAGAAAAGGACGCTGTAAGGAACTCTACTACCCGCGCATCCTCTCGAGCACAATAAAACAATAAAAAGTTCGAGTTTAGGTCGCTAGCGTGGCATTCCCTATCATAGCTGCAAAACTTTTATGCGACCCCGTTGGCTGTGCAGCTGTCCTTAGCTATTGGTCGCTCACTCAAGCTCTCCAAAACCGCGAACGCTGGAACAGTGAAACTAAACTTGCGGACACAAAAGACCTCGCTCTGGCTATGAAGCGGTTGTGGTCTCGGCTCTCTAAGCAGCTATTTACACTCAAGCTCCACGTACGCACTACTGATCAGTACTTTGCGACCATTTCAACACCTTTAAACGTCCTTTGCAGTGCCTCAAAGACCACGCAATAGTGCAAGACTTGGAGTATTTTGGCAGTCCCTATCATTGGTCTGCAGCCCCTTTTGAGCGCATCGTGTGCTTCAGATTCGTCACACTCAAAGCGCAACTAACTGTGAAGAATTGTTGCTGAAGAAGTACGTTTGACATGAAACAAAACACAACTATTTCACATTAAACCATTCCACATCATCTATTCAGCTTCTTACTGAACCGAGAGTTCAGCTATAAAATGGGCGTCGAGTCTCCGACCACAAGCAATGAAAGTTTCGAGCGTCTGTCTTCGGTGATGTTTCACCGCGGCCATGTCCTTCCGTGGGGATGTAGAGTTTATTTCACAGTAGTGCAAAGCCAACCGAACTTTAAAATCCTACTCTTAGGAATCCAGTGTCGTGCTCCCTCAGCGATAATTGGTATATACCATCGAATTCCGAGATCGGTACGCTGAATCTAAATGACCAACACGCGGCTGAAATTGATGAATACCTGCAAAGAGGGTATATTTTGAGGTAGGGGCACCAATTTGCTGGGTTCGTCAAGCACATAAGGTTCGTCCACTATTTTAATTCACGGCTGTGCTCGTCGAATTGTGTTTTCACCTCAAAGCATTACTGGAGGAGGAGCACGAACACCCGATCTGACATCGTCTACCTCAACGCCAATGGTGTCCCGGTGTTTGGCTCTGTTGTCCTGTTTGCGTATCATCCAACTATTTTCCATTGCATAGTGCTGCTTGAATCATTCCTTACCGAGGATCCCTTTGACGACCTTTTCGGTGCCGTTAGTCGCTCAAGCACTCCGGTTGCCAGGAAGCATCGCACGCCGTTCTCCTGTCTCGTGCGACTAACAAACATTTCAAGTTAGTCACAGGCACACTATTGGCTGCATTCGATATCTCAGCTATTGTCTCCTCCGCACAACTGGTTAACCTACCGAACGAGATGTTCATCTTTAGAGTTTGACTTCGTTTGGCACCTGCAATATTGTTATTGAAGAATAAATCATTTCCATTGATTGGCCCTTCTGAACTTCAACCTGCTTGGTTGTTTGCCATGCATATACCGTTATCGTCAGCCCAGTAGAGTAGTTCTGTTTACAGTAGCTCGGTGGGCTTCCTTTAAGAGATAACCATGTCGGCGTCGCGACCAACTCAGGAATACGACGATGACTTCTACGTCCCACTCGCTGATACGTTCACCTTCGAAAACTCGCAGCCGGTCAGATCTACTGCGAGTCAGAAGCCGTCGCAGCCACTGTCTTCCGTTAGTTCGTTGTCGTCTGTAACGCCGGATCCTTCTTTTAACGGTTTGTTCTCCTCGGCCTACATTAGTTCGGGAGATTGAGATCGCGCCTAACCCTGACTTCTACAGAAAGGGCTGCACGCGTACTCAGCGCCCGCGAGGTGGCTTTGATGGATGTAGGAGGCTTGACCTCCGAAGCTACTGATTCACAATATCAGGTGGCCTTTTCAACTATAAATACTACTATCAGCAAAAACATCGGGAACAGGAACAGTGTTTTGCAGAGGATCGTGACCGCCCAGCATAAGGAAGCACGGATAAACTAGCAGGAGGTACGAGAGGTGCAGCAGGCTATTTCAGAGCTGCCCTGTTTGTCGGACATTGTGAGGCTCGCGAAGAGGCAATACGTCGAGAAAAACGGCCGCCTTGTTCCGAAAACTGTACGCCTTCGTCTGTCGCTTTGCAACGTCTCCTTTAAAAAAATGAGAAATACTAAAATGAGGAATACTTCTGCGTTAAAAAAATGAGAGCTAGTTCCGTGGCACGAGGTTTTTACATGGAAGCTTTATTAATGGCCTGACGTTTCAAGCGTGTCGTCGTCTTCATAGCCCGAAAACCGCTCCGAGGACTCATCTTTGCAAGTTACCCGACCAAGCGGATCACCCACGCAATTCGAGAAACGGAAAGGATGGGTTGCAAAGATGAGTCTTCGTAACGGTTTTCGGACTCTGAAGACGACGACACGCTCGAAACGTCAGGCCATTAATAAAGCCTCCATCTAAAAGCCTCGTGCCACAGAAGTAATTCTCATTTTGTTAACGACAATGCCAAGGTTTCAAAGACATGAAGTTGTTTTTCGCACTAAATCCCACGGTTATATTTTTTGCCAAATACCTACCGCTTAGAAGAACCTCGACCCATGCCAGAAGAAATTTCGTTCAAACGAAGCAACATCTCTGGAAGATCTCCCCTCCTCGTTTCGTCACATTTCTGTGTCACTTGATCACTTGTTGCGAAGCGATAAGACTGATATGACCGTATGCAGCTGCTGGTTATGTTGCTTTGGGCTTACGTTGTTTTAGGTTGTTATCGAGAATGTGTAAATATTGTCAATATGATAACAAGGTTTAGGGTTTTCAGAGAGTTTTTAGTATATTGTGCACATGTGTGCATGTTGTATGCACTGAACAGATGAGAATTTGTATAGTGTAAAGGATAGATGTATAGTGTTAGTTTATTGGAAATGTTGTGTTATGAAGATTTCCAGACATAAGGTCTTTATGTTGAAGAAATTCTTAATAAATAAATTCAACAAAGACATCGGCTTAAAAACTACACAAATGCAGTATTTCAAATACGACATGGTATCATGAGAGTCACATATCACACAGGAGTTCACCCCCTTGGTGCTAGTGCCGGTGCAAGTGGTACGTGGCTTTATAGCATTCTTCCCATATGCAAAAAAAAATATTATTAAATACAATATCTGCTCAATACACGCGAAAAGTTACCTATAGGTAACTTTTCGCGTGTATTGAGCGATATGGTTTGAAGCGGAGATGCTCCATGGTTTCAAACCCTGAAATGTTAATTTCCAGCACGACGTCACACGCGAACGGTTACCTAACACGATAGCATCATAAACCGAGGCAGAAGCACGATAAGCATCACCAACCAATAGCAGAGGGTGCCGTTCAACACTTGCTGACGCGTAGCAAGTGTTGACAAACAGCGGCACGTAGCATGTACAAACAAATTTTACGCAAACAAGATGTGTGCTGCATTACATATTACATGTGTATTTATTTTCGTGTATTTCTATTCCTTATATATTTCATTTTTTATGCTTTCTTGAATACCTTTTTATATAAATATTTCTGTGTCGGATATACTACATATATTATATATTATATATTATATAATATTATGTCACGTTATATTATATATTGTCTACTAAAAATGAGCTTATAATAGCCTATATTTAATATAATTCATATATATTAAACATGTAAAAATTATATAAAACAATATATATTATGATAATTATACCGTGCTATATAATGCAGCACACTTCTTGTTTGCGTAAAACTTGTTTGTACATGTTACGTGCCGCTGTTTATCAACACTTGCTACACGTCAGCAAGTGTTGAACGGTACCCTCCGCTATTGGTTGGTGATGCTTATCGTGCTTCTGCCTCGGTTTATGATGCTATCGTGTTAGGTAATCGTTCGCGTGTGACGTCGTGCTGGAAATTAACATTTCAGGGTTTGAAACCATGGAGCATCTCCGTCACTACCCAAATCGTCGAGATATTGTGGTCCCACCGTTTGTAACCGTCCACGGCAAATTTGCCTTACGTTGCACTCGTGCTCCTAGCAGTACGAGTGCTTACTACTGCTTCTGGTGTACGCCTATCCTGCTCCTATTGTGGCGCCAGCAGCAGGATAGCTTCGTGCACCAAAGGATGATTCTGCACCTGGTCCTATCGTGGCACCAGCACCAGGACAGCTTCGTGCACCAAAAGATGATTCACGATAGCTTCGTGCACCAAAGGATGATTCTGCACCTGGTTCTATCGTGGCGCCAGCACCAGGATACCTTCGTAGGCCTAAGCCTTAGGAATACAATAGCATAACGATAGCTGCACGATTTTTGCAATCTCATGCTATCTCATGCTATCCCGACCTATCACCACGAATGCTTTCTCCTCCTAATTTCATGGAATCACGTGCGCCTATCGTTCTCTCCCACGCCACAATATCGCCACGACAGCTCCACGATATCGTTTGTAACCAAGTGCTCCGTGGTTTCTAACCTTATCCTGGGAGGTTACTAACGCAAAATTGTCTGAGGAAGCGGGCATCCAATGCAAATGAGAGGTTACAGAGCAACGATTCCTGTGGTTAGCGAAATTTGATGTCCATTGCTGCTTGTCATAATCGGTTTGCTGAATTTTTACAACTTCGTGTATTTTGTGAAAAGCTAGCGGCCGATAAATGTTTGGTAAGTATAGAAGAAAACTGTCTATTGGCGCATGAGGCATGTCGGTTTTCTCAGTTTAAATTCGTACTGCTGTTCACACTTCAAACTTCAGGGGTCCCACTTCTTATCTGTAAGATCTGTTAATACAGCAACACGAGGTTTTTAAGGTGGATCTTCATATGACCTTGCATTTCGAAGGAATCGTCCACTTCAGAGGCCTCAATGTGGTGCAGCGTTGTCGATATGCAGTTCACGCCACCAACCGTTTTGGCTGCTCTAGTGGTTTTGACGTCAAACTATGAAACATCGTAAAAAGCCTAGCAGTGAGTGATAATCTCACGCATAGGTAAGTGTAGCGTTCGACGTCAACCAAACCAAGTCCGGGATGCGCTGCGAATTGTAATTATTCGCAATATTGTGTAGGTAAGCTTAAGGAAAGGTGCTTAGCTTACACGATATCTTTAGCGACCATAAAATATGCAAATCAGTGCCCGCCCCCTCCAATGGAGCTATAAGATCGATGCGCAAACACAAGGTAGCGGTTAGGTTTGGTTACCCAGGCCTGAATCAAAGTTGAGAGCGGTCGCATTCCTCCCATTGCGCATTACACTTTCACCTAAGAAACAACTAACGTTTTCCATCTACGCACCGTGACTTCTATGTATATTACCATACTCTATGTATGTTATTGTATCTGTATATATATATATATATATATATATATATCAAAGTATTGTAGAAAAAACTTTGAAACGAGTAAAAATATGTTAAATTATAGTATATTGTATGAAACACGCTACATTAATGGGAAGAAGGTGAAGTGGCTCGGAATAAATCCTAAAATCACACTGATTCTGTGCTCCGTGCTAGCGCTTTTTTCTGCCATCACACGACATATTTAGAGGAATGCCAATGTTCGCTTTGACTTGCTCTCTATATCTGCTCTTGTTCGAATATCTCTGTTAAGGGTTTTGGAAATCAAAATTTTTCTCGGAATTGCTATTGTCTCCGATCTTTCTACTCCTACATTACTTAATTTCCTTAAGGTACGTCGTAAATTTTAAATTATTTTTAGAAGATTCTAATTGGTTTCTCTAAACGAATAATGTAGCTTCATGATAATAACTTGTTAACTTTGGTAATAACACTTATGGATGCAAATCCACTATTGAGAATCATTCGGGATTGGAGGCAGGGTCTAGAAAGTTGCTATACTCATGTGGAATGCATAGCCACTGGTGCTCCTACCGTTTTACTTCATAGGACCTTCATATACAAAGGGCTGTAAAACCGGGCACGTGGCATTTCAAGAAAATTTGAAATGGCTCCAGCACTTTTGTTGTCCCTTTTCAGTGGTGTGATTGAAATTATTGCACTTACCATTTGCATTAGTCAGTTTAGGAAGGTGCAGACTCTCGGAGAGGAAACGTTCGTTACAGAACTGGCGAAGGATAGCCCGAGCGTGTGCAGAGGAATATCGATTAGTAGTGCCAAATTTTAATGTTTTCAAAATCGGACAAACACAGGCAAACTTGCGTAGGAAACCGGCGCTCTAGAGGTAGGTTGAGGTTACCGCGATGGCTGTTGTGGTCGGTCGATGGTTCAGAGCTTCAGAGCACTTTTAAAGTAAGAAATGTCTTAATTACAATCTCTCTATAATTAGTGGAGCTTCTGAATTTGAATATCGCGCTGTGGTTATTGCTTAGTACCCTCTTATTAAGCCATGGATGTCTAACTACCCTCCTGCAGCGGTTTATATACCGTTTCACTTCTTGCTGCGTATAATGGACTTCTGCAAACTCAAAATGAACCAGTTTTAACTTAAACCACACTCCTTCCACCTCACAACTCAAAAGGGATTGCTCTTAAATCAAGCTAGACACATACTTAGTTAAGACTGTCTCGTCTATCGAATCAAACTGAAGATGCCTCAAGAAAGTTATACGCTAACCTTCCCATTTTAAAGCAAATACAAAAGTTGCCCAAGAGATATGAGACACACTGTTTCGGTAGCCAAAAGTTTCTTCTCGGTCTGCCGTGGCAATGTTCCTGGACTTATATCAAAATGTAGAAAGGCGGAGGTCTTTTGGTGCGTCAACGATGGGATTGTGTCATGTGTTCACTCAGTGCGCATGGCGCAATCCCATCGCATGACTCAGTGCGTTCGTTAGATTACTACATGCGCAGCCGCTGTTTTCACCGCATTGGTCAGTGATGAAAGGATTTTGTTCATTTTTAGTTTTGACAGCGACTTTCTCGCTGTTGTTTATGCTAAATTCTAAACTAATACGCAAGCTAAAAATTGGTAGTGAGTTAGGAATTTAGTGAGTATTCAAACGATGCAGGCTTTTTGTGGGAATACTGTGCATAGGTTAAAGGAAAGTTTTTAAATCTAAATTTTTCGACTTCCTTGAAACGTCTAAAGTTTGATCTGAAAATTTGTCTCACTAGAGCAAGAAACGTTGAAATGGAAATAGTTGGTAGAAAAACTGCTTAGCTTGAGCTGAGAATAACACCAAAAAGAAATAAATATTGAATCACATTTGATTAGCATTAGAAGAAAAAGCCTCTGAAAATTTACTTGTACTGCACTACACCTCAGATGAATCTAACGATTTACGGTTTACGATTTGCGATTTACGAGATTTCGAATTTCGTTTACGCACACCCCTGTTACGAATACGCGCAGCTGTTTCCAAAAAGACGTACAGGTGCCGTTTCTCTACGAAAACTCGATAGAAGAGCAAGGGTTCAAAGGATTAACATGTTGTGGGAACCGAACCCTCGACGTCGCGTCCGCGAAGCAGCACCTGTACCACCGCGCCGCCCAGGCCACGGTGTTTTAGCCGTCGCACCTGCGTGGTAAGCTCCTGTTAACAATATAAAAAGTTCAGTGCCTCCTACTCGTTTGCCGCCAGGATTCGACAAAAACAAAACATGATTTGTTGCTACTTCAAGGATGGAGATCCTTGCTACGGTATTCGCTCTTTCGACGCACCAGAGACACCTTCCTTATCCGCATTATTATATTGCGTCTGTGGATGCGTACAGTGAGTCGGAGGAGGCACCGGCTGTCTCAATCGCAGTGAATCAATTAATGGTTTATGGCCGCCCAGGCCAACCTTTCGTACCTCCGGGGTTAGAGAATTTAAGCCAAATGTCGCTAGAGGGAATAAAACACTGACTTGTCCATCGGCTGCCTACATTGTGTTGGCCAAATACGCATTCAAATTGCCTCAAAGATATCCCGTAGAAGTAGTGTGCCTCCCAAACAGAGATAGAATGACGTCGTCTTTTATCACTTATTCTTTATTTTTGTCAATCCAAAAGAATGAGTGCTTTTTATCTTATTTTGTGCGAACGGTCGGTCAGCTCCAATGATGCTAATCGTCCCAGCCAATTGTGAATAAGGACTGAAGGATGTTAATAAAAATTTACCAAACTACACCTAAGCCGGCCCGGAAAGTACATATAACTTCAAGATTCTATAATTTATGGTAATCTAACGTTAACCGTCTCACACTGCGTTTATTCCATCGACACCTGTACACCGTTTCTACAGAATAAAAAGAAAAACAGGCGCGTGCGAGTATTTATTTATTTTATTTATTTCTTCCAACATGTGATACAACACATGGTGTCCGTTCCTCCACGTGGTGCCACTGGAAAGTGTTCGCTATCCGAGCTAAGCTAAGCACGGACACTCGATTGCAGGCGACAGGCCCTTGTGACAGGCCGGCCTATGGAGATCCCATGTCACATCACATGGTTGATGGCGTTAATTGTTTGTCGAGATAATGCTACGGCGTCCGCGGGAGCCGACGCGCACTCGCAAAGCCCGGCGAGTGTGAGAAGTATGCGAGGGTCCCTGATGCGAGGACGGCATCGGGGGGCAGCTGAGCAAGTCCAAAAGTCCCGTAACGTAAGCAGGACCCGCGTTGCTACGCTGAATTTGGGTACGTTGACGGGCCGCTCGTGCGAGTTGGTAGAAGCACTGGAGCGAAGACGAATCGACTTATGTGCGGTACAGGAGACGAGGTTCCTGTTGCAAGTCGAGGGTCATAGGCCGACGCTTTAAGGCCATTCTGTGCGGCAGTCCCAGGACCACCAGCGATGTTGGTGTGATCGTCTCCGAACGTTTCCGAGACGCGATTGCAAGCGTGGAACGTTTCAGTGACCGCTTGATGAAGGTCGTTGTTGCTGCTGAATAGCGTATGTATCATTTCTTCTCTGCATACGCTCCGCAGACAGGCTGCTCCGAGCGAGCGAAGGACGAGTTTTGGACCCTGCTTGATGAGAAGACAGCAGAGGTGCCACCAGAAGACGCGGTCGTTGTCGCAGGTGATCTCAACGGCCACGTTGGGACTGCGAAAGATGATTACAGCTGTCATGGCGGTTTCAGTTATGGAGCACCTAACGCTGATGGTGAGCGAATTCTTGTGTATGCGGACTCGCATAATCTCACCATCGCGAACACAATGTTTCGAAAGCGTGACTCCCATCTCGTGTCTTTCTATAGCGGGAATTCCAAGACACAGATTGACTTTATCCTTGTCAAGCATCGTGATCGAAGGCTGGTCACAGATGCGAAGGTTGTGCCATGCGAGACTGCCGTCACGCAGCACCGTCAGCTGATCTGCACACTTAAGATCGCCCCTCCAAGGCTGAGGCAGGTCGAGCGATGCGGACCAGCAAGGATCAAGTGGTGGCGGATGAAAAGAAGGACGCAGCTGTTGTTGCTCGTATTCGGTTGCCTACGGTTACCAATGTTGAGGAGACATGGAAACGTGCAACCGATTCGATACTACAAGCTGCACGTTCCGAATTGGGCATGACGAGGCCTGGACGGCGTAAGATTGAGAAGCAGACTTGGCTATGGACTGACGACGTCAAAGAAAAAGTCAAAGAGGAGAAAAGACTATATCACGCTTTTCTCAGCGACAAGACAGCCGACAATTGGCATATGTACCAAGAAGCGAAGAGGGCGGCTAAGAAGGCTGTTGCCGTTGCAAAAGCTTCTCATTATGAGTATGTCAACGAGAAGCTTGAGACGCGCGAATGCGAACGACAACTTTATCGGCTCGCCAAGCACGCCATCGCCAGAGCGAGGACATCGAAAAGTTCTTTGGCATCAACGATGAGAATGGCCATCTGCTGATGAACCGCAAAAGGGCTTTGGAACGATGCCATGACTACTTCGAGAGAATTTCAACAGTAGAGTTTGCCCATCCGTCTATCCCTTGCGTCCCTCCTACGCACGGTCCTGTGCAGAAAATCACTGTGGAGGAGACGGAAGCGGCTTTGAAGAAGATGAAGCCAGGCAAAGCAACGGGCCCTGACGACATAGCGGCCGAACTATGGAACACGAGGTGCTGGAATCATGCTGAGTGGTTAACGAAGTTTTTCAACCAGGTTGTTGCGTAGAAGAAGGTTTCTGGTAGTTGGCAGCAAAGCACGACGATCTCGTTCTGGAAGAAGAAGGGCAGTCCCGCGGACTGCACAAGTTACCGTCCAATCCGATTGCTCTCGCACAGTATGAAAATATTTGAGCGAATTGTGGATGGACGTATTCGCGAGATCGTCCGGCTTTCCACCAACCAGTGTGGCTTCGTAGCCGGCTGTGGCACCATCGACGCCATTCATGCTGTTCGCCTTCTTGTGGAAAGACATCGCGAGAAACAAAAACCGCTGCATTTTGCTTTCCTCGACCTGGAGAAAGCATTTGATGGTGTACCGCGTGAGGTCATATGGTATGCCTTACGACAGCACGGTGTCCCTGAAGAACTGATCGAGTGGGTGCGCATTCTTTACTCTTGTCCTAAGAGTCAAGTGCGAGCGCCGGCCGGCACATCCACGGGGTTTCCAATCTCCGTCGGTGTTCACCAAGGTTCCGCGCTTTCCCCACTCCTTTTCATTGTCGTAATGGATGCCATTTAGCGAGACGTTCAGAAGCCTGCTCTTTGGACGCTGCTATATGCAGACGACGCAATGCTTGCCAGTGAAGACAAGGCCGAACTTGAGCAACAAGTGCAAGCTTTGTGTGACCGCTTGGCGGCGTTCGGGCTCAAGCTAAACGTCCAAAAATCTGAGTACTTGACAACAGTCGTAAACGAGACTGGGTCCATTGAGATCAATGGCACTGCGCTCGTACAAGCGACACATTTCAAGTACCTTTGATCTGCAATTGCGCCTGATGGTAGTCTGACGTTCGAGGTGAACTCGCGCGTGAGCACAGCGTGGTCCAAATGGCGCTCAATGACAGACGTTCTGTGCGACAGAAAGATACCGGAGCGCTTGAAATCAAAGATCTATAGAACAGTCGTCCGACCAGTAGCGACGTACGGTGCTGAGTGCTAGCCTGCAACGAAGGAAGTTGAGAGCCGCCTCAGCGTAATGGAGACGAGAATGCTACGGTGGACGGCTGGTGTCACGCGTTTGGATTATGTTCGCAATGTCTCCATACGCCAAAGGTTTGGCGTCGCTCCAATTGCTGATAAGCTACGTGAAGCTCGCTTACGGTGGTATGGCCATGTTCTTCGTGCGGACGGCGACACCGTTGGGAAGATTGGCCTCAACATAGATGTGCCCGGAAAACGGGCTAAAGGACGGCCTAGGCAAGGCTGGCTTGATACGTTGCACTTGGACTTAAAGGAAGCTGGTATCCACCCCGATCAAGCGTTTGATCGTGCGAAGTGGCGTCATCATACCAGAAGAGCGGACCCCGCTGCTAAGCGGGACAAACGCTGAAGAATAAGAAGAAGATACAACACATGCAAAGCGATCCAAGTGAGCGAGCTCACCATCGCAACCAACGAACGCAGTAAGCGTAATTTTAAACCAGTGGAACAAATAAAATCAGTTATGATCAGAAACGACTTAACAATCGTTAACAACAAAAGGCCTAAAACAAAAGTAAAAGTACTATAGTACAGATACTCTCTCTTTCCTTCCAAAAAAAAAAGGATGCATTTAAATTGTTACAAGAATCATACCGTTTACAATTGGACAAACCAAGCTCATTTCATTTTCAAAGAAGAAAGAGAGAAGCCAAAGCTGGTGTTTCAAGAGGCAGCCAATAAATTCAAACGAAAAATGAACTCTATGGGACCAAATTGCCTTAACATTACACAAAGTTACGAGAGCCAGGAGGCTACTTGCGCCTCCTCTCCCTGTGACTCGAAGACTCATTTTTGGCTTAAGGCTTTACACATAATTAACGTTGTGGAATCGAGTGCTATTCAAACCAGTCAATTTCAGTAAGTGTTGCACACGAACATTTCCATACCTCTTCCACCATAAGCCCTAGAACGCATGTGTATCAAAATGCCAAACAACTTTCGACCGTTCTTTAATAACGTTTTTCACAAGCCTAAAATGTTGGGAGAGTGACCCTAGGTTTCACTGTAAGACCCTGAAAAATAGGAAGCTGAGCAGGCAAGGAAAAAGAAAAAAAGAAAACCGAACTTAGAGAAGCACAATTTAAACGCAAAATTGTAAAACCTATCTCCTGAGTCCTCGTCGTAGAGTTGTACGAAAGCTCCAGGCTGGCGAACGCCACGACAGTTAACAATACCCTTCACAGCGACGCTCTGCTCTCGAAATGTGCCGCTCACAACGTTATGGAATAACATATAATGGAACGCGATCAGCAGTCGTATGAGCATATCTAGAACAGTACAGGTATGCAAGACTTCATAGGGTATATATTGGACATTTGTTGCACGACTGACACGCAACTTTATAGAAAGGAAACTGCTGACAGAGCAACGAAGACGAATGCCGACACCGACGAGTCACCGACTTTTATATGACGATGCCGTCGAAGCGTCTGGAAATTCGGCATTTTAGTTGGTGAAATAAAACAAGACCTTAGAGCTGTTCTTGTCCTTTGGTGACATCGAGCTGTGTCTAAAATGAAGAGGGTGAGTCGACTCCCTACATCACACTAATTAATAAACTGTGCAGCCGTAGTTGTGAACAATGAAACATGGAGTAAGTATCTCACTCAGTTAGTAGTTGCTGAGGAGAGGGCAAGACCTTGTTTCGGACAGGTTCGCACGCATTCGCTTCCTGATCTTCCTTCCTGTCAACTTTCACCGCCCGCTTTTGCCTTTTGCCAGAACACCTCTCCCCTTCCCCCCCCCCCCCCCCCCCCCTCCCCTTCCGGTTCCGGGTTAGGATAGCCATCAATGTGTGCTGTTTTACGCGCGTTCACCCATGTAGCCTTTGCTGGCAATAGGTCTAACTGTTGTAAACCGGCTAAAAAGTAAACCGAGCGGTGGCTGTACTGATGAATCAAGGAGTTTTCAAGCCATGACGGGAAAGACTGGAATATGACAATAGGATTACATGTTCTGTTTAACGAAATGGATTTTTATGAAAATAGAAAGTTTGCGACTTGTTTTGTGAACCTGCATAGCTTTTGTTGCTCATTAACAAATAAAGGTTAGACGAGGATAAAAAGTTTCACCACTGCGTGTCTTCTGCGATGAGGAGCTACCGACACATCTGCCAATCTTTTTCCATTGACGGGTTTCAGCTTATGCAGTAAAAGTCTGACAGCCTATCAATTTCTACACATTTTCTGAGGTTTGTTAGGTAGGTTCAGCATTAGATTCTTTAGAACCCAATAGCTTCCAGTGAATATCGGCGAAATAAGATAATGGCATCTCAACTGGATAAAGGATGTTTTTTATTTATTATACACTCCAACCGTCTGCTAAGCGAAGTCTGGCACATTTTCCTCCACATTTTAAAGATGTTGCTACTTCAGCTGACTTCTCTGAAGCAGCTTGCTGCTTTTCTTGGTGGTAGATTCATTCTTCTATTGCAAAGGTCTTTACGACAGTCGAAGTCAATGATGGCAGGGTAGCTGTAGAATACGCTACTACGCGATTTTGATACGAAAGGTTGACAACCTATGTAGCAAGTCTCCCAGTACTTCTGAATGAACGATACAGCCACTGTAGTCACATCATTGCCACGCGGCAGCTAACGTGAAGGATTTCCTCAAAAATGTCTCAACGCTATGCATGCGAACGATGTCGAAGGAAGTCCTGAGGCTTGTGAGGAGACGTGGATGGAATACGTGCTACTATATACTAAACGTCGCTGGCGAAACGCTCGTATGAATTTATCGTTTTCCTATGTATAAGGATAGCACGGAGATAGAGAATAAGTCTTTGCTAACCAGGGAAGGGTCTCATGGTCAGGCGTAGGTCTGAACGGGGGCCAGACCTACGCCTGAGACCCTTCCCTGGTAAGGAGGAATAGAATATTCCAGCACTCTCATAGGTCTGACCTTAGCGTTCACCACTGCTGATCTAAGTGTTACATTTCTTGAGGTAATAGGTTTGAGCAGGTCTTCAATTCAAATACCCTCCGTCTTGTCTACATGTCACAGTAACACTCAAAAAGAGCAAATGCTGATTCCATTCAGTCTTTATTCACGAAACAGTAATGCTTTTCTCCGGTCACAGCCACTAGAACCCATTAAAAAAGGCAATTAAATATTTCTATGGTTGATATAAGTTGGCTCCTGCGTCACTTCTCCAGTGTTCTGTAAAGATATAATCTGTGAAGGTTCTGGAAATTTCGCGAATAATAATAATAATAATAATAATAATAATAATAATAATAATAATAATAATAATAATAATAATAATAATAGAATAAAATAATAATAATAATAGTCTCCATGTCCTCTTGCCTTTTAAACTCGGCCTTGTTATGAAACTTTTACCTTAATCATTCTAATTTTCGCACTGTGTTTCTGGCTTTAGGTCGGAAATCGTCAAGGCAATAAACCGTCCACCTATATACAACCTCGTAGCACAGAAGAGGTTGAAAAAAAAATTGCAAGTGTATCTGTTTCTCATCAATCATTACATGTGTTGTCCGTAAAAACTCGACTGCCTGCCGGATTTTTACTTTTAATGCTTTGCTCTTGACGACCTCCTAGTCTTTTGCTGCCAGTCTCGCTTCTGGTCGTAAAAAACCGTCCTTCTGTGAGTTATGTTGCTATGGCGTATTGCTCACCAACCATGACGTTCTGCGAATGGGACGGTTTGTTGGTGTAGCGCATCGAATGCGAATGCTTCGTTCCGTTGTTTCACTATACCAATTCTGTTCAGCACTATGTGTGGGTGTTAGAGGGAAATTGCCTTTATGCGGACCGACGTTGTCACAGCTGGGGAGACATGGGCTTTGTTTCTCATGAAACGTTTAAATTATCGTCAATGCGAGACATTTTTTTTTAAATCCATGTCCTCCCTCAAAGAGGAGTACAAAATGAACGTGGTTCTGGAGCGAATGAGTGGATCCGGTGAGAGACAACCCGTCTTCGCTTGTCGGAGTGAATTTTTGCACGCTTCGGAGTCTTTTGTCGTCCCATACAGCAGCGTACATCATACAGGTAAATTGTGAGCAAATTGTAGTAAAGTGCAAATCTTATCTCCACTTAAGAACCATGACTGCTTCCATTCCGCAGGATGCACAAGACCTCTTTATAATGTCCCCCGAACGAGACATGGCGCTGTTCACTGGGCTCCTCTGGCACGCGGCAGAGGTAAACGAAGTCGCTGCTGGCGCCTACTCGAACAAATTGGCGATCAACGTGATGGCTGACATCATTAACCGAGAGCTTTCACACTCTTGCCAAAGTCTCCTTAAACACCTCACATTTACCGTCCGCTGGTTGTATAATTTGATTATCAGTGAACATCACAAAATATCTCCTAATGTCGTTGTGGTTCGCACCTTTCAAACTCGCGCTTCTATTCAAGTATAAAGCTCAAAACAGCTTTGAAAAGATGCTGAAGCATTAACATTATTCGCCATTGTTCAAGTAGCGGAAACTTCCTTTGCATGATCAACACTGAGAAGAGCGGTGGAATAAAAATCACTGAGGTCAAAACACGACGAAAAATTGCTAGTTGACCTTTGCCAGCCTCGAAAATGGTTAAAATGTGATACGAAGGAGCTATAAGCGAACAAGCACCATCAATCAAATAAAACTTGAATTCTTGTTATTTTAGGCAAAACTCGAACAAAAGCCTTTATGGAAATTGCTTTTTCAAGAGGTCTTAATTTTACACTATAGTTTGAAGCCATGTGGTTGAATATGTGTGGGAAGAGTATGTACATATTCTTATTCTCAATTTTCTGACAAATTTTGCCCATTACCCAAGAAAACGGAAGGCAGAAGAAGTTGCAAAAATGACAAAAAACAATACAAAGACGGCAAAAAACCACAATATTAACGCCCGTAATGAAAATAGGCAAAAAGGTAAAACGCAATTTGAAAGAGAAGAGAAACCTAAAAAAATGGTTTGCGCCCTTCATTTCAGCATTCACCGAAGCGCTATTACCTTTACAACCTAATACTAGAACTATGACAAGGCAGATAACCTGAATGCTGAGAGAGTGCCGGCACGTGAGGGATGGAGCTTTCTCGTTGTAAGAAAACAAGAGGTACTTCGTGATACAACAATCCTAATAAATAAAACAAATAAATAAATGCTAATTTTTAGTAGTTCACATGAAAGGCTATAGTACATTGTGCAGGTTAGGATTACAGGCTGGATAGGTACCAATACTGTAGACAGTTATTTCGCATAGTTCCAAAGCACATTATTATAAAGAAACCTGCGCCTAATGGTTTAGGGGATTTCCAGGCACTATTGTACTTTCGGGACTCCAGAGGACTAGGAGAGCTCGAAAAAAATGTCGCCCAAATTTCGCCCAGGGGGTTATTTGGGGGGATGATCACGAATCTGACATCCTTTTTTCGTTTGACGCTGGAGTACGGTAGGCTACGGAAGGTACGGGTGACTAAGGTAATGGTCACCGATTTCGCCCAAACTCCAGCGTAAAACGAAAAACAGATGTCAGAATCGTTATCAGCACCCCCAAATAACCCCCCTGGGCGAAGTTGGGGCGCTTTTTTTCGACCTCTCCTCGACCTCTGGAGTCCCGAAAGTGCAATAGTGCCGGTTTCCAATCAACGCTGTCATTCCGGTATTACAAATTGCTTCCTCCTAGGTTTTTAGTTGAGCACATCATTGTTGAATGTAGGAAATAAATAATTAAATAAATAATTTACTATTATAAATCAAACACAATTGATATCAATTTATTACTTTGGTTTATCATTTTATTCCATTCAATGAATTTATTTTATTTTAGTTTTTGTCGCATCCATTCTCGAGCGTGTTGATCTTACAAATAGCTGCAGAGCTATAGAAACCAGTTAAATGAGAATGCCTATGTTGGAGCGGGATCAGTACCATACAATGTGTTGTAAATCCTTTTGTAATACAACGTTCTGTGGCCGCCTTATTATCCAAAGCGCGCTGTAAATGGCGGTAGGAGCATTTCTATCTGTTTTTAGATGAACCAAATATAGAGGCTTTTCGCCGACGTTCCTTCAAATCTCCATTAGAATGCCTTATAATCTCTCTGACGCGTTACGTCTCAAGCAAGGTATAATGTAGTGCTTTCGTGAGAGCATTTCCCTCCAGTGTCACAATGTGGAATCGATCATATGTGAGTGCGTTATTCCTATGTTCTTCCTAATTGAACATTATTGGAGTACACCATAGTCAGTTTAAAGCTTTTTGAGACCAGCTAAACGCCAACAGCTTGTGCCAATACGAGAGAGCGTGGCCCTTTATCAGTACTACACCTACTTTTTTTACAATTGCTCACACTGGATATACATCGCGGTTTTATTTGAATTCTTCCAGTAAATACGAAGCAAAAAGGCTCTAAAAAGGTACGAATTGTAGCTTTAAATAACCGCTATTTTGTGGCTCCAAATGATCACATTATATGTTCCGAAGGACAAACCACTCCGTGGATGAAAAAAAGTGATGTTTCATTGATTGGGCAAAGTATCGAGTTGTGAAAGGGTTTGGTTTAAAATAATGAACACTTCAAAAGAATGACTCCTCGATCATAATAGTGCTATTACAAGGACATTAATGCAGTAGAAAGAACTAGTAGAAAATTCTAATGGAAGGAGTCAACTGAATCTTCACCTAGCTTGTATCCGTACTGATTTCTCACAAAGCAGTATCCGTACCTACACAGTGGTTATTCTGTCAACACATCAGTGAAGAGCGTTCCATTGAAGAGCTGCAGTACTTCTTCAGGAGAGGTTCTGTAGAAATGGCATCGTGACCATCACACACGTTTGTGAAGTGCTAATCTTTGCCAAAAGACGAATGGCGAGCTAGGAGAGCGCTTGCACAGCACATAGCAGCAGAAGAATAACTTCGGTCTGTATCAACACGAAACATCACTGCACTTGATGCCCATAAGCATATGTAGTGTGCTGTTATTGCAATTCTAAACCTCAGCTAAGTGGGGAAAACTTTATTGCAACGGGAAACCGTAGCCGAAGTTCAAATAGTAGAGTGACTATGCTTAGAAGCAGCAGCAGCGTGAAATTGTGTAGGTTACAAATTTGAACCAAGCTCACACCTTGCTTAAAGTGAGTCTGAACCAACAAAAAGCCTATGAAACCTTAAACTGCCTTTTATGCTGCTAGACGCCGTATTGTTTTAAAATCTCACGCAATGCTTCCCATGCAGAATAATGCATCCCATTGAAATGACGCCACATGAATCATGTCTTCAGTTCAGGGCACAACTACATGTTGATTACAAGTGTTCAGGTGATTGTTAGTCACCAGTTCTTTTGTCTAAGACGTTCCCGTTCGTACGGAGAAATCAGAGACGTCCCATTAACAACGTCCTCTCTCTGCTTACTGATAGGCGATGGATGCCTTTGGTTAGGGAGATAGATGAGTACACTTTGGAGAACACGCTAAGTGACTCCACGATATCGCCTCAGATTGTGAAGTAGAGGCAATTGATATGGAAATAAATGCTGGAGAAAAGGAGAAGACAAGGCCTGGGAAGGTTGCTGGGTAGAGAGGGACAGTCCAGCCACACTTCGCTGGATCAGCCTTTCTCCTCTGTTCAATTTCACTGTACAGTACCGGACGCGTCTTTTGAATAGACGCCGAAAAAAACCGCACTTTTGCGGTTTTTGCGTCTTTTTGCTATAACTCGCCCAAATGTCACCCACTTGAAAAACCAAGAGTACATTTGAGCTCAGGAGATCGAGCTCTATCGTTTGGTATATACATTTCATATGAAAGATCAAAAATGGCCAAAATTGAAAACTTGCGCTCCATTGAGAAGGCCGGCCGCGGACGAGTTGTCGGCCGCAAGGCGCCGAAAAGGTTGCAGGCTCACAATTCCTCTAATTTGAGGTTTTATGAGGAACGATTGGTACCGTACGATTCGTCTCTTCGAGATCTATACAACCATGTATACAACTTCGCCAAACCACCGCATTTTCGCAGTGGGTGGTCAAAGATGGCTGGAGCAGACTTTTGCTATTGGAGAACCATACTTTCCATTGCTTACGTTTTCTCGGAGCATCTTAAGCATGGCGTGAAGTGTTTTGTCATGTCAGGAATCCTCTGATAGTCGCGCCGTGCACAATGCATATAGGATCTAACCTATCAATCGAGGGTGGGGACATTTGCAGAGTGAGCATTTAGGGAGTTTTATGAGAAATTCTCAGCCGCCCTACTCAGGAATTGCCGTACTCTGTCCCGACGAGACTTTGGAGTGCGCTGTGCACAATGTATATAGGATCGAACCTATCAATCGACTGGGCGCGACAGCTTGTAGAGTGGGCGTTTGAAGAGTTTTTATCAGAAATTCGCCGCCGCCCTACTCAGGAATTGCTGTACTCTGTCCCGACGAGACTTTGGAGTGCGCTGTGCACAATGTATATAGGATCGAACTTATCAATCAACTGGGCGCGACAGCTTGTAGAGTGGGCGTTTGAAGAGTTTTTATCAGAAATTCGCAGCCGCCCTACTCAGGATTTGCTGTACTGTCTTCGACGAGACTTAGTAGTGCGCCGGGAGCAATTTATTTAGAATCGAACCTATCAATCGAGTGGGGCAACCGCTCGCAGATTGCACGCGCGGGCGTTTTCAGAGCGCAGTAACTCTGTCAAATTCGAATCGTTTCGGCTGCAACTACTGGGTCTTGTAGTCAGTAGAACGGTCTAATAGTACGCTAAAGTAGAGCGGGGTAGCTTGGGAAGAGGCGATGTTACAGGGGTGCGAACATGAAGGTGAGGCTTGTGTGACATTTTTTCCGATTTCGGTGTACCACTGCGGGAAGACGCGGGAAGCTAACAGCCTCAAAACGCGTTGACGGACAGGACGTTTAGGGTACTTTACGACTACATGCTCTGAACACCTCAGCTGCGTAAACTACCTTAGCTTCAGCTGCCAGTTTGAAGCGGCAGAAGATAGCAGTTAGAGCTTCTTGCACTCCTACTCTGCCAGAATTGAGTTTTCGACGCTCGCTATGGTAGCACTCTGTTCATCATGAAAAGCGCTATCGAATGGTATCAATTTCGACCGATTTCGGGAACATCGACTTTTGGCGGTTTTCCATCGAGGACGAGGTCGCTGGAGACCGCGGCCCGCGGCAGGCGGGCGGTGACGTCATCGAAAATCGATGTCTTCAAATTGTGCCATGCTTGATACGTTCGATAGAGGTTCTCATGCTGAATTGAACGGTGTTATTAAGAGCAGACAGAACTGTAATCTGGGCGAGTAAGAGCGAGGCGAACATCGACCGTTGTTGGGCTAAATCGCAGGCGCGGGCGAGTTTGCAGTGGCAATATCTCTATCAAGTTCGAATCTTTCCGACTGCAACTTCAGGACATTATAGGCAGCACAAGTTCCTTGGCGTGATCTAAACACAGCGGTGTAGCTGATGAATGGATTAAGTTACAGCGCTGCGAAAATGCGGGTGAGGCTTGAGTGACATATTTTGTCCGATTTCAGTCGACCTCAGCGGGAAGGCGCTGAGAGCTAACGGCCTACAAATGTGCACGCGAGCAGAACACCTCAAGTGCTTTAAGACGACGTGCTCACAGCTTCCTAGCTGTTTAAACTGCTTTACCCCCAGCTGCCGTTTTAGGGCAGCGGACCTAGCGGTTGAAGATTCCTGCGCCCTTACTCGCCCATTTTAGAGTTTTCGACACTTGCAATAACACCATTAGCTTCAGCCTGAAAAGCTCTATCGAACAATATAAATGTCGACCAGTTTCAGAAAAATTGATTTTTTAACTAATTCTCATCGTGGACGGGTGCGCTCTGGGCCGAGCCTGCGCTGACAATGACGTCATCGAAAATCGATGTTTTCGAAATTGGCCAAATTTCCTCGTCCAAAATCGTCTAGGGGTTATTTGGGGCGCTGATTACGAATCCGACATCCGTTTTTAGAAATTCCGCCGAATTCCGAGAATTCAGTAGGTTACTTCTCGTTTGAGGGTGGCCGGGTCAGGATCACCGATCACCCTCAGACGAGAAGTAACCTACTGAATTCTCGGAATTCGGCGGAATTTCTAAAAACGGATGTCGGATTCGTAATCAGCGCCCCAAATAACCCC
>OX375870.1:66960995-67008967 GCA_947359475.1 Heligmosomoides polygyrus bakeri
GTGGGCCACTACGGGAAGACGCGGAGAGATACCGGCCTACAAATGCATAAGCGAGCAGAACGCTTAAGGTACTTTAGGACGGCATGCTCACAGCTCCTCAGCTGCCTAGACCGCCTTAGCCCCAGCTGCCATTTTAGGGCGGTCGAGTCAGGACCACCGATCATCCTTAGTCATCAATGTGGGTGTCTCTGCCATAATCAGCCAAATGGACATTTTCATCGTGTTAGACACTCCGAATAACCCCTGCCCTTAGATGACGTTTGAGCAAAATCGGTGACCCTGACACGACCACCCTCAGTTATCCAGAGGAAAATCCAAAACTCACCGAAATCGGCGAAATTTTCAAAAACGGACGTCGGATTCGTAATCAGCGCACAAAATAACCTCTAAATGACTTTGAACTAGAAAAATTTGGCCAATTTCGAAAATATCGATTTTCTATGACGTCATCGTCCACGCAGGCTCGACCCCCGTCCTCGATGGGAAATTGTCAAAAAATCGCTTTTTCCAGAATTGGTCGAGAGTGACACCATTCGATAGAGCTTTTCGTGCTGAAGCTAACGGTGTCATTGCGAGTGTCGAAAACTCAAATATGGGCGAGTAAGGACGCAGAAAACTTCAACGCTAAGTCCACCGCCCTAAAATGGCAGCTGGGGCTAAGGCGGTTTAGGCAGCTGAGAAGCTGTGAGCATGCCGTCCTAAAGTACCTTAAGCGTTCTGCTCGCTTATGCATTTGTAGGCCGGTATCTCTCCGCGTCTTCCCGTAGTGGCCCACCGAAGTTGGAAAAAAATGCGTCACACAAGCCTCACCTCCATTTTCGCAGCGCAGTAACTTAGTCCAATCATAAGTTACATTGCTCTGTTTCAGCGCACTATTAGAACATTTTACTGCCTACAAAACCCACAAGCTGCAAACGGAAAGGTTCACACATGACAGAGTTATCGCGCTCAGAACACGGCCGCGCGTGCAATGCAATACAACTACGGTCCATGTTCTCCTCGCTCTTACTCGCCCAAATTACAGTTTTCCCTACTTCGAATAACACCGTTCAATTCAGCATGAAAAGCTGGACCGAATGGTATCTAGCATGGCCCAATTCTAAGATATCGATTTCCTATGACGTCATCGTCCGCGCAGGCTCGGCATGGGGCGCCCACGGCCCTCGATGGGAAATCGTCGAAAAATCCATTTTTCTGAAATTGGATGGGAGTGACACCGTTCGATAGAGCTCTTCGAGCTGAAGAGAACAGTATTATTGCGAGAGTCGAAAGCTCTAATCTTGGTGAGTAAGAGCGCAAGAAACTCTAACCGCTATCTTGCGCCGCTCTAAACTGGCAGATGAGGCCAGGGCAGTTCAGGCAGCTGAGGAGTTGTGAGCACGTCATCGTAAAGTGCTTTCAATGTTCTGCTAGCATACGCGTTTGCATGCCGTTAGCACCCCGCTTCCTCCTGCAGGGGTTGACTGAAGTCGGAAAAAATCGTGTCACACACGGCTAACCTGCATCTTCGCGCCGCTATAACTTCGCTTGTTTAGAAGCTATAACGCTGTTCTTTCGCGGACTATTAAAGCTTTGCACTGCCTACAAAATACATGAGCCGCAGCCGGAACGATTCGATTTCGACAAAGTTATTGCGCTCCGAACACACTCGCGCGTGCAATTTGCGAGTGGTCGCGCCTACTCGATTGATAGGTTCGATTCTATATGCATTGTTTACGGCGCATTCCAATGCAAGCTGGACAGTTTAAGAGCAATTTATGAGAAGGGCGGCTAGGAATTTCCGATAAAACTCCCGAAACGGTCACCCTACCGGCTCTCGCGCTCACTCGATTGATAGGTTCGATTCTATATGCATTGCTCACGGCGCACTGTAAAGGCAAGCTGGACATGCTAGGAGCATTTCCTAAGCAGAACGGCTGAAAATTACTATAAAACTCCCCAAACGGTCACTCTACAGGCTTTCGCGCTCACTCGACCTCACACTGCGAGTGATCGCGCCCAGTCGATTGATAGGTTCGCTTCAATATGCATTGTTCACGGCGCACTCCAAAGGCAAGCTGAACAGTCTTAAGGCAATTTCTGAGTAGGGCGGCTGGAAATTTCAATAAAACTCTCCAAACTGTCACTCTACAGGCTCTCGCACCCACTCGATTGATTATGTCCGGCCTATATGCATTGTTCAACTCTATTGATTTATACGTCAAAAGATAGAGCTCGGCCTGCTGAGCTCAAATATATGTTTCCTTTCACAAGTGCTTGACTCTAAAGAAAGTTATATAAAAAAAGCCGCTTTGGAACGCTCCAAAGCGGCTTTTTCGGGAATTGACCAAAAGACATGCGCGGTACTGTAGTAAAAACTTTGCTGTGATCAGACTTCCTACTCACATCAAAGTTTTTGCTTTCCTACGATCCTCGATGAGTTTGTTGACGTGGCTCTGTTTTCTGTTCCCTAGGTTCCCATCGGTAAAGACAAGGGTCGGGTACACCAGTGGTACGCAACCTTATAAGATACACAAAGTGCCCCCTACTAGGACTATGCAGTCAACAGACAATTCAACAGAGAACATATTTTCAACATGAACACCATTTGCATTTGCATGGGGAGTCTACGCTAGAACACCTCAATGATCGTCCAGCCATAACCTTTAGAAGTGCACACCCTGAGCAGCTGGGGAAGTCCTGTTCTTCTTCTTCTCCTGAACGTTTTAGTCCCGCGCAGTAGCAGGGTCCGCTGTTCTTGTGATCTGTCGCCACCTCATCCTATCAAGGGCGTCATCTGCCGTGGCGCCGACTTCGGCGAGATCTCTCTTGATGACGTCCTTCCATCTTTTCCTTGGGGCTCCTCTCGGACGCTTTCTGGGTGCCCCAAAATCTAGGGCCAACCTTGTGAGTTGATCCTCTGGTCTTCTGTGGACGTGTCCATACCACCTCAGGCGCTGCTCTCTCATCTTCAGCTGGATCGGGGCTGTCTTCATCACTGCCCTAACATCCACGTTTCGCACCCTGTCCCGAAGGGTACATCCACATGCCCACCTCAGCATCCTCATCTCCGCCGCGTGCAGTTGCCGCTCCTGCGCCTTACCCAGGGCCCAGCACTCACTGCCGTAGAGGAGGGCAGGTCTCACAACTGTTCTATAGAGCTTGCCTTTGCGCGTCCTGGAGCATCTACGATCGCAGAGGATCCCTGTGGACTTCCTCAACTTGAGCCAGGCTGCGCTTATACGTCCCCTGACCGCCTGGTCCACACTTCCTTCCTCGGATAGGTGAATTCCTAGGTGGCGGAATTCTTCCACCTTCTCGATCGTTTCCCCTTGGCAGTCTAGGATCGATCCAGCGCACTGCTCAAAGCTGATGAACTTCGTCTTCTTCACGTTCAGCCGTAGGCCGTTGTCTGCGAGGGCTCTCTGCCACAGCTGCACCTTCTCCTCCAGCTCCTCCTGGTTGTCGGCTACTAGGGCGATGTCGTCCGCGTAAAGGATCGTTCTGAGAGGGCCTTCCTCAAGGTGGTTCACTATAGAGTCAAGCGTCATCAGGAAGGGGAACGGGCTCAGAGCCGACCCTTGGTGTACCCCCACTGTGATGTCCACTTTCCTTGTCACCCCGTGTGGAGTTCGCATCGCCGCTTTCGAGCCCTCGTACATGTCCCTTATGACCGTGATCAGACGTTCCGGGACACCCCTCTTTCGAAGGGCATTCCAGATTACGGCCTGAGCTAGCCTGTCGTAGGCCTTCTCCAGGTCCAGGAATGCCAGGTAGCAGGGTTTTCGTTTCTCTCGATATTTCTCCATCACCTGACGAGCGATGAAGATGGCGTCTGTGGTGGACCTCTCAGGCATGAAGCCTCACTGCACCTGGGAGATGGGTACCATCTCCCTCAGCCTTGAGTCGACCAGTCGTTCGTAGATCTTCATCGTGTGTGAGATCAGTTTGATCCCTCGATAGTTGGAGCATTCGGAAGCTTCTCCCTTCTGCTTGAAGATGGGGACTATGGTACTGTTCCTCCAGTCATGCGGCATCTTACCTTCTTTTGTGATTCTGTTGAGGAACTGCGTCAGCCAGTTGATTCCGAGGTCCCCGAGCACCTTCCAAGCCTCTACTGGCACAACGTCAAGCCCTGCTGCCTTTCCGAGTTTCATCTTCCCTATGGCCTTGCGAACCTCTTCTTGCTTCCAGGGTGGGATGGGTCCTTCCGTTGGTTGTTATTCCTCGGCCTCCCGACGAGGGAACTCCTCGTTCAGGAGTTACTTGAAGTACTCCTCCCATCTCTCTCTGACCTCGGCCGGCTTCCGTAACACCCTACCGTCAGCACTTTTTACAGTCTTCACTACTCGAATGTCGAGGCTAGCTCTATGACGCGCCTTGGCCAGGCGGATGAACTTCTCTCCCTCTGGCCCGTCTAGTTTCTCGTACAGGGCATCCATTTTTTTGCCTTCGCTACAGCTGTTTTCGCCAGCCTCTTCAGCTTCCTGTAGGCTGTGAGATGCTCGGGTGCCCTCGTCTTCTGCGACAGCTTGTAGGCCTTCTTCTTCCTCTTCACCGCAGCCTGCAGCTCTTCGCTCCAGAACCATGCCGATTTGTCCCCTCTGGTTCCTCCCTTTGTTTCTCCCAGCGTTCCTTGGAACATCTCAGGATTGTTTGGGCTACCCTACTTCAGGTCTCATTCACGGGACCAGCTGGATCTGGAAGGCCTGCTTCGAGCACTACCCTTCGTAGCTCGTTCCGCTCTGAACCCCGCAGTCTCCACCATCGGATCCTGGGTTCCGTCCTCACTTTGGGCCTGGTGGGTAGAGGTATACTAAGGTCGGCTACCAAGGGTCTATGCTGTGATGCCACGTCTTCTCCCGGAATGACCTTCACATCCCGGAATGTTTTCAGGGCAGCCCTTCGAACCAGGATGTGGTCGACTTCCGTCCTTCTTCCTTCGCTAGTATAGGTCACCTTTGACTCTCCCTCTTCGCGAAGAAGGTGCTACAGAGAGCCAGGTCGTGGGCGATGGACAGATCCAGAATTCGTTCTCCATCCGGGTTTATCAGGCCGACCCCTTTACCTCCATGAACCCTTTCCACTCCTCTTCTGCCACTCCCCACATGCCCGTTCATGTCCCCTGCTATGGCGAGGTAGTCGCCTTCTGGTACGGACCTTATGGCTTCCTCGAGCGAGAGGTAGAAGTCATCCTTGTCGTGCTCGGAGCATCCGGTCTGCGGAGCGTAGACAGACATGATGGCCAGTCACCCTCCTTCGTGTCCGGCCGCAGTGACATGATGCGGTCGTTTATTCTTTGGACAGCCGCTACTGAATCCTTGAGGGACTCCGCGACAGCTATCCCTACCCCGTTCCTCTTGGTGTCCTCTCCGTTGTAGTACAGCTTGACCCCTTCTCCGATCTCCCTGGCTTTCGCCCCTTTCCATCGCGTTTCCTGCAGACACAGGACTTGTATCCTTCTGTGCTTCATCAGGTCAGTCACTTCCCTAGATCATCCGGTCAGCGTTCCCACATTCAGAGTCCTAAGTCGAACTAGCTTCTTTAGCCGAGGTCGTTCGGCCCTCGGTAGCCCTCGCATACTGACCACAGAACTCTGGCGAGGGTTCTGTGCGCCATTTCCGGGTGACGTCCTAGCCTTTACACTGATTCTATTGCGACTTGTGATCATGGTTTTGTGACGAGGTTTCTCCATCAGCCGGCCTGTCAACCTGGGCCTGACGCTGGAACCGTTGCCATTTTTGAATTTTTTGCAGGGCATGGCGTGCCGGAGCCGGGAGTCGAAGCTGTGACCGTTTGTGCATGAAACTACACTACTAAGCACTAGGATAACTCGGCTCTGGGGAAGTCCTGTTCGCTCGCTACAATTTCGTCCTAACCCATGAGCACGTATGAGCTTAGGAGAGCAGCGGTTGCTGTCAGCGGTCCCTGATGCAAAAACGATTAGGTTAGAGTGGTTTAGAAATGCCAGGGCTACGGAAGACAGAACAACTAACGACAGCATTTCTACTCAATTATTTACTCAATGGCAGCCGGTGAGGCGCAAATGGAAATGCTGGCCATACTATGAGCTAGCTACCAGACAGGGTAAGACCTGCGACGGTATTAAAACGTGCATACAAGTATCAACTATATCACCAGTCGCCCCATTGATCAACGAGTTGCTAGAGAGGACGTCTCCATTCGTCGCTGTCGAGTGCCAGAGCACTCAAAAAGATTCTACTCCCTTGTGGGACACAAAAAGCGACATATCGTCCTTTCAAGGCTTTCACAAAGAAGTCCGTCCAACGCTTTGGTGCGCGCCCCGCCCCCCTTGACGTCCCCCAGAATCAGGGGTGTGCGCAATTAAGATTTACGGCGATTTTTGGCATTTTTTTTACGATTTACGTTTTACGACATTTTGGGTCGTACATCGTAAATTTTCGTAAATGTGATCTTCGAGCCACAGATAACAGCGCCAGTGCCAGGGGGACGAGCGTTCTACCCCCTCGTCCCCCTGGCCCGCCCATACACCCCCCCCCCCACCCTCTGGGCTTGCTCGAGAGTCCAGTGGCTGCCTTACCAGATAGTGGAGACGCAGACATTTGCCACGCCTCTGTTTAAAGGGCGGAGAGAGGGGCGGGGGTAAAAAGCCACTCCGCCAAGGCGCCCATATAACGGGTTATAACGACATGTACACTTTTAAATACCCCTTCCTATTTCGTTGCTATTTCCTACTCAGTTTTTTATGTTCTAGCGTTAACTTTGACAGCTTTATGCATATACGCCTTAAGTTCGTCTCATACCAGCGATTACCGCACTTTTTCACATCTCTGACACTGCAAGGGCTGCCGACTTAGTATCAGAGTTAATCTTGAAAGTAAGAAAGGTCAATGAATTACTAAAGGATAAAGGACGGAGTTAGTCAGGCCGTTTTGGAATGCGCCACGCATTTTACTTCCGCGTGATGTCGTGGAAGCGATTTGAGTGCGTACGATCGAATGGTCATTTAATGGATTGCGCTCTCCACCCGATGAAAAAATCAGCGCTCTACCCTTCCCAGACAAGTCTGGCACCAATTCACTGACCGTGGAGGGATGGAAGGCTTGGTTGGCCTGGGCTGAAAATCCGAGCCAAGAATCTGGAATCGGGTTCACATGACAGCCAACGCCCAATAGCACTGAGCTACACGTGCTCTTAATAAATGACTAAAAATATAAAGTCCTGACGAGGAAACTGGGCTAGCCCTCTTTCTAGTCGCATTCTAGCACAGCATCTCATATTCCATTTGACTGAGAACATTTCAATCCAGTTCACAGAACGACATGCAAGGCCGTCTTGCATGTGAAGGGAGATCGTCGCTCCTTGAATCATATTCTCTTCTGTGACTACCACCCAGTCAACTTGAAACTTCTGCACCACTTTTCTTGAAGCGGCTTTTCCCAATCTACACGAGTGGAACGGATGCAAAGCCAAAAAGCGAAGATGGTTTGAAACTTTTGGTGTCCTTTTTCAGTAGTGGGATTGTGGTTTTTTCATTCACCGTTTGCGGTCCGGTCTGCTTAGAGTGCTGACAGAACAGAACAGAACAGAACTATGCAAGAGAAACGATAACGTTTGTTACAAAACTAGTGGAGAGCATCCAGGGCGAGAGCAGCAATCATTAAAGAGTGACATAAAATTTTGGAGTTTCCGAAATTTAACAAGTGCAAGCAAACTTGCGAGCGAGGTAAATAACGGAACCTATTTAGATGATATCGTCAAACGACGTTCTGCATTGCAGGAGTTGGGTATGCCTTTAAAAATGATGATAACAATGAGTCTTCCCTATACATGTTTGAAATGTACCTTGTACAATTTAATTTGAACAATTTTCAATTCAAACTGAATTATTCCCGACTCCAATTGTACATCTTTTTAGTCAAACTGGGCGTCTAAAGCTTCAAATTGGATTCTTTTTAAGAAGGTCACACAAAATATCTTCTTTTTGTAAATTTAAATTAAAACTTCGATGATAATGGATTCTAAAAATATGATCATACTGTTGCAATTGTCACAAAATTCCTTTAAGTCTGCCACAAAAATGCTCTTAGATACATCTCAAAACGCGGAAAGGCAGAACTTTAAGTGTATCATACGATAGGAATATGCCATGCGCTCACTAGGCGATGCTTTTTAGATTATGTGTGCAAATGCTGTTTTCGTCGAGTTGGTCAGCGAAGAAATAATCTTTTAGTCTTGGCTCTTGCTGCTTGCGGTTGTTTCTACAAAGTCATAATTTTATAGGCTGGCTAGGAGGATGCATATTTTGTGGTCCAAGTGGTGTACGCTTTTTGTTTCGGCACCCTGTATGTCCGTCCATTTAAAATAACGTTTTTGAACCAGCTGTTTGTTTGTCCCAAAATTTGCCCAGTTTGATTTCAAAGGTGCTAATTGATATTAGTGACTTCCAGCTGGATTAGAAAAGTGTTCAGCTCAACCCGACAATGACTTGACAAAACAAATTTTAGATGAACTTCGATTAGCTTTAATAGAAAAATCTAGGAATTCAGATGCACCTTAAGTGAAGCATATCTTACGGTTTACGGTTCACGATTTACGAAATTTCAAATCTCGTTTACGCACATACCTGATATAGACATCCTACTGAACGCCGACAGTGAGGAGCAAGCCTTGGAAAAGTACAAGGAATCAAAAGCTTCGTTTTACAAATTGACGTGAATTTATGCGAATACCTATCGAATCCCAAAAAGGTAAACAATGCCATTGCCTCTATCTGTCCCGAAATATAAATATGTTGGGTGTTCCATACAATGATGAGAAGGACGAATTCACTGTGGAAGTACGCATACCTCCAAAATTTGAACTTATGAAGCAGGACATAGTGAGCCAAATCAATTCTGTGTACGATCCTATAGGAATCGTAGCTCCATTTATGATCAACTTGAAATCAATGATGAGAGATATCTACAGCTCAAATATTGGTTGGAATAATAGAGTACCTGAGAATTTAGTTCAAAGGTAGGAAGTAGCCTGTCAATCGGTCAGAGGGCACGCGTTAGATTGCCACGGGCAGTACTTCGTACATCAGAGATAACCACGGTTCCGTACATCAGAGCTTTGCAAGGAAGAAAGTTAGCCACACGGCGATCCCTTTAAGGCAGCCCGATGACTATTTTGTGATGCTAGCAACTCAGCAATGTCAACTTGCGCATAATTACAAAATTGCAGTACGAAGGAGGTTAACCAATTAATAAGCGGTAAAACTAAACTGACGCCATAAAGGACTCTTCTGACCGTTCCTAAATTGGAATTGTTGGGAGTTCTCATCGGAATGAAAACAGCGAAAACTATTGAAAACTATTTGCAACGCAACGGAGTTGGCTATGAGTAGCAACTCGGATCTCGCCAGAATAATTGTCTGCGACATACACAGATCCAATGCTCATTGCGGAAAAGAGCATTTGTTAACATTGGCAAGACAAAAATATTGGATTCCTCAGTGATCCAGATCCATCAATAAATTCGTTAGAAGCTGCATTACTTGCAAAAAATTGCAAGGATTGCCATATGGTGCGCCAGAAATAGCATATCTATCACAGGATAGAGTAATGATAAGTAAACCATTCGAAAAGGTCGGATGCGATTTTATGGGACCCTTTGAGTCCAAGAACGATGAATAATGTACGTTTACCTTTGCACATGCCTAACTACGAGAGCAGTACACCTAGAAGTGGTTGAAAATCTATATACTGGAACGTTTCTTAACAGTTTTGTCCACTTCATGTCTCACAGAGGCGTTCCCCGTTTGATAAGAACGGACTGCGGCACAAACCTCAAGCTTGGACAAAAAAATCCTCGATCTCATAACTTCGGAGGACGAAACGACTACAAATTCAGTGATGTCCTAGAGTGCGTCAGAGAATATTAAATGGATTATCAACCCTCCGTCTTCCGTCTTCCCCATGGATGGGTGGAGTATGGGAAGGTCTCGTGGGGTCAGGAAAAGATGTTTACATAAGGCAGTAGGCAGGAAAAGGCTGTCATATGCAGAGACGACTACTGTAATGACGCACTTCTTCTTCTTCTTCTTATTCTTCAGCGTTTGTCCCGCATCGTCGCGGGGTCCGCTCTTCTGGTGTTACGACGCCACCTTTCCCGATCCTGCGCTTGATCAGGGTGGACACCAGCTACTTTCATGTCCTTGTGTAACGTATCGGACCAACGCTGCTTCGGGCGTCCTCTAGGCCGCTTTCCAGCTACTTCCAACTCAAGGCCAATCTTGCGGACGCTGTCTTCTTTACCACGCAGAACGTGGCCGTACCATCGCAAGCGAGCTTCGCGCATCTTGTCGGCTATCGGCGCGACACCGAACTTCTGCCGAATAGCATCATTTCTTATGCGGTCCATGCGCGTGACTCCAGCCGTCCAGCGCAGCATCTTCGTCTCCATGACGCTGAGGCGCGTTTCAACTTCCTTAGTCGCAGGCCAACACTCAGCGCCGTATATTGCTACCGGCCGCACGACTGTTCTGTAGATCTTTGACTTCAGGTGCTCTGGTATCTTCCTATCGCAGAGCACACCAGTCAGCGAACGCCACTTGGACCAAGCTGCACTCACTCGTGAGTTCACTTCAACCATCAGACCGCCGTCAGACGCTATTGCTGATCCCAGGTATTTAAAGACCGCAGTGCGTGGAAGCTCAGTACCGTTAATCTTAATGGAGCCGGACTCGTTTACGTCAGTCGTTAGGTACTCGGTCTTCTTGACGTTCAATTTGAGTCCGAACATCGCCAGGCGGTCGCACCAAGCTTGCACCTGCCGCTCGAGATCATCTTTCTCTTCGCAAGCAAGCATTACGTCATCAGCATAGAGCAGCGTCCATGGAACAGGCTGCTGAAGATCTCGCGTAATGGCATCCATGACGACAACAAAGAGGAGTGGAGAAAGCGCAGAACCTTGGTGCACCCCGACAGAGATGGGAAACTCCATCGAGGTTCCAGCTGCAGCTTGAACTCGACTCTTTGGACAAGAGTAGAGCATCCGCACCCACTCTATGAGTTCCTCAGGTACGTTGTGTTGTCGCAAGGAGTACCATATAACCTCACGCGGTACGCGGTCGAAAGCCTTCTCCAAGTCGAGAAAGGCTATATGCACCGGCTTCTGTTTCTCACGATGCTTCTCCACCAGGAGACGGGCGGCGTGTATAGCATCAATGGTCCCACAACCAGACACAAAGCCGCAGTGGTTGTCGGAGAGCTTGACGATTTCACGGATTCGTCTATCGAGGATTCGCTCGAAGATCTTCATGCTGTGCGAAAGCAAGCGAATCGGACGGTAATTGGAGCAGTCTGCAGGACTGCCCTTCTTCTTCCAAATCGGAATCGTCGTACTGTTGTGCCAACACTCCGGTACTTTCTTCTCCTTTACTACCTGGTTGAAGAACTCAGCCAACCACTCAGCAGGATACCAGAGCTTCGACTTCCAAACATCGGCTGCCAGATCATCCGGTCCTGTCGCCTTGCATGGCTTCATCTTCTTTAGAGCTGCTTCTGTTTCCTCCACGGTGATCTTGTGAACGGGACCGTGAACAGAACCCACAGAAGGGATGGCCGGGTGAGGAAATTCCATAGTGGAAATTTCCTCAAAGTAATCACGCCATCGCTTCAGTGCCTTTTTGCGGTCTGTCAGAAGATGGCCGCCCTCATCATTGATGCCAAAAAACTTTTCAATATCCTCGGTTTGGCGATGGCGGGTCTTAGCAAGTCGGTACAAATACCGCTCACCATCGCGTGACTCGAGCTTTTCGTGGACATCACTATAATGAGTGGCTTTCGCAACAGCCACGGCTTTCTTTGCAGCCTTCTTCGCCTTCTGATACTTCTGCCAGTTGTCGGCTGTTTTATCGCTGAGAAACACGTGATAGAGCGACTTCTTCTCTCTAACCTTTGCCTTCACATCGTCCGTCCACAGCCATGTCTGCTTATCGACCTTGCGTCGCCCAGGCTTCGTTATGCCGAGTTCCAACCTTGCAGCTTGGCGTATCGCGTCGGCTGCTCTCTTCCAAGTTTCGTCGACAGTCGTGACTGTCGGTAACCGTACGCGGGAAATCACAGCTGCTTCCTTCTCTTTCATTCGCCACCACTTGATTCTCGCAGCACCGCATCGCTCAACTTGCTGCATCCTCGGAGGGGTGATCTTAAAGGTGCAGACAAGCGGTCGATGCTGTGGGGCGACCGTCTCATACGGCACGATCTTCGCGTCTGTGACAATGCTTCGGTCGCGATCCTTGACAAGGACAAAGTCTATCTGAGACTTGGAGCTCCCACTATAGTATGAGATGAGGTGGGAGTCGCGTTTTCGGAAAACGGTGTTCACAATGGTGAGATTATGCGATTCCGCATACTCAAGAATGCGCTCACCATCGGCGTTACGAGACCCGTATCCGAAACCACCATGACAGCTGTACCCGCCCTTCGCAGCACCTACGTGCCCATTAAGGTCACCAGCGACTATGATGACATCTTTCGGCGGTACCTCTGCTGTCTTCTCATCAAGCAGGCTCCAAAACTCTTCCTTGGCTTGATCGGAGCAGCCACTCTGCGGAGCATACGCAGAGAAGAAGTGATAGAGTCGCTCCTTCGCGGCGACAACGATCTTCATCAACCGATCGTCATAGCGTTCGACGCTTACAATCGAGTCACGAAATCGTTCGGAGACGATTATTCCGACACCACTGGTGGTCCTGGGACTTCCACATAGAACGGCCTTGAAGCCACGTCCTATGTCCCTTGACTTGCTGCAGGACCACCTCGTCTCCTGCACCGCACAGAAATCAACTCTTCTACGCTCCAGTGCTTCAACCAACTCGCACGAGCGGCCCGTTAACGTACCCACATTCAGCGTTGCTACGCGGGTCCTGCCTACGTTACGGGACTTTCGGACTAGCTCAGTTGCCCCCCGATGCCGTCCTCGCATCAGGGACCCTCGCATACTTTCCACACTCGCCGGGCTCTGCGAGTGCGCGTCGGCTCCCGCGGACGCCGTAGCACAATCTCGAAAAACATGACTATTCATACACCATGTGATGTGACATGGGTCTTCGTAGGCCGGCCTGTCACAAGGGCCTGTCGCCTGCATTCGAGTGTCCGTGCTTAGCTTAGCTCACAAAGCGAGCAGTTTCCAGTGGCACCACGTGGAGGAACGGACATCGCCACCTACTGTAATGACGCACATAGAGGCGATAATCAATACGCGTCCTCTCACAAAACTATATACATCTAATGTATCACAAATACCACTTAGACCAATATATTTTCTACAAGGAAATCTGAAACATTCTATTCCTCCAGTGAGGGCAAATTCGTAGGATCCATTACTCGATCCAAAATTGCTCGAAACGTGAATCAAGCCTACCAAGCGCTTCAGACCGCCGAACTAATTGCGATGAACTTCTGGGAGTGATAGAACAAAGAATATTTGACAGCGTTGCGGGATAGCCAAGAAGCCCTACTAAAGCAACCGCGGCATAAAAGTAACAAATTTTCACAAGCGAGAGAAATTGTGCTAGTTGAGCAAGAATTCCTGCCACGAGGGTAGTGGATTTACGGAAAAATTTCCGATGGAGTTGTGAGTGCAGATGGCCTTATCAGAACAGCGAAAGTTTTCATGCCAAATCGCAAAGTTTTACCGTTTTAGTTTTACAGTATAGTTGTAGTTTCACAGTATAAATAAAACATTTCCACTGGAAATACGAAGTTTGGCCGAAGAACAAGTAGAGGACATAACTACGTAGAAAAACCCTCCATCACTAAAAAATAATACAAACGTGATTCTACGGAGCAAAAGGGTATCATTGCCAAGACAAAGCAAAAGCACGGCCTACGAAGTGATAAAGGCATTCGAAGAAGACCTAGATTACTCGGAGGAAAACAGTCAAAATTTCACGGCTTCTTTGAATACGCACTCTTCGGGCAGGCGAATTGGTGGTATTAATATCCACTGGCTCGCAATAGTAGCAGTCATCTGTTGCCCAATCAATCCTACTCTAGCGGACGTCGATGGACGTATACAATGCATGAATGGCATGGTGAAAGTTGATACCTCAACTGCTCACAGTTTGTTTCGAGTTTGCTTTGGAACAAAGAGTTTACATACAAGGCAGAAGACTAGTTGTTTTGTTTGTCACCGTCACCGTATAATACTAAAGCGACTGTCGGCATAAAGACGGCAAAGAAAACGCGATAATAAAAACTGAAGAATGTAGGCCAGCAGAATTTTGCCTACATACTAAACCTTTGATGTCGAAAGGACTCGTTTTAAGCTCACATTGTTGGCCAGAAGGAGCTATAATCTCTGCCTGCGCAGCTATTTACTTTGTGATAGCTACTATTCTGTTGATAGCCATCTTTATTCATGGTAAGACCAATCAAAAAGGTTGTGCAAGCCAAGCTATTAAGGAGAATGAAGATTCTCAAGAAGTTGAAAATGTAAGGGATATCCTAATCCAAGTTTTCGCACCTACAAGATTAGGAGATTAGGAATGCCAACAACCATTGCAGTATGCTGCGTTGTTACTGTGCTAATTAATGCAGCTTACACATGTCAGCATGGGTATATGCGGCATACCGTAAACATGGTGTGCTCTCAAAATGGCAGCTACGCTTACAAGTACAATGAGGAGGCTGAACTTCAGCAGAGTCAACTCCAGTTTATGTATTGAGATCAAGAATAAGAATAAAACCTTTGGAAGGATCAAGATATCTCACTACCCCGTGAAACTAACATATTCCAAAGTCTCACACTTTTACACAAGAGACTCACTGCCAGGGATATACATTCTTTAAGGTGTCCACAAATGGGTTCATGATATGATATAAGATCTTGTAGGCTACAAAGAAATGAGATAATACCAAAACTCAACATGACAATACAGTAACCTGGCTACTCAATTTGTGAACCTTCATGCACTGGGATCTTGTGTGGATGCCTCTCACCACTACCATCCTGCGCGTTTTTTAGGTTCGTGTATATGCCTAAAACCACAGCTGTCTACGAAATAGTAGAGTGTGTAGAATGGAGACCCACCGTTACAATCAAAGTGTTGGTAGAAATGCCGGATAAAGTCAAGGAAAGTAAGCACAAAATGCAGCCTTATATTGAAGAAACTTTAGGCGATTTCAAGTTCCACAGTCATTTCTATGCAGTAAATTGTAGCATAGCTTTCATTGAAGTTTTAATTCACTTATCCAACAAGTGAACGCATCGTTTGTAATTTTGTGAGGTTATCATTTTTTGGGGAAAATTTTGACTTGTTTTGAAGGATAAAAAATTTTCAATGCCAAAAGAAGAGATTGCTCCATGCTTTCGCAGAAGACGTCGCGTTTTTTCGATTGATAGCAAGATTTCTGTTTGTATGGATTTTCAAATCTGTAAAGTGTACACCAATTGTCAAGAACACACATATACATACTTTCACTCTTCATGTAAGCAGCATTCACGCTATCAGTCAAATAAAAATCGCGATGAGCTGATCTACTAATTTCGGAAAAATAGCTGAATTAATAATTTCAAAAAAAAATCACTAAACAAGAAGTTATTCTTAACATCTTGGATAGTCGGTAGTTGAACCTGTAAGAAGCTCATCTCGATTTGGAAGAGTTCGCTTAGATTTCAAGAGTCCTAGGCTAGCTTAGAAGGGTGTCCATTTTGATGTGAAAATGACAATATAAAGAACATTTTAATATAAATAATATATAAAGGAATAATAATCACAAAAGCAATGGTTGAAATTATTTTCGGAGCCCCAAAAATGCGAATTGGTGGTGCGTAAGCTGTGCATGCATGATCTATGGATAGACCTCGAGGAATGAGAAAGTATTCACAGGACTTTACAAAGCTTTGAATTGAAGGAGTAATGAGAACGGGCTGTTTGTAACGGAAAAGTCCGTCGCATCGCGTTCTTTTTAACATGTAACGCTAGCGGCATTGTGTGTAACCCCGATATGACACGGATTTAAATCTCGCTACACTGATTTGAAACAGCAAAGTAAAGCCAAGCGGAGGAGGGCGCGATGTGGTTGCATAACGGGATTCATCATTAAATTGAGTTATTCGAATACTCAAGTATTAGAGCATTGGATATACGAAGATTTCGAAATCTATTAAAATGGTTATTTCGAATTTTAGCCTTTAAAAAGGCTGAATTAAAGAATAATTTCACTGTACTTCTTCAAATAGCCAGAGAAATAGATTATTTGAACAGTTGAATTCGAGTATATTTGAATGTTCAAATATATTCCACTATTCTTCTGAATTTGTTTGATTCGGACAATGGTTTGGTAGGCATATGGGTTCCGTATGTCTTCCTTCAGGAGATTATTAGTAGGATATCTATTAGGTTTACTTCTACTCTACAGGAAGGAAAAAAATGTGTGAGTTTTCAGACTGGAGGCAGATCACGCCAGAACTCGAGAAGAATGTACTAAAAGGGCAACTTCCGCAAAATATGGGAATATTTCCGTTCGCCTGTAGAATGCCAGGAGATAACTCGACCACTGCTGGCACTGGAAAAATCAGCGTGGAATACTGCACGGAGTGGTGGAATGTAGCCTATTCATCGTCAAATCTTTCCATGTTAATATTCCTCAACGGTTTAACGTCTTTTTCTAGAGCCTTCGAACATGGGAGAAAGTTGTGATTGCGTCGATGGTAATTGCCGTTGTGTTTGAAGTATTCGCACTTGTTTGGAATCTCTTCACGTGGTGAGTTCATTGTTATCAACATTCGTGAATGAGCGAAAGAGAGGGGACGTCCGTGTCTAACCAGGCTCTATCCAAAGAGTGGACATGAATTGCGTTGTGCGTTTGATTAAAATCGCGTAAATGGCAGGGCGCAGGTGCCTCGAATTGTGTTTGACAAAGAAGACCATCACGGATGGATGAGTAGGCTGTTGGCAACCGCGCGCATGCTCGACCATGCACGCGTTGGCTACCGCCTGGGATCAGCACTGTATACCATACATGGCTATTTAGAGGAGTTTCCAAAGAAATTAAGCGATCAATATGATCCCTCATGCTCACACTCGCAGTCATTCAGAATACCGTGCTGGTCATATTTAACGCGTTTATTATTATTAAAGTCTCCTTTAAATATTTTTGTAAGACTAGCAGTGACCGTTGTCACACGGCTGACGGCTCTCGAGCTCACGCCGTAGCCAGCCTGTGCGCTCTCATCCGCTTCAGAAAGTGTGGCGTAGAAGTCGTACACGAAGTATAAAAATTTGACGACGTGTATCAGAGGTAAAGCATCGAGCATCAAATGTTCGACGAGGTGTCCCAGAAATCATTACCTCATCGGAAACTCGACTTACGAATTATACTTGCTACACAACTTTTGTGATGCATCTTCTGATTTTCAACGAGAAATGCATTTCCAGAGACTTCTCACCGAAATGTCCTGGATTTGGACCCTCGTTGTGCGACTTTTGGTGCGAGGTGTCTTGGATGTGTCGTATAAATTAGGACATCCGATGCTTAACTTCAGAGACGCAAGCAGTTAGGACAGCTGGAAAACCAGTTGTGCGGTTGGGATAACGTCAAGATGGGTGGCAGTCGGAAAAAAGTGGTCTCGAACGCGTTAAGATGAGATTGTGATTCGTGATTGGGTTTACTACGTATGTTTTGTAGGCTTACAAAAGAGCGTATGCCTCGAGTAGCTTACAGCGGTAACCTTTAACCTTTGAGTCCGTCGATGTGCTCCTTAACCGGCACGCATAGCGGTCGACCCGTTTCCCCCCACATATTCCTCGCCGCACCGTCTGCACGAAATGCCGTAGGTGGCCCCCGAGATCAAGAACTCACCCCCTCGCCCGTATGAACAGATGACGCACCCAGGGGTGGGGCAATGTCGATCGTAAAGACGATTTTGGATGAGCCGCCGCTTAAGGTTAGAGGGTGGCTACCAACCTCACCGTGTCATCCAGATCATAGCAACGTAAGGAGGCCCGGATAGACGCGCTCACTGCGTCATCTATGAATGGAAAACAGAACTGGATTTTGTCGTCGTCCTCCATACCGTTAGGCCTGCGTCCGGAGGGAACATGCGCGCTGGTTGTCTGGTTGTGGGGTAGCCATTGGAATGAGCAATGGCTCTAGCCTTCTCCAGAGATTCTGCCTTTTCCTCGCTCCCAGATGAGACCTTTTCTGCCCATTTGAACATGTTTCTTGTAACACCCATTTTTGTTTTTAGGGGATGTGCAGACCGAAAGTGGATAATTATATTTTTATTACTGGGTTTTCGGTACCACTTTGTTCTATAGAAACGTCTCCTTAGTTGGACCCGAAAATTTAGGAAAGGTAGTCAGTCCTTGTTCTGCTTCTCCCGGGTGAACTGTATACTGGGAGCTTGTTTGTTCAGGATTTCAAAGCAAGCATCCATTTCTTTCCGTGTGGAACAAACGACGAAAAAGTCGTCTATGCACCGCACGTACATGACTGGATGCCGCTCTAGAACCGGTAGTTATTAAACTTATCCCAGTATGGCTCTTCTTCAAACCCCAACTCAAAATACAAGTACTCTGTGATCCATGGATGACAACATGTCTCGCACCTGATACTTTGCAGGGCCCTAATAATTTGTACCATTAGCTCTCACCTATTTGAGACTTCTTAAAATCGTTGGTTTCCTGACTAGGGAACGGTTTCGACCCCCCATGGAACTTCAAGTTGAGACCAGGATCACTAGAAAGAGCTCGGAATGCTGACTACGACTATAGGTGCCAAAATTGCAAAATGAAACTTTTAGCGAGATATGGCCTGCCGAAATCGGGGGCCTCACCACAGGATGGCTGTGCGACACACCTGGCGCAAGAGTGGTGAGTCATCAGGGCTCCATAAGAATGTCCATCCAACTGCGGCGGAAGCGCAGAGGTAGTGCTCACGCTTGTCGGGTGCGACGTCGCTGGTTCAGTTCCTTTGCAGCCGCTTTTTTTTTGTAATTCATAATTCATCCTCGAAATGACCTTTTGTCCTGAATTACGACACGTGTCTGATTAAATAGCCGGGAGAACTACCATACACGTTTGTAAAAATGCTTGAAAACTGTTATCATGACATTTTTATTTACTATCTTGCACAAATAGAGTCCAAATCATATATTGAATAATTAGAGGTGTTTCTAATAATCTTGGCATTCATGGAACAAACCAAAAAAATGTGTGAAGCAAAAAGGTAAGTAGAATGTATGATGTGGAAGCCCAGAATATCATTGATCTACTGCTTTTTCTTCACTCTTCACTATGTCCTTTTCACGAGCAAAGGTGGTGTCCATTCTTCTCGCTGAATTTGGGGCGCCAGAGTAAATAAAAATGTCACCATAGCAGTTTTTTGCCGTCAAGCATGTTTACAAACATGTATGGTGGTAGCTTTCCCAACTATTTAATTAGACATACGTCATAATTCAGAACAAAAGGTCATCTCGAAGATAAATTATCGATTTGCAAAAAAAAACTGGCGGCAAAGGAACTGAACCAGCGACGTCGCAGCCGACGAGCGTGAGCACTACCCCTGCGCTGCCACCGCAGTTAGTTGGCCCTTCTTACGGAGCCCGGCTGACTCATCACTTTCGCGCCCGGTGTGTCGCACAGCCAGCCTATGGTGAGGCCCGCGATTTCGGCAGGCCATAACTCGCTCAGGAGTTTCATTTTGCAATTTTGACGCACATATTCGTATCAGCATTCCGAGCTCTTTCTAATGACCCTGGTCTCAACTTGAAGTTTCATGGGAGGTCGAAACCCTTCCCCAGTGAGTTTCATGGCTGTAAATTCGACTTTGTAATAGTGAAGCTCGACTTGGTGAATTCTTTGTTGAGAACGTTAAGCCCCTCTTCAGGTCTAAAAACAGTATAGTAACATTGCACATCTCTACAAAAACACTATACTCACATATGTGAGACTTGTTCATCCCGTTCATGAGACACATCACTTTTATTCTCGTGTTCTGTTCAGCACCTACGATGTAGTCATTGTAGTGGGGATCAGTATTAGTCCGCTGCTTCTGGACTGTTAAGGCTCCGTTTCGGTGATATATGATGTTCCCAGATGGCTAGGGGAGTCACAAGAGGAGTGAGTCTAGCTATAGTTATCCGATCTGCGCCTCGAGCTGGATGTATGGAAATTTGAACCGCAGTAGAATAGTAACCGTATGAGAGGAATCGCAGCTGCTTCCTTCTCCTTCATTCGCCACCATTTGGTTCTTGCTGTGCCGCATCGCACGACCTGCTTCAGCCTCAGAAGGGCGATCACTGAAGTACAGATCTGCGGTCGATGTTGTGGGTGACCGTCTCATACTGCACGACCTTCGCGTCTGTGAAAGACTTCGGTCACAATCCTTCACAAGCACAAATTCAATCTGACGATGAGTTCTGGTGCTATTTGCTATTATTTCTATTATTTTATTTGCATTGTTTGTTAGATATGAAAAAGGTAACAAATGAAGTTTACCATGGACCATCTTGACCGTAGATATTAGTGGACACAGTGATTGATATTGTACTATTAAATGTTAGATTACTTTCCATAAAATGTTTTTATGGTGGTGTCCGACGACACCGTCAGACACTGTCGTGAAAGGGTTAATTTGTTAGCAGACAAGGATTTGTGAGAGGCCTAGTATGTTCCTTTGCGTCCAGAATATCCCTTTTTGATAATATCCTCTTTTTGGTTGTTCTTTCTGATGATCTTGGAATTCGAGGGGACTCGTCGTTCAGATGTTCCTAATAATACTCCTCCATCTTCTTTTGATCTTAGGTGGACCTCACCCACTTTCTCATATTGGTTGCCCACCTATGGGAATTCTGTGAATACACAACAACTTCGTCACTCGAGTGTACGAGAAATGCTTTTTAGGTGCGCGTGTTGCTGCAAGCAGCTCCTTCTGCATCCGCTAACTCTTGCAGCGTTTTTCTCAGCAGTTGCACTTGCAACGGCCGTCGCTTTCTACGGAATCAATAATCGGAATGCGTTTGGTATGCCGGCATTGACGTCCTCCTTTCTCTCTGACCACGAAAGATTCCCAATCTTTTCAGACGGTGTGCAAACACTACACGATATAGGGGCCAAGATTACTACAGAGGTAGGTTGTTTGTAATTTTCCATCCGCTGGTGGAAGTGATGACGCTGAATAAAATAACCATTTGGGGAAATCGCTCATTGGCGACTAGCGAAAACATCAGAGAAAGCGCAGTGCGAGTGTAGAGACACCAAGAAACGGCTGAAAATTTGGACGCTGTTGTTATCCTGCTTGCCATAGTCGAACGTCCACCACAAAGGTACCTGACTCACTAGTGCTTATCAGATTGCTATTGTTACTTCTCAAGTAACATCCAAGCACTGAATTTGAATTAGTAGAACAAAATCGAGTAAAGGGCGAAAATTAAAAATCGAAGAATGAGAAGCCATTCCAGAATTGTTTCAGAGTGTCAGCATAAGTGCAAAAGAGGTTTGCATTTGGAAGAAGAAGGGCACCCTGCATAGTGCTCTTATCGTCCTATTTGCTTGTTTCCGCACAGCTTGAAGAAGATTGAGCGATTTGTCGATGGACCTCCTCGTGATATTGTGCAACTTACTATAAATCAGTGCAGTATCGTAGCTGGCTGTGGTACTATTGACGCCATTCATGCACCCCGCGCGCCTCCTGATTAGAAAGAACTGGAAACACTAGTGGGTGCGAATATCCAGATCTGCCTAAAGAGAAGAGTTCAATCTGCGGCAGGCCCCCTGATGGAGTACCCCATTCCTGTCGAGGCACATTAAGGTTCTGCGCTTTTCCACTTCTCTTTGTAATCGTCATGGATGCCTATGCACGAGATCTTCAGAAGCCAGTCCTTGGACTTTGCTTTACGCAGATGACATAATGCACGCTAGCGAAGTAAGGGTGAACTTCAGAGAAAAGTACGCATTTGGTGTGGTCGCTCGGAGCAGTTTGGGCTCAAACCGTATGCAAAGAAGACCGAATGTGTAAAAACGGACATGAAGGAGTCCAGCTCCACCAAGGTTAATGGCATCGCGTTTCCACATAATTCGGGTTTTAAGAATCTCGCGTCAGCAACTGCGTCTGATGGCAATCTGATGGTTGAAGTGATCTTACGTGTGAGTGTAGCTTGGACCAGGTGGCGCTCGCTGACTGACGTGTTCTGCGATGGGAAGATACCAGAGCGCTTTAAGACAGAAATCTATAGAGCAGTCGTCCGGTCGGTAGCAATGTACGGCGCTGAGTGTTGGCCTGCGGCCAAGGAAGTTGAGCACCCCCCCCCCCCTCCCCCTCAGCGTCGTGGAGACGAAGATGCTGCGCTGGTCACGCGCCTGGATCGCATACGAAACGATGTCATTCGGCAGAAGTTCAGTGTTGCGCCGATAGTTCTCAAAATCGCCTGCAATGCCACAGCCACATTCATGTGGAAGAGATGACAGCGTCTGCATACAGGCCTTATATTGGAACTGTCAGGAAAGCGGCCTAGAGGACACCCAAAGCAGTGCTGGATCGATGGGCTACATCTGGACTTGTAATTAGCCTGTATCCAACCTGATCTTGGGCGAGATCGGTAAAGGTACCGTCATGGCACCAGAAAGGTGGGCCCCACTATGAGACGGGTCAGACGCTGAAGAAGAAGAAAAGGAGAAGACTAACTGATGGCATTCAACACAATATTTGTCACTATGTTCTCTAAAATATTGCCACCGTCTCCACACAAAATAAAATTACCCGGTGGAGTGCTCCCCCCTGGGGAGAAAGCAGTTGTTGGGACCGTTTTTGACTTCCTCAACACTATTGAACTTTCTTCGAACAAGGAGAGCCTCCAAAGTGGCGGTGAGCTTTCGCGATTTAATTACGGCAGGATGTAGGGTACCGTATGGGGAGTTCAAAACCATAGTTATTGTCGCGACCGCAATCGCTCCTCGGTCCGTGTCCGGCCAGGGCGCGCTGTTTCCCACGTAGCTTGCCGATGAGGCACCATCGATCGGCCTGGGAGCATGGGAAAGTGGTGACGTAGCACCATCGATCGGCGCGCGCCGCCTCCTCTCGATGGGCGCGCGGCCGCATTGGACGTCTCTGCGCTCCCGCGACGAGGTCTGCCGACCTCTCGTTCTGCTCCCTACTCCGGATGGCTACCGCGCGGCCTAGTCCCTCCATTATTCGCTGCTGACAATGCGGACGGGAATGCCAGGAGAGGGCCGCGGGGCCTGGTGAGCATCACGCTCACCCTCGCGGCCTCAGAACATTTCACTACGCCGGCCACGGAGGACGGCTGAAGCTATACTCTCTGCTATTATGGGATTATTGGATATTCTACTGGTTGCGATGTGAAATAAACCTCATGGCTCATACTGTGTGCGAGTAGGGAAACCGGGTAAGTTCCTTCTTATCAAGGGCAGTGACCTTGTGTGTATATTCTGTGTGCTTATCAAATGGTACTTCGTGGGTTCCCCTGGGATTGGGTCGTCCCCCTGTGGCGGAGTGGGAGCTGAGCAGCCGGGTGGATCGAGGCCAAGGGAAGAGGCCAGTCCGGACAGCTGGAGGTCCATCAATACGTTGTAGGCAATACATACGACTGTGGCAATACGCGGGGTGTCCTGTGGGGTTAGGTAAGATCTGGGAACCCTCCGGCGCCCTTGGAGCGACACGGAGCCGCAAAGGCAACGAGGGACGCCTCTGCCTGCTGGGCCACCGATCGCAACAGTTAGCCCTTTCGGAATCCTCTTCCGTGGTCGAAAAAAGGCCTGTGAAGACGTGAGCGCGGAGTTCATCACGCCCTGCCGCTCCGCACCGGATGCGGTCGGTTGGCGTAGTGGTAGTATTGTAGCTACACAGGAGCATGGTCATGGGTTCGATTCGCCCTTGCGCAGGTGTTTTTGCATTTTGCGATTTATCGTCGATGGGCCCTTTATCCTCATTTCCAACACATTTTTGAACAAAACCGCAGCAACACATGTCGTTTACTTTCACTGAGCTCTTTGAGAGTGGAAAGGTGAGAATTTTTGACTTCCAGGTTAAGCAAGTCAAAAACTAATGCCAGATACGTGATCAGCACCCCAAATAACCCCCACAAAGTTTGGACGACATTGGTGCATCCGACCTCACAACCCTCACTCGAGCCTGGGCTTGGAGTAGGCTTTGCACCTCGGTCTTCATGGTCAATCAAGGGCGGTCATTAAGGTGTGAGGTCAGGTGGAAACCAATTGAATACCTTAAGCGGTGGAAGGCTACACAGCAAGTAAAATCTCGGTGCTACCACGTCCTTTTTGGAACGGGTTGTACATAGAAGCGTAGATGTTCAGCTTGTGAGCAGTGTATTTCGCTTACATGCTTTTTGCAATTCTCGGTCATTGTTGAAGAAGACGATGGGAGCTATCCTTGCCAGTTCGTTACTACGTTTTTGACTCCATCCATGTAAAGAATATTCTAGAATTTGCTATCTACAACGCCATATCATCTTGAAGCAGCTTGATTGTTCGAAAATCAAAAGGGGCCCATGGACTGTACTAGCGAGGCTGAAAAAAAATTCATACTTCGGTTAAGAGTTACTTGGAGTGCTGATCATGTATCTGACATCGAACTCTAGATTTCCCGCTTTCTTATGACAGGTTAAAGTATGTGTGAGTAAGTGAAGGTTGTGAGGTCGGATGCACCAATTTAGCCCAAACTTTGTGCGTGGGGATTATTTTGGCTGGTGATCACGAATCTGGCATCAGTTTTTGACTTGCTTAACCTGGAAGTCGAAAATTCTCACCTTTCCACTCTGAAAGAGCTCAATGAACGTAAATGTGTTGCTGCGGTTTTGCTCAAAAATGTGTTGGAAATGGGGATAAAGGTCCCACTGATGGTAGTTCGCAAAATCCAAAAACACCATTACAGGGGGAATCGAACCTACGACCCTGCCCCTGGGAAGCTACAACACTACCACTACGCCAACCGACCACATTCGGCTCGGTGGCTGGTCATGCGTCCACACGCTTTTTTCGACCACAGAAGAGCATTCCGAAGAAACTAACCATGGTTTTGGACTCCCCACACGGGACCATACACTTTGGAGGCTCTCGTTTTAAGACTGATGTGAGGAGAAACAAGTGCTGTGCGCCTAAATTGCGACTATCGGTGATCGGAACAAAGGGCCCCTGAGCAGTAGCGTGCGGATTTTTTTTGTTGTTGCAAAAAGCTGAAGACTAAACACGGAAAGATATCGGAACGCGAAAACAATGCATCATTTAGAAATGGCTACATTTCGGGATGAATGTAATCTGGAGACCACCTTCTCACAGAGGAAAGATACTGGGTTGTAGTGGCACTTTTTAAAAGCGTTCGCAGTCACGCAAAACAAGCAAAAAATTAAGCCATCGATCTATAGCTTTATCACAGATCCTCTTTGGCAGTTACCTCTTGACAGCGTTACAGAAGTGATGTCCTAACGTGTTTTCTCTAGTAACTGAATGATAGTCGACGATTATTTTTGATTTACATGATATCCACATCTTTTCATTAACACTGTTCACTCACAAGGGAAGGATGCCAGGTGACAATGGCACTTTGAGACGAGATGTATATCGCGGGATGCGACATCGAACGGTGATTCCAGATATGTGTTCCTCATCTGCTAAACACATCAGGGAACGGAGTTGTGAACCATTTCCAGCTTTCCTTCTTGGCCCACGCGTCGAGTCCTCCAGCCAGAAGAGAGCGAGCTGAAGTAGGCTGGAAATCGCGCTGGCTCCCAAGCAGTGGTGGCGCAGTGGATAGTGGTTTAGTGGGTGGCGTGGTACGACGGAGCGGTTTGTGGCTCGACCACTTTTGTGGTGCAGTGTTTTTGCACTTTCTAAAAATGAGCCACCACAATCAACGAAAGCAGTCTATGTAAAATCGCAGCGAAAATGTCGTCAGAAAGGAAAGCAGGTACAATTGTGCTTTCACGACTACAGATGTGGAAAAGTTTCTCCATCTAACCATAGCCTCGAGAGATTATTTAAGGCTCTGGCCACTTTTGTATAGTTTGCTTTTAAATTTTTGACTCATTACGATGGGATACTGCAGGTATTGGTGAGCATCGGTGAGGGTGCGTAAAAAGTGTTGACGCACTAAACGTAAACGTTAGAATTAACACCACATTATAAAATTCAACAGGTTTATATACAAAATGTCAACAATGATCTAGCGAACACAATAGCGTCACTTGTATTTTATATGGGCTTCTTTGCTGCGAATGCAGGGGCGAAGACGCCGAGGAAAGGCATTGATGGTGCGCCGCAAGTAGTCCACGTCGATTTCGTTCCATGCTTTGACCGGATCATCCTTCATTGACTTCATACTTTCGCGAGAAGTAGCGCACGCTTTGTTCTCCGCAACTTCTTATATATAGTGGTTCAGCGGATTCAATTCCGGACTATACAGAGGTGATTCCTGTGCCGAAATGAAGTCCTTCAAGTTGGCGCGGCATTAGTCCTGAACAATCCTCGACTCTGAGCAGGAGTCTAATCCTGCTTGACGACATTCTGCTTACTCTCGAGGTGGGATTTAAGTCAAGAAACCAGTTGCTTCTTTAGGACATCATTGCAGATAGTTCTACTCACTTATCTTCACTCCTGTATCCACGAAGATGAGAGACGCTTGGTGAATGCTCAAACCATGATACTGGCCGGATGCGCCTCCCTCGCAGCGAGCCTTCCGCCAGAATTAGCACTTGAAGGTCCTTGAATAGTATGTAACACTTTTATAGGTTGAATGCACAAAAGTATCGAGTCACTGAATGTCAAAGCATAGAACGAAATCGACGTGTAGTACATGTGGCGCACCATCGATGTCTTTCCTCCTTGTCTTCGCCCCTGCATTCGCAGCAAAGAAGCCCATATAAAATACAAGTGATGCTATTCTGTTCGCTAGATCATTGTTGATATTTTGTATATAAACATATTAAATTTTATGATGTGTTGTTATTTCTAACGTTTACGTTTAGTGCGTCAATACTTTTTACGCACCCTGTATTATCGATCACTGCCTTAAATAGCAACCCCGTTAGGCGAAATTTTTTAACCCCTGGTGTCGTTGAGGACAATACTACCGTTCTATCATTTAAGTCATGTCCTCACGAGAGGTGGAAACAGTCAGCAGCGTAGAACTTTTCACTTCGATGAGTGGACGTCTCGAAGTAGCCTCCTCCACCTAGCCAAGATTGTAATCTTAAACGAATTTTCAATCAAGACAAAGTGAATTTTGAAACTTTGTCTTGTTTGAAAATTCGTTTAAAATTACAATCTTGGCTAGGTGAAGAAGCAGTTCAGCTACTCGAAGCGGCCGTCGCCGATTCTCACATGAGGGAACCACATTTCGACTCATTTCATCTTCACAATTTTCCGCCTAAGGATTCACTACTTAAGGCAGTGATTATCACCCTACCACCCATCTGCATCGATAGTGGGATCATGGTCATCGATTTAGCCAAAACTTCGCACACAGCGGTTACTTAAGGCGCCGACCCTTTATGTGAGAAACTTTTTTTTAATGATTTTGTCGGATCGATGTCTAGAACGAGAATCTCAGGTCGCATTGGCACTTTAGGACACATATGTGCAGCCCCATAATGCTGTGCATTATGGGGCTGCACATATGTGTTCCGTATCCGCAGCAGACATGGGGACTTAGAGTAACAGATAATTTTCTTTTCGCGTTCCGCGCTTTGTTTGCTCTAGGGTGTCTGGCCAATCGCAGACGCCGGGCTCAAGCAGGCCAATGACGACCGAGCGCGGTGGAGAGAACCAGCATACTGGGAAGGATATCAGGGATGGGCGGAATTTCTGTTTTCTGAGTTTCTACCCATTTTGGGCAAATTTTTGTGTTTTCTGGGAAAATAGCCAAAAATTGGCCTGAAAACAGAAAATAGAGTTGCGAACAAAACTTTATCACAAAAATCCAAAAAGTATCATAGAATAGTGAGATTCATTCCAAAATAGTGTTTCTAGAGTATCTTATATGCCAAGCATGTGGCGTTTTTGGATGTGCGCATGTAGTAATTGCGCCATATACTCGTGAATTATGCCGCTTTGTTTGTTTGATTGTTTGTGTAAGTGCTGCTGGCAAGGAGTTCCTTCATAGGATATTTTTCGACTTTCATAATTTGGCTTCGTATTCCTTTCGATATTAACAGTAGTTTGGACTACATACGATCACTAAAAATTTTATATTAAAACTATAAAGCTAACACTCTGAGGGGCGTTAAATTATGCATTAACTAACCACTTGTCCTAGAGTTACTGTGGGTAGGATTATTCTCCACCTCCGCTTTAAAAATTGAACGTTGTTGGCCGGTCATTCCCAATATCGCTTTCTACAAAGCCTTTGTCGAACCTGCTTTTCTAACTCTGAAGATTGCTCAGCTTTTGGTGTCACAAATTAGTAAGAGACAGACAAGGCTTAGGTACCTTCGATTTCGCTGCTGTAGTGATACAGTACTTATACATGAAATTTCTCATTTATCACGTATTCATCTGTTGTTGTTCGTCATATTGTTTGTTCAGGGCTTTATCATCTGTCGTCCCGACTTTCTCGAGCAGGCGCCAGCAGCGTCTCCATTCGTCCCTGTCGCGTGCCAGAGTGCTCCAATGGATCCTCCTCGCTCGAGGGACGCGAAGAGCGTCACATCAGTCGTTCAGGGCTTTCACGAAGAAGTCCGACCAAAGCGTTGATGGGCGTCCTGGTGTTCTCTTGACATCCCGCGGAATCCAGTCGGTGACGGCTCTCGTCCAGCTGGTGTCTGCAAGCGCATTACGTGACCAACCTAATTTTCGACGACTTAGCACATGCGACAGCGTCTCTGATCTTCGAACGTCGGCGAAGCTCGGAAGTCTCGAGGCACTCTCTCACTTGCGTGAGTCGTGTCACTCCGAGCATCGTCCTCTCGATTCCACGCTGCGCGACGCTGATCGCGTGTTCATCCTGCTTTCGTATAACCCAGGTCTCTGAGGCGTATGTTAGGGCAGGAAGAACAGTGGAGTCGAATAGGTGGGCACGGAGCCGGTCGTTCTTCGTCTTCTCCACGACTCTTCCGACACTCTTGACAGCTCCTCAAGCCGCTCGCTTCCTCTTGCCCAGCTCCGGAGCTGGTTAGTTGGTCATGTTGACTTCGCGACCCAGATGCACGTATTTGGAGCGTTCGATGATGTTCGTTCCGTTGAGCGAGGATGAGGCATCAGAAACTCGTCCGTTCCTCATGAACATCGTCTTTGTAAGATTCAGCTGCAGTCCAACGTTCCGCCATACACGGATCGAAGCCAGCAAGCATCTCCTCCGCTTGGATAACGCTTGGTGCTAGATGGTGTAGCTTCCGTCCGTCGACCTTCACTCCCATGTCTTCCCATTCTAGTTCGCGAATGACGTTTTCGAGTCTGGCGCTGAAGAGAACCGGGGATAGGGTACCCTCTCATAGGCTTCTCTGTTCACGTTGGCAAGGACTCTGATGTACAGAGCAGGAACGCCCTGAGTGAGCAGGACGTCAATGACCGCTTCAATTTCGACGTATTCGAATGCATTCTTCAGGTCGATGAACGTAAGGCACAGCTGCAGCTTGTACTCTCGCGACACTTCGATTAGCTTCGCAATGGTGTGAATGTGGTCGATCGTGCTGAATCTCCGAAACACTGCTCGCCGCATGGCTCTCCTTCGTCCAGTGTTCTGCCAATCCTATTCAGGATGGCTCGAGTGAACAGCTGATAGACTACGTACATCAGGCAGATCGAGCGATTATTGCTAATGTCGTGCACTTCTCTCTACAGCAAGGCGGTTCTGCTGGTCTTCCACTGAAATGTAATATGATATGTAGATATGAGGAGAAATAATAATAATAATAATAATAATAATAATAATGTGATGGAGAGGGTATATGCTCGGTCTTCATTACATGGTGTCTACGCATTTAAGAAAACACCTTCATCCAAGATCTGTTGTGCTGACAGCCCCTTCAGTCCCAAACTCGTGTTGTTCTGTGAAATATCACGCCAGTACACAACATCTTTAGTCGGCTAATTAGTAACCAGGTGCTACAAAGAGCATTGATAAGTTGGCCCGAAAACTTTCAGCTACGCGGAAATAGGGCTTACAAGGAAAGATATTCCCGAAGAACGAAACGAACTAGGAATACAGATTCCGGCGGAGCCAGTAATACTCAACGAATCTCTGCACAGATTTAGAGTGTGTTGCGAGAGTGTGTCTACAAATTCAAGCAATTGTGATGAAACATGCAAACAGTGATCACTGAGCCTTCATCGTGTTCGGTGCTCTGAAAGCCCAGTTTTTTACTAGTGGGGCCATTATCTCATTAAGGTGTTAGCGGTGAAACGGAGCTGATGAGTAATGTTGTATATTTCAAGTGTCGAGATTCCTACGATCTATCAGCCAAGATTTACAACTTGCTGATTGCAGTAGACTGGAGTGTACTATAAATTTTTATAAGCGCTTGCAAATTAAACGCTGGTCTACGACTACATTTCGGGAGGCGGCAGCGATACTCATTTTGGCGCGTGCGGTCGCGCGCGCGTGCGTCGCTACGGGCGGAGCCCTCGCTGCTTCTCTGGCGGAGGGGACGAGTTTTACGCGAACGTGCCGAAGCTGGGTGAGCTGGAGCGCGAGTGCGTGGGAGCGGTCAGGATGCACTGATGGGCACAAGGGTGGGTGGGAAAAGGTAGAATGTGCAAGCATTGTCTCGTAAGGTGGAGTAGTGTAGGACAGTTAGTGCTAATCAACCGAGTGATATTAGGATGGGACGAATGAGTGAGGGAGAGGTATGTAACTGGTGAAACACAAGCGATGAAGAATGTTCAAAATCAAAAACTAACGATAACTAATGGATCCATGATTAGGGGTTTTAGAGGGAGAAACCTTTATTTTTAAGTTCAGAATTGCATGTGGGAGAATGTTCAATTATTATTAAATAGAATATTCATTTGAGGAGTAGATCCAGTATGCTTCGAGCGTCGCCTGCAGCGGTTACGCATTTAAAAAAGATACTGTTTGTTTGGAGGCCTAATGCACAAAAAATTAGCGACCTATAAAATTTGGACTTGCTGATATTTTCTGCGAAAGTTTCGAGATTTTTGTGAATTGAGGGATTTTGTAACTTCACCAAAAGAATAAGAAAATTTCTTCGTATAATATGAAAACAAAATGAACCTGATAACAGTAGAAGGTCTAACCACTAGCAAGCATCACGTGCTCGCTTTGAAACGAGACTCCACGACACCTCTCTTTTTCTCTTTTCTCTTTCTAACTCAGATTAAAAAACCCTTTTCTTCTCTTACGCAAGCCAAAGCGGTTCAGCCAATAGGTTGAGACGTGCATTCGCGCTCTAACACGTTGGGCGCATCGGGGAACTCCTACTTGTAGCTGCAGTGGCTAGAGAAGACCTCGCCTGCAGCGCCGCGCCGCGACCGCACGCATGGCCGCAAGTGAGTATCGTTGCTCGCAGCCCTACATTTCTAGTCAGACAAATGCATTTGCTACTGGAAAAATGCACCTTTGTGTAAAATAATAAGGTCGTGTGATAATATCGAAATTTTTGTTTTCTGATTTTCTGGCGTTTTTGACTATTCAGTTTTCTGAGTTCTGTTTTCTGACGAAAGCGATTTTCTGTTTTCTGGGAAAATTTTCAAAATTTCCGCCCATCCCTGGTGGGTATGTGATTCGATTCCTCAGGGACGCAAGGCTATTCCACCGTGAGATTCTTCCAGCTCCTAAAAACGGTCTGATTCAATCGAAGCTCTCCTGTGAAAGTGAAATCAAACGAGACCAGAATCATTAACTCTACATATTGTACTCTTACAACTCGAGAAATGGAAGCTATTTTTCGTTCCAAATTTGGCCTGCGACTTCATTTAAAACGGTGACTAGGATGCCATTATTTATTTATTTCAAGGCTCGAGTAAAATTCACGCATAGCAACACAAAGAAAGCAAAAAACAAGAACAAAACGTCATCACGTTTTATGTAGTACAATGCTGCAGGACCACGAAGCTGAGGTCACTCATTTCAAACTGGCTGCTCTACTTGTGCAGCTTTCTCTCTCCTAACTTTACAAAAGGCAATATTTGAAAACATTAGTGTGTTCCAACCTCGCTTTACCTTTCTTAAGATCACGTGAGTAGTTTTGCGGTATGAAGCCATCCAGACCCCCTCGCCACTGTGTTCAACATCGGTATCATCTTCATCTTCGGCGGTTCAGTGACCTTACTGTTTGTACTAATGAGTGCCCTCGTGTCTTAGGTTGTACGACTGACTACTCTCCAGTTGCCTCACAGCACGGTCCTCCATTTCACTGTAGCGCCGAAATGATTGTGGCTACCTTCCCTCCCTCAAGCAGTCAACCTCAGGCAAAATCGATAGATATTGAACGCCTGATCAGCTTTGGTTACATGACGAAGAGCCTTTTTGTCAGAACGGAGGTTTCTCACCGCGAAGGGAAATTTTTGCACGCGGGGCCGCTACAGGAATGACAAATTGCCAAACTGTCGTCGACAGATACAAACGCAAGGGAACGTCACCTTGAAACCAAATCAACAACACCCCACCTGTTTTCAAGCACATTCTTCTACCCTAATACCCACGTGCCTCCCACCCAATCGGTTAAATCTAGGAGAAAACCGATATTACCGGACAGGAGATCGACCATATCGACCGATATTGATTGCCCATCCCTGTTGTGAAACCCTTCCAACGGCGATCACAACCACGTAACTCCTATCCCGATGGGTTACATCTAAGAGAAAATTTGTAATATAGCGATATTGATTGTCTGAACGATATGTGACACGTCTTTTGATTGACATCTACTGCACGTCTTCTGCATCCCGACGCACGTTGGAACACGTCTTCACCTTTACTGGCCACTTCTTACTGTTACTCCTTGCTGGTCCACCCTCCCCCCACCCCTACTGTTTTCCCCGTCCCCCTTATTGGTTCACTCCTTACTGTTATCCTATGTCCCCTTTATTGCTCTTCTCTTACTGCTTCCCCTTACTGGTCCCTCCTTCTGACCGTTCTTAGTGGTCGAGCCCTTTTTGGTTCCCTTACTGGCCTCTCCACTAAGTGGTGCTCTCTACTCTACGTTCTCTGAATCCCGACGCACGTTGGACGACATGTTCGAAACGTCTTGTGAACGCCGTCGCACGTCGAACGACATCTGCGGCGCGTCTCCTGAATCTTGACGAACGTTAGAAGGCTTTTGCGGCACGTCTTCTGAATTCTGACGCACGCTGGGAGACGTGTTCGACAGACTTGTGAATCCCGACGCAGGTTGGACAACATCTGCGGCGTCTTCTAGACCTCGACGAACATTGGAAGGCTTCTGCGGCACGTCTTCTGAATCCCGACACATGCTGGACGACGTCTTTTATACGTCTTCTGCATCGGGACGCTCAAAAACTCGCGGTTGTCATTGTGTCAAGCGCCAAGAGAGTTCGCGCTTCCTCTGCTGCCACAGCATTCCATGTTTATCGGAAAATCCTGCCCGCGCGAGATACGAGGAGACGTTCACACATTACTCAAACGTCATCGTCGTACAAACTCTTTTATATTATAGGTGGTGAAAATGGTGATAGAATCGCCCGTCGATGACGTTTGGGTAACGGCTCCACGCCTCACCATGTGGCGCGTGGGAGAAATTTTCCGTTCAACACGGAATGAGGAGACAGCAAGGCAAGGGAAGACTCTTGTGCTTAACACAATGGAACGTCGGGATTCGGAAGACACGCCAATGGCGTCCTCCAACAGAGGACCATAAACCCACAACCTTCGCGACACCTTCTGGCAGGCGGCACTAGATTTGTGTGATGATGTGTTCTGGATGGCATCACTCATCAGGAACGTTCCCATCGAATGGGGACCTATATCAGGTCGAAGAGTTTGAAGTGCTGATTGATAACATGGAGACCAATTGCTATACGTGCCTCCTGAGTGAGTTCTGCTCGGTCATTGTCGACTCCTGTTCGAATGCGCCATCGCGGTGCTGCTTAATCAGAGCTGCTAAGACCACCGTGTCAAGGGCAGCGGAGGAGTAGTGGTTGTGATCTTGTCGCATTGGAGTGATGCTGGAGAGTTCGGTTCCAGTGGTGCCATTATTATCGTAAACGGTGCTTCGAGAAGAATTCCAGTACCATGTTCTAGGACATTTTCAGAATAAAAGTTCTGAACGAATGCATGGTATTAAATCTTGTTTGTGCTCACGGAGCATTTCAATGATGGAAGGGTAACGACTTTTGTTTTCTTCCAAAAGTAAGCCAGAAATAGATGTCAGATTCGTAAATCGCACTCAAAATAACACATTTAGCCGAAATTTGTACGAAGTTTCGTTTCCGATTTCGCTAGTTGGAGAGTACGGACCAAGTCGACTGCTTATATTTGCTGCTATCCTTTTTATCCAAATTAGGTCGGAATGCTCCCAAGTTTCATAAAAACAGAACGTTTATGCTATTACCCATAGCTACCGTACTCCCCCGTTCTATCAAAAACGGATATCATAGTCGTGATCAGCACCACAAACAAATGCCTTGGGAAAAGTTGGGTCGGAATTTTCTTCCTGTGGAGTAGTGAGAATGCGATATTACTAAGGAAATTAGACCCATTTCCGGATAAGGTTTTCGCCGCAGCTTCACATAGAATCTTCGATTGCTTGTGTCGGATCTTTTTAGGAAGTGAAAAGGTACCATGTCGCCAGTGAGTCGAACCACAAGTACTCCCTTTTCCACAATGTTGGTATTCTATTCATTCCGCTAGCCCAGCTCACTTGTCACTGCGTTTCCAGCCTACATGAGTCTTGTCTGTGATTGACTGACTCGGAGCACAGCGCTGTCAGGGCGAAGCATAAATGGAACGCAACCTTTTCATCCGATCAGCATTTCGGCTATGGCACACATATCCGCCTTCGGCGTTAAAGAAGCTGCATCTCATGATGTTCATCTCATCTCGATGCGAACTGATATGTTTCCTTTGTCCTGCTCTGGTTATGGTGAAGATGACAGATGTCGAGAAGACACGGGGCGGACCTCCCCCCCTCTCCAACCTATCAAGTCTCGAACGGAAATTTCTTATTTAGAGGAACTTTACTTTTACAGAGATGGTTCTGTAGGTGTGTTTTAGATTTTTTGCATGTTGCTGAAGTTTAGCACACATATACTAACTGACGACCTACATATGCTATGCTGATTTAGTGGTTTATGTTCTGATGAGTTATATTTTTTGCTGATTTAAGGTGGGCTACTCCTTCTGGCTAGCCGTTGCAGCCTTAGGTCTCGCAGTGGTGGATACCGTTATTGGAGCGCTAGCGTCATGCTTAGGAGAAAGTTGTCTCTGAAATGGTGGTAGATGCTCACATTTCTTCCCGCACTCATTGAATACGTTCACAGAAAAGCTTTTATTGTCATTCGTTTATCTCAAAAACTGGACTTTGCATTGTTTGTTTTTGTACAGTTGCTGAACCATGAGAAGGAACTCAGTGGTCGCTGCCACCTCCTGGCATTTCTACTATAACTGCTATGTTGTGATTCTTATGACATGTCATGTTGCTGGCTTTCTTTAAATACTGTGTAGTAATAAAGATTTGTTGTAGTAATAAAGATTAGCAATTGATCCAGTTGAGGAATGAGGAGGGGTTATTGTGCAAAACCAAAGACGAGATCTCTTCTACGGTAACACACCACTTCTACGAGCAGCTATACACATCTACCGTTGCCGTCACATATACTCCAATCGACACGGATATCCAATGCCCATTGTTTCTACAAGGCGAAATAGAGGAAGCCATGAAATCCTTGAAACCAGGGACAACTCCAGGTCATGATCGTGTTTCTACGGAGATGCTGCAGCTTTCCATGAATAGTCTGGCTCCACTAATAACAGATGAACAGATTTTTTCAACCACTGCTTGTGTACTATACCTTTGTCCTTGGGAAAAAATTTCGAATTTCGAATGATCGAATAATATTCGATTTTCAAAATTTCGAATTTCTAATAATCGAATAATATTCGATTTTCAAAATTTCGCATTTCGAACGATCGAATAATATTCGATTTTCAAAATTTCGAATTTACAATGATCGAATATTATTCGATTCTCAAAATTTCGAATTCCGAATAATCGAATTTTGAATTGTCGAGTATTCGAATAATCAAATGAACACCTTACTTATTGTGGTCACCCAATGATTGACATTTACTTATTTTTTATTACCCACTGTAAACTGCGTTCGACAGAGCGGCATATACGAAGGCTTCAGATTGTCATTACTCTTGTACCAGTTGGTTAATTGCGAAAAGGATCGGAGGACCGAACCGAGGCTGTGGAAGTCGGTGTCCAGGCTCAGACGCCGTTGTTCAAGCGCCGCGAAGGCTGCTCCATCCAGTTCCTTCACGAGAACAAAAGACGGTGACAAAGCTATAATGAAGCACCCTTGCTTCCCTAAGAATTCGTGCCCCGAGAAGAGAGTAACACCTTGGATAGGCAGAGCTAGATTGTTATAGATCTTGCTCCATAGCTTCCTGCCTTTCCTTAGGTTAGACCGAAGCTTCTAGGTGGTAAAAGAATGGCTAGCACGGACGAAGAAGTAACACAAAGGCGATCTGGTTCGGAAAAGGCACATTGGAGGCTCATGAATGGTTCAGTCTGTGTTTTGGCTCTGTTGAAGAGCTTCGCTTCACTTGTAAGCAAACGAACCCGAAGTCCATGGTTGTAACCTAATCTGATAAGACCCTGCGACTTGGGTAGTGTTATTGCGAAGATGTGGATGACTCGCTTTCATAGGAAACGGAGTATTACTGGCTCTTGTACTCCATAGCGCTTGCTTGCTCTTACTCTCTTGTTTAACGTCTTTGCTGGCAGAAAGCAGGAGCTTCCCACGCTCCAGAAAGTGCTACCTCCCTACCGAGGCTCCTTCCGGCTTTAGTTGTTCTGTCGTTGTACTTGGGGCAGAAATACAAAACGGAGATCCTCCCGTAGTATACCGAAGACAAAAGCGTCATTGAACAGCCATAACCCGATTCATTTGTTATTCACCGACCCACGTGACTGGCCGCAAGGCGCTCGATAGCGTTCGAAGAAAGCGGGGACGCAGCGGAGGTCCGCGTTTGCCCGCGCTTACCTCGCGTCGACGAACAAGGGAAGTGTCTGAAGCGTATGTCTGAACGGGAAGAGCGAGTCATATAGAGAGAATCTCCACCTCTAAATTAGTATAAAAATGTGTTTATTTTTTGCCAAGTCGCTAAAGCCAAGGAGTAGGGGGTTGTTGTAGTTGCAATGTAATCGGCGCCTCACGAGTTCGGCGGTCTTGTATGCCCGCGATGCCTCTGCCGCAAGCGGGTCGCAGCGCAGTGGAGAGAGACGTAGCTTCATGCGAGGAAGATCGAGGGTACCAATTCTCCTGCGCTGCTGCACTTTTGCATTTCAAGTCATTGTTGAGATTTGATGGATTCTGACGTCTATACCATTTCAGAGGTTTTCTACTAATTTTATCAGCTGCATGCAGTGGTATTCAACATAATGATGTACAAACATTCAACATCAGTGATACACAGGTACAGCGTGCATGAAGAAGAAGCACTGATCAGAATACGGACGGCGTATTAAGGCTACAGGCTCCTCACAGTTTGTTTCCTTAGATGGACCGGTGACCTCGGGAAAAACCATCCTGCTCGGATTTTCAAAGACCAGGAGTCGAGGGTGATGTCACAAGTGGTTCAAATGAAGAAACGAGGTCTGCGGATCCCGCAAACTGACTTTCAGCCCAACTCCGTTATTGAAAAGTAATGCGCACATTCCGGTATAAGAAATGCTCCAAAAACAAAACGAAAAACGCGTGTTGACATTTTCTTTTCGTCTACCACCACCTCGTATCTGCGAAAAACGAAACTGCGCAAGAGGTGCAGGTAAGTCTGTGAAGCCCATTTGAATAATATTGTTCCATCGTAATCTGCAATACATAAACAAATAAAGTCTTATGTTATATCAATTTGGTTCATTCTAATCTTTTAAAACGGCTGTTTCTGTTGCCGTACTTATGCCCACCCTGTATGAAATTCGGAAAGTACTGAAAGGCACCTGCAACGCGTGCACGGGCAGAGTAGTGATAGAATAATCGAAAAGGAATGCTAATCGGAGGAGGTAAACATACCATGCAGAACGATGAAACATTCATTCACACAGTGCAGAAAAACGAGCAGAGCTGGAATGGTCTACGCGGAAGCGGCGGATCTCCCTTCGTGAAAGTCAGAACTCCTGCTCTTGTTCAGCATGCAGTCGTACAGTCGAAGTGCAGTGCTCAAAGCGAAGGTACTAGGCTAGGAGTGCAGAGGGAACGAGCACTGCCAAGTCGAGCATGGCGGTGAGTAGACCCGTTTACGGAAATTGGGTATAATTTAAACGGAGGTAACAGGAAACGTCTCTGAAATTTTGCTGTGAACTCGAAATATCCTGCTTCTTGCAGGTCCGAGCAACTTTTTGCTTCGCGAGAGCCCCAACAGATCGTATCAATTAATGAAAAAAGAAAACATTCGTCGCCTGTCAGTAGCTATCACTCATCAGCACTGCTCGTGCGACAGCCGGATCACTGAGGCCTTTCACTAAAGGATCTACAGCAAAGCAGCAATGGCCGAGGTGAATGCTAACGTGAGTTCGCACCGATTCCATTTCTTAAATCTCACCTTTGAACTCACAGTGCAATGCAATCTTCCCCTCCAGTTGTTCTCCGACTCACCAGCTCTATGCCTTTTTTGCACGTGGTTAGTTGACTCGTATGGGAAAGCTAGGCATGCTTTGTATGAGCTCTCGGAAATTACTGTAAGCCAGCTACGTTTTAAGAAAACCCCACGATATCAAAAGGAGAGAGTGAGCTGCGCGCAAAAACGTATACCCACTTTATCGTTTGAATTTTTGAAGCTTCTCGAGCAGTTGCCTAACAATAAATGGATTTGGAAAACTTAAAAGAGAGTCTGTGCTGCAATGACAGTCGCACACTTGCCCTTAACAATCGGCCAAACATTTGTAAGGAATTTCATAGAATAAATGAATATAGGATGAAGAAGGGCTTTAAGCATCCTCTCTTAGGATGCGCTCCACATTCTAAATCTGCGGATATCGTGGAGACAATTTGAATGCATATTTGGCGTATGCAATGACTTGCGGAGGCCAGCCGGCAGTAATGGAGATGAAAATGCCACCCTGGACAGCCGGAGCTACGCGTTCAGACTGCGACACCTTTCAACAGAGACTCGATGTTGCCCCGATAGCCGACAAGTTGAGCAGCTGTCGTTTTCTATGAGGTGCGGCCACAGGTTCACGAAAACGACAACCGTACGTAAGAAATGTTTAGACATTGAAATCTCTAGAAAGCGATCTAGAAGGCGCCGGAGCCAACTTTAGCCGCATGCCATTTTATTCATAGCTTTGCGTGGGGGATTCGCAATCCGAAATCCGACGTCTGAAAAAATACTGTTATCCGAATCATGCAATTAACCGGCGTGGCAAAATTGCTTTATCTGACCCACCTAACTATCAGAAGATTTGGACTAGGATTCAATGTGTAATGGAGCGAAGCCCTATCGCTGATACGGCCGGCTAGCTGCCGGTACGTAATGAAAGGAAAATGAATAGCATTAATGCAACCAACCGTTCAGCAGCCCACCAGCCGCCAAACTTCTGGTCAGGAGCTTCTCCTTCATGTCATAATAGTGGGATACGTCGGCTGCAGTGGTCCTTCCGTTCTTCGGAATAACTTCTCACCTTGTTACAGTAAAAACGGCGCCCTAAAATGATACAATATAGAATTGGATAGCAGTATGGATATGGAGTGTTAGAGCCTTCAAAAGTATTCCTATGAACTTTGTCCACCTTTCTCGCAATCATGTGATTTTTAGCCCAAAACGCGCCCCATCTCAATGTGGCGGCATAGAAAACCTACATAAAAATCAATCGATATTGATTGCCTGGTCGATACTCGTTAATATCCGGTAGCAAACCCATTCAACTGACTGCTGTAGTAGTAAACTCCACTTTCCCACTGCCCCTATGTTAACGGTTCTCACTTTATTAAAGGTTCTTAGAAGATGGCATCACTGGCACGTCCTCTGAATCCGGACGTTCACCGCACGATGTTTGTGACACGATTCTGATTTCGGGTACTCGCCGAGCGACGTCTTTGACACGTTCTCTGAATCCGAACGCTCGTCGAACGACGTCTCTATCACCTATGCTGAATCCAAGCGTTCGTTGTACGAATTCTGTGAAATGTCTTCTGAATCCGGATTCTGGTTGCTCGACGTGGAAAGCGACCTAAAGGAGAAGAACAGTGTTGATATGATGCGTAACGTAAGGACTTGAGAGCATCTGGAATGCTTTCTAATCTAGCGCATGATCGGAAAGGTGTCGTCAACTGACCATTACAGAATGTGTGCTTCGTGACGAGACGTGACTAACGATGGTGGAGAGAAAAACGGGAAGAGGAAAACTAAAACAAAAAGAGTGATTCACGCCTTCCAATGTTGACTCAGTGGGGATTCCCTCATAAGTTATAAGCTTATCGAACTAGTAGTATGGCACTCGATTCGATGATGAGGTTGTTGGCGCCGTCCGCGTCGAAAAGCGGTTCTATTCATTACATTTGTGTCTCAAAGGTGTTAAATAACGTGGTTGAATTAGACAAAATGTGCATGTTATAGCATCCATCCATGTACCTCAGCACTTCAGTCAAGGATCGGCGTCCGGGAGAAACCGCCCAAAGACACGTAAGTCTATCTCCACGTTTGGAACAAATCGGATAGTACCGCAATGATGAACACGAAGATGGCGCGCAAACATCTCAGCGCTTTAGTCCTCAGTCGTCAAAACGCATGAGAAGAATAGAAAGAGGAATGCCCTTCAGAAAAGACGTCAACATCCACGACATCCTCGCTGCAATGTTCTATCAGCACTCACCCATGACTTAAGGATAAGCAGGAAGCTGAAAGAATAAGATGTGAATAAGAATGGAACTAGTTCACCTGAAGGCCCTGTTAGGGACAAAGTTCTGGACATTATATTTGTATAGGCGTTTAATCATGTCGCCTTAGGCCAATGGTTCGGGTCGAGTCCCACCCAGTGTAAGAGTTTTGACCTCAATAAAACTTCCTTGAATCAGCTTGTAGCCTCTATAGCGGTCGCCTCTTTTTCGGTTGGCACTAAAGAAAATATGGAGCAAATCAGTTGAATCTGGAATGTGCATTTAATAGTTCGCAACGATCTACCAAACTTCCCGGTTTGCAGCATTTTCACATCACGCACTTTCCAGCCACGGATCTCCCTCGTTAGGGAGCCTTCGGGCTCCCTTGTTGTGAGGGATCTTCGGTCGCTTGTTGCAGGGCCACGTAGCGCGTGTGGTGGATAGGGGAACGAAAACGCGAACCAAATGCGACCGTGCCCAGAGACGCAGGTGGGATGCAAGGGATGGACTCCTTGCTCCTGCTGTGTCGAGTAGACGCGCTCCTTGTGCGTGGAGGCGGCATGTTCATGCACAGCGTGCGTGGATGTGTTTGCGCCTGTGCGGATTGTAACTGTGTCGGCCCGGCCAAAAGCCTGCAATCGGTAGATTGGGAGTACATGTAAGGCGATTCAAGGCCGCCTTGAAAGTCTCGCCCGTCCCTTCCCTGAACGAGAACTTCGGGAAACACAGCAGCACCAAAGGGCCTCATTCCCCTGCCCCCGAAAGAGCCCCCATTTCTGGAGCGATGGGAAGGACGAGTACGGAGGGGATGCTAAAATCTCAGGGCCTAACCAAGCTGCGACATTGGCGACTATCGCCCGATCTGCCTGCTGTTCGTAGTCTACAAGCTGTTCAGTGAAGTCATCCTGAATAGGATCAGCAGAACGCTGGACGAAGGACAGCCATGTGAACAAGCAGGATTTCGGAGAGGATTCAGCACGATCAACCACATACACACCATTACGAAGCTCATCGAAGTGTCGCGAGAGTACAAGCTGCCGCTGCGCCTTCCGTTCATCGACCTGAAGAAGGCATTCGACTCCATCGAAACTGAAGCGGTCATCAATGCCCTGCTCACTCAGGACGTTCTTACTCAGTAGATCAGAGTCCTTCGAGAGCTGTTCAGTGGATTCACAACCAAGATTTCACCATTCTACAACTACAACGACGACGTCATCGACGTGAAGAGTTCGGCAGGGGGATACCATATCCCCGAGGCTCTTCAGCGCCACCCTCGAAAACGTCATGCGCGAACTAGAATGGGAGGACATGGGGGTGGATGTCGACGGCCGGCAACTGCACCATCTACGCTTCACTGACGACATCGTGCTCATAACTGAGAGCTTCAGTCAAGCGGAGTGAATGCTGGCCAACTTAGATCGCGTGTGTGAACGTTGGACTGCAGCTGAATCTTGCGAAGACGATGTTCATGAGGAACGGACAAGTTTCTGATGCCCCATTCTCGCTCAACGGAGCGAACGTCTCCGAAAGTTCCAGCTGCATGTGTCTAGGTCGCGAATTCAACAAGACCGACGACCTAGTGCCAGAGTGGAGCAGAAGGAAGCGAGCGGCTTGGGAAGCTTTCAAGAGCGTCGAAGAAGTCGGGAAGAAGACGAAGAACGTCCGACTCCGTGCCCACCTATTCGACTCCACTGTTCTTCCTGCCCTAACATACGCCTCAGAGACCTGGGCTATACGAAAGCAGGATGAACACGCGATCAGCGTCGCGCAACGTGGAATCGAAATGACGATTCTCGTAGTGACACGACCCAGTGAGAGAAGGCCTCCGGAGCTCCGAGCTTCGCCAACGTTCGAAGGTCAGAGACGCTGTCGCGTCGGCCAAGTTGTCGAAAATTAGGTGGGCCGGCCACGTAATGCGATTCGCAGACACCCACTGGACGAGAGCCGTCACCGAATGGATTCCGCGGGATGTCAAGAGAACACCAGGACGCCCACCAACGCGTTGTCGGACTTTGAAAGTGAAAAAACAGCGGCAAGGCCGGGAATCGAACACCTGGCTTCTCACCTATGAAGAAGGGTCACTCACCCTTCATCGCACTTGGCACATAGGTGACTGCCCGCCTCCGAGGAAAAGGCGTTGACGGCTCATAGCTGCATTGACTTGAGGACCTAACAAAAGCATAGAACAGAGACAGTGGCCCAGGTTGGAGCCCCACATGGTTGTCTAGAGGTTTGATCGCAGCAAACGTCGTTATGAGGGCTTACAACCACAGTAACAGCCACTTTAGGCTTTGGAAAAATGAATTGCGAAAAGAAACATTTTTCTACAGTTTGGAGGATGGGGATTTTCGCAGTATCCATTTTCGCAATTCAGGCATGCGCCTGGGAGCCTTCCTAGATGGTCTCCGAGCTGGATGTATATTCTCTGTTTTCTGACCAAATTTTGCTCATTTTCCCAGAAAGCAGAAAAATTGGTCCAAAAATCAGAAAACAGAAAACATAAATTCCGCCCATCGCCGATACCTACGTGCATTGGACGGTACAGTGCTAGAGATTCTGCCTCACGAAAGTGACGTCTAGAGTTCGGTTCCAGAACCACGCTGTTCTGTTGCGCTTATATGCTATTATCGCGTTTCTACAAAGAAACGATATTTCGTCGTCTTTTTTGGGGTTTACTGTTTTACTCCCTCCTTTGGCGACATCTAGCGACTTGTTCCCAGATTTTCAATTCTGAAAACCACGTAAATTTTTGGAATATTTCTGAAAGACTTCCTGCACAAACGTACGCAAGTGTATTAACTGCATAAAAGAATATGGTCGATTACAGTATAGACAGCTTATGAAGGCAACAGTTCCTTCAAATTGAGCGATGTCTTCCATTGTGCGGGCATACTATGGCACCACTGACCTTACTTGACAAAGTGCATAAGTAGTTTTTGACACTAGTGCAACTCTACGACATCAGATGTCGAATCAAAATTTCGCTCCAACTTCGTTTAGAGAGTTTATTTGTGCTGATCATAAAAGCGATATCCGATTGCGCCGGTTATGCCGTACGTGGTAAGAATGGGGGGAGGTATCAAGTTGAGCTACCTCGCGCCTACAGTGGATGTTTAGGGTGATGAGTATAAATATGAAGTCCGATTTTGGTATTACGGTGTAATACGGTAGATTATGGTTGGTTTGACAAGAAGGTGCTATGAGCACAAGGCGTAGCTATTGCTATAGCTGTCGTGACGTGTCGTAGCACCCAAAGCGAACCTAAACCATTAGTAACTAGCACTCCAAATAACTACTCTTTCAGATAGCTTGGGCAAAATCAAGACACAATCTAGTCTTTCAGACAGTTTGGGCAAAACCAAGACACAACCTACACAAAATCGATGACCCTAGCCTGCCACTCTTACTGAACCGCAACTCATTCCACTATGGCGAAGCTTGGGTGAATTTTTTTCGACCACTGGAGTTGGGTGGGTTGGCTTACTGGTGGAAGTACCATAGTGGCCAATTTTCCGACGAACAGCTTTCCGATGCTGTTTCACGCGTTTCCATTGCTCGTATTCTGATTTTGATTATCGCAGACGACTATGCGAAAGTTTCGAAAATTACCATGTCATACAGAATTGAGAAACTGGAAACGAAACACGTAGTGTCGACAAGAAAAGAGTCCGTAAAAAAGCATAGCACAGAGAACTCCAAAAACACATGCAGATCCCGTTTCTCTATGGAAATTCGATGCAACGGTTGAAGTGCAAAAAAAGCGGTTTGTTCCCTTAGCATCTCAGACGTCACGCTCGTGACGCGGAAGCTCTGCCGCTGCACCACCCAATCCACGTCAGCATCACTGCGCCCTGAATGATTATTAGCTCTTCCCCGCAGATCATTACCGATTGTTAACTATAGGCAACCTTCAGTGTCTCCTGCTCGCTCGCCTCAAGGATTCGTCAAAAACGAAACATGTTTCCTTTCTATTCGGAGGATGGAGATTCTTCCTGTGGCAATCATACTTGCCGTTCCGTCATACTTTTAGGACATTTCCCTTGTAAGAAAGTTAAAATAAGCTTTTACTTTAGCAAAAAAAGACAGAACGATATGTCGGACCTAAGAAAATGTACACCATGGCTGGATTCCCTCTCTACCATCGAAATAGTGGAGAACCACAATTATAGTTATCCACCGCCATTCTGAAAACAGTTGTGGCCGAAATTGCTAGGAACGGAGAGCGGCACTGTGAGCTCGGTTCATATCCTCGAAGAACATATTTTTAGTCTGAAGACGGTAGTTCACATTGTGTGTGAACTACCGTCTTCAGACTGAAAATATGTTCTTGTGCAAACCTTACCTGTTTTCGATGTTCGTTGTGTGAGTACGTTCTTCGTTTGCTTCTCTGTGGCCACAACGACGGCATTCCAGGTGTATTTCGCTCTCTGGTGGAACTAACAATCCCCAGTGGTCAGTTCGCAAGGAGGTCAATCACATGATCTTTATCCGCAAGCATTGCCTGACCGACGTCTCCGTTGCCCCCGAGTTCTACACAGTATCGGACCACCGCCCCCTTCGCGCAAGGTTCCCCTTTTCGCATCAAGGAGAGAAAGCTGCGAATCTTAAAAAGAGGAATGGCAGAATGACCTTCAACTGGGACAAGGAGAAATGCTACCGCTTCATACACCACATCCGCGACAATGGTAAAGAAGCTGAGGGATTGAAGACCACCAGGAGACGTCTCCGGAAGCTCTCGAGCTGGCAGTCCAGCGTGGAGCAGCCCGAGCGTCTGCCAACTGACTTCGAGCTTGCGAAACTACAGTACCGCGCATGTCTTTTGGTCAATTCCCGAAAAAGCCGCTTTGGAGCGTTCCAAAGCGGCTTTTTTATATAACTTTCTTTAAAGTCAAGCACTTGTGAAAAGAAACATATATTTGAGCTCAGCAAGCCGAGCTCTATCTTTTGACATATAAACCAATAGAGTTGAACAATGCATATAGGCCGGACATAATCAATTGAGTGGGCGCGAGAGCCTGTAGAGTGACCGTTTGAGGAGTTTTATCGAAATTCCCAGCCGCCGTACTCGAAAATTGCTCTTAAACTGTCCAGCTTGCCTTTGGAGTGCGCCGTAAACAATGCATACAGAAACGAACCTATCAATCGAGTGGGCGGGAGAGCTTGTAGAGTGCCCGTTTCGGGAGTTTTATCGGAAATTCCCAGCCGCCCTACTAATAAATTGCTCTTACACTGCCCAGTTTGCCTTTGGAATGCGCCGTGAACAATGCCTATAGAATCGAACCTATCAATCGAGTAGGCGCGACCACTTGCAAATTGCACGCGCGAGTGTGTTAGGAGCGCAATAACTGTTGTTATTTTGTTCCGGCTGCGGCTCGTGGGTTTTGTAGGCAGTAGAAAGCTTTAGTAGTACGCGAAAGTGCAGCGTTATAGCTTCTAAAGAAGCGAAATTATAGCGGCGCGAAAATGCAGGTTAGCCGTGTGTGACACGATTTTTTCCGAATTCAGTTGACCCTTGTAGGAAGACACGGCATGCTAACGGCATGCAAACGCGTATGCTAGGAGAACACTGAAGGCACTTTACGATGACATGCTCACAGCTCCTCAGCTGCCTGAACTGCCTTGGCCTCATCTGCCAGTTTAGAGCGGAGTAAGGTAGTGGTTAGAATATCTTGCGCTCTTACTCACCCAGATTTGAGCTTTCGACTCTCGCAATGGTACCGTTGTCTTCAGCTCGAAGAGCTCTATCAAAAGGTGTCAATCTCGACCAATTTCAGAAAAATGGATTTTTCGACGATTTCCAATCGAGGACGTAGGCGCCCAGGCCGAGCCTGCGCGGACGATGACGTCATAGAAAATCGATATCTTAGAATTGGGCCATGCTAGATACCATTCGGTCCAGCTTTTCATGCTGAATTGAACGGTGTTATTCGAAGTAGGGAAAACTGTAATTTGGGCGAGTAAGAGCGAGGAGAACATGGACCGTTGTTGTATTGCATTACACGCGCGGCCGTGTTCTGAGCGCGATAACTCTGTCTTGTGTGAACCTTTCCGGTTGCAGCTAGTGGGTTTTGTGGACTGTAAAATGTTCTAATAGTGCGCTGAAACAGAGCAATGTAACTCATGATTGGACTAAGTTACGGCGCTGCAAAAATGCAGGTGAGGCTTGTGTGACGCATTTTTTTTTTCAATTTCGGTGGACCACTACGGGAAGATCCAGCGAGCAAACGGCCTACAAATGCATGGGCGAGCAGAACGCTTAAGGCACTTTACGATGGCATGCTCACAACTCCTCAGCTGCCTAAACCGCCTTGGCCCCAGCTGCCATTATGGGGCGGTGGACTTAGCGTTGAAGTTTCCTGCGCCCTTACTCGCCCATATTTGAGTTTTCGACACTCGCAATAACACCTTAGCTTCAGCACGAAAAGCTCTATCGAATGGTGTCACTCTCGACCAATTCTGGAAAAAAGCGATTTTTTGACAATTTCCCATCGAGGACGTTTGCCGAGCCTGCGCGGACGATGACGTCATAGAAAATCGATATTTTCGAAATTGGCCAAATTTTCTCGTTCAAAATCATCTAGTGGTTATTTTGTGCGCTGATTACGAATCCGACGTCCGTTTTTGAAAATTTGGCCAATTTCTGTAAGTTTGGGATTTTCTTCTGGATAACTTAGGGTGGCCGTGTCAGGGTCACCGATTTTGCTCAAACTTCATCTAAGGGCAGGGGTTATTCGGGGTGTCTAACACGATGAAGAAGTCCATTTGGCTGATTATGGCAGAAGACACCCATACTGATGACTGAGGGTGAACGGTGATCCTGACCCGACCACCCTCAAACGGCAGGTAACCTACCGAAATTGACCAAATTTTCAAAAACGGACGTCGGATTCGTAATCAGCGCACAAAATAACCCTAGATGATTTTGAACGAGAAAATTTGGCCAATTTCGAAAATATCGATTTTCTATGACGTCATCGTCCGCGCAGGCTCGGCCTGGGCGCCTACGTCCTCGATTGGAAAT
>OX375870.1:67009167-67055242 GCA_947359475.1 Heligmosomoides polygyrus bakeri
AGAGCAGTTTTGTATCGCAATACGCAGCACGAGCGATCAATGCGGCCTGATTCGGGAAAAACCGCTTTGAAACAAGTTTGTGCCTCTGAATTCGCGCAACCGATGAGGATGAGCTGTTCAGGACTAAACTCTCCATGCGTGTGGAGCGCAGTGGAGTGACAAAGAGTTGATAAGGAATTCTGTGTGGCGTTTTAATATAGATGAAACGTCTGACAGTAGTGCAGTTGATAAGAAGAGCATATGAGGAAAGGGCTGACGCATCTGTCTTTGAAAACGAAGGAATCCCCACGTTTATCTGTCGCACTATTGTGAGCGGCTAATTTCGAAATCCTCTGGTGAACGTTTGGAATATTTTGAAGACGGATATAACATTTTTAATGCTGAGCCGTAAGTTCGCAATTTTTCATGTTTAGAATTTCGCTAAAATTAATGCGTTAGAAAATGGCTGCTCTGTGGCCTGTTCCGTGTCAATACATATAGGTGACGTTGGTTACCTAATGGAGCATCTTTTCCTCCAGGTAAAAGCAGTTAACTAAAAAAATGCGTCGGCCAGGCCTATAGAAGTTGGCACAAGGCAAACAAATGATGAACGAACTACAAGACAGGAAACAAACTATGATTCAAGAAGGATATGTTGGGATTATAAAAAGACGTTGGAGCTCTCTTGTCTTAAATTACCATGTAAACGCAGTGCGAGTTTCACAGAGAGAAAGTAGCGCGTATTCCTCGAACGGCCAATATTCTCCACTCTGCAGCAATTCGTAGTACTTTCAGAGACCGCATCAGGATCATATTCGAGCGAAGTTCGGGCTTCGGCTGAGCTAGTAGGCTGTCTTCTCGTGACAGTCATAGAGCGCCGCGAGCGTCGCAATCCTAAACGACTTCACTTTCGATTCCTGTAGATGACTACTTTTATTGAAGGCTCCGGAAAGAAAATGACGGACCCTTGCCCTAGGCATCCTTGAGAGCATAGAAAACATACTGTTAGCTATTTTGCTGCCGGTATATGCGAGAGTTGACAGTGCAATGTGAGTGGCTCATGCTGTTCGGCCTATATTATTAGTTTTCATCAGCCTTCTGCTCCCCTAGAGCCGGAAACTCCCGGTCACCGGCACTCTATGGATGTGTCGAGCTGGGTGGTCAAAAGCATCTAAATCAGTTCTGAAAATGGTGGAATTATGTAGCTGGGAACCGTGCTCCTAATTGGTAGAGAAACCGCTCATCCGGCCCTTCCTCTGAGTATGTATATGCAGCACAGTTCCTAAAACGCTCGGTGGGTGCATGACATAGCAGAAAAACAGCATGAAACTTTCTATACGACACCTACTTCTGCCAAATACGGCAACTGAAATATGCGACGGAAAATTTAGCTCAATAAAATGTTTCAAGCTGACAACCAACAATTTCGTCCTAGAATCACAGCGTTTGTAGTGTGCTTGTTGTTCAAGAGAACAAAAGATATGTAGGGTGAAGCATTAGTAGAGCCCGCTTCTCGGTCGTAGGCCATTCGTCGATAGTGCAAGCTTCACTATTTCATATGGACCAAGAGTCATGCCGTGAATTAGGAATCCTATGAACGTTCGTTTTGGAATGAACTCTGGCTTTAGTGATCTCATTTCACCAGCCACGAAATCTCTAGCATAGGCACATTTCATTTTTTTTTGTCGTGCTACTACTTTCATTTTATTTTCCCACAGTGTGCTAGCGCTTTTTCTAAGAGGCTCTAAGGTGGGATCCAATTAAACCAGTTTTAGTGCAACCTCGTATGCGCCACAGATGCACCATCCATTGCACTGTTCTTTTGTCAGAAAGCAGAGTCATCATCGTAAGTTGGATGGATGGCCTTATATGCAATTTTTCCCACCTACATCAATTGTTGTAGAGTTTCAATCTTTGGAAACTGTTTAAATTTTATTGCGAAGTACGAAACTTGGGCAGCAAAGCAGTGGTAGTTCTATGTCTATCAAATTAATTTAATCGCAGTTCTTTGAGATAACACAGAGCCTAAACGAACCGAACATTTTGGCCTTATCAATGCGCTGGGTGGGTGTTTCCACCCTTGTTTACTATTTTTATCGGCGAATGAATGACGAGTTTTGTGAGTGGGCCTAAGGAAGAACATGTGGCTCTAAAGAACGTATTACATTTATACATATGTAAATACTCCACATTTACGAGTTATCTTCATTACGAACAATTTTCTATCCGCTGCATGCAATGGCTAGAACATCTAGAGGAACATTGGTTAGTCGAAAGAAATCCTCACAAATAACCCCAAATTCCTTCCAAACTATTACAGTTTCAGCTAGTACTATGGCTTGGAAAATAATGACGCCCTTACCGCAAACCTGAAGCGCGATGTGACTACCGTTCCTATCCTTACTCAAACCTGTTCTATCTAAAATGCAAAGAATTTATGAGGAGAATGTTTCCGATTTAAACGACAGTCTACCGATTCTACTGTGTGTTTGTTGATGATCATTATGCCATCGAGAATGGAGACACTCTGGGTGTTGTATTTGGACATGCTTCGGGGCAACGTAAGGCGTAGTCATACGAGGCTAGCCTCGAATTCTTGGCCCTGCTAGTGTTAACCATATAAGTATGTTTTTAGATTGAAATTTATTCAAAATCATGGAATTCAAGTTGACTGGCAATGTTCAAAACCCCGTCGATTGATATACGTCGTAATGCTCATGATGTGACTAATCTCAGTAATCTAACTGGCCCACTGAACATGTCTCCGGTAAACTAACGAGCTCTCTTCGGATACCAGTCCCCGATCTAAATTGCCTTTATTGCAATATAGGTTGAAACAGATCGGAATTGGTGGTATTCTCCTCAAGTGGTTTGAGTCGTACTTATCAGAGCGACACTTGTGGGTCAGAATAAATGACTGTTTCTCGAGTCGTTACCCTTGCTTGAGCGGGGTCCCTCAGGGTGGAGTACTATCACCCCTGCTTTTTATTATCTATTGTTTTGACCTTCCTGACTTTCTGAAAACACACCCGTCGATAAAGGTGCAAGTTTTTGCGGATGATATAAAGGTGTATGGTGTCTATGGGAAGGAGGATAAACATGTCATTCATACTGCCCTGACTGAGTCTATTTGTAGACTGATGAAATGGACTGATTTATGGGATCTCCCCGTTAATCTCTCAAAAACTTATGTATTGCACATGGGGCAAGATCATGGCATGCAATATATGTACTCTGACACTGTATTCCAAAACTGCAACGAGGTGAGAGATCTAGGCGTTTTAATAAACGAATCCCTCAATTTTCAAACACACATAAATCACATCGTTCGTAAAGCTTTTAGTAGTGTGTTCTTTCTTTTTAGAAATATATATTCAAACAACGCGAGCATTTTTCTGAGGCTCTACAAAGCTTATGTGCTCCCACAGTTGGAGTACTGTTGTCAGCTGTGGAATCCTCACGGAAATAGGGGACTCCAGACTCAAATTGAAAAGGTTCAGCAGACCTTTACTAGGATGCTCATGTATAGGATCTCGAACACAAGAGAGCACAACTCATTACCAAGCTACACTACAAGACTTAAGAATTTTGGTTTGAAGAGTCTATTGTATCGTAGAGTTTATCATGACATCGTCCTTTGCTTTAGAATACTACGGATGGAATCTAAGCTTAAACCTAGCAAGTACTGGGTTTTCAGACCTACCTTAGGCCGTACAACTACCTTCATGATTGACTGCCCTCCCCTTAGAAGGCAGCACTGGTCTAAAATTTACAATTCTTTCTTTTATCGTACGGCTCGATGGTTTCAGCTGCTGCCAGAGGATATTCTTAAGTCTCGCAGTGTTTCGGAATTTCGAAGCAGACTCAAAAAATTGACATTCTCTCTTTACTAAATATTCAGGATTTTTAGAGTCTAATATGTATTTTCAGGTCCTAATGAATGTCCTCGTGGTGCTATGCCGTAAGTCGTGTAGAGTGTTTCTAGCACTTTTCAGCCTCTAGTTCTCATAGTTGATGTGATGCCACATTGTGTTTTCTTGCAGGCTTCTCATAGGAATTTCGAGCCACTCTAGGTCTGCGACGGATTGCAGATTAGCCAGTGCCAGATAGGAAATGGTCCTCTGAGTGCTCCTTAGTTTTTTTTTCGCATCAACTCTATTCGGCGAAAAGAGCAGCACTTTCTTAGCGTCTTTTTAGTGGTTCGTGTTCCAAAATTGAATCCCTGTATTCTTCTTCGTCTTCACTTTGTTCACTAAGCCATTTGTGTTTGTTTCTTTCTGACTGTCAACAATTTCTGATGTTAGATTCGTTTCTGAACTAGGGTCTTCCTAAAATTGGATGCCTTCTTTTTTTCTCTTCACTTGGTTCCTCGAATCATTATGCCTGCCATCATTCTTTTTTTTCTGATGTTAGTGGTTGCCTAGATGCTAGCTACGGAGGAGCCCATGCAACTCCACCTCAGATATATATATTTTTTTGTTCTTCAATCAAATATTTATTTATTTATTTCGGAGTCAATATCGTATACGGCTCTACTTCCTAGCAGTGTTTTTATTGCGAGTTCGGTTAGGTCAACTCAGTTCCTATGGAAGCAGCTTTGAATGGAAGCGTAATGGTGGCCTAGGTTTGCCCGGAATTAAGACCGGACCCCTAGGTGCTTCCTTCTTTTTAGCTGCTCGAAAGTGATCTCCTCATCCTCGGAATCACGCCATAGGACATACTGATTGACTAGCCTGAGACTTGCATTGCTACACAATAGTCAATCTACTTTATTTAGTTGTATTAAATGAAGTTGACTTTTTAATTTTATTCTCATTGTTTCATGACCACTCATCGTTCAGGCTCCTTGTATATTTTTTTCTTTCTCTAGTGGCAACATATTACCGAAAAATACGAAATTGCAGTGCATAATGATTCTCTAATTTTACCTTGCTGACCAGCGTTGTTGACAATATTTGTGCGGATTGCTTTTTTTTTGTGTTTCTGGATTGCTGTTTGCTGTTCTACCTTGTTTTTGTTATGAGCGCACTCAAGGTGCAATTATAAATAAATAAATAAATAAATAAATATACGCTCCATCCAAAAGAACACTGTGCCACTCAAGTTCGCCATCAAATGCTTGAATTGTGATGTAATCGTTATCACAGAGTCTTGGCTGGATGACACAATAGATCTAGCACCAATTCTAGGCGATCTTCGTCAAGATTTCTGCCATGCTAGATGTGATAGATTACATAAAAGAGGTGGTGGCGTCCTAATTCTTCTTAGGAATTCCATAATGTTTGAGAAAGTACGGTGTGAATCAGTTCCAGACGCTTTCGAAATCCTCTGCTGTGATTTAATCTTTATGCAATACAGCCTAAGGCTAATTGCTGTTTATAGAGCTCCTAGTTCATCCCTGTCCAGCACAATACTGTTAGCCAAGGTACTAAGCGATCTCTGCTCTTGCAAAACACACTGTGTCATATTAGGTGACTTCAATTTGCCGGATATAGATTGGTCAAAGGGCTACCCGGGATCTATGGCGTCAAAATGTTTTATTGATATGTGCAAATCATGCAAACTAGATCAAAACGTTTTGACACCAACTCGATATGGTAATGTACTCGATCTTGTTCTCAGTAGTCATCCAAATCTAGTGAAAAACTTATTTGTTATATCACCGATAGGTTCCAGCGATCATTACCATCGCATCTCCTTTAATCTCCAAGGTTTTGTGAACAGATCGGCATAACGACTACGGAAGGCTTTTCATAAAGCCAACTACGACCTAGTATGCCAATTTTTATTCTCTGTAGAGTGGAGAACACTTCTGGAACAACACACTAGTGTAAACTATAAATATGGCCATCATTCATGATTGCATCGAACAGTTCGTTCCAACGGAAAAGCTGCCAAGTAACTTTTGCAAGCTTCCTCCTAATTTACTTAAGCTTTTTGAACTGAGGAGAAGAACGTGGCTGAAATATCAAAATAACCCTAGTTCGGATAATATTGATCGTTTCAAAACCTGAACAATAAGTTCGACCGAGAATTGAATCGGTACAACAAGTATATCGAAAGGAAAATTCTTGAAGATGCTAAAAAACCATTTCTTTACAGATTGTTGATTTCTGTCCTAAAGCGGACTGAGCGAACTCCTTCCTTGAAAGATAATGGAGGAGTTTCTGCTGTAACTGACCTATCCAAAGCTTCTATGCTTGCAAAATTTTTCCAAAAGTCCTTTTCGGAGTGCCACAATGATATTGAGTCATCTAGTACCGCAAGCTCTTCCCTCTGTATGGAAAATTCCATTTCGTTCTACAAAGAATAAATTTACTCCGCATTATGTACTTTACCAGCATCATACACCGTTACCCCAGATCACGTACCATCATACTTTATCCGGAGAGTTGCTATTGCAATAGCGTACCCACTTGAGCACATATTCAATGCTAGTTATATGTCAGGAGAAGTACCTTGTCGTTGGAAACACGCATTTGTTACACCTATTCCAAAGAAAACACCCCACCAACTTGCCTTTAATTGCCGTCCCATTAGTAGTACTTCCGTTTTTGCTAGAATTTTCGAAAGGAAACTCAAAGCTGCTCTTGTGACTCATCTTGAGTCAAATTCTTTAATGCCCAATGATCAACATGGCTTTCGAACCGGAAGGTCCACTGAAACGTTGATGTTGACCAGGGGTGTGCGTTTAACGATTAACGATTTACCGATTTACCGGATTTACCGGCATTTTTCGTTAAAACTTCTTAACGAAATTTAACGACGAAAAAATCCGTTAAATTGCATTAACGACTTTTTGTGCCAATTTTTAAAATTTTGCTTCCTCTCCATGTAAATCCATTTTGATCGATTTTTTTTGGATGAGCTTTCACAGTATACCAAGAAAACCTTCTACTTACTTGAATCAGGGTAGGTAATTGATATTGTTCTCGAGTTTCTATGCATTTTCCTTTTACTGGCATTTTCCTTAACCAATTTATTTGCGTGCGACCTCACTTTCTCCATCACAGTCGTTCCGTGCTTTCCGACTTCCTTGTCCGTTTCTTGCGTTTGATTGCTACATATTAGTTGTTCCTAATTACCAACCATTCAGTTTTTTTTCACAGTTTTTGTGATATTTGCTTTGTAAGTGGGGTTGAAAAGCATAGAGAACGCAATGAAAACGCTACGAAACACAAGCTATGCGAGTAGGGCTAGGTATTTCTGATAAAACTCTACAAACGCTCACTCTATAAGTTGTCCCCCTCTCGATTGAAATGTTCAATTCTATATGCATTGTTCACGGCGCACTCCAAAGGCAAGCTGGACGGTCTTAGAACAATTCCTGAGTTGGACGGCTAAGAATTCCCGTTAAAACTCCCTAAACGCTCACTCTACAAGCTGTCGCTTGCTCTACAGATTGTCGCTCCCGCTCAAAAGCGTTCTTTCGGCAATCGACCAAAGCCTATGCGCGGTACTGTATATGTAGGTTAGTATAAACACGGGTACTTTACAAGCTATCTGTCGCATAAAGAGTTTTCGAAGGTTTACGAAAGAGGTATGTCTCTAAAAGTGCAGATCCGGCCCTAGCAAGAAATTTTCTTTATGTGTGTGGATTTTTTCACCTAATATGCGAATTTACTTTAATAGCGTTCATCAGTCGGACCGCAAAAGTCTGCTGAGTGGGCTCAGATTTTGTAAAAAAAAATTCGTCAAGAAGAAAATGAAAAGCTCAAAAACGTTAACCCGTCGATACGATGCACCTTGGATCTTCATGAAGCTGGACGACTTTCTACCAACTAAAATAACTAGGCATAGTAAGAAATTTCCTATTTTAGAGGTCTTGTTATTGTTTGGTTTTAAAATTTTCACGATTTCTCTCTCTTAGCAATTTTGCTGATGATAGATAGACTTTTGTTATTTGCTGCGAAGATGATGGCATAGTTTAGTTAATTATCATGCAGATGGAGTCGAAAAAAATTCAATAAGGAAAAAAGGTCGGGCTTTTTACATGCTAAAATACAGCCAAACTGAATACAGCTAAGAGACATTCTATTTAACGAATTTACCGAATTTACCGTTTTTAACGCAAAAATTTTTCGTTAAAAAGTGGTCGTTAAAAATTTACCGAAAAAAATTTAACGCACACCCCTGATGTTGACGACGCTTAATGACTGGACACATGCGCTTGATCAAAAAGTGGATGTGGATCTTGTCTATTTTGATTTTACGAAAGCGTTCGACAAGGACCCTTCTGCTAAGCTGACCAACAAGCTTAAAGGAATAGGAGTCCACCCAAGATTAAATGAGTGGATAAAAAATTTTATATCTGACAGGACCTTCCAGGTTAGAGTTAATGAGTCATTCTCCGAATCGCTACCAGTTACCAGTGGTGCTCCTCAGGGTGGGGTTTTATCCCCAATTCTGTTTTCTATTTATACGGCGGAAATTCCCTCATTGGTTAATCAATATGGTGTTACGTGTAAGATGTTTGCGGATGATATAAAAATTTATAAAAACATTACTAGCGGGGAACACCACACTGCTCTGCAATCTGCAATAAATGCTATTGTCGATTGGTCAAAAAGTGGAAGTTACCACTGTCGGGACCAAAGGGTTCTCACAAGTTCTTCACCTCGGACAGCAGCATAATAGGAACAACTATCACATTGGAGAGTTAGCACTTAACAACGCTGATAGTTTGCGTGATCTTGGATTTATTTTAGACTCAAAACTTTCCTTTAAAGATCACTGTGAAGTCATAGCAAAGAAGGCTGATAGAGTTGTATGCAGTATATTTAAGGCACTACGAACAAATTCCGTTGTTCATTTATTGCTAGCATATAAAGCTTATGTTAGACCTATATTAGAGTACGGCGCACCTATATTCAATCCTAAGTGCAAGCGAAAAATTGCTAGGCTTGAATCTGTACAAAACAGCTTTACCAGGAAGCTATGGATAAGAGTTTATGGCTTGGACTACGCCGCCATACCATCAGCGGTTAAGAGAAATCAAGTTTTTAACTTGCGCAGTCTTGCCTGTCGCAGAAGAAAGTATGATCTAATCATGATGTACAAGTTGCTAAACGGTATGCTGTGCCTTTCACTTCAAGAATTTTATTCAATTTCCCCTTCTAACATAAGGGGAGGGCAGTGGAAGATCCAGATTCCCAGAGCAAGAAGTAACGTATGATCTTCGTTCTTTACTAGTCGAGCCGGCATTGAATTCCTGAGATTCTCCAAAAAAAAACAAGTTGCCGAACTCATTAAGGCAATACAAAATATTAGTCGACAGGTATCTCCAGGAAGCTTGTTAGTTGCCATCCACCTAGAGAGCTTGTTTGCGTCATGAATAGTACTAGTGTTGCCTGCTCTTTTTTAATTCCATTCTCTTTTACATTGGATTGTAGTTTGTTGAGTATTGTTATATTTAATCGCGTGGTTATCCACGTATATAATAAATAAATAAATAATAAATAAACAAATACGCACACAGGGCTGGTTCACCCATGTAACGTGTAGGTGATTGAGGGTACACTGGTCACTGGCGCCCACTCGATTGACCAAATAGGTGTGGCAAAAGACGACGTGAGCCATAAGGAAGCAATTGACGGAGTGCTCGAAGTTATAAGCAGCTACTACATGAAGATGTGCCCGTGACAGCAGACCTACCTCAATGAACTAAAAATTATGAAAATCCACATTAAAATTGCAAATGGAGAGCAGAACAATGTATGATTCCAAAAACTTACTTTGACATTTTGATGGTCCTTTTGTCGGCTGGAGGTCTTCTCAGCGGGGACCACAACTCTTCCAGACCGCTCGATCTCTGGCTGCTTGCATCTAGTGAGGCAGACTCCGCTCTCTGAAAGATCTTGAGAATGAGACTGCTCATCGCGTTGGCGGTCGTCCTGGCTGTCTCTTATGGTCTCTCGGGAGCCATTATGTGACACGGAGACTCCATCTGTCGTCCTTTCGTCGAAGCAGGTCCGGCCCAGCGATATTTGGACTTCTTCATATACTGCAGCGGGTCTGCTAATTGCGACTTCTCCCTTACTCCCGAGCTTCGTAAGCCTTCTTGCTATTGCTAACGAAGGTTTGTCCTCAGAAGACATTTCCCCAGTGCACGATGCGTAGTTTACATGGCTCTGGCGATTGTCTTGTTATCGGGCCAGGTTTCCGTCACGTAACACATTGCAGACGGTACAGTGGAGTTGAGTATCGAGGTCCTCCGGCAACTTTGACCTGATCGGTGGCTTCGCGAATCGAACTGAAAGCTGCTCATGCTGCGCTCCTTCCTCGGGCGATTTCGGGAGCAATATCGTTACCCATGTTCAGCTCTCTTCCCAGATAGCCATAGGAGTCGATCTGCTGTAGAACGACTCCCTTTAACCTTACGAGGTCACACCACCGGTTGACCATAAATTGCGTTTTAGACATATTCATGTCCAATCCAATCTTCATACCTGCCACATTGAGCTCGTTCAGCATCTCGACTTCTGCTATGGTGGTAGAGATGAGAACAATATCCTCGGCGAAGCGAAGGTTGCTGATCCGTTTACCGTTGACAAGGCAGCCTTTGTCGTCCTAGTTCTAGTTCAAGTCCATCATGGAGTGCCGTTATGAATAGCTTGGGAGAAATCGTGTCTCCCTGCCGTACTCCTATCCCGATAGGAAGTTTAAGCTTTCGGTCGCTAACTGGATGGTGGTCCATGTGTTCGAGAAATATTCGTCGAGAATTCGGATGTAGGGTCATTGTGTACCGACATGCGCAAGCGCGTTCAGAATGGCGTTGATTTCCACAGAGTCGGACGCTTTCTGATAATCCACGAAGACAAGGACAAGTGGAATGGTATTCGATGCGGCTCCTTTCGATGAGTTGTGAGACAGTCTGAATATGGTTCATGCAGGAGAAATCCTTGCGAAACCCTGCTTGCTCCACTGGCTGATACTCATCCAAGCAACGCTCCATACGATTGAGCAGTATCTTGGTGAAGATCTTGTACACAACCGAGAGATGGCTGATTGTTAATATCCTCCTGCTGACCTTTTTTAAAGATTAGAACTATTTTCGACTCCTTCCATATTCTGGAATCCTATCAAGTCGAAGGTAGTGGTTGAAGTGCTAGGGAGCAGAAGGCACTGCCACTCGCACGAAGGAGATCAGCTGATATGCCGTCCGGTCCGGGAGCAGTGCTTGGCTTCATCCTCCTGATGGCATGAGCAACTTCTGATTCCGGAATGGGAGGTACTTCCTCAGCTGGTGGCATCAAGCATTTCGGGACAGATCTGTGTAGAATTCTTGAACGATGGCATCCATCGCTCTTCGAACGTTTGCGTTGTTCCATTCTAATCCAATAAGGCTGACATTATTGCCTTCTGATCGCAGAGACCTCGTTTGCAGCGCTTTATGCTTGAACCTTACCCAGCGGCTTCTAACAGCCTCAATCTTCTGTAAGCTAGAATGGACTCCTTCACTGCAATTCGACAAGCCTTCGAGGTGGTGACTCTTTTCAGATGGGAAGCATTAGGATCCAGTTTGACAGCTCTTCTTTGCTCCATGAGTTTAATCGCGTGTGGATTGAGTCTTGAAGCAGACGATGATGTGGCTTCGCAAGAGCTTCTAGCACGTTTCAACAGTCCTTTGGAGAGATGGTCGTAGTCTTCCGATGGATCTTCAAAAAGATTCCAATTATACGACTTTATTGCATATTCCAATTTCTCAGACTTGAATGTGGGAATCCTCACCGGTGCCGGTTTACGAGTGTCACGCTTGAACATCCTCTTTTTGAGAGTCAGCTTCGCACGAACCAGACGGTGATCCGAGCCGGTGTTAAATGAAGGCAGCACGGAGACGTCGAACAGACTCCAGCGTCTCTTTGTAAGAGCATGGTCGATCTATGAACGTGTTTCTCCATTTGGGCTTTCCCAGGTTCATCGCCGGTTCGAAAGCTTCTTGAACATAGAAATTCCATGGAGGAGACGGCACAGGAATCTATCCGGCGCTCTCCGTTTTCGTTCCTTAAGGATGTTCCATGTGATCCTAGCCTTCATCGTGGTCGTTCGTACCGACGGTAGCGTTAAAGTCCCAACAACAACTTTGTAGTAGCTCTTTTCGTCGTTGATAGTGCTTTCGAATAGCTTGTAGAATTCCTCTTTTTCTTCGTCTGTGGCCGTAGATGTTGGAGCATATCCATTTATAGTGGCGATGGTTCCTTGATCTTTGTTTTCAAGACGCAGAGCAGCTACTCGCGAACTGATGATCGCCAATATTCTTTCTGTCCACCTTTGCTCCGGTGATGAGAAGCTCGTTGTGGTCGGTCCTTCTTATGGCTTCCGCTCTGCCTTTCGTTTCCTGCAGGGCGATAACGTCGTATTTGATGTCGTGGCTTCTGAAAAGCAGTGTCTGAAGATCCGATGCGATCGTACGACAGTTATAAGTGCAGACGAATAGTCAGATGCGATCGTACGACAGTTATAAGTGCAGACGAATAAGCAGTTTCCGTGTCGTGGTGGGAAGGGGTTTCCGGTGGTCCGATTCCAATGGCGTCCTGATAGTTTAACTCCGAGATTAGATGGTCCCTCGCCGGAGGTGGATTCAACCGACGTCGTAGAAGACCACCGCGGAGGACTGGGGCGCGGGTTTAGTTGTTTGAGCCATGGCGGTGGTCTTGTTGTTCACATATTCCTGACCAGGGATACAGAAGAGAAAGCAAAGCGTCGCGTACTGCGTGACCGTTTGTGCAGTTAGCCATCACTGAAGTGATGTTCACCCCTTCATCGCGATGAGGTGGCATATGAAGAGTTTCCAACAAACACGCACTGTAAATTCGACGAAGCCGAGGTGGCGAAGTATTTTGTAGACCCAGTACCACTATCCTAGAAATCCTACGCAACGATACCGTCTCTCATTTAAAAGCCCATCACCACTGTTGTGAATACCCAACTAGGGTCTACATCTATGATTGTATTATAGTATAATATAGAGCAAATAGGAATGAATGACAAGGCTTAGCATACTTAGGTGAACACTCTGAGATAAGTATCACTCAGTAGCATCTACAGGAATAACTTTGGGGTACCGCAAGTAGGCAATAGAGAAATGGCGCTCAAGTAGTCCACTCTGGGCGCGGTGCCCCCTTTCAAGACCAAAAGTAGTTACCCCCATGGGCTATCGGAGATATTTGTAGCTCCGCCTCTGCATATTGTCTAAATAACCTGCTGTGATGTGATATTCGGGTTATGCTCTGACAGTTATAAAGTAATAAATCACTTATTACAATTGGCTACTGACACATCCGTTGGTGAACCACCAAAACCATCACCTGTCGTACTCTCATGTTTTGTTCTCTCCAATTTTCTTTTCGGATGGTACGCAGTTCACAGACCGCGACGATATTGTGGAGACACTAAAGTGTTCTTCAACGCTCAGCTTTCTACGCTCCGAAGCATCCACGACTTAATGCAAGTTCGATAACATCGAGCGATACTGGTGGAAAATTTATTTCAAATAACTCGCTTAGCTCCGCTGGCAGCGTCGCAGCACCTCCTATGAGATTTTTTCCTAATTTCAATTCCCGAAACTTGTCACATGAGCAGGTACGTTATTGGAGTTATCGCTTCGTTCGTTTAGTGCCTGCTCTGTGATCACGGCATCAACCATGTCCATGTCGCGTGCCGGTGCGTCATCTTTTGCAGCGTGCGAAGCTCCCAATAGCCCGTCTGAGGTCATTGGAGCCAGGTCGAGCCGACTACGAGGACTGTTAGAACGTAGCAAAGTGCCCAATTACGTGAAGGTGCTGGTAGATATATTACTCGAGATGAAAGCAGAGATTCAGGAACTCAGACGATGGAACACCGATCTGATGGAAGGGGTCCGTCAGCTCATAGAAGAAAACTTGGCTTGGAGACCAAACATCTATATCGTAGGTAAATCAGTGGTTGATCTCTCCTCTAATGACAGCTCTAACGCGACTCTCTCTATGGAGCCTGGCATGAGGCGTATGAGATCAATAGTACTGTCCAACATCCCTGAATCCTCGGATGGAAGTCCATCAGAACAAGTAGGGTCCGATATCCCCTGTATAAATCAAATATTGGACTACTTATGCATTGAATGTAATCGTGCAGCATACGCATGGGCAAACTGAACGGTCGGAGTCCTAGGCTCTTGAAAGTTGTGCTACCAGCAAGCAGATTCCAAACGGGAGCAGTTAGGCGGGCTCTTCAGCCACGCTTCATTCCCTCTCAACGGTGTTTACGTACGACCTTCACTTACGAGAGAGGAGAGAAAGCGGAGACGATGAGAACGCCTAAATAGCCGGAGGTGGGGCTGACGACACTGCTCACATACCATCGCAGAGTGCACTACAGCCCCAACCCTCACAGGACACAACGCCTTCCTCAAGTCCTTCGAGAAACTGCTAAGATCTCAGAGAGAGCTCTATATTCCTTGTGCCCTTTTGAATATGACATCATTGGTTAAGAATTGCAATTCCTTTAACTTTGTCTGCTTTGTCATACCAACTTAGATGCTGCCCTTTTAAAGCACACGTGACTAAGCACTCAAAATTAACTAAATTCGTTACTATGTATGGCCAACATCCGACAACGACGACGAAGAGGTCGAAGCCTTCTACGTGGAGCTGGAGAAATCCTATGAGGAAGACCACACCTTCTACAAGGTGATCGTCGGCGACTTCAACGCCAAGATCGGGCCACGAAGGTCGCCGGAAGAACTTCACATCGGAACCCACGGTTTGGAGTGGAACGAGCAAGGTGAAAGGCTCTCTGAGTTTATCATGTCGACCAAGAACATCCATGGAAACTTTCATTTCCAAAAGCCTCCCGCCCTACGATGGACTCGGGCATCTCCCGGTGGTTAGTTCCACAACGAGATCGACCGCATCATCTTCAACCGCAAGTATTGTCTTACCAACGTCTCCGTTGTCCCCAAGCTCTACAGGGCATCGGACCACCGATGTTTCGCGTGAAGGAGAGAAAGCCGCGAATTTCAAAAAGAGAAGTCCCAGAACGACCATCAGCTGGGACCTTTACATCTTTATTGCTGGCTTTTGAGAAGATACCGTCATGGACGAAGTTGAAGAATGCGACCGCTGCGTGCACCATGACCGCGATAGTGCTAAAGGAGACGAGAGCTTGAACACCACCAAGAGACCTCTGCCTCGAGCTGATACTCCAGCATGGAGCAGCACGAGCGTTAGACAATTACCAACAGACGTACGAACTTGCGAAGCTATGCAGAGCGGCGATAAAGGAAAATCTCAAGGAGAGAAGGGCGGAAGTGTTGACTGAAGCCGCAGAGGCAGGTTTGAGCATCCGCAATGCCCGTCGGAACTCCGCCAATTTCAAGACCAAGATTACCGCTCTCCGACGTCCTGGTGGAACCACCACCTCTTCTAGAAGGACCATGGAGAAGGTCATCCACAACTTCTACTCCATCTTCTCGATAGCCACTTCCACCTGCCTCCATGCCATATTCCGCAAAATGGATGCATCGTCCCCTTCTACTTCCGAGATCCTGCATGCCATCTCGTCGGTGAAGAAACATGCAGCACCTAGTCCCGATAGGATCAGACCCGAACACCTGAAGAACCTCCCGCCAGCAACACCCTGGCGTTGCTCTTCACGCGCTGCCTGTCGGAGTGCAAGGTTCCATCTCAGTGGAAGACAAGCAATACCGTGAGCTGTACAAGAAGGGAGACGTGTACGATATTGGCAGCTAACGCCCGATCTGCCTGTTGTCCGTAGTTTACAAGATGTTCACTCGAGTCATCTTGAATAGGATCAGCCGAACGATGGAAGAAGGACAGCTATGCGAACAAGCAGGATTTCGGAGAGAATTCAGCATGATGGCCACATACGCACCGTTACCAAGCTCATAAAAGTATCGCGAGACTGCAAGTTGCTGCTGTGCCCCACGTCCATCGACCTGAAGAAAGCATTCGACTCTGACGAAACCGAAGCGGTCGTCGAAACCCTGCTCACTCAGGGCATTCATACTCAGTGCATCGGAGTCCTTCGAGATCTGTGCAGTGGATTCTCGACCAAGATTTCACCATCCTACAATGGCGCGTCATCGACGAAAGAGAGTGGTTCGACAAGGGTTAACATATCCACGAAGCTCTTCGGCGCCACGCTCGAAAAGGTCATTCGCTATGACATCGTGCTCACAACCACGAGCATCAGCCAGACTGAGCGAATGCTGGCCGTCTTCAATCGTGTATGTGGAAACGTTGGAATTTGGAATTTTTTTGCAAATTACAATTGCAATTTTACGAAAACGATGTTCGTGAGGAACGGACAAGTTTCTCTCGCCCCATTCTCGCCCAACGGAACGAACATCTCTAGCGCCTGAGCTGAGTAGGTGGGAACCAGGGATGAGCGGATTAACCGTTATCCGCTATCCGGTTTCTGGGGGTTTTGGCCTATCCGTTTTGTTGTTCGTTATCCGGCGATTTTGTGCCGGATAACGATCAACAAATTAGCTAAATCTTAGCTTTGGACGATATAACGATACTATGTACAGGATCCTTCAAGATCATAAGAGTGGTCGTCAGAAACAACAGAAGTATTCAAATCTAGAAGGGTTAGTTGAAGTCTCCTCACTTGAGAACTGGCTACGTAGTTTTAAAGATATCTAATTTCCAGCCTTCCAGAAGGCCCGATGAGCCTGTACCATACTTATATGAGGCCTACTTAGCACAGCATTGTTCATTCATCTTAAGTCATGTGCTGACCAAGAAGGCATTCAAACTGCTACTAGCAATCGTCAAAAGTGGAGAGCCGCATCCTGGAAATAATTTTTCAACACTACTCTTTCCATCGTATCATTTGTGGGTACACGATTGCAGTATGTTCGATTTGATTGCAGGCGGTAACGGTACCTTTTTAGCCATATGCTGTCGTGAATTATCATAAAATACTGCAGTACAGCAATGAATACTAGCAAAAGAAATAGGATTAATCCAAATACATAGAGTAAGCAACTTCTCGATTAAACATTTTAGGGAAACAATAAACTACTGAACAAACTTATCATCGTGGGTGCTGAAGACATGTAGATTTGTTTTAATTTGTGAGTTTTTTGTGAAACTGATCTGCAACATAGGGAAGTGGGTCGGATATTCTTCCTCAGATCCAGAAGGTCTGGATGTCATAACTTTTTGAGTGTTTGTTTGCCGTACACAACTGCTTGCAGCTACTACCCAAAAGTTAGTATTTTATCCCTCCCAGATAACTCCACTTTGAAGTACCTTGGATCTTGGGATGCTATCGAGCAGTAGTAATAATCTTAGTTATCCAGCCTCTGGTCATGACCCGAAATCAATTCATTTCGCATATTTATCTGCGATAACGACGGAACGACAAGCCAGAACGTAACTCGGCTCAAGAGAAAACATGTCGACAATACATAACGGGAGATCACTGGGCACCAGAGTGGGGACGAATGCCGGCGTGGTCGGTGAAAGGAGCAGGAGCACCGCGATGAAGGGACTGGCCGGGTCCCTGGGTGCAGCCGCGCGTCCCTCAACCGTCCGGGTGGCAGTCCATGAGGGTCCTTTGTCCTCGCTTATATAGGTCCGTCCTCCTCAAGTCCGTGCCTGAAACAAGGAAGGGCAAGGGGCCGCGACGTTTCGAAAGAGATGGCCAGCAAGGAGAGAGGCAACACGGGGGTAAAAGGTCAAAACGGGACTCACCACACCGATTCCTCCTTCGTTCCTTACACAGCAATAACAACAACGGTCCATAGCATGTGTAGAACAAGATCGTTATGTAAGGTTTGTTTGGCTAGATATATCCTGCCTTCTTCTTTCCGGAGACGTCGGAGGAATTGCTCTTCCAAGGAATATTCTATTTTTCAACTGCTCTAATTGAAAAAAGAGTTAAGCGCAGAGTAAGGCTGATAAATAAGACAATCCAACCGACCCCTTGGAAACAGGTGAAAAGCGGGTATGTTGCTGTGCGTTTGTCTTCCTACGGTTTGGCAGAAAACCCCATAGAGCGTCGTTAATGCGGCAACTGCAAAACGTTTAAAAAACACTACTAAAATATCTAGAAATGGCTTATAAATTAACAGTGCTTTAAGCCCTGATCTGTTGTTGAAATTAGTGCAATTTAAAACGAGTTTTAAATTTTGTTGTTTGTTCGTTATCCGTTATTCCGTTATCCGGCTATTTTCGGGTGAAATTATCCGTTATCCGTTATCCGGTTTTCAAAATTTCATTATCCGCTCATCCCTGGTGGGAACGAGCGGCTTGGAGAGCTTTCAAGAACATCGAAGAAGTCGCGAACAATACGAAGGACGTCCGACTTTTTGACTCAAGCGTTCTTCCTGCCCTAACATACGCCTCAGCGACCTGTGCTATATAGTGACTTTGTCACTACATCATTTCTTTGAATCCTTACCTGAAATGTATTTGAAGTCGCAATATATTTGAAATGTATTTGAATTCCGGTTTCCTTTTCTGCCTGTGTCTCTTCTATCTTGCCTCTTTCCCATGAGAAGCGTAGGAATTCTCATCCGAAGTGCATCTCTCGTTTCTTAGGCCTCTCCCACTTTACCATTATCTATGTCAACTTTCTCATGAGCACTACATTCAAAAACCGTATAAATAGCCGGCCGAAAGTTAGTATAGCCACCTTACTCTCCTCTGCATTCGGACTGCACTGCTCCTGTATCCTGCTGCCAATAAATCTGTGAAGTCCCGCGTGGCACTACAAGCGACACACCGAACTACTATATTTGGTGCATCGGCCGATCAGCTCCTGGAACTCTCGTCCGGACGTCAACTCCAAGCCGATGCCAACTCGCTACACCGCCGTCTCTTGGAACCTGGACTGCCCGTCAACTCAAGCTGACTCGCCCTACCATCGCGTCATCTCCGAGAGTCTGATATCGTCGAATCGTCATCTGCTTTTCAGATCAAGCCGACTTTACAACTATCCCGTAGTTTCTGCAGTGTGAGTATCTAAGAACATCTTCCACAGCTTCTACACGATTTCGGTCAATCAACTCTGCTCTTCAGCTCGTCTGATCGTCACTTCAAGCCGGCTCCATCATACGAATTCGCCGCACCATCGCGTCGTCTCCTGAAGTCTGTTCTCATCGAAACGTCAACTTTCGCTCAGATCGAGCCGACTCTACATCGATTAGTAGTTTCTGGAGTGTGAGTACCTGTGAGCATCTTCCAGAGCTTCTACACGACTCCAGTTAATCAACCCTGCTCTTCAGCTGGTCTGCTCGTCACTTCAAGCCGACGTCCATCTCATGAACTCGCCGCACCGTCCCGTTAAGCCGACAGTCGCAATCGGAACCGATCATTCGGATCGCTCACAACCGAGGATTGAAGTGAGTTCAACTTTAACCGTCGCGTCTTGCACGAGAAGTCCACAGTCTTTGCACTAGCATAGCAGCACAGTGGCAACTTCGCTAGCAAATAAACAAAGCATCCTAACTCGAACTGGTAACCGTTTATCCTCAATACTCACGGAGGAAGCCGACATTCTGAGTACGCAGTTATCGACGTCAAGAACCGAGAGCGAGAACAGGCTGCTTCGTCTGCGCATTCAACGAGCTCGTACGGTGATTGAGACCGAAATTCACAAACTCGAGGATGCGTTGTAAAGGTACAGCGCCGTGGCAGACAAACTGGAAGAAGAAACTATGTCAGCAATGCAAGAGCGAATAGAAGCCAACACGAAAACGGCCCAAGATTTGCTCGACCAAGCCCATAAGGCAACAACGTTGACGAGACTCCACGAAGATACCGAGGCCGAGCGCGGCCGGGTGATGGAGTCTCCACTGCTCGCGCCTATCCCCGTACCCAAATTCAGCGGTCAGATTTGGGAATGGGAAACCTTCTGGAAGGCTTTCGACTACACAGTGCACTCGAGGAACATCGACAACATATTTAAACTCAACTACTTGCTCGACGCACTGCAGAGAGAAGCCAAGGAATCAGTCAAGCAATTCGAGATATCGGACAGCACTTATCCTTTGGTGATCGAGCACCTAAAGGGAAAGTATGGTGACAAGCAAGCTTTGGTCGATCAGCTTCTGAATAAGCTCCACGCGACGCGAGCTCAAAGCAAAGATTTACAAGAGCAGGAGTCGCTGTGCGAACAGTTGTACACGATAACTTCACAACCTCAAGTCAAAGGAGAACATATTGACAACGCGTTCCTGCAGAAACAACTCATAAACAAGTTCTCTACGGACGTTCAGCGACACATTTTCCGCCAGAAAGTTCGCAACGAACATGAGGGAACATGGAACACCATCACGCTCCTTACTACGGCCAAGGAATATGTGAAGTCCGACCTGAGGAATGCCCGGCAAATTCAACGTGGCTCAGGTGACGCTCAGAAACGAGATAAAGAAGAAGCTGCGCACACGACAAGAAAGGGCAATCAGGAAAGATATCGATCTTCGCCTTGCTCCTACTGTGGAATCGAAGGGCACAAACCAAGATACTGCCCCGAAGCGCCAACCACTGATCAAAGGTTGCGGATTATGAAAACGCGGAAGCTCTGTCAGAACTGTGGTGGTAAAGATCACATAACAGCGACTTGCCAAAGGGGTGCTTGCCGGATCTGCAAAGAAGTCGGCCATCGCACTTTAATTTGCAGAAAGTCCATCAGCTCAACTCCAGCGACATCGTCAACAACCAAAGCACAGAAAAAGTCGCCGACTAATGTAAAAGCGTCATCATCCAGGATGAACACGGTATCATCGAATGAGGCCCACAATGAAGAATCAATATCAAATACGGTGCTTCACATTGATGATAGCGGGGACGTTCTCGTACTGATGGGTCAAACACAAGTACTCAATCCTTCAACAAACTCACTAGAAGCGGTATACGTAATGCTTGATACAGGAGCAGACCGCTCTTTTATCAGTAACGAGCTAGCCAGACGGTTGCAACTTGAAGATATGGATGTCAATCTTTTGACTATAAGTCCATTCGCTCACCAGGAGGCCATGACAAGGGATAAGGGACGCCGGTGGAACACCACATACTTTCACCGTCACTCGAATCGAAAAACTCACTGAAACGTTACACCGTAGCAGCTTGTGTCTCGAAGACAAACGCCTCATCTGTGATAACGATCTACAGCTCTCCGTCATCCGACGGCACAGAACGTCAAACCACAAATTCTACTTGGTTGCGCAGATCTCTTTTCCTTGCTGAGCTCAGGACCCGCACCACAACATGCACTTCCTTCAGGACTGAAACTCGTTTCTTCAAAACTAGGATACCTGGTGGCAGGACGAAGCTGTTCATACACAGCGGAGCATCCAAACGTAAAATTTGTCGATGTGACTATAAACGTTACAAACGCACAAGCAATAGAGGAAAAGTTGCAATCATGGGAGGACTTTTGCACGTTCGAATCTTCCGGTGTGGACGAATTTGTGGGACCAGCAGCAGAAGAGCGAAAAAGGAACGATGAAGCTGTCTGGAAGGAGTTTGAGCAGACAGTAGAGAAGAAGGAAGACGGCTACCACGTGCGCCTTCCGTGGAGATGTGACATCAGATGTAAGGCACTGCCAGAAACAAAAGCCTAGCAGTTCGCCGCCTACATTCAACGCTCAGCAGGATGAACACCAATCAAGAACTGCTGCAACAGTACGAGGAAACAATACGATCGCAGCTGGAACAAGGAATCATTGAAGAAGTCGACGAAGGGAAGGCACCCGACGGACCAGTCATCCACTATCTTGCGCACCAAGCCGTAATTACACCGTACAAAAGTACAACCAAACTACGAGTCGTATTCGATGCATCCGCACATCTGAAAGACTCACCTTCCCTCAACGATATGCTTCACCGAGGACCAGTGATGCTACCGAAGCTTTGCGATATCTTTCTCCGGTTCAGAATTGGAAAAGTAGCCATAACGAGCGACGTAGAAAAAGCTTTTCTTCAAGTCCATCTTCGTCGTTTCGATAGAGATGCAACACGATTTTTGTGGCTGAAGGATCCCACTTAGCCAATAACGCCTAGCAACATCGTGGTCTACCGTTTCTGCCGTGTGACCTTTGGGCTAATCTGCTCGTCGTTCCTCCTCGCTGGTACGATAAAGTATCATTTCGATCACCACACGTCAAACCCGCGGTTGGCACGCGAAGTTGAGAGAAACACTTATGTGTACAACGTGGTGGTAACAGTTGCGTCAACAGAGGAAGGCTGGGACATGTATAAGGAATCGAAAGCTCTCTTCGTGGACATGAACACCAACCTAAGGGAGTTCAATTCGAACGACAACGACTTGCAAAACCAGTTTGCGGAGAAAGATCGCTGCAACAATCGTATGCAGAAAGTCTTGGGCATATCCTGGAATGCAAGTGGCGATGGGCTGTGGTTATCGTGCAAATATCCGCCAAGAGATAAACTGACTAAGCGCACAGTGTCCGAACAAGTAGCAGTCATTTATGATCCATTGGAATGGTTAGCCCCAATCACGCTACACGGGAAGCAATTCCTTCAGCTTCTCTGGAAATTCGAGTACGAGTGGGACAATTCGAGTGGGACACACTACTGTCGCAAGAGCACCAACAACGATGGATGAAAATCATGGAGGAATCCGATGGGTTTCAGTGCCAGATACCCAGAGGTGTAGCTCAGAGAGGCGAATCTATACGACTAATTGTGTCTGCGGATGCTAGCGAAAGTGCGATGGCCACATACGCATATGCCGTCTCTTCAACTACGTCAAACTTGATAGCAGGAAAATCCAATCTTCCCTCTATAAAGGAACGGCCGACTATACCGAAATTGGAACTCAACGCGCTCACAATGGCAGTTCGACTGGCAAATTCCATGTGGGAAGCGATTAAAGATCGCGCAATTGTAACAGAGATCGTGATACTCTCTGATTCGGAAATAGCACTAAAGTGGATTGCAGCAGACCAAACGCAGAAGTCGGTTGGAGTACTACTTAGAAACCGAGTAAAAGAAATAAGGAAACTCGCTACGGAATTCCTCGCCTCACTACGAACACTATTCGGTTACGTGAACACTACTAACAATCCTGCCGACAGTGCAACGAGAGGTTTGAGCAAAGCCGAGTTTCCAACTCACATGCGGTGGCACGGACCGGATTTTATAAAATGCCCTACAAAAAATTGGCCCAAGGAAATCCGACTATTCAGCCTACCAGTATTGGCAACGTCAGAAGCTCGAGTTTTACAAGCAAGTTCTTCTATCATGGTGTCAACCGATATACTCGACCTGAGGCGATACAGTGGATTAGCAAAAGCAAGGAGAATGCTAGCTTACGCCTTGAGATTTATCAAGGCACTGGTTGCTAAAATTCTAAGCAAACTCCGATATAGAATAGCAAGCAGTATTCCCGAGCTCGAGCACATGGAATCACGACCGAATATTTCGGCTGCGGAATATGAGCTGGCACTACGAGTTCTTATCCGTAATCATCAGCAATTCTACCTTCCGCTAGAGAAGCGCAAGACTCTCAAGCAGTTGAAGCTTATGGAAGACGAATACGGTATTCTTCGATGTCAAGGACGTCTGGGAAACGCCAACCTTCCATTCGATACCAGAAGATCGATACTGGTCGCAACGAAATCAGACTTAGCTCGACTGATCATACTACAAGCGCACTCCTCGCAACACTGCAGCATAGGTCACACTATAGCAAATGTAAGGCAACATTTCTGGATCCCTAAGATAAGACAGATGGTTCGGAGCGGGATCATACGACAGTACGTGCCCTGTCAAAGAATGAACAATCTCCCATTCAAGTATCCGGAAATGACTGATCTACCAGCACAGCGACTACAGAGAGAACGACCGTTTGAACATATCGGTATAGACTATTTTGGGCCGTTGTCAGCCAAGCGAAACAATGAAACCGTCAAAGTCTACGGAATCGTCATGGCCTGCGCTACAATGCGATTGGTGCACCTTGAACTGGTACCGGACATGACAACAAATAACCTACTACTAGCACTTCGAAGATTCTTCGCTAGACGTGGGATACCGGCGACCATCACATCGGACAACGCACCATATTTCGCGCTGGCAGAGCAAATTTTATGCGATGCCAACTTGCCTGCAAGGAACGACTCTACTTTTGAACAATCACTGGCCGTAAGAGGGACTGCATGGAAGACAATCACGCCATTTGTCCGTGGCGGGGAGCGTTGTACGAGCGACTGATAAAATCAGTAAAGCACAGCCTCTATAAAGCCATCCAGAGGACAGTTCCAGAGCAGAAAATTCTAGAGACTCTCTTCTTCGAGATCGAAGGAATGCTCAACACTAGACCTCTCACATATCAGGAGGAGGGATGGAAGGACACGCCGGCGCTCCGGCCAATAGACTTCATTCAACGGGACATGGTCATCACCTATCCGTTCGAATCTATCGAAAGTAACGAAGACGACAATACGTATCTACCAGCAGAGGAAGCAGCGGTACTAAGGACTCGTCGACAAACAGAAGAAGCGCTGAAGACGAGCCATCAGCTGACCGAACGCTTTGGACCATATGGAATCGAGAATACCTGACAAGTTTGCGTGAAGCTCGCTGCAGATCAGCTCGAAGCGCGGCAACCCTCGGCTTCCCTCCGTCGACAAAGTGGTCTTAATTGCTGATGCAGGGATACCACGGAGCACGTGGAAAATGGGCAAAATCAATTAAGTGCATCTAAAGAATGGCGCCATTCGGGAAGTGGAACTACGACTGCCGAATGGACGTACGATACACAGTCCAGTAAACCTCTTAGTTTCCCTGGAGACGGGACAGTCTCAGAGCACGATATAGCGGAGGACGTCGTTGACGACCATTCAGCAACCCATCGCTACAATCTACGATCCCGCACGAGCAGAGCCAGCCATCACTAATTGAACAGTGCATGAGACGCATAACACTACGCTCTAGCACTTTTAATTCTGCATGTCACCTCTACTCATTTCATTTAACCTTGCATGTCACCTCTACTCATTTCATTTAACCTTCCATGTTACCTTTACTCCTTTAATTTAACCTTGCATGGCCGGCGTTGCACCAATCTATGGCGCATGCTACCTACTCTGATTAAGAATCATCAAATTCCCTTTTTTCAGAAACCATGGAGACCAACAAGGCAACACCAACACCGGCAGCCAAAGCAGCGTGCAGACCAATAACAACGGCGACGTCATCTCCAACAATCTCCCGAGAAGGAAACCATACAGAAGAGTCGACCAAGAAGCCGTCCAAAGCATCGGGCACACTTCTCAAGGAACTGTTGAGTCAAGCTAGCAAGATGTTGCAGCACGCAGCCAGCAAGGCCGATAAATTTGCTCCGGCAACAGTCTCATCCACGGAAGCCCTGGAAAGGATCGAGAAGGTGGAGCAGAAGCTGAAGAAGCAAAGGGACCAAATGATTCAGATTGCGACAACGGTAGTGTCGGTGGAGGGCAAGACGGACAACGTCGTCAGAGCTATCTCCGAATGCTCAGCTTTTGTAGAAAAACTCCATGGCGACGTGAAGGCGGTGCAGGAAGCATCTGGGAAGGCAAATATCCACAACATAGAACTCGAGATTAAGTTGCTTCACAAGTGCTTTGACGATTTCGAACAACGTCTCCACAGTTTGGTGTCGCCAAGAAAGACGGAGCGGCCACCTCGCAGACAATCCAGCAGAGACCGTCACACGATGCAACAACGACGAGACCGTCATCAGTCGAGGAACCAAGATACGTTCGCTCCACTAATAAGGACGGAAGGAAGAAACACGTCGTCATCGTTCGCGATCGAGAGAGCGCCACTAGCTGCCGGCGGGAGTATAGTGACTTTGTCACTACATCATTTCTTTGAATCCTTACCTGAACTGTATTTGAAGTCGCAATATATTTGAAATGTACTTGAACAAGTGCTACGACACGCCTATCGGCGTGTCTCGCACTTGCCCGCTTCGCGGGGTTATAGGTTTGCGCTTTTTTCTCAGAAAATACTCTCGCACAAAAAGTACGTGTGATCTTCAAAACAATCTTGTTAACAGAACAACAAAAAGACAACATTTACTGGAGCATCTCGGTGAATACTACGTTTGGTATCGACTTGAGTCCTGGTGTTAACCAAGTTTTCAGATGAGACTTCCGTCGAACACGCGAGCACGCCATGTACAGTTGACCATGAGAAAATACTGGACTGGGGAGAAATACGCAGAGGCGTACCTGGCGCGTGTAATGTTTTCCGTTAAACATGGGATAATGCTGAGTTCTGCATGCGACGTCGTCGTACGACGACGATATGACCTCTGCTTCCTTTCTTTTCGATCTTCTGACCCCAGACGGTTGTGGTGCGACGAAGGGAACCCGTCTTCTGGGTTCAGGGACTCAGAAACGCGCGCGGACGCCGTTGTGTCAAGCAGGAGGAGGCTGCGCTTCCTCTGCAGCAGCACCTCATGCTCAATTCTGAATGCGATCCCTCGTCGTAGAACGACGGCGTCTCCTCTTCTGACTCCAGAAGGTTGTGGTGCGATGAAGGGAACCCGTCTTCTGGATTCAGGAACTCAGAAACGCGCGCAGACGCCGTTGTGTCAAGCAAGAGGAGGCTGCGCTTCTTCTGATGCAACAATATCCCATGTTGAACGGCAAACGTTGCCCGCGCGAGGTATGCAGAGGCGTATCTGTCGCGAGTAAACTTTTCCGTTCAACATGGGATAATGCTGAGTACTGCATGCGGCCGGTCGTCGTACGACGACGATATGACCTCTGCTTCCTTTCTTTTCGATCTTGTGACCCCAGACGGTTGAGGTGCGACGAAGGGAACCCGCCTTCTGGATTCAGGGACTCAGAAACGCGCGCAGACGCCGTTGTGTCAAGCAAGAGGAGGCTGCGCTTCCTCTGATGCAACAATATCCCATGTTGAACGGCAAACCTTGCCCGCGCGAGGTATGCAGAGGCGTATCTGTCGCGGGTAAACTTTTCCGTTCAACATGGGATAATGCTGAGTACTGCATGCGGCCGGTCGTCGTACGACGACGATATGACCTCTGCTTCCTTTCTTTTCGATCTTGTGACCCCAGACGGTTGAGGTGCGACGAAGGGAACCCGCCTTCTGGATTCAGGGACTCAGAAACGCGCGCAGACGCCGTTGTGTCAAGCAAGAGGAGGCTGCGCTTCCTCTGATGCAACAATATCCCATGTTGAACGGCAAACCTTGCCCGCGCGAGGTATGCAGAGGCGTATCTGTCGCGGGTAAACTTTTCCGTTCAACATGGGATAATGCTGAGTACTGCATGCGGCCGGTCGTCGTACGACGACGATATGACCTCTGCTTCCTTTCTTTTCGATCTTCTGACCCCAGACGGTTGAGGTGCGACGAAGGGAACCCGCCTTCTGGATTCAGGGACTCAGAAACGCGCGCAGACGCCGTTGTATCAAGCACGAGGAGGCTGCGCTTCCTCTGCTGCAGCAGCATCTCATGCTCAATTATGAATGCGATCCCTCGTCGTAGGACGACGGTGTCCCATCTTCTGACCCCAGACGGTTGAGGTGCGACGAAGGGAACCCGCCTTCTGGATTCAGGCACTCAGAAACGCGCGCAGACGCCGTTGTGTCAAGCAGGAGGAGGCTACGCGACCTCTGCTGTAACAACACCCCATGTTGAACGGCAGACGTTGCCCGCGCGTGGTACGCGGAGGCGTCGCAAGAGGTTCCATGAGATTACGCATGGTCCCACGAGGCGTATCTCAGCCAGGTTTCCAACCTTAGTGAGATACTCCTCATCATCTACAGGGCAGGGAGCTAACTCAATTATATAGTGGTAGATTCCGGTTTCCCACTCCTTTTCTGTCTGCGTCTCTTCTATCTTGGCTCTTGGCGAAGGCTCCGAAGTTACGGGCTTTTCGACGTTCGAAGATCAGAGACGCACGGGCCAAGTCGCCGAGGATTGGGTGGACTGGCCAAGTAATGCGCTTCGCAGACACCCGCTGGAGGAGAGCCGTTACCGACTGGGTGCCGTGAAATGTCAAGAGAACACTAGGACGCCCACCAACGCGTTGGTCGGACTTCTTCGTGAAAGCCCTGAACGATCGATATGACGCTCTTCGTGTCCCTCGAGCGAGGAGGTTCCATTGGACCATTCTGGCAGTGGAGACGCTGCTGGCGCCCGCTCGAGCAAGTCGATGATCAACGGAACGACAGGTGATACAGGTGTTGCCATGTATAGCTGTAGGGTGGTACGTGGGCAGAAGATGTGACCGGAAGAACAAACTGGGTGAAGGAATTCTACCTAAGATATTTCTTTCCTACGTATTAATTTTTATGGAAGCAGTCAAAGACTCTTGAGAGTTCCTAATTTGCGGTACAACAAATTCCTTCTCTATTTTTAAAGGCATAGGGATTTACAGAGTATCAGGTTGTAGTGCAGAAGTGACGCACCAGTTATCGAAAGCTATAAGTGACTTTAGCGCGCGCGGCAAACCCAGCATTGCTGTATACTTATGCTCGAATGACCATTCGGATAGGTAATCGAATGAATTTCGTTCGAATTCGGAAATTCGAATTCGAATATTCAAAAAATCGCATTTTCGAATATATTTTATTTCGAATGCTCGAAAATTATCGGCATTCGAAACCATTCGAATATTTGAAATTTCCCAGGAGGGCAAAATTATTCGACTATTCGAAAAGTGTCATTCGATTCCCCAACGAGAATTTGTGTAACGGCGTATTTTGAAAAGGCATTTTAGGTTTTTCGGATAATTAGGTTCTCCAAAACGGTTTTGTCTTTGGATCAAAGCTCTGGTGCGATAGTGGCCCCATGCCGGGATACTGAGCGCCTCATCGGTTCTGGTTAGCCTTTCTGTCAAAATATTTGCACACATTGTAGGAGTATGGCAAAACGTATTCTGCTGAAGTACTAGTTTTAGCTAAAGTGTGTTAGAGTTGCTTGTTGTTATGTATGTTGGTTTCTTTATAAGTTCTCTTTGTGCATGTTCGTATATTCTCTGACGTGTGTCTTATATGCACGTAGAAATAAATAAATATTTGGAATCAGCATTCGAAGCCGCATCCCGTTATATACATCTCATCCCAAAGTGCCCCTGCGACTTGGTATTCTTCACTGGTAAGATCCTTTCACACTCGTGTAATACATATGATCTTAACAGAGTATAAAACAGAGACGAAAGGTGGGGATATAAAGTAAATTAAAAACATATTCGACGAGTTTCATTACGTTGGTGGCGGAAACGCTTTAGGACTTGACCCGATTACTTAGTGAAGCTGATACTGCCATAGAGGTTCAGTTATAGAGCGTTAGACCGGTGTGGAGTAATACGTTTCCTGATTTTCTTTGGATTGCGAACTTTTCTCACAATCAGCAGCATGAGTTGGTCGGAAGTTCAATCACACCAGGAAATCCTATTATATAAAGCGGAGAGGCATGAATCACTGACGGTCAACGGGTGCTAACGCTGTCAACGGGTGCAAACGCTGTCAACGGGTGCTAACGCTGTCAACGGGTGCAAACGCTGTCAACGGGTGCAAACGCTGTGAACGGGTGCAAAGAGGTAAACAGTGGCAGGCAGCCACTGCTGCCGGTGGTGTTTACTACCACGAGGTGTTTACGACCATGACGCTTCGACTGTCGGGTGGTCACCAAAGGACGCCCACTTGATGAGATTTCGCAAGAGGTCACCACGACTATGACGAGCCGCCGCTGCCGGGTTCAGAGAACACGTGAAGCGTTGCGGAAGAGGTCTGCGCCGCGGCACGGCTCACACCTCATGACCTGCGATGGAAGCCGTCGATGCGCTGCACCGCTTGCTTCTGCTTTGCGCGTTCTTGCCAGTGTGTTCTTCTTCATCCACCTCCCTACACATTAGCAACAGCATATGATGGCCTAAGGCGTTTCGATCGTGCACTTTCCGGGGTGGGTGTTACATGATTTTCACGTCGAAATGAACACCTTTTAAATCAAACTGGACAGTTTTCAAACCTAATTGGATACTCTTCCAAGCTGCCCGATGAACTCTGAAATCAAATTTAACGTCTTCCAAATCGAGACGAGCTTCTTCATTCAATTTGATTCCAAAGTTCACAGGTCACAGCAAAAGACTGGATCGCGCCATGCACACAAAAAGTTCAACGCAACGTTTATTTGATCGACAAAAAAGTTAGAATATGTGTGTGTTTATTACAATTATTTGTGTTACACCGTTTGCAGGTGTGAAACTGCATGAAAACAGAAATTTTGCTATCAATCGAATGAAAATCGCTAATTTTCGGACGGGGCATGGCGCATTCTCTGTTTTAGCAATATAAAGTGGCCGCTTTTCTGCTCTTCAAAACAAGCTTTAATTCATTGTTTTTCCTCAACAAATAAAACTTTTAAAATTTTCATACTACGTGTTCTCTCATTGGGAACTAAATTAAAACTTCAATTAAAGTTATACTAAAGTTTTCTTCGAACAAAAATTATCCTAACGCTTTTGGAGAGTCCTCTCTAGTCTAATGTGAATGATGCATATTTCAAATTGGAAGAGTTCTCTTTGATTTGAATAGTCTTAGACTAGCTTAAAAGAGTGTCCAATTTGACGTGAAAACTGTCCAATTTGATTTCAGAACTGTCCAACTCGACGTGAAAATAATATATATCAACCGATATATTGACGTTTCTCTCTGACTTAACCGATCGTTGTGGATGTTGCGTCATTAGCTCAGACCTCGAGCTCAGACAATCTATATCAACGGATATATTAATATTTCTCTCTGACTTAATCTACCGGGGTGGGTGTTGCTTGATTAGGGTCCAGATCTATGAAGTCTGAGAGAGAAACAATAGCACTACTAAAACGATCGATAATATTGATTGATAATGATCGTCTGAACGTTCTGTCAACCACTGCCACTCAGACTTCATCGATCGGAGTGGTTGTTGCGTGATTAGCCCAGAACTCAATCAAACAATCTAGCTCGTCTCGATTTGGAAGACTTTCGATTTCATTTCAAAGCTGACAGGCCACATCAAAAGACTGAATCGAGCCATGCACTCAAAAAGTTCAACGCAGTGGGTGTCCCGCGATTATGATAGCCGACGGAAGGCCAACCAGGTAAAAGATGTTTCGATGGGCAGTCGATCCTACTATAGTCGCTATCCATTTTTGAGCGTTGGTATCGGTTCTCTGCAGACTTCATCGATCTGGATAGGTGATCCGTGATTATGATGGCCGACGGATGGTCGATGGTCTATGTTATACTTCGGCAACGAGTCGCCGACGTCGCAGGCGGCGTCGCCGGGAGCTCCTCTGATGGAGTCTTTTGATTATTGGTTGGTTCTTCATTCCCAGCACTGTCATCATCTCCACCGTACCTTGAGTTACGAAATGGAGAAATGCAAAAACACCCGTCCGGCGGACACCACTAGTGTCATTTTTAATCTCAACGGTCTTTTATGGTTAGTCTCACAACCATTACCTAATGCTGTACGAAAATCCGTTCAGCTTGCTGGAACGCTGAGTGTTTGAAGAGGGAGTGGAGCCTAATCCTTACGTTCCCTTTCCCTTTGTCGCCTTCCTTGCTTCTCTGTCGTTCTCACCCGTTTTATTCGCGTTTTCTAGGCATTTTGGCGTTCTTGCCGAGCAAATAACGCAAAACAAAACTGTGAAGAAAACTGAAAACGTGAAGAGAACAGTGAAGAATTGCGAATAACTGATACTGAGCAGCCAAAATATGAAAGACGGCCTTGAAACAAAAATATACAAAACGGCTGTAGAGAAACTGATTCAAATAAGTGGTGTTTCCTCGCTTTCTCAAAAGATACAGCAAACATCGCTTTTTCGAAATGCAACTTACACTAATTAAGAGTTAAATTTTCATGCGAATTCAGAAAATTCTGCGCAAATTTAATTTCAATGCGATTGAACGGAAAAGGCCTTTGCTAAACTTCAATAAAGAAATTAAACGAAAATGCCGGTAAATTCGTTAGATCGCTAAATCATTGTCGTTAAATGCTCAATACTGGCCCGTACTTCTATTAGTACACTGCGCTCCAATGCTCCCCCGACGACGTCGCTGACGCCACCACAGAATCTGTCGACGACGTCGCCGACGGTACCGACCACGTCTGTGGCAACATTGGCGTCGGCGACGTCGGTGACGAGTCGCAGAGTCGGCGACGCGTCGCCGAAGTATAACACAGGCCTAACAGGAAATCAGCCACCATGGTAAAGCTTCCACCAGACAATCAATATTAACCGATATTATTGATTGGTCAATCATTGTCTGGAAGACGCTTTTGATTTGGAAATTGTTCACTTTGTTCTCAAGAACATACCTATTTCGCGCGCTGGATTACTAAGCTACTTCTTCCTGCCCAGATCCTCCGATTTTCAGCGAGGGCCAGAGCAGGTCAGCGAAGAATGTTGGGAGGACCCACACTTGATTCGACTACGCCTTCAATCAAGTCTTGCTCCTTGGTCCTCCATTTTCGGCAATGCCTTGACCAGTTTCCATACTACGGTATGCAGGGGAGAATAGTATTATTTGTCCTAAGTTACACTTTCCGAAATTCATCACGCCTCGTGGGATAAAGCACGACGACTGGACAGAAACGTCAGACATTCGATTAGGCTTGACGAGCTGCAATGTGCTGTGAACAACGCTGGATGAAGAAGCATCCCTAGCTAGGTTTGGGCTGCGTTCCTAGCGTGGCCCGCCATACCCGAAGCCGGCGAAGCCGGCAAGCCTGGCGTGGCCCGCACGTCCAGCGTACGGCGCCGGCGAAGCCGGCGACGGACGCTGGATGAGGAAGTATCTCTAGCTAGGTTTGGGCTGCGTTCCTAGCGTGGCCCGCCATACCCGAAGCCGGCGAAGCCGGCAAGCCTAGCGTGGCCCGCACGTCCAGCGTACGGCGCCGGCGAAGCCGGCGACGGACGCTGGATGAGGAAGCATCCCTAGCTAGGTTTGGGCTGCGTTCCTAGCGTGGCCCGCCATACCCGAAGCCGGCGAAGCCGGCAAGCCTGGCGTGGCCCGCACGTCCAGCGTACGGCGCCGGCGAAGCCGGCGACGGACGCTGGATGAGGAAGCATCCCTAGCTAGGTTTGGGCTGCGTTCCTAGCGTGGCCCGCACGTCCAGCGTACGGCGCTGGCGAAGCCGGCGACGGACGCTGGTTCTAGACATAAAATATTTCACTTCTAAATTCTGTATCCTATTTGCAGTGTTAAACTGACTTTGCATAAGTTAAGTAATCTCTAGCTTATATTCAAAAAAGGATAGGTGATTTCTTTTTGTGCTGTTGTATTTGCTGTTATCTAACAACTGGTTACAACAAGCCTAAGCCTAACGTTGGAGTTAAAAACTACCAAAATCGCTTGTGACATGCGTTTGGCCGTCACTTTCGAACCATGTTGGCAGTTTTAAAGAATGCTGTCCTCTTTCAGTGAATCTCTTCGAGTTCACATCATTTTCAAAGAGAGCAAAAACTGATCTGAGTAGGTATCCTCCTCCTTTGGTGACCGCTGGCTAGACATATTCAATCATCTGTGGTTGGAACAAAGTCGAGTTACCGATTTTCAAAAAAATGCTAATATTCCCTCCACCCTCCATGAAATGTCCCAAGTGAGTGACAGTCTAGAGAAGTCCTACAACCTTGCGGTGACTTCGGACGCACGACAGAAGTGTGAAAGTGCTAGCTTCATTGCTCGACGATTACATCACCACACAAGCTCGGCTAGCATGTTCTGAGCCGAACGCGAAACGCGGGAAATGATTGGTAATGGGAAGTCAGCTTGTGATGTAGCCTACAATACTAGTTCTGCACGGAATTCTACGTGCGGCCCTTGCATCAACAGACAATTTGTGTGACAAGAGCCACAGCTAGACATGACTCCACAGTTCCTTCTTCGCCACTCTCACTGCTATGTCTCACTGAAGGAAATTCTAAGTGGCTTACGCGAGGAAAACGTTGTTCACCCTTCTTCCTCCATTGAGTTGTTTCCGTGCCTGTATCGTATCTGAACATCGCGTGAAATTCTTACCTAGGAATGTTTTCCACAGTCTTTGTGCTGTTCGCTTCACGGACTACAAAGCCAGCAAAGTATCATGAATGCCGGACAGCAAATTAATTTATTGGCCAACGATGAAGCCGAGTGCAAGTTTGAGAATATTAGAGAAATGGGAGCAAAGCTTTTGTAACCTGATAACACGGATCGTATCAATATATATATGTCACATGGCAACGACGATGGGTGACAGTTGCAGGCCACTGCACCGACGGCGACCGGCGACTGCCGACGTACGGAAACACGAGTAACAGTCTACAGCAATAAAATCCCGTCTGATGCAGTGCACGTACAACTGCCAGATCAATACATGAAGCACAAGAACGAGACTCAACAATCGTACAGTTACCGATAGTATAAATTAGTACCTAATTCGAAGGTGGTTGACCGTACATGACAAGGCACGTATTCAGAGAAAGTAGCACGAGAAGGTTATTAGGACGGCAGTGAGTGGTAACCAAGCGATAATTCAAGAGAATGAAAAGGGATGAAAGAAGAACAACGAAAGATAACGGCATTCTTCAGAGAGATGGAAACAAATTGGTTCAATAACTGAGAAAAGAAACAAAAGAATGGAAAACAAGGAACACAAATTCTGTAGTCTCATCGTCTTACAGACACAGTGGCAAAATGAGTGCTCCGTAGCATATTATACTATTGCTGCCAGAGAAGAATTCACTTCTTCTGGCCTTCTTGTTCCAGTTTCACCTGGTTAAAGCACTTCTTTGGCAACGCGTCTCGAATTTCTTCCAGATTTCGCACCTAGAACGAACTGCTTTTACGGAATTGCAAGAGCAGCACAACACAACAAACTCTTAAAGCGATTAATTGCGAAAAGCAGTGTGGTGTGAACTAGCCTCCCGCAGCTGCATATCTCCGCGTCTACCATTTCCGCGCCGGGAACCAATGAACTATAGCACCTACCAGTGTTTTGCGTTTAACCATTCACCGGATTCGCCGTATTTTTCGGCAAGGGCGTCATTTAAAACAAGCGCAGTGTTTTGAATATTCGCTGGAACTTTTCACTTTTTTCATGCTTGCTGATTTTGCTTCCGGCTGACCGCTGACCGAAGCAGCAGGACTAACAGCTGACCGCTATCGCAAGGGGTAAACACAATGGACTTATCATGATCATCAAAGTTAAGAACAGCTTCATCGCTGCTCCCTTCATTAGGAGAGTATGCCTTCTATGAGAATAGCACTGTTCCATTAAAAATATGAAGTTATAGTAAAAAAATGCGTCCGATACCTGCTTCGGATTTCCTCACCCCTCCCACGCCAACCAAGCCATCCATCCCAACCGGGTCGGTGAATTGGTACCAGACTTGCCTAGGAAGGTAAAGCGCTTACTTGTTCATCGCCTGGCCACCGCAGGTCATTCTACGACCAAGTACGCCTCCACGCCTCCACGATACCCCGTAGAAGTAGAAAGCGTGGCGCATCCCAAAAGGAATTGAGTAACGCCGTCCTTTATCCTCTATTCGTAATGTGCAATAAAGATGCTGTGGCGGCAAATTGTTGAGGAATCAAAGAGTGGTTCGCTAAATATCGCTACAGCAAACAAATAACACTAACAGGCTATCTCGGATTACCTCAGGAGACTGATGGGTCGCCAGATTACCTGAGACAACCGCTGATCTTGCCGTTTCCATCGGATGGGTCAGAAGCAATTACTTTCTAGCAAAAAGGTAATTCAATCATTTTATGACTACGTTATGCTTAGCTTCATGTCTTGTTCAAAGCGAGATCGTTTAGATAGCAATCATAAGAGTTTAGAACTTCGGCTTCCATTTTTCGGTAAGAGAAATTCGATAACCAACTTGAGAGTGCTCGAGTTTAGTGCGGGCTGGTAATCAACCCACAAATCAAAGGTAGATTCATACCACAGCCCGCACCTCCTCCGACTGCGCTCCACTCGCTCACTTCTTTTTTTTACAACAGCTTGTGATAGCTTCACCAAGATTCAAAACACCACATTCGATTTTGAAAGTAATATTTCTCAGGAAAAGAAAGACTAAGAACCGTTGCTCATTCACCCAAACAATCTTTATTATTGTAGTGATCTCTCATACTTGTATTACTGCCCTTAGATTAATCATAAAGGTTTCTCTCGAAAAAACACGCAAGTTGAGCAACTGACGTCGTTTCTTCTATTCTGCACCACCCTTTCTGGAACTCACTAATGCCAAAAACATTATCACCTTCCCAAAAAAGACAACTCCATTTTAAGCAGACTTACTAAATAGATCATAAATGCGGTTCTACTTTACCACTAGTCCAAACTAAAGCTATCCTTAATGCGACCTCGAAAATCGCTTGTGTTGATAATCGCGTTCGAGGTGCTTAGTATTTACTTGAAGCTGATTTCTGCTACCATTTAGGAAAGAACGCTTACAGGGGAGGACTCTCCAGAGAAGCGCTTTTTTCTATATGACTGCGCTTAGGAAAGCTTTGTAACCACAGTATGACATCCAACCCTGCAGCGACGGGTTGGTTCGCCCTGTCATGCCACAACATGCGGACGGGCCTGCACCTGATGAGCTCACACAACAACGGAGAATTGAGTACAGTGTGCAAGCAGCGTCATACCTCTTTCGACAGCGAATCGATCTCATTCTTTATTTGCGTGATGCGCCTGTCTTCCTCAGTCTTTGAAACCTTATGCTGAGGAACCTGTAAATGAAACATTTACTTGTCTCAAAAAAATTGATGAAAAACAATGCAGTTACAAAGGGAAAGAATAAACGCAATCCTGAGAAGCGGAAATAAACATGGCAATTAAGCAATCTTACATGGCATTTTTCTAAAAGGTAAAAAAGACATCTGATTCCTAACTAGTTTTTGTAGGCAATAAGAAACACCTCTTGCCTTCAACAGAACCGTTCAACACTTGACAGAAACACAACGTTGAGGAAGTGGAATGGATAAGACTGAAATGCTACAGCGAAAAAAGCTCCGTTCTTGTCTGCGCGGTAACTCCGTGTCATCCTTCTCATCCGCGTTGAAGTGAGAACGGGCTCCATGCAATTTTTCAAGCAATCACTGCACTCCAGCATAACAATCTGTGAATATACAAGAAATCACAGAAGTGCTAAAGACCTCCCACCCTTCTGGCACAGTCAAATTGGGAGGCATACTCCTCGCGCACACCCAACAGGGCGAAGAAATTTACAGTTAACCCATAACGAATGTTGCTAGATAAACTTCGGATAGCACGATATCTTGAATCTTGAGTAGTGATGTGAGGACTATTGAGACGTTTTGTTTAGCTGTCAACCGAGATTGGTATCGACTAGGAACCTCAGGTCAACCGGAAGGACCAGTGTCTAGCGACAATCCCAGAAATGGCACCCTTCATGGAGCTTTGTAGGGTCTGATCTCCAGGGTCTTGAAAAGCTGGGTGGTCCACTTCGGCAAACTACCTTTGGCAGTAGTCTCCTCTGAGACCTCCTGATCATGATTCTAGTGTCCTCTGTCTGAAAAGTGCCCTGTCAGGTGAAAAGCTGTTTGGGGGAGTAGCACTGTAAAGGGCTTCGACTTTTACAGGCTCGCAAGAAGGCGAAGACTTCGAAACACTGGCTTCAATAAAGCCGATATCAATTTTGGCTGACAGCTAAGCAAGACATCGCCACTAAATACCGAACATGGATAATTCTGTGAAGGATCTGTATTCCCAACGCGATATCATGTAGATATCGCGTAAAAGAACCATATGAATGTTCCTAACGACTACATTCATGTAAAGCTTCTGCCAAACGTCTATTCTAATAATTAACGAATTACCAGGGAAACATTAAATGATAAATGGGCCACTGCACAATAACGGCTAACAAATACTTTTTTCTCCACTGTCGATCGAGTAGATCGAGTTGTGAAATTGCAACCCTGACACATAAAAGACCGAATCACTTCTCCACATTGCATTTAGTATTCAGGCTGGCTAACCACGGATCTTCTGCTTTTTAAACAAGTGAACAAGCAACGTCGATTTCGGAAGACAAAAACACTTGGGCGGCTATTTCTTGAATTTTTAACAAACGCTGAATAAAGGGGTAAGTCGATGTTTTGGTTTTACGAAAGATCAAATGAAAGAATAAATCTTAATTCGATGTTTTGAATTTACGAACAATCGAATGGAGTTAACAATGAATGAATAGGTTTGACTTCAAAGGCGAACGAATAACATGCAAACAATGAGTTCGACCGATCGAGAAGTTCATGTGCTAGAGACACAACATATTCTCTCTTTTTAATATACAGCAATATAAAGATTCTCTGCTCCTCCGTTCTTGCAGTTTACAGAGATTTTTGCGCAACTGCTTTCAATGGCGCTGCATAAAGAACGCGCTCAATATTGCCTCTTTACGAAAAAAAATTCAGATTAATTTGTCCATGATCAGTGCTTCAAGCTACTTCTCGTAGCGACCTAGTGTTCGAAACCCAGGTCACAGAAAGCGGATGTAAGCTAGAATAACGAACATTCCAGTGATGTCACTAAATGTTACTCAATTTCGAGCTCGATCCGAACATCACTTCACAATGACGAGTAATCTTCAAAAAATTGTAGCTGATGGTGGTCAGTTTCCAGTTACGATTGAACCACGATTGAATTTTTGAAAAAAAGAGCTGTTCAGGCTTTGGATTAACTGAACAAACATTCGATGGAAATGTACGAGGAGAATGTCTTCACTCAAACACAAAGATATCCCTCTATCATCATATCATATTCTATAATAACGCGCTAAGCGATGAGTCATACCATCGATCGGCGCCGCCGCAGAAATTATAAAATAGGGAGGGGGAATGGTGGGGAAATTATTAGGTTGTAACGAAATAAATGGCACTGAACCACGGTAAGTTTAAACAGTTAATATCTCGGCTTCTAGGCAAGTTTATTAATCGAAATAAAAGCCTTCTGATTCCACACATCTTTGCCAACGTGACACAAGCTTTTTTTATCCCAGTAGCATAAAAATCAGAAGTTCTGGAATTGACGAAATCTTCGAAGGCACTTTCGGCATCCTGTTGGTATTTGAATATTTTCCCTACCAAGAAGTCGCCAAGATGCTTGAAGAAATGGTAGTCTGTTGGGGAGAGGTCGGGAGAAAACGGAGGATGTGGTAGAGTTTCAATGCTCAGCTCATTCAATTTCTGCAACGTCATTCGTGCTACATGGGGGCGAGCATTGTCGTGCAGAAGGAGAACTCGCCTTCGGTTTACCAAGGCCGGCCGGATATCCTTCAACTTTCATCTTTCATCATTTCTTCAATTTCAATGCAGTACTTCTCTGCCGTGATGGATTCACCGGGAGGGAGGAAGCTGTGGTGAATAATTCCCAGCGAACACCACCATACTGTCACCATTACTTTCTTTTGGTGCAATTCCGGCTTCGCAAAAACCTTGGGGCTCTCATCGCTGTCCACCCACTGTGCCGATCGTCGCCTGTTGTCGTACATTATCCATTTCTCGTCACAGGTTACGATGCGATCAAGGAATGGGTCCGTTTCGATCCGTAGAAGCAGTGCGGCCGAGATCTCATATCGTCGGTTTCTTTGCTCCTCAGACAGCTCGTGAGGCACCCATCTTTCCAGCTTTTTGGTCTTTCCAATTTCCTTCAGATGCCGGGCAGCTGTGTTGTAACTGACGCCAAGAACCTTCGCTCTGGTACCTTTGTGTGGATCCTCCTCTACCACATCTCTCAGCTTGTCCTCATCAACATCACTATGCCTCCCACGACCTTCATGTTCTTCCAAGCTCTCATCTCCATTCCGGAACTTCTGATACCAACGATACGCCGTCCGAATTGTGGAACATACTTGACCGAATGCGGCGTTGGTCTTCTCGTCCGCCTCCATAGCTGTAGTGCCCAGCTTGAATTCATACAAGTAAATGCCTCGGATTACCCTTTTGTCCATCTGCAAAAAAGTCAATAAAACTCTAAAGTTTTCCCACTTTTACATAGAAAATTTGGTACTCACCGGTAGAGCAAAGTTTGCGCTTCTGAATGATATGCCACATGTTACGGTTTCTTTTTGATCAAACGCGTAAAGACGCGCCAAAAAATGGCGCGAGCCAGTGCCATTTAATTCGTTACAACCTAATACTACACGAAAATAGGGAAAATACCCAGACGTCTTCTCCTTGCCTGGGAACTTCGGTCCTGGGGCAATCGAGGTCGCTGAACACGAATCTGAAGTTCGTTTTTGAAGTATCGATCGCCATCAAACGATATTGATTAAACTATCGATTTTTTGTGGATTTCGTCCACGCGGTCCGAAACTTTACCCCTGGGGGTAGTCGAGGTCACACAACACGAAACTGAAGTTCGTTTTTGCAGTATCGACCACCGTCAATCGATACTGATCAAATTACGGGTGCGAAAATAGCGGGAAATGCCCAGACGTCTTCTACGTGCCAGGGGATTCCGAAGACGCGCGGAATACGTCGCATGACGTGCCTGAGACTCAGAAGACGTGCCAAAGACGTCGCTAAACGTGTTTAGCGATCAAGCAGATGTGCCGAAGACGTCATCCAATGGGCCTGGGGATTCAGAATGTGTGCCGAAGAAGTTGTCCACTAAGGGTGGATCACTGAGAGGGACCAGTACCACTATCTAATGGGGGACCGTTTCACTAAGGGAGGATCAATATTGAGGAACCAATAGATCGCCCTATCACACAATACACTGTACGTACTGGGAGCCTTTTGTACTCCTATGTAAGGAAAAAAGCTGTACAAGTTGTGCAAGTAGAGCAGCTAGCTCAATGTGACTGTCCTTAGCTTGGTGATACTGCAACATCGCGCGAAGCGCGCAAGTGCGAGGCACGCCGATAGGCGTGACGGAGCACTTGTATATGTATAATCATTTGATTCGTGCCTCGCATTGTTTTACAAGAACTGAACTTTCCTGTTTCAAAGGATTAAGAGCCTACAACTCCTCACAACGAGGATTCGAGGAATGCTCTTCATTCTTTTAATATTATTTATAATTATTTATTTAAACGGTGGAAAACTCCTGTACAGGTTCCGTCTTTGCCGGTAAGGTCAACTGTTCAGATTTTTGTACTTCCGAAGGAAAAAGGTGTTGATGAACAAACTGCGAGAACTACAGCACCTGGCTTTCAATATCAGCTTGGGTCAGAAGTTGATCCAAGCTGTTGAGCTCGCTTTCCAATTCGTCCAGTTCTGCGTTGTTCACCGCCTCCAGCGCATCTGAGAAAAAAACGTTATCAAACGAAATCCTCTAAATAGTTCGTTGCTGCATGAGCGGGTTTAATTCGTACTCACTTAACCGGTCGATGATCATCTTGATCTGGTCAGCTTCACCAGCAACAGTCGAATTGGCGTCACGAGCGGCTTTCTCAGCGAGGGACGCTTTTCGAACAGCCTTTAATTTAAGAACAATGCTCGTTTGTTTTTTTTGAGCGGTACATAGATTTCAACAAACCTCAGTTGCCATTTGCTTGTCAGTCTCTGCTTGTGTCTTGTAGCTGTCCAGAGTAGAATTCGTCTCCGTTAGCTCCTCCATCAGCTGATCTACATCCACATTCAAGGTCTCGGCCGACTTTCGGGTTTGCATAGTCATATTTTGAAAAGCGTTAGCCTTCTGTAAAAAAATCCATGAGTTTAAAAAGCCATAGGAGAAAAACAAGGAGAACACAATGCGGATACACATGAACTGACCTCATTCACAGTCGTCGCATCGCGTCCTGCTTGTCGAGCCAGCTCCTTCGCCTGGGTCGCGTCCACAGCAGCCGATCCGATAGCATTTTCGGCTTCAGCGGTCACCTCTTCAGCTTTCTTGATGGACTCGTCGATTTCGGCAAGTTTGCCCAGCTGCTCGGCGGCGGCCGCCTTCGACTTCTCTACTCGCTCGTTGAACTCTGGAGATGCAACAATAATTTAATTTCGACGCATCAGCTCATCTATGATTGAGTTTTCTTTAGGAAAAATCCACCAGCGACTACGTCTTTCAAGCTCGAGCCCGACCCCGTTAGGACGCCGTTAAGTAGAAGTCAAAGGCAATTTCGTCAACGGCTGTATAGCATTCGAACTATCAACCCTACTGAATTGTGAATACGTACCGTTCAGGGTCTCCAAGGTTCTCTCTGCGTCCTTTAGGGTGTTTTCCGCAACTTTCAACGCGTCATCAGCTCGTGCTCTTGCGGCATCGACATCGGCGAGAAGAGCATCGGACACCTTCAAAAATCCGAAGCATAGAAATTATATTTATCACAGTAACACCGTTTAGTGGAATATGTAAACACCCGCGAAAAATAGAATTTCTACAGTTACTTATAATAGACAGTTCACCACTAACAGAGGCAGATATAAGTAGACCACCATGCGCCAAGAATAAAATAGTTTTTCCTAGCTCGATTCAATCGTTGAAGAGAAGAAATGCAAGAATACAAGAAGGAGGTCGGAGGACCCATCCCATTACCATGTCGCTATTTACTATATCTATCTGATGGATCTCGGCACCGAGAAAATGTGCGTCAGATGGGCGCCAGATTGCTGGAGTTCAGCAGTCAACGCATGTGAATAGCGAAAATTGAGTTCTCATGATGAGTTGTGAGGCAGTGACCTCTTGCTGACGATGAATTGGAATTTGGAATCAGAACAAAAGCATTCTGATCAACTGCTGCGGACGGTGGTCATCCAGCACTCGTTTTGAAGCCCGTTTATCGAAGCCGAAATCCAGCTGCATTGGACAGAAGATTCACGCACTAGATCTTTCTTTCTTACCTACTTCCGGCCAAACTACAATGAATTAGGATAGCAATGAAAAATTTACGTGAAACTGAAACAGCTATTTCTGACTCAATGACTTGAACAGACGCGGTGCTTCTATGCGACAACTCGTCTGAGCATGATTTAAGGATCTTCATGCAAGAGTTGTACTAAGTGAGCAGTCACAGTCTCTCACTTAGTACAATTCTTACAGTCTCCGTCACTCAATGCGCCTATCCACCCTACCTCTGATAGTCGTAAATTTGTTTGAAACCCTCGACACCACATATTGGATCTGAAGTCTCTTCGAATCGGGATGTTACTAAAAGAAACCACCATGGTTGGCTTCGGGTGACTGAAAGGGACGTACAGGGTTAAAAATCAAAGTAGCTCCGGGAGGGGAAACCCTTTTCAGTCAGCCCAGAACAACAAATAGTACAGCCATCACAAATAGAAATTCGATTTTGTACACACAGCCGCTGCGTTGTACTCTTGCTGGGCCGCCCCGGATCACTGTTGGCCTGGAGGAATGGATGGCATCATAGCTCAAAGACCCTGTCGGTAAAGTATTGTATTAGTGACGGGCAGCAACGATGATTGAAGACGATTGTTTCGCCCTAGCTCGTAAGCGAATTTTATCAGTATAAAAATAAGACAAACATCGCTCTGCAGAGATTGCAAGCTGTTGTAACGATGTTTCGTTGCGATCAAAACTCTAGCGCCAGGCGGGACTCGAACCCACACGTCCTGCTGGTTCGAGCCCCGCCTGGCGCTAGAGTTTTGATTGCAACGCCATGCTCTACGCCATTACGCCACCGGCGCTGTTTGGTGGAACACAACATCCGCACCTAGTGGGACCGATCAGCACTCACCCGTATACCGGATGAGCCGGTCGCTGGTATCAGCACGGAACCTGTGAAGCTGATGGTCTTGATAGAAATGATGAAATCATTTTGTGTAAACCTCAAGTAAGCTCTTTCAAAACACTCAATTGCCTCAATTCGTTAGCTACTCTACTGCCTGCCCACATTTGAATCATTATTCGATATGGAGGTCACAGGAAAGAATGGTTTGCTCATATGAGTTATATTCTCAACCATTTAACACCTGGAGCGTGAAATGGTTGAGAATATAACCTATTAATCGTCCAGGCAATTCCAAGAGCCTACCTGCTGCTGATCCTCAGCGCTCTGAAGCTCATTTCTGGCCTCAGCTGCCGCTCTAGCAGCCTGTTCGAGGATTTCCCTGTTGTTGTCGGCTTCCTTGTTGGTATTCTCAATGGCCACTTTCGCGTCGTCGCTTATCGCCTTAGCGTCCGCCTTCAGCTAAAATGTGGACTTCGCGAGCGGTGGAGAAAACGGATGCAGAAAATCCTTGCGAACCTGCTGTGGGTCAAAATTCGGCAGTCGCAAGCTCTCCACTGCCGTTAGAGCTTCTGCAGCTGCCTGGTTAGCAGCGGCAGCGGCATTCTTCTGCTCCTCCGCCAACTCCAGCGTTCTTAACCATTACAAAGATATCTATACTCCTATTTACTGATAGCCCTCCCACCACTCTGAAGACTTGGGCTCATAAACACCGAAAGCAGCGCTAAACCGACCTCCCTAGAGTTTCGTTTAGCTGCGTCTGTCTCTCTTTCATCTCAGCAATCTGCTGCGAAACTTGCTCCCCTAAAAAATTCCGTATAGCAGCAAATGCCAAAGCAGGCAGGACGCCAAAAGAGAGCTATCCAAACCTCCATAGATTGCATCCCTGGCTTCCTTGTGCGCCTTCTTGGCATTCATGTTGGCTTCTTCTGCAAGTTTTTCGATCTCCTTCGACTGTTGTTCATGCTTATCGGCCTCCTCTCGCGTTTTTTGCGCAAGATTCGACATCTGAAATGCTTCAAGATGTTAGCCAATGTTTCTATCATTTCTAAAGCACCAGCAAGCCATTTTTCATTAAAAGCGAAGGCTGGCATTATTTTGCACATACCGACAGCGCTGGGCAATATTGAACTCTGTTCCACAATATGCTGCATATAAAAGAATTAATCGGCCCGTCTGTCCTTATGTTCATCTGCCCAATCAACCGTCTGCCCGCAAAATCCCAGAAGGTTTCGCCACACGTTTAGTATTACTGGTTGCTGCTTTGGGCTATCCTCCCAAGCTGGAAATCACGTGAGCATGATGGACGCTGAACAAACTCCACAGCAGCAAATAATATCGATCGCTCAGGCGCTATCGATCGCCTTTTATTGACGCCTATACGAACTAGAAGGGCTGCAAAGCTGCGGCGAATGGGTCTGCTTGGCACTTGAGCATGTATAGGTAGTGTGAGGCGCATGTGGTGGCACCGTCCAAACCAGCTCGATGATTTTTCTGCTACATCGTGCTCATTTAGAACTTTGAAGCCTCTCATTCCGTGCCTGGCACTTTTCGAAGTGCTTTAGGTAGTATGCACCAATCCTCCCATGATTTTGTTCCCTCAAAGTTAAGTCTAGTGGTGATTTATAATGCCCATGCACCACGGAATGCCGTTCGAGTTCACACCATCCAACTTTTTGATTCTAATTGTTTTATAAATCACCACTAGTCTTAACTTTGAGGGAGCAAACGCTGCGTTTCACCACAACAATTCAGAAGCTGAACATGCAGTGCCTTTGCCGTGCATGACCTGTAGAAGTAGGATGTGTGGTGCACCCCAAAAATGAACTCAGCAACTTCGGGCTTTATTAGGGGGGGGGGGGGCAAAAGTAATGAGACAAAATGAAAAAAATCTTTATCTCTCTATAACTCAATTACAACTCAACGATGCTGAGGAATGTATTTGCCATTAAGGGCAAGGACCTTGCTGCCATCGCTCAGCCAACTTCCTGATCCCATCCTTCCAGAACTGCTTGGGCCTGGTGTAGATCAACTGCTCGACATGGTTGTCAAGGACTGCTTGGGTTCTTGTGTCCCTTCCGACTAGGAAGTCGGAGGTCTGTAGGCTCAAGTAGTAGTGGTAGTCGCATGGAGAGATGTCCGGCGAATACGGAGGGTGAGGCATGTGAACGTAGCCCAGCTGGCCAAGCTTATCCGTGGCTACTTGTTCCTGATGGGGTGCGGCGTTGTCGAAGAGGAGGACCTTCTTGAAGCGCTGCGACTGAATAAGAGCGAGTCGCCGGCCCATCTCTTCTATTTCGTTCACCATGGCCTTGGAGTTCATCGTAGTGCCCTTGTGAAACAGCTTCCGGTAAACCGATCCATGAGCGCAGACCCAAAAGCTCCAAAGGTGCCTCTCGCCGTGAACATCTCGCCGAACGAAGGTCGGTAACAGGTCACCAGGCCTCACCCAGACCGGCTGCTTTGCGAG
>OX375870.1:67055442-67222473 GCA_947359475.1 Heligmosomoides polygyrus bakeri
GTCTACGATTTTTACTTTTTTACGACTTTTATCACCATGAAAGCAGAGAGAAACATCACATTTGTGGAGAAATTCATACAATTTTTTTTACCTTTCTGATGGAGGAAGAGAAGCTTTGGCAAGACATTCAATTGCTTCTTTTTTATTCGTTGGCCCCTTTCTGCCTGTTTGTAATTTAACCACGACTTTACATCAGTTAGATGGAAAGGACAGAATCAAAGGTGCACACCGACCTAGCTTCTTCGTCACACTCTCAGCAAGCGCCCGAACGTCTTTGCTCACTTGCTTCACGCGGTCGTCGAAAGCGGTGTCGTTAACCTGAACAAGCTCACACCACTGAGACAGCTCTTGGATAGCAGGACAGTTAACCGGACAGCAGTCCACACACCGGTGCCGGATTCTCGATGATCTCTCTCAGTGTGTTGTCGAGCTGCTTGACGCTTTCGCGAAACGTGTTCACCCTCGTCTGAATCAGCGTGTAGCAGTCATCGCACGGAAGACATCCCGACCGGATATCGTAGCGATTCTCCACGCACTGGTCACAGCGACGACCTTGGATATGGTCACGACACAGACACTGCCCTAAAATGGAAGAATGAGCGATAGCCACATAGGAGTTCACCTAAAAACCCCTTGGAAATATTTCGATGTTTAAATCTCAAATAAAATGCTATTCCAGCATTCGTCACGCATTTAAAAGAAGCACCGATTGTGTGCTTCGTCGGAAGTCAAATGCTGGCTAATACAACGGATACATATGCTTCTCAGAATAGCCGCTAGCCTTCATAGAACAGTCGCCCAAGTGCTGGACGGGGTTCGAATCTGAAGATAACCCACTTCAGGAAGAATCCAGTGTGGAGGACAAATGATCCTGCTGAGTGGGTCTTAACAAAACGATCGAGACAAGAGGCGAAGTTTAGCAAGACTCACCTTCGGATCCGACAGGAAAGCTACAGATAGGAATCGAGAGCTCGAACGTGTTCAAGGCAAAGTAGGCATGAGGTGGCTCTCTTGGTCTCAAGGAGGAATTGTGACCGCTGGATGAAGAAGAAACGGTAATGTTCCGTAATATGAACTACAGGGGAGGCGGTGATGCACGAAACTAATCAGGCTGCAATCAGCCAGTGTACCATCCCAGGGAGGGGGGGGGGGCGTCTGAAGACCGTCACCACTCGCTGCGCTGATTGGCTGTGACTGGATGGCGCATTCTCCCCTCCACATTAACGACTATTACCGAGAAATCTGAAGCGCACGTTAGAGGGACAGGGAGCGTCAGTTGGAGACATCTCCAATGGAATGGGCTGATGTGCTCATCGCGAGAATGATTAAATTGGACTTGCAGCTGAAGTGAAGCAAAGTAACTCATCAAACTCACTACATTAATATGCGCTCAGGCGACTTGATGATCGCAGCAAGAAAAAGCTTCAAGTAAGTGGAAAAACTTTGTAGCACGAAATTTGAGCAAAAATGAAAGGACGCTGAGGCAGTAGTATGGTTAGTACGTAAAGCATAGCAATCTATTGTCCTACTATCTAGAGACAACCTACCATTGTTCACGTCACACTGACGACTCTCAGAACCGATAACCTCACAGTCACACGGTTGACAGCCATCTGGACCGAAACCGAAGTGGTAGGGTGCGCACTGGTCACACCTGCAACGTAGATGATGAAACAAAATATGGTGCAGCGTGAAGATTACACTCGCCAAGCACTTACTGTCTTCCAGTAACCCCAGGTTTACACTTGCAGTTCCCACTAACCACGTCGCACGTCGAGTCTTCCGAACCAAGAGGATCACAGTCACAAGGGTGGCCTCCAACACCGGAGCTGATGTTGAAATAGCCGTGCTGAAAGAACATGTGGATCAGAGCTGGGAGGATTTTCCGTTTCCTGGCCTGCCATCGAAACTCATCTACCAGAATTCAAGCCATAGAGTTCAGATTCAGCCCCTACTGCAAAACGAATGCTGTTAGAGTAATCCAGAATCAAAGAAGGCGTTTCTTTCGTGGTGAATCAGGTTTTTTGTTTGTTATCTAGTGTATCGCAGTTTATTTTATTGAAGGGTATAAATGTCATTAACATGGAACTTCTGCGTAGCAGATTTACGACTTCCATAATGTCGTCTTTCACTATACTTCAATATAGGAAAATGTATGTCAGCAGTTTTTTAAAAATTTGGTGCCTTGAATAAATTTGACATTTTCTGTTTTCTGGCGACCTTGGCCTTTCTATACTGTGATTTCAATTTTCTGCAAAAACTTCCACAATTCTGTCCACCCCCGGTGCGGACGAGGTCCTTAACTTTTTTTAAGTTACCTCGAAGTATTAAAAACGCTTCATCTTGGGAAAATAGGTCACTACCCTCTTGAAAAAATTGGAACATAGAGCCTAAATTATTACAGTCTCTTGAACGGTGCTAACATCAATCGACAACGTATATATATATATACATGAGAATTTTCGACTAGCAAAATGGCATCATCAAACGAAGCTCGACCTACACAGCTCTTCACAGAAGTATGTATGACAAAGATCGACGGTATTGCGATCTTTCTGATTGGAGAATCCTGCTTTGCTTTCTTTCCATATAAATCACAACTATTTACTTTTCTGATAGACTCGGTCAAACAGCGCTTGGAATCACGTGTGTAGGGGGAAATTTTGAAGTACCAATGCCTCCCGCAAGCGGCTGCCACAAAACATAACAATGTTTGACGTTAACCGGCTAAGACACTATCGAAGCACTCTGCTGCTAGCCCAGCTCGCGCGAATTGACGACCCCTATTCGGTGAGATCGGATTACTACTCCTCACCTCCGGCTGGTCGCAATGGAACCCAATTATGTGGGGAAGGCAGTCGCACTGTCCACTGTCTTGTGAACATTCGAGAACGACGTAGTCGTGATTCGGACGTCGAGTTCCGGGAGCGAAGCAACTGAAATACATCTGATTGAGACCATGTCAGCGTTCATCACAAACTCCTCCTCTCTAGCAAATGATGCTGTGAATGATGTCGGTAAAATGTAAAACTGCTGCAGCTGATAGCACGAACAAATCCCCTAACGACACCTGCAAGCTTTGCAGTCTCCCTTCGGTTCGAGTAAGGCATCACCCCAGTATCCCGGCTTGCACTTCTCGCAGTTGAAACCAAACGTATTGTACACGCATTTCTTACATTCGCCAGTGACCCTGAAACGAACGACATGCTCCGCTCCGTCGTCTGATGAGTTAAAAAGACGTCACGACAACACTCACTTATCACAGTTACCGATAGAGTTAGGGTCGATGTTGCCAGAGCACTCACACTCCTTGCAAGGTATGCCATCCTTAGGGTTTCCGAAATAGCCGTCCGAGCATTCGTCGCAGCTGAAATTCACCACCTTTACTGATGCGCAGAACAGATCACTCTAACGATTCAGGAGGGCCAATCTTCACTTACCGCCGACCAGTGTAACCAAGTGGACATTCTGTGCACAGAACATCTCCATCGGTGTGCAGAATGCATGGACCGTCCTCGGGGCAGGGGCACTTCTGTAATCAAAATAAGAAAGTGAGACATTACTCAAAAATGCAACACGGCTTGCATTTGTCATTGATTTGTGAACGTTAATACAACTGCTCTCATTTTCCACTTTATTTCTATTTTTGGGACTACAACACTTGACCCGCTGAGGCGTATATCCAGAGCGATGTAGACGTGTGTGCAAGCATTCTTGTTTTCACGTTGTCGTATGATTGAAACTTTTACAAACAGCTTTTGCTAAACCATCTAGGGGTTATGAAGTGTTGGTTCACAAAGAATTTCCACACGATCTCCAGAGGCAGAAGCGACAGTGAAGAAACAATAGCATGTGAGAAATATGGTTCGACTGAAACGTGATATCGACCTATTGATTCAAATGCTTGATTGTTCTTCGATATCGACTAGGATACAGAGAGGCCTCATGGATCCGTAAAGCAGCATTTAGCACAGGTCTAAGAGCCTAACGGTTCCTCACATACTATATTATACATAGCTCCCAGTGGCGCCACGCGAAAAAGGACGTGCACGTTCCTCGGCCGACACAGAAGACTGGCGCTTCCCGAGAATGGTTCGTGGATTCTGCCAAAGGCATCCTTTAATTGCTCCAGTATGGGTGGATGCCCGATGGCCTATTAACCCCTCGGCCATTGTCTTCTTTTCAGCTCCATAATAGGCACGGAAGGAACTCCGATGTGAAGTCCGCCTCATCAAGGATGAACTACATAGATGGGCCAATCGGCGGAGTTCCTTGTCCGTTCTAGAGCACGGAATCAAGAGCTAATCCTTAGGTACTCGTCTCCACCTACCAATTATCACGCACTGAGAGCTAATTGTTGTATGTGTGTGTAAGGAACAGTAAGTCCGCTTTGTGTTCGAGCAATCAAGGAAGCCAAAAACGCACCTCGCAATCACTATCCGTTCCCGTTAACGCATTACCGTAATAGCCTCTAGCACAACGCTCGCAGGTGTCACCGGCCGTGTTGTGCTCGCATATGCAGGCGCCTGAAATCCGAACCTCGCCTGAAACCCCGCAGAAACAAGGCTCCTCTGAACTGACCGCTCTCGGCGTCGCAGCTGTCCGAGTGGCTGTGGCAGTCGCACTTAATGCAGCGATTGAACGGTCCTCCGTATCTGAGCTCACGTCTGTAGCCGGGAGCGCATGACTCGCAGAACTGACCAACAAACCTAGAAACTGATTGGAAGAACTGGCAATCACAAAAGGGCGTCCTGTCGAAAATTCCAGTACTACCGCCGAAAAGTGTGCGACCACGATCAGTATTCTACTGCTCGGCGAGGAGCGGCCTGAACAGCAGAAACGAGTCGTATGGGAAGAATGTCCACCCTTCAATTGGTACGAAAACTATGTCTCTTTTCTTGCCGCGTCGCCAAACCAGAGCAGGAGGGTTTCGAAGTTTACAGTGGAACCGTACATAGTGGTAGCTTGTTGTCGCTGCTGGCAGGTGTCGAACTGCACATCCATCACCGCAAGAAATTTCGAAAAACCGATGTCTCATGGCTCGCGGTAAGCGCACAACCTCCTGCAACATTAACCGCCACCTTTTCGAGATTGTCCCTTTCTGTAAATCAGTAAATCAAAAGTAAGGTGTCGTCGAAGGACGTGAGAGTAAAACCACTTTATAAGACGAGTTGAGAAGAAGCGCATAGCTGTCTGGTGTCGCCAGGCTAGCACGGTTTCCATGGGTGTCGCATCCCAGTCCCTTTGAAAGTAAAAGCAAGTCAGTTTTTCTCTGACGTCCATGTGAGAAAATGGGAATTGGGAGACTGTAGCTTAATGTTTATTGTGAGCAGTCCTACTGTTTCATGCGCTTAAGTTCCTACATGCAATAATGATAAGCAAATTTCCTAATCTTGAGGAGAAAAGCGATTCAAATTGTACCATTCCATAGTAAGCTTTGACGGCTTGTTACTCGTGTTTTAACGACTCGGCGAAAACGACATATATTTTGACACTAACTGAAGCGTGGAGATTTCTATCACGCGACAAATTTCCATTCAGATGCTTCCCCTGCAAGTCGCTGAAGCAGTGCTGCGCATTGGCTTTGGACGCTTCCCGTGAAAGCGCCTAAAGGAGCACTGCGCTGCTTCAGCTGTGAAATTGACCCGCAACCCAGTGCCGTTGCACAAACCGCCTCAGCTTACCCGCTGAGACAATCGCAGTGTTCGACCCAGTTCGCCGGTCGAGGATCTGAAGATGGTGCCAGACCAGCAGTTCCAAGTTGCACGTTCGACAAGAAACCGACATCTGCAACAACATACACTTCCCTCAAAGTCAATCAATGGAGCGCGAAAATGAAGTCGAAGTACCTTGATGTGAATACGTTCCACGGATTTTCAGAGCCGTAATATTTGACAGAATTCCTATGAAATCCAACTCATTCAAACGAGGATGCCATTGAAACTGAGGATCCGCATGAATACGGAAGCGATATGTCTGAAACGGATTCAAAATGGAGGAAAATTAGATTAAATTATGAGGAGAAATTCGATCGTGGGCACATACCTGGAACTCCGGTCCAGGCGTCGGATTATCCTGTGCGAAAATCGGAAGAGACAGTTCTTGCCCGTCACCTCCAACTATGACTACGTCTCTGAAGGTACTGCCTTCATGGCTGTCTTGCATTTGACGCCCCCCCCCCCCCTTGCTGAACTGCAGAAACAGCGCATGGTACTTACTTCACGCTTGGTCTTGCACCTTGTTTGGTAACACGAAGGTTGAAGGTGAGCAGCTGGTTGTAAGAACTACGCTGGTCGCCAGTGAACTGCTCCGGGGCGATGAAGTGCACTGGACTCTCGTCCACACTGGAGGCCTCAATCAACACCGTAAGCAACGACCGGAAGAAATCCGCGAGACCTAGACCTTGCCAAACAGTGCTTACCGCTACGGCATGGTCAAGTTCGGCCCACTGAGCATCCAGGAGGCCATGATGTGATTGTGCAGACCATTTTTCCTTATCTGAAATGGAGTGACAATTGCTGCACCAGAAGTCCAACCAGAGGCACCACAGTCAACGCTAGCAAAGCTTACCAATATCAAACTCCGAGGAGATGTTCATTGCGTAATATCCCGGCGCGGTGGCGCAGATTGACGAATGACCGAAGCAGAAGCAGGGAGTGCATCCGAACTGAAGTGGGTTATGCGGAGTGGGGAGATCAGGGGAAGGGCAGGAATCCGTACCTGGTTGTCCGTGGACAGATCGAAGTAGCCGGGTTTGCACTTGTTGCACTGCCGCCCCTCGACGTTGGACTTACAAAGACAGGTGCCAGTATGAGCATCACAATGCGGATGATTGGCGTGAGAGCCAGCGACTTCGCAGCCACAGTCCCTAAACAGTTTCATTGCGCTAATAGCTCAGACCATCACGGTTCCCAAAGAAGGACCGAAGAGCGATACTAAGAGCAACGGACAGAAGAGTTAAAGGAGGGTTAAGTCTAGCGTGTTCGTTTATTTCTTCACTTTTTGTTCCTCGAACTGCGGCCTACCGCAGCCCCTGTCTACCTCGCTTTAGGCTGTGCATAGCTACCCCTATTTAAGAACCTGTCAAATAGCATGGGTCTCGATCCAAAGACATACATTGAGTTTAAACACTTCCCTTCTAAGTGAGTGACGTAAAACGTGACTAGTAGTCCATTCGTAGGAAATTGCAAGCAACCAGTCACGCTAGGACCACTCATGTCCTCAGAAAGTATTTGCTTAGCAAAAGAGCTCAAGGTTTGCCGGTTGGAGTAACTCACTTGCAGCCATTGGAGCCGAACTCGAAGAACCCGTCCATACACTGGTCGCAATACCGTCCGCCGACCCCAGGTTTGCAGTGGCACTGTCCAGTATTGTCACACTGCTGGGAGAGCGAGCCCACCTAGAACTCATGCAGCTGCATTCCCCGATTGAAAATATGGCAAGCCTATGCATCTTTGTTGGAACAAAACAAACGAATAGATCCGCACCTCGTTACAGCCGCAGCTTACGCAGTAGTTCTCGCCAGGGCGCCTCCAATGATTCGGAGCACAGTTCTCGCAATGAACACCCTAAATAAGGCCCAGTATGAAATTTTGTGCCTCACACAAACATGAATCACGCAGTATTCAAGCTGGATAATTCATGCTATTGTGAAAAAACAGTCGTAAAAATAGAAAACTAGACCTTCACGTTCGACGAGAAGGTGAACAAAATCTTCCATGCTATATGTAGAGTAGGACAAGCAAACTATGGGTCACGTATTTCGAATGTTCGCAGAGATTCTTCATGCCCTCAGAAAATCCTTAGATTGCACTTAGGCTTGTTTAGAGCATTAGCATGCTGTTTCTTCCTTTTGAGTGAACCTAACACACACATGCTCGCACATGCTTACCCCAGAAATGGTAACAAAAACGTTAACTTACATGCGTGTTGCCCTGACAATCGATACAATGTCCTCCATGTCCAGTTTTCTCAAAAAGATCTTGATCGAAGAAGCAGCGGTTGGAAAGATGAGAGCAGTTACAAGCTGTAAGTGGAAGCAATTATTATACAAAGTGTGAAAACTACCAAGATATTAGCAGCCGCATATAAAGTGCAAAGTTCTTACAAAGCGGCGAGCTAAGAATCAGAAGGGGAACATGGTTGGATTGCAGAAGCAGTTATACATCATAATTCTTGTAAGCTGTTGACTGTGAATGGAATGGGATTATCTGACCACACAGCGAGATTTACGGAAGGCTGACCCGCAGCGCTGCCGACGTGAGGACAATCAGCGGCTAAGTGCTCACAGTAACAAAAAATATTAGCCGCATTCCGTGAGGAGATCTTTTCGCAGCCGCATTCATCACGTTTCTGACGTTGAGAAATAACTCGGGTTGGAGCGCAGATGTTTTTCATACACATGGCAGGAACTCAGACTGATTGCAGTGGAGAGCCAGCGTTAAAGACAGACCTAGCGTTCAGAGCACAGCCATCAACAACACCTGCCCGGGTTCTGCTTCCTCGATGCAAGGATTGAGATGTCGGCTAAGGACGCAGCGCTCGGGTCAATTCGACCGTCAGCAGTTCTCCAGTTCTTGCGCAGAAAAAGCTGCCGAAAGTTGCAACTCACCAATGCACTCGTTCGCCTCGTTCGCGGTACCGGGTCGCCACGGCCTGTCGTTGTAGAAGGGCAAGCACTGGTCGCAGTCAGCGCCTTAAAAACCAGCACTTCAGCGTGAATCCAAAAGACAGCAACCAGCTACGAAGTGAGAATAGGCAGACAATGCCCAAAAAAGCATCCGCTCACCCTGCGTGTTGTGCTCGCAACGGCATACCAGTCGATTCTCTCCGTCCACACTTGAAGACCGAACACATTCTGACGCATGGCCGTTGCATTTACATCTACAAAACAGCAGCCCAGTGATATAACATCGAAGAAAGTTTAGAATGTGGAGAGGCGAATAGAGAGCGCGAGCACTGCGACGAGGCTGCTCACCTGCCTCCTACAGCAAAATCTGAGATGGCGTAGTAGTAACTTCTTAAGACCTGTGGGTCACCGAACACCTCATCTCCGAAGGTGTTCATTCGGTTCAGTACGATTTTTATCGCCGAGGCAGTTACCCATTGCTGAAACGTGCAGGTTACCAAGTGGACTGAATTCACATGAGACAGCTGTTGTTTCCCAAATGCAAAAGAAGCTATGCTTACGACGATACACTATACACGGGAGGAGCAAGATGGTATACGGTACCTGTAACACATCGCTGTCCTCGAATGCATGCGCGGATGGCCTGCCCTCGAGTGTCGAAAATGCGATATTTCCACCGGTGATCGGTGAAATATCTGAGAACTCCTGTAAAATAACGTCCATGTATCCTAGGCCAGAACATGCCACACATAAAATCGACTTTGATGCGAAGCCTACAGACCTTTGTGCATTGAGCGACGGCTTCGTTACCAGGAAGAATAGGGGCTTTGTCGGGTAGTCCATAAGTGGCACGGCAGGACCCTCTTAAGCATCACAAATAAAAGGAAATAACAGCCGAACTCCGAAAACTATCACATTTTAACCTACGAGTAGAACTGCCATGGTACCCAATCGTCGTCCAGCGACGTCTTCTTATAGATGGCGAACGACTCGGGCCGAGGTGAGATAAATTTCAATCGAACATATGTGATGTCGAAAGTCTTCCCTGGAAACACGTTTCATGCAGATGACTGAACAAAGTAGCTGTAGCTGGTTGCTCTTTGAACGCAGGACAAAATGAATAGTGATGGCGCTAGGGCGATTACAAGAAAGGGAACACCCCATGTGAAACTGTCTATGACGAGCGCCCCAATACGTCTTGTCTACCACTCGTCCACATCGCCGGGCCCCAGGGTGACCTTGATGATGATCTTTCTTCTCGCCTGAATAGGGACTGTCGCGTCTTCGAAACTGCGCTTCATAACCTTCATAGGTCTTACAATGGTCAGGTTAGCCAGCTTCCTCAATCGGTACAGCTCGATCACTCCCCTCGTGGTGCTCTCCAGAGTCGTGTTCCTGACACCCAACATTGTTCCCAGTGTCCCACGCCGTCTACCATCGTCAAGGTCGCCTTCCCCAGTGCGCGATCAGATCCTCATTAAACTGCTCTGTATCGCCTCGTTTAGTAGTTTATAAATTCGATATTGGCACATGAAGGATGCAAAATCTACTGGTGAGACCCGTTTCACGCAGATGTGAAGTTTGACATCTCACAAACACGACCTCGATTGTACTATACTTCTCCTTTTCACAATTTCTCGTAAACGTCTTGTGCGGTGCATTGGTTGTGAACCTGCCCAGTCAAGTGAAACTTCAGCATCAAACACAGAAGTATCCGCTTATAAATTCAGAAATTCCTCTCATGATAAGTTCCCCATAAACAGGGAAAAGCGGTAGCTGCTGATGAATATCCAATTTTTTATACGGACAGTCTCCTCAAATATACAGCATATATGTAGCTTTAACTCTACAAAACCTAAACGAGTCTACTTGTACACCACCTTCCCGCCAAACTAAATACTTTTCAATCCAAGACTGAGCACTTTCAAATCAAACTGGACACCTTCGTAATTAAACTACATCTCTGAGAATGTCGAAGTGTTCGTTCAAATAAAAAAATTGGGCCTATTGGAGGGGAAGCGACAATTCATTGAGCCTTTTTGACAACGATGGTAAAATTGGAGCAGCAAGGTTTTAAAGATCATACCTATTCGCTGAGCCAACCAACGCGCGGACCCCTCTACACAATTTCCCAGCGGCGGCACGCCACTCTGTTTCTGTTTGTTTCCCTTTTCTAGCCGTGCCCACTCCGACTGGGATAGATCCGAAAATTTCTTTGAGAACTTATTAGTCGCCAATACGTAGAGGAGCCCAAGAAAGTAAACGCACTCCTTGAATATCAACAGAATTCTCATTTTGTCACTTGTATCTTTAGGCATGTAGCGCGTGTAGCACAGTCGGAGGAGGCGCGACTGTCGCGTGCACCCGATACCAGGTTCCTGGTTCGGATTTCTCGCCCAGGCCAACCAAGCCTTCCATCCCTCGGGGGTCGGTGAATTGGTACCAGACTTGTCTGGGAAGGATAGAGCGCTGACTTGTTCATCGGCTGGCCACCGCAAGTCATTGTATGGCCAAATACGCATTCATATCGCCTACACGACATTCCGTAGAAGTAGAATGCGCTGGCGCATCCCAGAAGAGATTGAGTAACGCCGTCCTTTATCCTTGATCCTTTCCTTTATCCTTTTATCTTTAGGCATAACTCAGTGTATAGAGAAAATACGGCCACATGGGGATATGACTCGAAACGCACTTCATGTACTTCACAAAGTTTCTTCTGGTTAATAATAAACTCCTTCCAAGTGCAGTTGTGTACAAGTCGGTGGTATAGCAGAACCGACTGCCAAAAACACCACATTCTCCACAGTAAAGCTCCACGCAAGAGCACTTACACTTTCAGTCAGATAAACATAGCGGCATGTTAGACGAATTCGTAGCTCAATCTCGTCGCGTCGTACACCGTGAAAATTTTATTTGCCTGCACTTCTGGACAGGCTTCAACCCTTCCGCAGCTGGAAAATTTATGCGCCGTCGAAACGCACTCACTTTTTTGACTTCAAACATGAACAGCATTATGAGCGCCATAATTTGAAAGTCGAAGACCACGGAGACTTTCCGTCCGGCCTAAAGGGAGCGTGCTAATTAAAAGGCGATGCAAACCGAAATCGCGGGTGCTGACATTGGATCGAACGGCGATGGTGTAACGGCGAACGTCTTAGCCAAAAGCCCATGGATGCACAAAGCACTTCAACACTACTCTGACAAATTTAAGACGCATTGTATTTATCCGTGGAAAAAATTCTTTGTAAGCTCTTACGTCGCCCTCGCACTCATGAACAAACGCGATGTAGTTAGGTTTTGTACAACTTCAGTTTGTCGCTAGCGCGCTGCAATTTCTAATTCGCATACTCCTCTTTGTCTTCAAACTAATGGACGGAGCCATAGAAAGAAACATTACACTTTGGTGATTGCTCATCACACTCGACAAATAGCCTTTAGAGCGCTCCGACCAACCGCTTGGCGGGTAAGCCGTAAGTCGGTAGCCCACTAGCTCGGAGTGAGGAACAGTAAGAAGCAAAGACGAGGCAGATGGCACCTACCAAGTGTCAGCGTAAGGTTGACGCTGTTTGGATATTGCATATGCTCGTTCATGGTCTCCGACTGCCACCACGTTTCATTGTTAGCGTTGTTAAAATCGGTGAGGTATCGAGCCGGATGTCTAAACGCCTAAAACAACGCACGGAATTGGCACCTAAGAAGCTGACATAAGGAAATTAGTCGACCAAGTCGCATACCGGATGTCGATCATCACAAGAATCACATACACTCCGAAGGCCCGAATGGCCTGATTGAACGCAGAATCTAAAAGCAGAGCTCTTCGTTTAGCAGCTGCCGTGTGACAAACACATGGGGAAGCGAGACCACGAAAAAAGCTTTAGCTATCGGTACTGCGCGTGACACGTTGAAGTTTATTCGTCGTAACAGAGAAGAGTAGAGAACAAAGGATAAATCGAAATCGACACTTTATGTTGTGAAAAGCACAGGAGCTCTACTATTCTCCACTGGCACTGCTACGGATGAACTTCACTTTATCTTGATGGACGCACTTGGAAACTACTGCGATGCAAAGTAAGAACAAGACATTCCACCACAATAGACCAGGACTACTGCGATACAGGACCTCGAGAACAAGCGGATAGGATGAATTAGCACTTTCTTTACACAGCTACTGCAAATTATGACTTTCTTCATTTCCACAAACTCCTAAACAAACTGTCGCAGCGCTAGGTCCAAACATAAAAAAACGTAGGAAACTCACTTTGTAGGATGGCGAACACCGCATGTGTTAGTGACCTCAACCTCGAGGTTGAACGCCGCGTTAATGAAGTCAGGAACACATCTTTGCGGTGCTAATGACTCCCGATCGTAGCATGGGTTACCGTCTAAAATGAAAACTCTCTTGCTGACAAAAATCGAAAATCATGCTATTCAAAGTCCAATTCATACTCGTTCGCTAGTTAATTGGATTCGTTGGTACGGTGGCAGTGAACATAGAGGACTTCTCATAACTAAAATCGAGAGTGTCATAGTGCCTCACAAGTCTCATTAAAAGGTCAATTCAATGCTAGTCTCCACTTTCAAATATTAGGTTGTCCCATAATTCCCCCGCCGTTTTTTCAACGATTCATTGCGGATTTCGCCCACGGTCTCTTGCATGCCGCTATACAGCTTTCAAAAGAGAATGATTTGCTCTATCAGAGCATATATTGCATTTCTTTTTCATCCTGAATTTTGTCAATTTTTAGGTGGTTAAAGGAAAAGTGAAAAAGTGGCCATTTGCGCGCTTATTTTCTCCGCGTAGGTTTGGATTGTTTTGCGCAGTTTTTCATGGCATTTGGAGGACAATGTTCTGCACTACAAGAACGCTGTTGGTCCTATTTACTCATTCCTCCTTTATTGATTTTTAGGTCATCTAATTGGGAGATCCGACTTTTCCGTCCGAATTTTTACCGACAGCTCGGTTTTGTGGTTAGACTTTTTTGCTTGGTGTTATATGTCGTTCCAAGAGGATGTCTTGCTCAATGAGAATTTGTGTCGCGTTCATTGGCTCATGCTGATTTCTGTCGAATACCAACAACTGAACAAGGAGAAGGAGTTGATGGTGAAGCTGATTTCTCTCTTTTTAGAGTTTTGTTGATATTCGAGAGAAATCAGCATGAGCCAATACACAAATTCTTATAGCGCAAGACATTTTCTTTCGATCGACATATAACACCGAGCAAAAAAATCCTACCACAAAGCAGAAGCTGACGGTAAAAATAAATCTTTTCCTTCATACGTCCCAATTTGATGGCCTAAAAATCTATAAGGGCAAATGAGCAAATAGGACCAACACGTGTTCCTGTAGTACAAAACTTTGTCTTTCAAATGCTATGAAAAACTGCGCAAAAATTCCAAACCTAAGCGAAAAGAAGAACTGCAACCTACTTTTCACTTTAATGGCCTAAAAATTGACAAAATTCAGGATGAAAAAAGAAATGCAATACATGCACTGATAGAGCAAATCACTCTTTCGAAAGCTCTATAGCACTATGCAAGAAACCGCCGGCAAAAGCTGCAACGAATCTTTGAAAAAACGGCGGGGACTTATGGGACAACCTAATACATACTGAGCCGTTTCCAGCTATCTTCAAATTTTCTCTACGTGCTGCCGTTTTGATATGTTTTTCGAAAATTCAATAGCGGAGTTACTTCGCCGCCAATATCGTCCCCTTTTTCATTAACAACAAAAAGTCAACGTTTGTGGATCCAATAGCTGGATGATTAATGCAATCCTCAGGACGGCAGCTCCCCTCTAAATCCTCTTCAACGTTGCCCATATAAGCAGTGCCTTCACTGATATGGATAAAACACACTCATTGATTAGCTACTGCAGCTCAATGTCGATTTAATCTGTTGTTTGAACATTTATTTGTTTACTAATGCACCGTTATGTGTGCCACGAACAGGCACCGTAAATAGTTGACAACCACTGCACATACACCAACTATATGCAAGAAAATGCGAAAGAGACACATAACGCACTTCGGCGTTTTCCAAGATAAAGCCATAAAGTATCTTAATTCAAAGCTCATGAAAGCACAGTTTATCAATGGGAACAGTAACACGGTTTTTAGCAAGAGAATTGGGTGGCTGATGTTATGGAAACGTCATTTTCGAACTGCGGCATGTGTAGAGAATCAAAGTGCAATGTTTTCGGAAGCTAGGAATTCCGCAGCCGTAACAATGCGAAGTCATCAGATGTAGGAAGCGGAAATGTTGCTGAGATGCTCACCAGGGAAGGGTCTCAGGTGTAAGTTTGAATGGGAGAAATGGATAGTACTACGTACTCGAGCTCTGTTATATTCCGTTGAAGTAGAATGGGTGGCACGTCGCAAGTTGAGTTCAATGAACGCTACCTTTCATTGTCTTATGCGTTCGCTTCTCTGACGTGTTGAACAAAATGAATCTTAAAAATGCACTACAGTCACTGCTACTCCGAGCTTCTCATAAGCAAAGATAAAACACATGTTGTGCGCCATGAAAGAAAATAAAAAGCAATATAAGATCTGGCACCTTAAAGGCAGCATAAAAGCAGTGAGTTGGAGGAACAGACCGCCGCAATATGTGGCGATGACAGCATGTTTCTTTAAACTTGCTCTAATTAGTGAATCAAGCAGCGAATAAGGCTTCGCAGAACTAATCATCTAGCGGTCCTAATGCCACCGCTTTCTGCCACAATTCGCTCAAGGGAACTGTCACGTGAAACCCATTCCACTAACTGCAATAGTAGGCTAAGGACAGTCATAGCTGCTCTGCTTCCGAAAATGTGCGCCGCGAACATTTTGCGCTCGCCTAATTTGGAGTGATAGTTCCACCTCCTATATTCTCGACGAAGAAAAAAGTTGACTTCGAGAATACCTTCACTGTCTTGCATTTACTCATTTTCCGGCACAGTGTTTCAACTTGTACCATTTTATCCCAGCATTTTCTTTTTTTCACGACAGCCTATAACTGTACTGGAACAATCGCTGGCAGTAGGTTCAACAATGCATAATAACCTGGGCATTGGTCCCGCTTGCACTATCGCAACAAAGAACGAGTACTGAACTCCTGTTCAAAGGCTTCCATACTCGCTTTCTTATAGCCTTCGCATATTAACTATTGCTCTTGCAAATCGAACTAAATTGTGCCCATCTCGGCCCGTGCTTACGGCTAGCTGCCTTTTAGGACTGACAAGGGAAGGGCGTGAAGCGTATCTCCGAACGGAGAGAGCGAGTCATATGAGGAGAATCCTTACCTCTCAATTAATATAAAAATTTGTTTATTTTTTGTCAACTCGTTAGACCCGAAGAGTAGAGGGACCTTTAAGTTGCAATGGAATACGGCGCATCACAAGTTTGAGGGTCTTGTACGCCCGCGATGCCTCTGCCGACAAGCGGCTCGGAGCGCAGTGGAAATGACGTTGTTCTATGCGGGGAAAGTCGGGGTTCGGTTCTTCAGTGCTGCTGTATTTTTGCATTTCAACTGATTTGTGGAAATTTGGGGGATTCTGACGCCTATACAATTTTCAGACGTTTTTTTGCCTAATTTTCCAGCAGCATGCTGTGACATTCAACATGTCGATGTATAAATGTTCAACATCAGTGATACACAGGTACAGAGTGCATGAAGCAGCGTTGGGCACAATACCGGCAGCGTACAAAACCTATAGGCCCCTCACAGTCTGCTTCCATACATGGACCAATGACCTCGGAAAAAACCATCCTGCTCGGATTTCCAAAAGAGACCAGGATGTGGCGTCGGAGGTGGTGTGTCTGCCGACGCTCGAGTGGTGATCCACCTGCTCAAGCTGAAGTGTGGCCCACTTTTAGGCAAGGAACTTTCGAGGAAACAAATGAAGCTGACCGAACGGATGGCCAGCATACTCAAGTACTTCGAAGCGCGTCAACTTGAATTTGACGAAGACGTTGTGGTTAAAAAATCAGTCAGTGATAAACAAGTTGCAAGAAAGGCACTCTCCACAGCGTGCAGCTAGAAAATGCGCAGAAAATGTCTGAAAATGGTATAGACGTCAGAATCCCCCAAATCTCAACCTATCAATTGAAATGCAAAAATGCAGCAGCGCAGAAGAACTGAACCCCAACCCTCCTCGCATGAAGCAACACATCATACACTGCGCTCCGACCCGCTTGCTGTCAGAGCCATCGCGGGCGTACAAGATCCCAAATTCGTGATGCGTCGTATTCCACTGTAACTACAAGACACCCCTACTCCCCGGGTTTAACGACTTGGCAAGAAATAAACACATTTTTATATTAATTGAGGGGTAGGGATTCTCCTCATATGACTCGCTCCCCCCTCCGCCTTCAGACATACGCTTCAGATCCTTCCCTTGTGAGTTCCTTGGTGTGACTGTAATACTCACATGATCCAGAACCAAAACATCGGGTTTCGGTACTTTTTTAGAGAAACGAACAAGACAAAGGAATAACTAAAAACTCAAATAAATAAACAACTGTAGCAAGCAACACTCAGAAAATTTGTTGTGATTAGCTTTGATGTTGTATGAGTATTAACGTTTGAAAGCTGTAACGTCATGAAAGTTGGAGTGGTGCCACTTTCAGTGTTGTCGACTGTTCATCCAACTAGAAGCATTCCCTCCACACCAGGGGTGTGCGTTTAACGATTAACGATTTATTGATTCCCCGAATTTACCGGCATTTTTCCTTAAAAGTTTTTACCGAAATTTAACGACGAAAATTTCCGTTAAATTGCATAAGCGACATTTTACGAACCACTTTTGAAATTTAACTGCCTCTTCATATAAGTGCATTTCGAGTGAACATTTTGGATGAGCTTTCGCGGTATCGTTGCGATTCCAAGGAAGTCTTTACTTGAATCTGTGGAAACAGGCAGTAGAGTTCGCCCTCAGATCTCGAGAATTATTGGCATTCTTGCTCCTGGACCAATTTATTTATGTGTTCCCCTCTCTTCGATGAAGCCATTTCCTAACTTTGGCCGTTTCTAGCGCTTGACTGCTACGCAACCAGTCAGTTCTTAAAAGTTTTTTGCGGTGTTCATTTCATAACAGCGGTTGAGAAGGCATAGAACACACCAAGAACACACAGCGAAATGCAAATAATGCGAAAAACTAAGTCTAAGAAACGAAGCAGGGAAAACCCCTTCATTCCCGCATGTTTTCCGAAAAGCCGGACGGGTTCTTCGTTCAGCATCAAGTGATTATTATAGGACTACGTTAAGGAAACGTTAAGCGCCGCCTGACATAGGGTGGCTGCTGTACACTCATTGCTTCGCTTTCACTAAAATTCATATCGTACATGTCAGCGATTTTGCTTAACTTTTTCGCCTTCTTCGAGGGCAGGCTTGGAGTTTTTCATTGGGAGAAGCATAGTCAGTGTACATGTAAAGCAGTGAACATATGTGCATAAAAGCAAGCCGATGCTCACTCTTCGTCAGTTAATATACGGGGTTATCCATGTGGTTGTCCAATAACTGGTTTTTTACACGCGGTCTGCTGCATACATGCACGATATGAATTTTAGTAAAAGCGAAGCAATGAGTCAGGTTCTACGGAAAAGATATATCTTTGAAGGTGCAGCTCTGGCTCTAGCAAGAGATTTCTCTTATGTCTATGGAGGTTTTCGTCTAATTTGCCAAATTACTACAATACTGTCCATTAATTCAAAACGTGGTGTACAAAACTGGGAGAAAATTGAGGAACGCAAAACGCATTGCTGCTAAAGCGAACGTGCCTCGCATTATGGGAGTAGGTGCTTCAAGAAGAAGATCTGAGTGGTCATTTGCTGAAACATCGTAAAAGAGTGATAGACAGTGGCGAATTCTGTTTGGAGGAATCAGGAAGGATAAGATGAACCACTGCTGGTATAGGGCGAGAAGCGGCCTTCTAATAAGCGTATTTCTTATGCATTTCTTTAGTGCACAGCACTTTGGATCTTCACAGGAGGTGGACACTTTCTACAAGCTAAACGAACTAGGCATAGTAAGAAATTTGTTATTTTAGAAGTCTTGTTGTTGCTGTTTGGTTTTGGAATCTTGATGATTTTTTCTCGATTAGCAATTTTATTGATGATAGATGGACTGTTGTCATTCTGTTGTTAGAAGACGAAAAGTTGAGACGAGAAGTAGAAGACGTCAGTCATATAATCTCCACGTAGATAGAGGCGAGCAGAATCAATGAAGAAAAAGAACTGGCTTTTTACATGCCAAAATACAGCCAAACTAACTGCAGCTAAATGAAAACTTATTTAACGAATTTACCGGTTTTGACGCAAAACTTTTTCGTTAAAAAATAGTCGTTAAAAATTTATCGAAAAAAATTAACGCACACCCCTGCTCCGCACCAATATTATACTGCAGTTTGTTGCCTAGATTAATTGAACAAGATTTAGCAAGAGTCTCTCAGTTTGGAAAATTAAAAGTTATTCAAGTTCGACTTTGACTGCTAAGCTGCTGTTGTTCGTACACCTGGGATATGCACTCGCGATATTCAAGGGCATGAGAGGATCACCGCTAAAAGCCTCGAACTCACACAGCCCTGTACAAGCCAAGCAGTAGTTTTGGGCCGTTGTTCTTAGATTTTGTGTTGAGTAAAGCGAACACTGCTACGATGAAAAAAACTTGGAAATTCAAATACGCCGAGAGCATCTAACTCACCTCCTAAACTGGTCACACGTACGGCGAAGGAAAATCCTACAAGGGACGTCTGTGAGGTTCCCCAACGACTCCAACAAGACCTACACGGTCTATGAAAACTGGACCCTGTCGGTGGAACTGCCCCGAGCGACAGGTGGGGTCACCGTCGTACAAGTTTTACGGGCCACCGAATCTGTTGTTTTTTTTTTCCTAAACCGCTGGATGATACCTACACCATTGGATAGACCGCTCAGGCTGGATTCGGATGGTGACATTTATTTTTTGAATGGGTCACTTTAAAGGGAGTTATGAGCAATGCGTGAAAACGGCTGCTTTTGCGTTTATTCCGCCGAAAAACCGAAACACGGCAGAGGTATTGTAATATGAAGCACAGCGGTGAAGTTCATGTTTGCAGTGCGCCCCTGGGTGGTTGTTAGCTTCACCTCTTCTTGATGCCTTGGGACTCGAAAAATAATACATCATCATGACGAAATATGTACGAGCAATTGACTCCAAAATAAAGTTCTGAGAGCTCGCAATAAGAGAATGAAAACGGTAGCCTTCCATGCGCTCGCACAGTGCTTCGCGATATTTACTTGATTACAGTGTAAATTTCAGATATTTTCGATAAAAGAAAGCACGGGTTTATGCGGTCAGCTATGAGGAGATGCCATTCTAACCGCCAATCAAATTTTGAAAACGGGCTGATGTTCCGAGAGAGAAAGAATTGCTACCAACGCTGGCTACCATTTTATTTTAAAACCATCCCCTACTTCCTGTGACAACAAAGTGCCTTCAAATATGCTGCAATTGGCTGACCACCAGCGCCTCCGCCAGCATCCCAGCAAAGAAGGAACGATCGTGGAATGGACTGCACAATCAGCGGTAGACGTCAGAATGGGCGTCAATTCTAGTGTGATTTCTAAGACCTTATTTGTACAAGAATTCAGAGGCTACCGCAGTCCAGACACTTCTTTCCCAAAAGAGAAACACCGCGTCTACGCAGTTTTCATCAACCGTATACCAACAGTTCAACGATTCATTGTTTTACGACTGTCCTTAAAAGATCAAGATAGCAAACTGGATTAGTAGTTCTGCACAGCCATGCACAAAAATCCATGGGATATTTTTTTGCTGAAAAACTACGGGAGTGCTACACACACCATCGTCATCAGTTTAAACGTCACTACACGAACCCATGGCGCAATCTAAAAATTCAACACAACGTAGAGTTTTCTGGCTTTCCTGTAGCTTTTTTATGTAAAACGTTGTTGTAGCTAAGGTGAGCAATATTTTGTGATGTGATAAAGTGTTGTATTATATTTCTTGAGACAGACGTGCACCAGGATACTTTAAGTTAGAAGGCGATCCTTCCGTAACACGTCAAGTGACACAACGGCAAAACACCGCACATCGTGGCGGATGTAGTGCAGCTGGCGCCGAGCAAATCACGGATCTGTGAAGATTCATCATCATGGTCATCGTGAACGGCCAGTTCCATCGCTTGCGTAAACAAACCCCGGTGATGACTGTCTCGCGTGGTCTCCAGAGGCATAATTTGGCAAAATCGAAGGTAGATTTAGAAAGCACTAAGGAGTCAGAAAAGAAACGGAAGAGTGGTCTGCGATCTTTGAGTACAGCGTGACAAAGCATAATGCAAGTCGATTTCAAAACTGATCCCCTCGAGAGAAAGGGCTGAAAAAGACAATAAAATTGAAATTACATTCGGGTCTTCCCTTCCTTTTAACCGAGCACCTCCTCATGCTTGGAAGTGCACACTATATGAGACAATTTGCGAAGCCGTGGCATGTGGGCGGAAGATTGGAATGCTTATACACTCCTTGTTTAGAATCCCTTCGGCATTTTTGCTGGACTAATATTATGTCTGGGGACGCCCACTATCGGCACAAATTTCTGCTAGGAATTCTGCATAAAGTACCGTTCGAAATTAAGGTCATGCAATCGAAGCGATATGCGAAAATAGGTAGTTCGATCTATACAATGCAGTGTACGCGGGAATCAATGAGAATGCAGTAAGCATTGGTATATGCATGTGACGGTGCGTGGCGCAACCTTAACACCAGGAGGGCAAAAGAAGTGTTTTTAAAATACGCTTAGTTAGATGAAACGCTCATGAATTTCTTGAGTAATCGTGGACTCCTTATATAGAGCCGAAATTAATTTTACTAGTTGCAATGCGGAAATCTACGTCGGTGGGGATCATTTGGCTTCTAAAGCTGTTTCCGGATAAATTTATACCGTTGCGGGCTAACCAAAGGACCCCCCCCCCTGTATTAGTACGGCTGTTCCATATTCCACTTTCTTTTTGGAATCCGTCATCCACACGATTGCGCTATAAAAGGTTGATGCTTGAAATTACAAGCAATCCAGACTCGCAGGCAAAGGCCATAGCAACTGTGCCTTTCGTTTTCTTAATGCCATAGAAGGAAGCGTATTTTAATGCGATGAGATGCAATGAGGAAACCGATATGCCTTTCGCTTACTGCTACAGTAAGAAAGAGTGCCTGGACATTCCGCCCACTGGTGCTGTTCGAGAAAAGAGGAGCAGGTGAGCGAGATGAAGGCGATTAGCACTGTGTAAGTTCTGAAGTAATCACTCGTTCAGGGCCCCATTTATCACAAGGAATGCGAAACAGCTTCCCTTTGTCCACCTGACGCGAACAACTCTCAGTAGTCAATTTATTGTAACGTACGATGATTAAGGGAACCGATGCTCGTAACACCTTGAACTCATAATTTTTGCTTCAAAAATCGCAACTCTCATAGACGATTCTTAAAAGCAAATTGGTTCCTATAAATGGAAATTAATCGTGTTAAATATTAACCTTAAATCATTTCAAATGAAAAGCCACTCAGGGATCTGAAGGTAGATTGGCTTCCGAACGTTTGAAAGTGAGAACATAATCAAGAATTGGACGCTGTAGAAGTGATGCAAGCCTTCGATGATGCCTCTAAACATTTAAATGTCCTTACGTGATCGTCAGTCTCCTGCGAAGCACTTTGGAAGAAATTTTTTAGGAAAAGGAAACCCTCCATTCGTTCTACATCCCACCATGAAAGCGTCAGTGGCGCAGCTTTAGAAGAGAGTGTCCACCCTTTTATTCGCGCCAAACGTGTCACCTTCTACATTTATGATGTAGACGGCTCTGCGCCTAACGTTTTCGCTTTAAATCATTCAGACAAATTCTTAGAGATATTGTAAAGGGGGATGATAGTAGCCTCCCTTTTTAGACTTTCAAAGAACAGCACAAATCGAAAGAAGAAAGGAGGTGATCCTCGTAAGGGAGAAAAAAATATGAGAATGCATCCAAATGCACTATCCTTTTCACACCCGCGGTTCTCAAAGAACTACGGAATGAAAAAACAGATCAGAAACAGGCAATGATACCGCCTTCATGAAAAATGAGAAAGCAGAGAAAACGCTCACCGGCACCGAAATGATTCGGATCGACTGTAGGTATCAATTGGGCAGGTTGCGTCTCCCCGTAGCGCAGTAATATAAATGATGAAAGCACGGAAAGCCACATTATTATACAAAGATCATTCGGGCAGTGTCGAAACTATGAGATCTGAAAGTTTAAAAAATCGTTGCAAAATTAGAAGCATTTCGGTGTGTCGCACGAATAAATCACACGTGTTGGACGCGGGAGGAAAAACGCCATGACCGAGTGGTCACGTACGCAGGTGGAAGATGTAAAGAAGACTAATTGATGGCAGGAAATGCGTGGTGGCGAAATCAAAGGTGCATCTGTCGCAGTGTTCTGTAGTGAAAATCGCCCGTTGGCCACATCTCGATGCCGGATACCAGAACGTCGGCACCGGCCGTCAGCAATGTCCGACACCCTGGGTGGTATGTTGGCAAAATACTGCCGGATCATGTCTGAGATCAACAACAGGTGGTGAGGTACCGCTTGGTGGACGAACTTCATCACACTGCCGTGAATTTGGCGAGACTTCGCGAACTGATCCTGACGAACCAAAGCGTGAAGCTCGACTCCATTAAAGGTCAGCCACAACAGCAGCGTCAAGAAGCAGCTTCCTGTCGTGTAGGAGGGCAAGACATTGTTTGCATTGTTACGGTTCCTGGCACCGTGCCACCAATACACAGCCAAACTGAAACCAAAAGAGCCAAGCATGCGCCAGATTTAAGGCGGTGGTTGGGGTGCAGAACCTCGCCACACCCGAAGTTGTTCATTCTCAAAATAGCGCCTTTACATGAACAGAACAAACAATTCGTACGACATGATTGTATTGCACTGGACTACAGAACTCCGCCACAGAAATTTCAGTCGCATTTCTCACTACCATGTGGCCCTTATCCGTGTATTATGTAAATAGATAGATATGAGAAATGTACCGAGGACCATGACGAGACCAGCGACAGAAGCGAGACTATGAGCTCAAGGGTCTGGGCTCCTTCTACTTTCCGCTGTACGGAGACGATTCACAGCGTCTGTATAAACGTGAGATGTGATGCCCAGGATAGGGTGTGTTTGAGTCAGCGCTGGCTGTACAACTGCTTGGTGGTGAGACTCCATTAGGTACACGCACAGCAAACGGAAGTCAAAAAGAGACTGCTAGAAGCTGCAAAAACCCAAAACTTTACATCATCAAGCGAAACCTCTGCTCTTAACAACGGATGGCGAAGGGATTCAGAGGAAAGAAATAAGAATTGAAGAGGACAGGTTGCTAAGATGAGCGCTGTGAAAAGACCTATGGCGACTGTCTACTGCGCGGCTTCGCTCAACGGTTCAGCGTTAAACAGAAAGCTTTTTGCCACCGCCTCATAACTACGTCGCTAGAGACATTCATTTTGGTCTTACTATTTAGTTCCAAAAGTGACTGAAGATTTAATTTCATCACTGGAAGAAGGCGTGACTACTATGAAGCTTTATCATTCAGCCTTGAAGGGAATAATTTGAGTGATCCCATGTTCTAGAGAGATGGCTGTACGAGAAGTGCGTGGTCAACGTGACAGCTTAGCAGATCGCTATCAATGAATAACTCGTCATCAAAAAAGCCGGAATGATAATGGAGTAATCGTAGATCACATCCATGCAACAGAAAATTTCGATGCCTCAGTTTTAGAACTATTCCGAAATATTTAGTTGCTACAAAAAAGAAAGCGAAGAAATTATACAGTGGCAACGAAACCTGAGGTTCTTTTAATCGGCATGAGCGAGAGAGTTCTTGGAACTTATTGTCTGAAAGAATGACGAAGATCGTTCGTTAAATTCCTTAATACCTTTCTTAATACGTTTTACAGTTCTACAAGTCTACCTTGACTTCAACACTGCGGGCCTAAACCAGATTTTCGCTATGGCACTTTCACACAGCTAACGGCGCAAATAGGCTCGAAGGGGGTCACCGTGTAGGACAGCCCTATACAACGTTATGCATTGTTAGAAATTCAAATTTTTATGCAGCATCGGTGTGTTCTACCCCTATGATGAACTGAGCTAGGCCACTTCTGATATTAATGGACATACCTGTGCCTTCCTACCAAGGCGAATATCCAAAGGGTACTACGTGACCCCCTCCGAGCCCGCCCAGCTAACCCCTAAATTACTTCTTCATCAAAGCTAGGTTCGCTTCATAAGCCTGAACATAGCCGTCGGAGACCCGGGTTTTAGGCAGCATGAACCGCTGACGAAGAAAAAATACAGGGAACATATCAACAATGAGGCAACCGTATCGTGAGAACCTAAACCTTGACAATTTTGCTGACCTCCGCCCGAATTTCTCTCCGAACCAGGTGGAAAACGGACATAGGAATGCAAAAGGGACGCTAGAGATATAGAGATAAGACACACCGCGAGAGAGAAAGGAGACGAGCACTTGCAGGTTCGACACAGCAGTCGGCTTCCGCTTGATCGTTGACCTGGCAGACGCTGTTGGTGCCACCCCCCCCCCTTACCGCTCCTTAGTGGAACCATCTGTCTCGAAATAAACTACAGCCGCCCGCCAAATAGCCTCTCGACGTCCAAAGAGAACTTCGTCACCGATGCCACGCTGCTGCTACACGTCAGGGGTCACTGTAGAGCAAGAACGACAATAAACGGCGTTAATGAACCCCTCTGCAGAATGCGCCACGCATTTTACTTCTATGAAATATCCTAAAGGTAATTCGAAGGCATAACTCGTTTACGCAATCACTTATGGTGGCCAACCAATGAACAAGCCAGTGTTTTCCCTTCCAAGAGTATCAGCTCACATAACCCGGAGGGATGGAAAGCTTACTTGACTTGGGTGGGATCAGAACCAGAAATCTCGATTCGAGGTGCACGCAACAGTCAGTGTCCCTTCCAGCTGCACCACCATGCGTCACGTTCGTCACTATATACGCTGCAAATTTTTCATCGGTTGGTGCTGTGCGTTTAGGAACAGTAAAATATACTAGCTCACTTTAGGGAGCTAGAAATCGGAAAACATCCGAGCATGTTAGTCGTTGAGATTGCTCCACCTACTCATGCACCGCAGTGCGATACTCACTTCACTAATAGTTCAAATGCCACTTACATAGAGTTTATAAACGAAGGTCTGCACGGATTTCTGTATTTTAGTTCGCTGAGCCTTTCGCATAGCCAGTGTTTTTGTGAACGAAATTACCTGCAAAAAATTTCGGCCATAAGTGGTGATTTGAAGTCAACAAAAATGGATATAGACCCTCTTTCTTGTTTTAGAAAGGAGTTTCCGAACTGCAACAGCCTCCAAACTCATGTGGCGAAAATGGCGTCATCCATCACGCTACAGACCAATTATACAGTTGATACAAGTCGTGGCAGCAATGCAGGAAACCGTTCTTTCCCTATCGTTAGGTCAGAATTTAGAGGCTGACTCAGACATTAAATTTATTTCTGCAACGAAGATTAAGGCTGAACAGCTAATTTTCAGTTCGCCTCAAAGGACCTGCTCTGAATAACAGTTTCGCATGCAATCTTGGTGAAATAGAATTTCAGGTGTAACAAGTAGTTCACCAAGGCCAAACGCAAAATTACATGCAATACTTCGTAGGAAAACTCCATCCACACCAGTGCACGGCGCAATCAGAACAACTAACACGCTCTGCGGGACTTTCGCTTTAATGCGCATCAAAATAGGCTACAAAACTTTACCGTGACTGAAAGCGTAAACGGTTTGTGGTCATTCGCACAGCGTATGTATGCTTTTTTCAAAACATGGTGTATAGATAAATAATGTATGAACCACTCCCGAAAAAATCTTGATTGGAAGTCTTTCTTTTTTGTTGGTATATTAAAAACAAAGGGGGCGCGTGTAGCGCAGTCGGAGGAGGCGCGACTGTCGCGTGCACCCGATACCAGGTTCCTGGTTCGGATTTCCCGCCCAGGCCAACCAAGCCTTCCATCCCTCCCGGGTCGGTGAATTGGTACCAGACTTGTCTGGGGAGGATAAAGGACATCGGCTGGCCACCGCAAGTCATTGTATGGCCAAACATGCGTTCAAGTCGCCCCCACGACATCCCATAGAAGTAGAATGCGTGGCGCATCCCAAAAGGGATTGAGTAATGCCTCCTTTACTCTTTATCCTTTATTAAAAACAAAGAACGATATTAACTATTTTTCCAAAACATATGTATAATCAATATTATCATAATACAAACTATGTGAATCGAGTAAGCTTCAAGTCTTTGTTTTCTTTAGCCTTCTTTAATATTTCCCTTTTCCTCTTTTTTCTCTACCTCTTTCGCTTCTTTTAATTCTAGTAATTTTCTTATTTGGGTTCGACAAAGCCATCATTAAGAACGTTGACTAAAGAGGCGAAGAAGGCGTACTGAAATCAGGAATATCCAGGAATTGGATGAACTTTGAGAGTTCAAAATTTAGTAAAGTACAAGAACTAAGAATTCTCCGACATGGAGTCAGTCTGCAGGATTACAGCGGTGATCCACCTCAACTCAAACTGGACTCCTAAAGCAAAATTGGTGCCTTTCTCGACAAAAAAGGGGTATGTTGTAACAAAGCGAACATAGCCTTTTGTCTTAAGAAGTCTGTACAAAGACTCACCTATGCAATGTTTCAAGAAATATTGATTACGCTGTCTCAATTGGCATAACATTCTTATCCTTTCGGTTGTGAAACTGTTTGCAGAGTTATTTTAAAGCATAGAAAAGTTAAAAAAATCTCAGCGTGATATAAGAAAAGACTGTACCTTGCATTCTTCGTGCAGTTCAGCAGAGACAGTCGCAAAAAAAAACACCACTATGCACTGGGCGACTTCTATGTAGTAGACGGTATTTATGTATTTACCCTTTCAATGAATGAACAACGCGACGTGGGCAATTGATAGCACAAGCTTTCGATATGACGAGACTCCTTTAAAATTCATAGCTCTTTTCCAATAGGCCTAAACTTCACCGTGACTGTAAGTGTAAACGGTTTATGGTCATTCGAACAGCGTATGTATGCTTTTTTCAAAACACTGTGTATGTGTGTCCTAGCCGAAAGAATAAGAATTTCCTTTTTAAAAAAATTTCTTTTTGTAGCCACCCTTCAGAGGTGAGACATCATTTAGAAACTTTACAACAACATTACTTTGGCGTCATGAGAAAACACCACTTTCGCTACTTGGGCTTGTAAGGAGTCCAGTTAACATGAAAAGTGTTCAGCTTAAAAAGAATACGGGGAACATCGGTACGGAGCAGCGTGTGAAGTGCGCTGTAGTGAAGCCGTGAAGAGAAGAGCCTTCAGGCAAAAAGCTCGTCGCATGTGACGGTGGTGGCAGAGACGGTGACGTGAGAGTGTGCATGTCTCAGAATGCCGAGAAACAACATTACGATTTCACTCGAACACAAGCCTCACAACTTGCTGCAGAAGAAGATGTTGTGATGGAGGACGAATTCTGTGGAAAGCACTGCCACTGTGAGGCAGTAACCCACAGCAGGCGTTTTGGAACCGAGCGAAGTCGATTGGAGAGCACCAAGTGCTACACGATTCCAGACAACTCGATCATGACGATAAGTCGATCGATCAATATTGGCTTTAGTGTGCTAAGAGACTGCGTAGAAGTCAATAGCCCGAAGATGGTGCTCTGCCCTCACCCGGCCAGCGATTCACTCACTGATTGAGGTCTGTGAGGCGCGGACGAAGGCAAACACCACGGTGACCCACATTAGGTCTGGCAGCGAGCAGCGGCTGCGCACTCGGCTGGGCAGCGACGGTCCGGTCGTGGATCAGGTCCCGGCAGAGGCGAGCGCCACCGGGCCAGTCGCACTTCCGCAGCTCGGAGAGCCAGCCAGCACTAATGGGTCGGCGTTCATTAGCCCGTTCTTAGCAGTCGAATGAAGGCACCGGCAAAAAACCGGTGCAGCTGGAGGAGTTCTTGCCGTGCACGGGAATTTAGTGAGCGCTACGTGCCGCCGGAAAAACCGAGCACATCTGTGAATTGAAATACTGGAGGTGAACGAACACTTCCTCCGCGCGCCGTCGCGCTCATAAACACCGGAAGGACGCGGCACGATCAAGCAGCGGGATTGGACGCACCACGAAAGGGTGAAAGCCGTCCGATGGGTGGAGAGGGATCAGTACGGCGTGCCGGAGCCAAAAAGCGAGCGAGCGGCATCGTAAAAGCCTGACGTGAATCAGCACTTCGACAATCACTGGGACGTGTCGTCATCGAGCGAACGCAAAAAGCAGATGCAACACGATGCTAATTTCGACCCGAACACCGAACCGAGATAGGGGGTGGCGGAAAAACCTGGGTGGTCTATGCGGAGATATTATGGATGACCTTCTCCACAATCGATGGCAACCGCAAGTCGACCGAAAAGATAACGGACGTCATAGCGGGTACTCGCAGAGAGTGCAGACCGTCGACAGATAACAGAATTGCGAATACAAGAATAGGGTACGCTGCTGGACGTCGGCCAGAAGTGTCACCTTCGGGGGAACGGGGTTGTAAAACCAGAACCCCCGCTCACTCACGCGTCCCGCCTGCGATCAAATCCAACCCTTCAGTCACCGAGTTCGATCATCTGCGGAAGTCGAACGCCGGATCCACGAGGAGGCTCTAATGCGCGACTTTTTTTTCGGGAATTACACCCTCACCAGACTGGAATGAACAACCTGAAATGGAATGCGGCAACACTTTTAGAAAAATAACAGCTCATATTTTCGGCAGAATTTAAGTGGGCGATGTTCTTGTCGATAACTGAAGCGTTCGAATTTCTTGAAATTCGAAATATACCGCGTGCGTGGCTGAGGAAGCAGCATGGAAATTTGGTTCTTCTCATGCTCGACTCATTTTTCTTTTTCTTACTTAGGTAATCTTCCCTTAACCCGAATTGTCTGAATTCGAGACATCTGAATATCTGTTTTAATGTTATACTTTTGTGGGTGTATATACCGCCAGTATTACACTCGTGGTTGGGGATCTTACGGAAACTTTAGAATGTTCTATTTGAGGAAAAGTGATCGGAGTTTGGCACCTTTTGAGATGGCGTGGGTGAGCAGCCCAAAATGTTGCCTTTCTGATAAATGTCTGGTAGACCGAGGATTTCATAAGTTCGGCAGCAGAGGTCGTTCAAGTGTGCATATTCGAATGAATGCGGAAGACAACCAATAATGTGACGCCTACTAGGTATGCTATTCTCTTCGAAATTCGAACGCATGAATGCAACGCGAAGATCAGTCGCACGACAAGTAGCTCTCAAGAGAATGAGGGGAATGGGCAGCAGCCAGACTCTCGGAGAGATGCGGACCACACACGGCGAAAACTCCGCCGTGCCGACCCATTGAGAGGGCCGCTAGGGTCACTTCTGTTGCAGATAGCGAAGGTGAGCGGACGGCACTCAATGACGTAGGTGCGGGAGTAACGGAGAAGGAAGGAAGAGGCCGTGGTGAGCGCTCGTTACCAACACGGAGGAGTGAAGAAAGTCGTCCAGAGATGGGGGCTCTGTGTGAGCGGAGCTGCTTCTGGAGCGAAGAGCGCGTAAGTTGACCCGCGGGGTCATTTGAGAGGCGGGGAAGTGGAGTCGAAGGTGGCTGACCGAGGGACGAGGTGGCAGAAGACGCGGGTCACGGAGGCGAAGCGTCGGGGGGAGCATCGCGGCCAGGCGGCTCGGCTGCTGCTCCCGACATCGCACCTCGGCCGGCCAACTGTTACAACATGCGGACGACGAGGGAAGTGGGAGCAGAGCCGCGATGGATGGAGCATCGCCACCGAGCGATGGAAGGTTGCAAAAACGCATGTGGCGAGAGAAGGAGTCCTGGAAGATCTAGCGCCTAACTAATGCCATTCTCTCGATCGACGGGGCGATTGATTGCGTGCACTTTGTGACGGAGTCCGCTGAGTCACTCACGGGCCGCGCTGACTGCGTCGGTCGGTCTACGCTCAGAGCCACCCGGACCAGATGTGCACTTCCAGCCCAGGATCGCTCGGAGCAACCCCAGACGCTCCACCCACGTTCCGACCAAACATGCTTATCGGTTGCTCGGCCAGGCCCCCTCTTTCGAGAAGAATTGTGCAAGGGCCAGGTGTCGCTGCGGCAAGAGAGCCTTCCCCGAGCGTGGTCAGAAAGCGCTTATTTACTCGTGTAGAGCAGCTCCAAAGCTGAGCGACATGAATCGCGGAGCCTACGGTATTAGCCCTTTCAAGTGTTCCAGTCGCATGAGAGCAAATGGAGCTTTCCCACTCAAAGTTTGTTCATCGGTTAAAGGACGAGACGCTAGCTGGAGAGAGAGTAGCTGCAAGAACCATTCACGGTTAAAAGAGTGCACAGGCTAGGCTGTTTTGTTTGCCAGCATGGAATTCTCGGAATTAGACGACCTGTAGAATAGTGTTCTTGAAGATTACCTGAGCGGTGCTAGCTAGTGCAGTTTTCAAACATAATACGAGCTCTTTCGCTTTTCCAGGATTTCCAGCCGTGAACGGTTCTTGTAGCTATACTTTTCCAGAATAGTGGTATCGCGTGACAACACATTTTTTCGTGCCTGATTGGAAAGAAATGGTTATGGTGCAGTCATCAGGACTTCAAGAGGGGTAACTGAGGGTGTGCGGCAGTGAAGCCCATGGAGTTTTCCATTTTCGAATTCGCCCCTACGTTTCTGTTAAATCAAACATTTTAAAGTACCAGCAAAGCCATACTTCCTCTTATCTCTTCTTCCTGAAAAACATTCTATTATGCCGATCTCAAAAACTTTCAACCCATGCTCGTAACATTTGCTCTTCTCGAGCATAACCCCTACCCATCCTGCTTTTTCAACTTCCTGTTTCATTCCATTGAAAACAAAAGCGGGCTGCCCTAGCAAGTATAGAACATTTAATAAGGCTTGGCAGTGTTTGGCTTTCAGGCGCTTTTCTGTTATTTTTGAAACTCGGGAAACACCAGCGAATTGATCAAGGACGTCTGCTATGACTTTGCTTTATTTATTTATTTATTTATTTGGAAGTACAAACCATGTCTTGCACCAACAAGACGTCAAAATAAGAAAAAACACAACAAAAACACAATGTTGTCTTCGACAACGAGATACCTTATAATCAGTAAAAGGAGTTTAAACGTTTACAAAAAAGAAACAGTCATCATTGCATCCTGCATACTACCCAACGGACCATCAAACTCGTTCAGGAAACCCTAGAGGATACTCAAACAGTAACTAGCGTCTTGATAGCCGATAAAGAAATTGTTGAAATTGTTCTTGTTTGTTTTCTCAACGAAGCAGTTTGTTTAAATCAACAAGCACTCGAATAGAAAGGCTCTTGATTATGATCTGAGTTCTAGGAACTGGAGCAGCTTCGGCACAGTTATTGTAGCTGAGCGCGTTGAACCTGTGCACGCGAGCTTGTCGCTGTGTATGTATGCAAATCCGTCAGCCTTTTCTTGTAAGACAGCCGTTTTTGTTTTGCACGGAACTCTTTTATAGCACTGGTTGCCGAAGGAGAAGTCCTTCGAAACGCATGTGATACCCACAAAGACCCCCAGAGAACTGCTAACAACAGTTAGTGCTCTCTTGGTCAAGGCAAGAACCTGAAAGATGGAAATGAGAACCACTCCAAACACTGCTTTGGGTTCAACTGGGCTGGGAGCACTACCACGACATTCATTCCTCAGAGGTCCCAATTAGGTAGAACAGACCTGTCCTTTGCGTTTTCTGAAATAAGCAGAGAGTATTGGAAGAGTCATAGTATTTCATGACCTGAAACGCTGACTACGAAACTGAGACACTCTGAAGATTGAACCTGATCGCAGATGCGTGGTTTCCCTGCTAAGCGGGTGCGCCATTTTCACTTTTCTCATTGTGGTTTCGCAAGGGTTACATATCGTGTGCCTAGCTGATTTGATGGTGATGCCTACCAAGATAAACTCTCTGAGCATTACCGAAGATTGCGCCGCAATCTACATGGCTAACACTACCCATGTAGATTGCGGCGCATTCGACGCAAAAAATATGAGCAAAAATGCGAGATTTCTCGAGGAGGCTAAGTCTGATGTATTAAATTCGAGTCAACTGCAGCTGCGTAGGACCACCAAATCGCAGCTCCACCTGAACATCCGAAGTCGATCGAAAAGCTGAACTGGCTGTTCCTGCCTTCATGAAGCACAGATTTCAGAAAATATAAATTACAGATTTTAATTGCTCTTGCGAACCTTGTAAAATGCTTGAAGGAGGTGTGGAATAGACGAACATTTCCTCTGTGCTTTTGGGCTTGTGGAAAGAGTCAAAATATTAGAAATGTCCAGGTGGGATGTTGTACAATCAGCAGTTTCGTTGCAGTAATCGAGTTGAACGATAAATATAAAATATATAAATATATAAATAATAATAAAGGATAAAGGATAAAGGACGGCGTTAATCAATCCCTTTTGGGATGCGCCAGCGCATTCTACTTCTATGGGATGTCGTGGAGGTGATATGAATGCGTATTTGGCCATACAATGACTTGCGGTGGCCAGCCGATGAACAAGTCAGCGCTTTATCCTTCCCAGACACGTCTGGTACCAATTCACCGACGCCGGAGGGATGGAAGGCCTGGGCGAAAAATCCGAACCAGGAACCTGGTATCGGGTGTACGCGACCGTTGGCGCCTCCTCCGACTGCGCTACACGCGCCCTAATAATAATATAATATATAAATATAATAAATATAAATAACATTGAGTTAATCGTTAGTAACAAAATGCTAACGGTTCTATAATGTAGTACAATTGTATTAAAACATAAGTGTCATCTGTATTTTTCGATTGTAAAATTCGTTGCTAGTACAAGTTAAAACACATTTTTAAAAAATATTTCGTCAATACAGTACTAGCAACTAAAGTAATTAGTCACCTTCTTCACTGACGAGCCTCGGGGTAGCTAATTATAAATATGTTTTGTATGAAGATAGAGGCGAAACAAAACATGTTTAAGTTATTGTTAGCACAATAATTGTCTAAATACTTTTACGTATAGATTTTCACCTAATTCTATTGAACGAACTTCCTCGCTGGGTTGCTCCAAGTGTTTTGACTATGATGGATTGGAGTCAGGAGGGGACCGGTACCGCGTACTGGATCTATTGAATAGATCGCTGTATCAACAGCTGACTGGAAACGGATTTTGTGTAGGTGCTGAAAAATCCGACTAAGAAGAGCCCCTGGAATCCGAGCCGGCGAGTACATTAAGGCAACAGATGTTCCCATGAACAATCATGAATACACTTAGTCACGAAGGCGGCACTGGCTATCGCAAGCGAGCATATGGCGCCAGAAAACCTGTAGCAAACATGCATGCGAAAAAACGAAAGCGAGATTCTAAATAGGTTTTAAAGCGATTTGGAGTCGTTGTAACGATTAACAAATGCTCAACGTGTTAGCGGCTCCTAGTTTCCCCTAGTAGTATTCGCAGTTTCTACAGCGAGTACATATTTCGAGCCCTTAAAGAGAAATAGAATGGGTCGCAATGTTTACGTTGCAACACAAGTGTTTAAATAATTCGAATGAACTCACGTGTCTGAGTGAGTTCCTCAGAGCTTACAAATTCTATGCTCATAGCGTTCTTAAGCTAGGATAAGATGCTCAAAACGCTGACTGCGCTTTGCTTGGAAAGCGTTTCCCATGCAACTGGCATGCACTAGATGATAACTCAACAGAGGTGGTAGACAACAGCTCTCGACGTCTACATTTGGTGTTTCGGGAGTGGCAATGTAGCCTACTTTTAAGCCTTCCTCTGTGAACAAAAGGAAAATTCCTGTTAGCTACATACAGGACCTGCAAAGCGTCCAATGTCTTGCAAGTAAGGTTTAGTCTTTTTAAGTACTGATGTGAAACGATGTCTGCAATTTAGCACGGTGTGTAACTTGAAGGAATAGGATAGATGTGGCTCAGATGATTGGAGTCGCCGGTTGCGTATGCCAAAATCGAGTCCGAGTTTCATCCCTTGTCTAGGCCAACCACGCCTTTTTTTCGCGGGTTTCACTGCACCGGCTCCCCTACAACAGTGAAGCGGTAACACATCTAAAAGGGTAAGAGAATACACAAGTGGCTATATGTTTGATCATATCTATGTGCCTATACGACGAAGTGAAATACATTACCGCAGAGACGCTTTGCGACGGATTAATCCGTCACAAAGCGTCGCTTTGCCATAACTTCCTTTAAACTTACTACTGTGTATTCGAGCTAACACCATTCGAATCGCCTCTTCACTGCGCATCCGACGCTTCCAAGATGTGTTCAATTCGACAACCTATGACCTCGTTAATGAGCATTTTCCTCTGGAGGTGCACTTAATTGATTTACGATCTCTCTAAAACTGCCATTGGCGCCCACTTTGGACACTCCACCAACCGATTTCAGCGAAATCAGGAAATCTCCATTTCCATCAAAAGATCTGGATTCAGCTTGCTGCGACCATCAAAGTAACTCCAAACACTATTTAATTTGGATGATTCTGATCTGATCGCATATTTATGCCAATTGCTCGCAATGCTCACGTTCAGGACCTCCTTACTCACTAACCAACCTTTCCCTTGCAAGCATCTATATAGGGTGAATTAGCTGAGAAACCACCTTCCTCGTCCTGTAAAATAGTAGTAGGAGTTCAAATGCGACTTCTTCAATGTGTTCCCAAAAACACAGTTTTTCGTCCTCTGCAAGGAATTTTCTCATGTTGAATGCGTTGTAGGATGTGTAATAAGGCAGTATAGGAGCACTATTTTTTTCACAGGACGGTAGTATGGTCAGTATTTCAAAAATAGCTGCTGATAAGCTTGACGTTCTCCGAAACAATTATTTTGTGGCCTCTACTGCACCCAATTTTGGTATTTTATCCCGTTTTCTTCAATTTGACCTTCGAACTGTTTTTGAATGAGAAAATGGTTTGGTTAGCCATTTTGCCCACGTCAACAGCTTCTCGGCGATATAATATGGCTCAGATAGGAGTTGGTCGACATTCTACCTTACTGCACACAGTCGGTTTTGAAGGGGGGGGGGGGGGACACGGGGGTGCGAGCAACGATACTCACTCGCAGCCATGCGTGCGGTCGCGATGCGGCGCTGCAGGCAGGGCCGCCTGTAGCCGTGGCAAGAACGTGTACGAGTTGCCCGATTCGCCCGGCGTGCTACAGTGCGAAGCCATGTCCCGACGTACCGTCTGAGCTCAGAAGGAGAACTGTGGAACTCGTCGTAATCTTGGGACGAAGGCATCGTCTCCTGTACCTTACTTCCCTGTTCCTAGACAATGAAGAAGTAAGGGAATTTCTAAATGACTGTTCAGAAGTGGTGTGAAACCTAAGGCAAACGGGTGAGGGAGAGAGAGCTTCAGTTAGGGGTTCAAACTGAACAAAGAAGGTTTTAGCCTGCTAAATGATGGAGAAAATTCTGTTAGAGAAAAAGGATGGAGTCTCGTCTCAAGGAAACATACATGCTCACAGTATGTTGCCCACAGGTATTCTAGAAGAATGGAATGTTCTTTTAGATTACCTCTTCCACTACATTGTCTACTTAATATTAAAGAGCTTCCACCTTCCTGCTAGATTAAGTTTACTTGAAATATTATATTATATTACATGAAAGACCTTTCAAAGACTTTTAGTGAAATCCAAAATCCACCAAAGATCCTACTGTAATATTTGAACCTGTAATCAGGTAAGTTTATTACCAGTCGGCAAATCGTGAATTATTGACGGTCTCTGAGCTATTGAATATTAGTATATGGTGAGTGTTTTATGCACTTTACGACTTAGAACCTATGAGAAGAAAAGAGGGTGGCAACCGCGGTCATCAATTCAAAGGAATCTGGATCTTCCACAAAAAGCACCATCAAATCAAATTTCTGTAGGCTCGCTAATTTTTTATGCATTCGTTTTCTGAACGCACAATGCACTTTGCTAAACACGTAGCCGTTATAGACAACTCTCGAAACATACTAGACCTACTCTTAAAACGAATATTCCAATTTTATAACAATTGAACATTTCCCATTAACATTCAACTCTAAACTAAAAAAATAAAGCCCTCTTCATGTAATCACTTCGCATCAATAACCCCCTATCAATAACCTATTATTGAGTTTTGTTTTTGGGTCTTCTTCATCATTCACCTTCACCAGTTCCCCTCCCCGCTTATTTGACATACCTTAGTACTACACACTCAACTGGTGAACACCTGTCCTTATTCTATTTCACTCTTCTAGACATCCTACATTCCTTGTAACCCCGAATGCGCCCAGTCTCGGCGCGTTCACTCAAAGCTCGTCCTTTCCGCCGGCGGAGCAGCGAAGACTCCGCCCCAGGCGAGCACGCGCGCGCGACCGCACGCGTCAAAATGAGTATCGCTGCCGCCCCCCGGGGACTCGGAGTCGGCATGAGCACTGTGCTCGGCGGCCGAATCGCCGGCGACCTCTGCTCGATTCGCACCTCGGTGCGATACCCAGTGGCAGTGCACCACCCTATTGGAGGAGCAATAAAAGCAACACGGGTCGATCTTTTAAGATGTGTCTCAGCCGTGTACATTTAAAGGTTGACGATTTCACGATCTTAACGAAAATTAACGACATCTTCCGCTAAAATTTAGCGTTACGAATCAACGGAAATTTTCAGAAATTTAGCGAAAAATTTTATCAGATTTTTTTTTGGGATTTGCATTGAATTGAGCACTCACCGACAAATTTGCTCTTCTGGATATAAATAATAGCGAACATGCTGATTACGTGAAGCTGCGTAAAGGTATGTTTTTTTAATTAAAAAAAAAACAAGAATTTTCCTTTCCATTGACAAGAGAGTAACACCAAGCAAACATATAATACTTTTGCCAGCAATATAATGAAAGTCACTCCTAAATGGATGCATGGAACGATTCTTTTTAAAGTATGCTGAAACGTTGATGGTTTCCGCACATAAAGTAGGCTTTAGACCATTTTTATATAAAAAAATAACAAAATGATACATGAAGGTTCAAACATTGTTTTAACGTTGTGATACAAGCGAATTACAGTTTTCAAGACTAGAGGCCGTAGTTAATCATACAAACTGAAAATTGTACATGCTTGGCCCAAATAAAGGGTTGATCACCACTCAACCCTAACACTCCATTAGAATGTCCCGCGAAACTATTGCGACGACTTGCAAAGCTCTGGAGCCGTAGAATACCGGCTGGCAAATGCATATTGTGTAAAATATGAGAAAAAACATAAGAATAAAAAGAATTTACAAAGGAAAATAATTTTAAAATATAAGAAACATATGCATATTTGGTGAAACGTTTGTTAAGGTAGAATGAAAAGGGTCAGCATTGCAGAGGTGTTCGAGCACACACTTGGAAATCGATTCTCCAGAAACTAAAAACTGATTGAATTAGGCATGAAAGAGCTTTAGCACCCAGCATTTCCTCTAGACCTCCCGAGAATTAATTACTAATCAATCACCCGTTTTTCTAAATTTTTACTACCCATCTACTAGGTTGAACATTGAGCGGATGACGAAGTGAACATCCAGGATTTCGTAGGATACAATCTAGGAGTTCATGCTTGCAAAACTAATATTGTGTTAGAGCACTTAAAACATTAAAAAATAGAGGAGCCGAGGTCGAACACGAGACACATCTCGAAGGATCGACCCGTGTTGCTTTTATTGCTCCTCCAACAGGTTGTGTGCAGTAGGGGTAGAATGTCGACCAACTCAGATCTGAGCCATATTATATCGTTGAAAAGCTGTTGACGTGGGCAAAATGGCTAACCAAACCATTTTCTCATTCAAAAACAATCCGTAGGTCAAATTGAAGAAAACGGGATAAAATACCAAAATTGGGTGCAGTAGAGGCCACAAAATAATTGTTTCGGAGAACGTCAAGCTTATCAAATGCTATTTTAAAATCCTGACCATACTACCGTAGCGAAAAAAATAGAGCTCCTTTAATGCTTTATTACACATCCTACAACGCATTCAACATGAGAAAGTCACTTGCAGAGGACGAAAAACTGCGTTTTTGGGAACACATTGAAGAAGTCGCATTTGAACTCCTACTACTATTTTACAGGATGAGGAAGGTGCTTTTCTCAGCTAATTCACCGTATATAGATGCTTGCAAGGGAAAGGTTGGTTAGCGAGAAAGGAGGTCCTGAACGTGAGCATTGCGAGCAATTGGCATAAATATGCGATCAGATCAGAATCATCCAAATTAAATAGTGTTTGGAGTTACTTTGATGGTCGCAGCAAGCTGAATTCAGATCTGTTGATGGAAATGAAGATTTCGCTGAAATCGGCTGGTGGAGTGTCCGAAGTGGGCGCCCATGGCAGTTTTGGAGAGATCGTAAATCAATTAAGCGCCCTCCAGAGGAAAATGCCCAATAACTAGGCTATAGGATGTCGAAAAAACACAGCTTGGAAGCGTCGGATGCGCAGTGCGCATCGCTCCTCCGAGGCTGCAGCAGGTTGAGCGATGCGGTGCTGCAAGAATCAAGTGGTGGCGAATGAAAGAGAAGGAAGCAGCTGTGATTTCTCGCGTACGGTTACCGACAGTCACGACTGTCGACGAAACTTGGAAGAAAGCGACCGACGCGATACTTCAAGCTGCGAGGTCAGAACTTGGCACTACGAAGCCTGGACGACGAAAGGTCGATATGCAGGCATGGCTGTGAACGAACGATGTGAAAGAAAAGATCGAGTGAAGAAAGTACTTTATCATATGTTTCTCGGCGACAAGACCGCCAATAATTGGCAAAAGTACCACAAAGCGAAAAAAGCTGCCAAGAAGGCTGTGGCCGTAGCAAAAGCCACTCATTACGAAGATGTCTACGAAAAGCTTGAGTCGCGTGATGGTGAGCGGTATTTGTACCGACTTGCGAAAAACCGTCATCGCCAATCCGAGGATATAGAGAAGTTCTTTGGCATCAATGATGAGAACGGCCATCTTCTGACAGAGCGCAAAAAGGCCTTGAAGCGATGGTGCGATTATTTCGAGGGAATTTCGACTGAAGAGTTCCCTCATCCGGCCGTCCCTTCTGTGGCTCCTATCGCTTTTTAACGAAAAATTTTTGCGTTAAAAACGGTAAATTCGGTAAATTCGTTAAATAAAATGTCTCTTAGCTGCATTCGGTTTGGCGGCATTCTAGCATGTAAAATCCAGACCTTTTTTCCCCATTGAATTTTTTTCGACTCCATCTGCATAGTAATTATATAACTATGCCTTCATCTTCGCAGCAAATAACAAAAGTCCATCTATCATAAACAAAATTGCTAAGAGAGAGAAATCATGAAAATTTTGAAACCAAACAGTAACAAGACTTCTAAAATAGGAAATTTCTTACTATGCCTAGTTCCTTTAGCTGGTAGAAAGTCGTCCAGCCTCTGGGAAGATCCAAGGTGCATCGTATCGCGCGTCAACGTTTTTGAGCCTTTCTTTTCTTCTTGACGATTTTTTTTTTACAAAACCTGGCCCACTAAGCAAACTTTTGTGGCCCAACTGATGAACGCTATTAAAGTAAATTCGCATATTAGGGGAAAAATCCACACACATGAAGGAAATTCTTGCTAGAGCCGGATCTGCACCTTTAAAGATATGCCTCTTTCGTAAACCTTTGAAAACTCTTTATGCGATAGACAGCTTGTAAAGTACCAGTTTTTATACTAACCTTCATATACAGTACCGGGCATAGGCTTTGGTCAATTGCCGAAAAGAACGCTTTTGAGCGGGCGCGACAATCTGTACAGCGAGCGGCAGCTTGTAGAGTGAGCGTTTAGGGAGTTTTAACGGAAATTCTTAGCCGTCCTGCTCCAGCTTGCCTTTGGAGTGCGCCGTGAACAATGCATATAGAATCGAACCTTTCAATCGTGAGGGGGGACAATTTATAGATGAGTGTTTGTAGAGTTTTATCAGAAATACCTAGCCCTACTCGCATAGCTTGTGTTTCATAGCGTTTCCTTTGTGTTCTTTATGCTTTTCAACCCCACTTACAAAGCAAATATCACAAAAACTGGGAAAAAAACTGAATGGTTGAAATTATGAGCAACTAATATGTAGCAATCAAACGCAAGAAACGGACCAGGAAGTCGGAAAGCACGGAAAGACCGCGGCGGAGAAAAGTGGGGTCGCACGCAAATAAATTGGTTAAGGAGCAAGGAAGATGCCAACAAAAGGAAAATGCATCGAAACTTGAGAACAATATTGATTACCTACCCTGATTCAAGTAAGTAGAAGGTTTCCTTGGTATACTGCGAAAGCTCATTCAAAAAAAAATCGTTCAAAATGGATTTACATGGAGAGGAAGCAAAATTTTAAAAATGTTCACAAAAAGTCGTTAATGCAATTTAACGGATTTTTTCGTCGTTAAATTTCGTTAAAAAGTTTTAACGAAAAATGCCGGTAAATCCGGTAAATCGGTAAATCGTTAATCGTTAAACGCACACCCCTGGTCCAGATGACTTGCCAGCTGACTTATGGAAGTCGAAGTTCTGGCACTCTGCTGAGTGGTTGGCCAAGTTTTTCAACCAGGTTGTAGCGGAGAAGAAGGTACCTGATGTTTGGCAGGAAAGTACGACGATCCCGATTTGGAAGAAGAAGGGCAGCTCTGCAGACTGCTCAAATTACCGTCCGATTCGGTTGCTCTCGCACAGCATGAAGATCTTCGAGCGAATCCTCGATAGCCGAATTCGTGAAATCGTCAAGTTTTCCAGCAATCAGAGCGGCTTCGTGGCTGGTTGTGGCACTATTGATGCCATACATGCCGCCCGTCTTCTGGTAGAGAAGCATCGCAAGAAACAGAGGCCGGTGCATCTTGCCTTTCTCGACTTGAAGGAGGCCTTCGATCGCTTACCGCGTGAGGTTATATGGTACGCCCTACGACAGCTGCAAGCGGCAGCAGGAACCTCGACGGAGTTTCCCATCTCTGTTGGGGTGCACCAAGGATCTGCGCTTTCCCCACTCCTCTTTGTTGTCGTAATGGATGCCATTACGCGAGATCTTCAGAAGCCCGTCCCTTGGACGTTGCTATATGCTGATGACGTGATGCTCGCCTGCGAAGACAAAGGTGAGCTCGTCAAGAAGACCGAGTTTTTCACGACTGACGTAAATGAGTCCGGCTCCATTAAGATTAACGGTACTGAGCTTGCACGCACTTCGGTGTTTAAATATGTTGCGATCGGTGGCCACGCAGGCAGAGGAGATCCCCTGGCCTTTGGAAGCTCCGTGTCGCGCCACAGGCACCGGAGGGTCCCAGATGTTACCCAACCCCAGATGGAAGAGGGGTCTCCGCTATTGACCTTGCCCGTAACGTATTGCCGCCCGTCGTATTGGTAGAACTCCAGCCATCGCGATTGCCCCCTCCTTCGCCTCATGCCGCTCCACTCCGCGCCTTCCCATGCGTCCGTGGTAGGACGACCCCAAAACCCAGACTAGTTAAGGGACACAACAGAAATCACACCCACACAATATGTACAGGGGACACCGCGACCCAACCTGCGGGGCGGTTAGCTCGCCGTTCCCGCAGTGGCCTGAAAGATATTAAAAGGGACTCACCCAATTCCTCCGGTTGGACACACGGCAAGTTCATAAGGTTTATTGCAGTCCTCGTCGAGCAGCGAATACCATATACCGAATAGAGAATATAGCAGGGGTCCTCCTCGGCCGTACTGACTGAATATCCCTGAGGCCGCGGGGGTGAGCGTAGAGCTCACTAGACCCCACGGCCCCCTCCTGGTGCTGTCCCCTCGTGGTGAGCGTCCGAACGAGCGTCGTGCAGATCCAGGGCCCCTCGATGGCTATCCGGCAGGACGAAGTATAGGTGTGGGAGCGGCTGCCTGCGCCGCCGCAGCGCAGGGACGATCGATGGAGACTGGCAGTGCCGGAAGGGCGGAGCTTGCGCCCCTGGGCTGCTGACGTCAGCCACTTTCCCATGCCTCGGCCGGATTAAGTGCCTTATCGGCAAGCCATCGTGGGAAACAGCGCGCCCGGCCAATCACAGGACCGAGGAGCGATCGCGGGGTCGCGACAAAATACTTGGGATCAGCAATAGCCTCTGATGGCAGTCTGATGGTTGAAGTGAACTCACGCGTGAGTGCAGCTTGGTCGAAGTGGCGCTCGTTGACTGGAGTACTCTGCGACAAGAAGATGCCAGAGCGCTTAAAGTCGAAGATCTACAAAACCGTCGTCCGGCCGGTAGCGATGTACGGAGCTGAGTGTTGGTCAGCGACAAAGGAAACGGAAAGTCGCCTCAGCGTAATGGAAACGAAGATGCTGGCTGGATGGCTGGAGTCACGCGCCTGGACCGCATCCGAAACGAAGCTATTCGGCAGAAGTTCGGTGTCGCGCCGATAGCGGACAAGATGCGCGAAGCTCGCTTACGATGGTACGGCCACGTTCTGCGTGGAAAGGAAGACAGCGTCCGTAAGATAGGCCTTAACTTCGCAGTGTCTGGAAAGCGGCCTAGAGGGCGCCCGAAGCAGCGCTGGGCTGACACGTTACACAAGGACTTTAAAGTAGCTGGTGTCCACCCTGATCTAGCACGAGATCGGGAAAGATGGCGACATGGCACCAGAAAAGCGGACCCCGCCATGAAGCGGGACAAACGCTGAAGAAGAAGAAGAAGAAGAAGCGTCGGATGCGCAGTGAAGAGGCGATTCGAATAGTCTTAGCTGGAATACACAGGAGTAAGTTTAAAGCAAGTTATTGCAAAGCGACGCTTTGTGACGGATTAATCCGTCGCAAAGCGTCTTTCTTTCAAAGAATTTGAGCGGCATTGTAAGTGCCTGTTTGGTCCTTAATTGCCTCCACATGGGATTTCTTGCAAGGATGGTACAGGGGCTAACCATGTACGAAGATGTCAAAGAGGCAACTTCTAGTTTTGGTAAATTGTCTATCACGATCTTTATTGTTGACATACCAGCCGTCAGAGCGGCGTCTCGGCTGCATGCCGCTTGATGGCTTTTTGACAGCTTCGCCGTGGTAATAACTTCTCATCACCAATTTTAGCTGCCTCCTATGTCATGATTTCCTCAGGAAGAACATCTTAACTACGTCTATTGGGGCAAGTTAGAAAAAAAATCGAAAAAATGAACGACACCCACAAAAACGATTATTTAACCAATATCGATTGATGGCAATCGATATTTCAAAAACAAAATTTAGATTCGTGTTCAGCGACTGCGGTTACCCCAGCGCTGAAGTTTCCAGGCAGGTGGAGGACGTCTGGGTATTTTCCGCTATTTTCGCGGCCCGTGATTTGATCAGTATCGACTGATGGCGATCGATACTTCAAAAACAAACTTCAGATTCGTATTCAGCGAACTCGATTACCACAGATACAGACACAGACACAGACACAGACACAGACACAGACACAGACACAGACACACACTCACACACACACACACACACACACACACCACACACACACACACACACCACACACACACACACACACACACACACACACACACACACACACACACACACACACACACACACACACACACACACACACACACACACACACACACACACACACACACACACACACACACACACACACACACACACACACACACGCTTACTCCTTTATATATACAGGGTGGCCCATAAGTCCTGCAACAAAATTAGGAGACCTTACTGGTTGTCTTTTTCCAATTGCAAAAAAACCGCATACCAACAGTTGTGTAGGATATACTTGGTGCTATATACTTCTGGAAATTATCATGGTTGTAGCTGCTCTTATTACAAAGTAATGCGCTCTCACGTAAAACTACCGAAAATTCTTCTCTGGCCCATGGTGGGGCGCTTCCGTTCCGATGTGACTAAATTTCGGAAGATTGGTTGTTGAACATGCAATATGATGGTATTGTGTAGGGCAGTGCAGAAAATTCTCAAGAATGGACATTGGATGAACGGATCTGAACTACAACAGAAGAACGCTATTAATTTTCTGATCATACACGATGCAGCAACCAGCTGGAACAAATGCAACATTCAGCCGTGTGCGTAATCTATTGCTAAGCAGTATGCAGTTCTAGGAAACTACAAGAAAAGCTCTACAAGCCCACAAGTGAGACGAAGACTCAGCTATGAGGAGAAGAGAGTAGAAGGAAAAATGTGTAAGCGCAGTTGGAGCGCGTCGTTTGAAATGGGTATTCAGCCTCTGCCTCATTTGATGAAAAATTTCTCAAAGTTGAGCGATCTCAGAACGGTCAAAATAATAGTGCGTTTAATGCTACCTTTGCGGGAACCTGATGATATAAAAACAACGGCCACGCATGGCAGGTTTTTGTCATACACGATTTTCCAAAATGTCTCCCCACACTCCATAGATTTTTGTGTAAAAATAGGGAAAATCAATAAAAATGTTCGCCTGATAGGAACAAAAACCTAACACCATATATTAGAGACTCAATCGCGCTGTTTAAAGGCAAAACGCACATTCTGGTAAAGCGATTCCTGTAACAGCAAAAGAAAAGGACGTGGTAGCGGTTCTCAGTCCATCTGCAAAATATTGCACCTGCGAAAGACTAGCTGTGAAATTCCTGAATCTTTAGATTTTCAATCTTTGTTTGTTAACCATCTTAAAGAAAATGTCGTGCTCTATAAAGCCTGGGAGCACTATTGTTCAATATCTTCTTTGGAACGAATAAGAAGTAAAACTCCGTAAGAGGGGCTGCGACGTGAGCTGCAAAGCAACCCACACGATCTGAAGGTTCTTATCAATCCAGGAGTGGTCCCTTATGAATAATACCGCTCCACCATAATCTATAAACCATGGGCAAACAAGGTTTAAAACTGGTTCAAATTTGGTGCATTCTTAGCCTTTTTATACGCCTATGTTTTTGTTGCAGGACTTATGGGCCACCCTGTAGTAGGATGTCGACATCAGACATATAAATGGGCCGTGGAATCACACTGGAGGTTTACCTGAGCAGGGGCTCCTCTTAGCATTTCTGAAACAATGCTCACAACACAAGATGAAACGTCGAATTGGCAAGAAAACCCGCTTCGGTGCTTGTTCCACCGTTGGTATGTAAAGATCTACATACCACCTATATAAAGTCAGCAACTAGTTGCGAATGTGGCTCACCATCCAGTACTGACACTATCATGCTGTCGAGGCGAACATGGAGATGTCGACGTGTATTATGAGCATTAAATCAGATATACACGAGTGGGTGGAGCGCTTGTTCGGATATGAATCGTGTCTAGTGCCTCTAGGCGTTTGTAGACGTTTGACAACAAACGAAATGTAGGCCATTGACAACGATTCCGGTGGAAGTATTGGACTAGTATTGGACTACTTCCCTCTCCTCTTTCTTCGTAGCATTTACAGAATTTGTTTAAAAAATTTCAGAATGAGAACGCTTAGCACAACTACGTAATCACTTTAGCAGCAGAATAACGTCTAGGTTTGATCTGGCATGAGAAAAGCTGCCGGTCATGGTAGGGAGAAATCGTCTCCAGACTTGCATCGAGATTCCATCTAAAAGCCTAGTGCCAGATGAAGATAAGAAATCAATTACGAGAGTACAGCTTCAAGATGAGAGACCTTGGGGTTGAATGAGGAATCAAACAGCACTATCTGACTGTCTTCATGCGTTTTGGGAAGTGAAATTACATGGTCAAGCGCTCTTTACTTTCCCTTCCGCACCGTGTTTTGCCCCATTATCAGCCTAGCATCTTATCTCATGTTTTCGCTCCGTTCTTTCACCCACTTGATAAGTCCCACTATCGCCCTATGAATCTATGGCGAACAGCATTCGCTGGTATCGAAAACGCTGATATCTTGAGCAGATGAGAGAAAAGTGAGAGGTTGGCCGTTTGCTGAGGATGAACACTCTATGCATTTGCACTTTTGTGGTGATTGTTGCAGGATAGTGTTTGTCAAACACTTAATGGACTTACATCAGTCATCGGATTTCAATAAACACTCGCCGGGAATCGTTCCCCATCGCCCGGTATCGATCGTCGAACCGTAATAACACCGGCACATTTGTTTAACTCTGAACAAAAATATTTTTCGGAGACTAAGGAGATTGGAGGTACATAAGCTCATAGCCACCCTATAAACCTGCACGGGTAACGCCGATGCCGGTCTCTCTAAAGAGATGCTTGAACAGAAATATCGCCTCCAAGAGAGAAGTTACATAGTTTTGGCTCACAGCCTTTATCCATCCCTTAGCGCTGTTGCTAACTTCGCCACTGCAAAACTGCCACACATATTTCTTTACCTTCCTACCCAAAAGGTTTCGCATGCAGTGGTTTCCTACCAACTATTAGGAGTCAGCTTCGACGGTTGTTAGTGCAAATTGTAGAGGAATTGCAGTGAGGAAGGTTCTTATTCGTATGACCAGAAATTTATCGAGTTAGGTTTGGCGCTGTCCTGCATCTAGCAACTGAATTTCTATGGCTATTACTGTATAGCATTCGACACCATCGAATTAGGTAAGAAGCTCAAAATCATGTAATTTACCTTGTGAAGCACTCTTCCGTGGATGTTCATAATTCGAAAAACTGTTTTCTTAACCTCCAGTAATATACTAGGTTGTCAAAAAATAAATGAGCGTTTGCAACTCGGATATTCAAATTATCACAGCTCAGCTTACAATGAACTTTATCAATAATAGTAATAATGGTTAGAATCAGCACATCTTTGCCAACAAGAAACAAATTAAGTTATACCGATAGCCTAGAAATCCGGAATTCTGGAGGTCATGAGGCTGAAGTCATTTTCGACATCATCTTGGTTGCTGATTTTTTTATCCTTCATAGGACGATCTAAATGCTTGAAAAAATGTTAATCAGTAGGGGACAGATCTGGTGAATATGCTGGATGGTGCAGAGTTTCGTATCCCAATTCATCCAGTTTCTGGAGAACAATTGTTGAAACGTGAGGACACGCGGTAGGATCGGTATTGGTCGACACTGTTTACTGTTCGACGGCAATAATAATCCACCGAATCCCATAGTCACCCTCCCTACCTCTTCCCACCCTCCCCATCCCCTTCCCTCCGCGGTAATACTTCCTTACCTATGTGCTAGCGAGAGTAAGAGTCAGCACTCACTGTGGCACTGAGTCCCCTCACGTGTCACCACGTTGTCATGACGTCTATGACATTCTTTCTGCATCTCGACACACGTGCCACGACTTCTGTGACCCGTCTTCAGAAAACCGACGCACATTGGACGATATTGAGCAAAAATACTGGTCCCCCGTTATTCCTCTCTCTAGTTGTCCTCCTTTGGTGATCCCCTGTTCACCGGTTCCCCTCCTACTGGTCCCTTTACTCGGAATCCTTACGGACGACATCTGCGGCACGTCTTCTGAATCCCATCGCACGTTGGATGATGCCTTCGGCACGTTTTCTGAATACCAACGCACGTTGGCTGACGTATTCAGCACGTCCTCTGAATCCCAGCGCACGTTGGAAAACGTCTGCAGCACGTCTTCTGAATCGCAACGCACGTTGGCCGACGTCTTCAGCACGTCTTCTGAATCCCTACGCTCTGCACTTGACCGCTATTAATACCCTGAAGCGTTGCCGGCTGAATAACTTGTAAGCTTGGACGATCCGCCGCCAAGGATATAGTTCGCCAGCAATCTCCCATGGTTAAGCTGAAAGAAAGCCCGGCTGGCATACGCCGTACTGCCACAGGCATCTCTTGGCTTCAGTCCCCCCTCCCCGTGACGGGCACGGACATTAGACGATTATATATAGTAGGATTGTATATTCGCCCCTCACTAACTAAACAGGAGAGAGATCGAAACAGAGAGCCCCGGCATGCACGCAATTCTCTACTGGATACTAATCTTCTTTCCCAGTCAACTCAGTCTTCATCGGTAAACTAGTTAGTTCTCACCGGATTCCTGTATCGAGCCTCAAATGTTTGTACTGCAAGATACGATCGCTTCAAAAAAAAATGCATCCATTTCAAAATTTGCTGTAGAGAGCATCGATTACGATTTCATTCACCTAGCCGGAACTTTGCTCAGCGACTTAAACGATTTAGACCCGATTTTTGGGCAACTACTTACAGCATTCAATTTTGCAAGATGCGACAGAGCTCAAAGAAGGGTGGTGGTGCGCCCAATCTTATTAAACGCCCCATTACTTTTAATATAATCTGGCGAGAATCTATGCCTGACGCATTTTAAATCATCTGCTGTGACCTTAACCTATCTCCACTCTTCGAGTAATAGTGGTTTACAGGACCCCCAGTTGCAATCTCAGCGATTCAATTCAACGTTGCAAAGTTCTTAGTGACCTATGTTCGTTCCAAGGGCACTCTATTATCACCGGAGATTTTAGTTTTCCTGATATTGACTGAAAGAAAATTTGCCGCGTGGTAAATCTACTGTCTCACAGCGCTTCACTGAATTCTGCACTTCAACCAAACTTGTTCAAAAAGTACGTGAGCCTACTCGGTTCAAACATATATTTGATTTAGTTCTCTGTTCTTAAGCAAATCTAATCAAAGGTGTCAACGTATCCGCTCCTCTAGGTCCCAGTGATCACTTCTGCCTCTATGAAATAATTATACTCATACATCGTCTGCACTTCCGATGGAGCAGAGCGTACCACAAGGCCAATTCTGACGCCATTTGCCATTTTTTGCTTTTTTGACTGGAGGAATATCCTGGAAAAGCTTTCTAATATTAATGACAAATATGAAATTTTTTGTCTAGTCTACATTTTTGCATTCAGAAATTTGTACCACTTGAAAAGTAACCTTTGAGTCATGGCAGCGTTCCTCCGTATCTCTCTCTTAGCTGAACTTGAAGAAAGGGCTTGGCACAATTCACAAAATGACCCAGTGTCCAGAAAAAATCAAGCACTTCACACCAGTACTAAAGAAAAGTTCGATCGCCTTCTCAAAAAATACAATGGTTATCGTGAACGAAAGCTTTTCACAAATCCTAAAAGGTCTTCACTGTACAAGCTGCTAAATTTAAGGCTAAGGCGATCTGAACGAATTCCTATATTAAACGATGGAAATGGCAACACTGCTTCAGACGATATTGAGAAAGCATCAATGCTTGCCATTCATTTCAAAAAATCTTACTCTGAACAGGATCACGATGATGATTCATGGCTTCTCACTAAAGCTACCGTTCAAGATACTTATGCGGACAATTTACTGTGGTTTTACAAAGAATATATTAATAAGCTGTTGAGTAGATTACCACTGTCTTATTCGCGAACTCCAGATGAAATTCCAGCTTACTTCATTCAAAAGGTTGCCAATGCAATTGCCGTTCCTTTGGAACATATTTTTAACTACAGTTACATGCATGCTGTAATACACCATTGATGGAAACATACCTATGTCACTCCCATTTTGAAGACATCGCCAAACAATCTAGCTTCAAACTACCGTCCTATAAGCTTAACATCAGTATTTTGTAGAACATTCGAAAAAATTTTGAAGGCAGAATTAGTGAAGTACATTGAGACAAATGGGATTTTACCTGAGAACCAACATGGATTCAGAGTCAAACGGTCAACAGAGATATCCATGCTGTCTGCCTTAAATGACTGGACCAAAGCACTTGATGCAAACAATGATATTTGTATCGCCTACCTCGACTTTAGCAAGGCGTTTGACAAAGTACCGTTTAAAGAATTGGTTCAAAAACTTCAAACTGTTGGAGTGCATCATCGAATTATTGCGTGGATAAAAGGTTTTATCACGAACAGAACCTTTCAAGTGAAAGCCAACGATACCTTTTCAGATACGTATACGGTGACCAGTGGAGTACCTCAGGGTGGGGTATTATCACCAGTTCTCTTTATTATCTACACTTCCGACCTACCAGACCAAATAGACAAATTCAACGTGTAGTGTAGTATGTTTGCTGATGACGTAAAACTATACAAAAATAATAGCAAACCGGAAGACTGTTTGGCTTTGCAAGGCGCCATTAAAGAGATTGCTGATTGGTCTGACAAGTGGAAACTACCTCTATCTACTTCAAAAACTAAACTTCTTCATCTTGGTAAATCGACGTCAGCAAGATAAAACTACATGCTTGGTGGAACCCGTATAGTTAGTGTACGTTACGAGATCTGGGATTTATTATGGACAAAAAACTCACTTTCACGGACCACTATGAAGGCATTGCGAAGAAGGCTGAGCGAATTGTTTACAACATATTTAAATCCTTGTCTATAAAATCAGCACCACACTTTTTGATAGCCTATAAATCATATGTTCGCCCTACTACAGTCTTTAGTCCCCACTTGAAGAGTATTGTACAAAGGCTTGAAGCAATTCAAAGTGGTTTTACTAGAAAGCTGTGGATACGCTTATATGGGTACGATTACACCACCATACCTTCTGCCTCTAATCGCAACAAAATTTTCAAAATCTCCAATCTTGAGACTCGTAGAAACGGAATGACCTGCTCATGAATTTCAAAATAATTACTGAACTGATAGCGCTAAAGCTTGATGAGTTCTACACGCTACAAAATTCCAACAAAAGAGGTAGGCAGAGGAAAATCCATTTCTCCAAGGCCAAGAGCTCCATCCGTGCTTCCTTTTTTACCTAAAGGGCCGGCTGTGAGATTTCAACATTCTCAAAAAAATATGCGTTCCCTAACTCATTAGCTCAGTTTAAGAGGCTCGTGGACAGGTATCTCCTAGAGTAACTAATTGTAAGTAGTTACTATGCGTTGTGTTGTAGTGTTGTTTTTCTTGTTGTGGAGTGTTTTGTATTTTCGCTATTCGCACGTCTAAATAAATAAACAAATAAATAAAATATAGCTGAGAAAGTTTATTAAACACTGCAGTTGATAGATCAACACAGCAGTATAAAAGAGATCCATCCTTTAAAGCCTCCACGGGAACGTGCAGAAAAAATAAACCACCTCACACGACGCCAGATCGTGATCCACGGGGTTCTAGAAGTGCTCCTAAAATCATTCTACAAGTCGATGCTCCTGCGTGGAGAAAGGCGAATCGTTATGACGCCCTAACCACACCTGTAATTCTCGAGCTTCAAAAGTTGACAATTCCTTACAAATCTTTAATGAGCCTAGAGCGGCTGGTGCAGAGGTTATTTTCTGTCACAGGTGATTTCGTTTTCCTCAAAACTCTTGTGGCTGAGAGGAAATGAACCCGCATCGTGCGCCTTCATTGTAGGATTCTGCGCCCTACGCCAACCAAAGCTGTTTGGTGTCACGCAACATTCGCGACATTCCTAACGACCAGTGAGCACTCGACAACCAACGAACGACAACGGCAACGACCAATCAGCACTCACTTGTGGAAGGAAATAAGAATTGATCGCAACGGAATATCCTGTAACGTCAACGCATTCACTTTTGAAAATAAAGGAGAGAAGCCAAACAAGTGTGAGGTTCATGTCCGACCTGGGAACGGTACACCGGGGCGTCATAAGTGATCAGCATAGGGATAACCCTCTTCCTAGGGAGTGCACTACGCAGATTACGCAAGGCATGGGTGAGTCAGGGTTGCGCGATTTAGATGACCGATTTACAGGCGATATCTACACGTACGAGTTTCATTATACGTTTCATTATACCCGCCATAATGCTGCACGTAGATCTCACATAGATACGTGATCAGCACTGCAATGGCTAGCCTAGACGAAGCTTTGCTGAATCGGCGATTCTATCCTCGTCACCCACTCTCACCATAAGTTGCCGCAAGCTAACCTTGCGTAGCGGAATTTCAAAAACGAATGTCAAAACATAGAGTAGTGAAGGTGTAAAACGGTGCCGAAAGCTGCAACATATGCAATTTGTCAGTGTTGGTAAGGTAGTTGCCAACATATGTGATCAGAATGTTGGACTGTTTTGACGTTCTAATTTGGAGGAGCTTATGGATTCATATGTGTAAAAGGTTATGCGCACTGTTGATTGGAATAAATAAATAAATAAATAAATAAATAAATATAAATTGTACAAAACTGGCTATTTGACGGCACATCCCAAGTATTTCATAAGCCCAATTGTAATGAAATCAACAGAAACTCTCACGGCTCACGTGAAACATCGGGATGTATAAAAACTGTACATTGCCATACAGAGGTCGGTCATATTGTTTTGTGTACTTTGTGTCTGCGCATTATTGGTGTTGGAACCTGGTTCATTAATTTTTCAAAAATCGACGTGCTTTACAGATTAGGAATAATGATAATGAATCATGCAGCGCCTAGGGAAATGATTAGTAGTAAATTATTACAGTTCAATAAGTTCCAAAAAACGCGAAAGTGGTATTTTTCTATGGAAGCTCGATAGCAGAGTAAAACTGCGAAAAAAACAACGAAATGCGCAAGACCGGAACTTCCAATTTCAATCTTGTGAAACAGCTCGTCTACCCCTGCACCGTATAAGCCATGTTTGCAAACGACCGCTTATGTGCTCGGGCCTACGAACGCTGTAAATTATAGGGGTGACAGTTTCCTACTCGTTCGCCTCAGGACTTGGGCGAAAGCAAAACCTGTATTGTGACTTCTTGGAGGCTAGGGGTTCTCCTTATACCATGCGCTTACGGCCTTCTGGCGCAGCGTGCAGATGGTTACTCTGCTCTTGCTGAACAGCACGAAGCAGAAGGAGGAGCACTCATTCTTATTTTTTCATAACTACCATACATATTGTTGCCTTCTATTGGAACTAAACCTTGCATGGCGTTATAAGCTCTTCTATAAAACACACGTACCTGCCGTCAGTATACATAATGTTCAGAGACGAACTTGCACCCAAAAGTGGAGGTGGTCAATTCTCAAACACTATGACAGATGACACGAAAAGTTCTGCGATACGGCGATGCCCCATCGCATGTTTCTGGAGACTGGACGACTTACAAGGGAGGCCCCTGAACTTCCCCCAAAGATTCTCAACGTGACCTATGTGGTCTTGAAGAGTATCGGCCGAGGATCACAGAACTGTTTCGTTTTTCCTAAACGCCCGTGAGTGGTCCAAAATGGCAAAAAATGGTATCACTTCAGGGCGGGCTGATAAGGTAAAAGTGACACCACCTGGAATGGCTCTGTCATGCTCTGAACATAACTTACAAAAGGTTTGGAGCTCAAATTAAAGTTAGTAATACGATAATTTCCTACGCTTCCTAGACGAAGCTGCAGCGTCCATTTAAGTAATTCATTCGCAACGGCGACGGGAGCACCCCGGGTGGACGAGTGGATAGCGAAGCGGACTTGTGGAAGGGGCGTCGAGAGCTCGCTTCTGTAGGTGGGGCTTCTGCATTTCTACGGTGTTTTTGCTTTTTTGCAAATGAAGATCTCATTATCGCTTCGGTAGTGTGCTGGATTATTGTTTAGTGGCGAATAAGTGTGACGACGTTATGACAACCGATTTCGCCCCTACTTGTATGTTACAGAGAGGTGTGATTGCGCAGAAACTGCAACCAACGGTTTTCATTGACTTCGTTTTCACACACATTTTCTTCCAATGTGTATGGGCTCGATATGCGCCTATGGCCGTCCACCATGTGCTACTACCGCATGTTTCTTCTTGCGAAGACCTTGGTTGAAGAAGGGTCAGCACAGACACGACTCGTGTGCCAGTAAACTTCTGTCAAACATTATATATTTAACAGGGATAACAAAAAACAATGGACAATAAAAATGGCAATAACACAAATACAACCCTGCTAACAAGTATGAGTTAGAATGATGAAGCCGTCGAAGCATAGATGTTTGTCACACCAACAACAACGCACGAAGGTATTCGACGAGCAATCATCTGCTCTCTGGCACACCCCGTCGAGAGACATTTCATTGAAGGTGTAGTCTGCTGGTGTTGAGAATGGTCCTGGATACGGGTATATATAACCTGTCAGCGAACCATGCCTACTCAAAACATCGTCGAAACCTGGGAGCGCAGAACTGGCGATATCTTTGACTCAGCACCTGTGAATTATACTCCACAATTGTAGTGTATGAATGAATGTAAGGCGCCAAAATTATGCGCACCTTCAAGGTGTTGTCACTCGAAAAGCAGTTGAAGTTTGGCCTTGTGTGCAATACAGCCTAATGTATGCGGCGAATAAATCTTTTGAGCAGGCGGAAACGGAAGATTGTCGCATATTGATCGGTAGATCATTCTCCCTCGTATTTCCCTCCTTTATTATTAATGGGGTTGTCTTCGTGTTACTGCCATTTTTATTATCCATTTTTTGTACCATGTCTGTGCTGACCGGTCTTCAACCAAGGTCTTCGCATGAAGAAACATGCGGTAATAACACATCAATTGTAGACACATTGTGGACGGCCGTATGGATATTGAGCCCATACACACTGGAAAAAAATGTGACTGAAAACGAAGTCAATAAAAACTGTTGGTCGCAGTTTCTGCGCAATCACACTTCCCTTTAACATACAAGTATTGGCGAAATCGGTTGTCATAAGGTCGTCACACTTTTTCGCCACTCTCCAATAACACGGCACACTACCGAGGCGAAAATGTGCTCTTCACTTGAGAAAACGCAAAAACGACCGCAGCAATGCAGTAAAAACAGAGCTAGAAAAGGGAAACGGTCTCCGAACGAGGGCAAAACGTATTCTAAATTGACAAGAACGGAAGGCAATCCGTAAACTCCTCCTCCGTATTCAAACCCTTAACGCCACTTCCGCAGCTTCGCTCCGCTACCCACTCGGCCACCCGGTCGATGCCGCCGTCGTTACGAATGAATCACTCGAATGCACACTGCAACTTCGTCTAGGAAGCCTAGGAAACTATCGTATAACTATAATCTAACTTTAATTTGAGCTCCAAACGTTTTGCAAGTTGAGTTCTGAGCATGACAGGACCATTCTAGGTGTCACTTTTGCCTTATCAGCCCGCCTTGAAGCGATACCATTTTTTGCCATTTTTGGACCACCCTGGGTATTTAGCAAAAACAAACACAGCTCTGTGATCCTCGTCCGATGCTCTTCAAGACCATATAGCTCACGCTGAGAATCTTTGGGAAATTTCATGGGCCTCCCTTGTTGGGAATTATTTCGCACTTAACATATAAACTTTTCTCAGAACAAAATACCTTCTAGCCAATTGTATCCAAAATTTCTTACTAATGTTGAACACTGAACGATGACCGCTGATTCACCAACTCCGGAAGCTAACAATAGCGCATTGTCAAGAAGGACATTCGAATTCTGATAGCTTTATCTGGACTAAAAACCTGGACTCTGAGCGGAAACGCTTTATTTAGTTTGAGGGCGGCAGGTCAGACTCCACATTATCTTTGGACCAGCCTAACAAAGTGGGGATTATAATTTGCAAACGAGCATAGGCAATGTTGATTTCGGAATTAGATAAATAAACTGGAAATCAACTGACTATCGGTTTCGCAACTGTTTTCGTCATTCTCTGCATCTCATCTCATCACCAAGCTCGAGTTTCCGAATGATAACTATCATTTCGCCTCCGGCTCACACTTACTGGAAGAGGTCGCTTCCTGCCGATTCAGTGGGTCTTGTCGTCGACAAAACACTGCAGAGCGTGCTCATCAGTAAGAATGGAATAGAATTGAAAACGGAATGGAGGGGAGGGGAAATCTAGGATGACACAAGTGTTTTGTGACAAAATGTTGCAAAGCTCTGTTCTTCAGAGTAGGTTGAAACTTGTGAATTTGCGCGTGTTCTATAACAACCAGCTACCATACACAAATGTGAAAGTCTTCATTCAAATCATTTCTTTAATTTTTGCATCTTATCCAACTGTAATGTTTCCTTTTTGAAAAAGGTGCTTTGCTCCAGTGGGACGAGCGTTCTACCCCTCGTCCCCCTGTCCCGCCCACTCCCCCCCCCCCCCAACCCCCTGGGCTTGCTCGAGAGTTCAGTGGCTGCCTTGCGAGATAGTGGAGACGCAGAGACTTGCAACGTCTCTGTTTAAAGGGCGGGGGAAGAACGCTACTAGGCTTTTGCTCCAAAACATGCTCCATTTTTTCAACCAAATAAGGAATAACAAATGGTGATGAATAAAAGGATAGAAGACGGCGATAATCAGTCCCCATTCGGGATGCGCCTATTTCTTGGGATTCGTGGAAGCATTTTGAATGCGTATTTGGTCTACATATGCATACATACATATGCTCGCCCACCCACCCTTTAAGAAGAATATAAACCGCGGTCTATCCTTGCACAGTATTGTAGTTGTACTCATTACTACACATACGGGACTTGCATATTATCCAGCTAATACCATCCAGTCGAATTGTTTCCGTGACCTTAGTCCGGGTCGTCAGTGGAACTTCGAATTTCATAGCTAAATATCATAGCTAAGTAGCAACGATGCATAGGATTATGAGGATGTATGTAGCTATTTCCAGTTTTTTTTTAGATTTGCCCAGTACAGTGATGAAAACCATGAGACATTGAACCCGACACGCACTACTTGCACCCATCGTGGGGTATGCTATCACGTAGGTGAAAATCTGTGGAAGAGGCCAGAAGTTCCGAGTGTACTGGAGCATGCGTTCATCTTTAACGTGATTTCGCTCGACTTGCTAAAGCGTTCAGCTTAGGGGTAACACGTTTTTTTGTTGCTATGATGAAAGTACCCTGTGTTCCTTCGACCAGAACTTCGGTGTTTTAAGCAATACGGCCACTCAATCACGTTTTTATTCATTTCGCGGACTCTAAATCTTCATCTGTCAAGAAGCTATTGTGGACCGGAACATGTCGTTTTAAAAACATTTGTATGGTAGAAAGGAACACTTAAACAACAGGGACCTTAGGGCAACACGATTGTTGTAGAGTGTTTGTAGATTGATTGGTTATGTTGCCTTCGGCGCAGCTCAATCGCCGACATGTGAAATTCACATCACATCATGCACTTTTGGTATAAGATGTAAGAGATAGCACGAGCATAACAAACAAAACAATAATTACGCGACAAAATTTAAGCCATCAAAAGTAGTGCTGTAAAGCAATGCTTCAACTCTTTGTACGTAGAATTTATACGAGAAGGCGTAAAGGATCACTTCATCAACAAATCGTCAGCTTATGGAGGAGAATTTCCTAGCAGAAGAAAGAAAGAAGATAAAAAATTGTTGGTGTGCGCTTGGTCCCCGGTTGTTTAAAAAATTATATTCGTGAAAAGCATGGGAAGCGCTTTTTTAGGTTGTTTTGTTTCGATTTGATATGCGAATAAGGGCAATGAATACAGCAGACAGAAACGGCGACTTTTATTTCCTTGTATTTTATTCATACATTAGAAAAAGTATGGTAAAAGCTTACTAAATAGGCCAAAATGCGCAAGCAGATGAGAAAAGGCGTTCCTGACAACAAACGATTGGTTTAGCCCAGTTTCAGCGCGATAAGAAGCAAAGAGGTGGGAAAAAAAGCAAACTGAGAGGTTTTACTTCTATGGGCTGCTACAAATGAAGGCGGTCAATAAGAAAGACTGTTAACCGCATCAGCTCGCAATAGCACCACCACAGGCACCATAGCGATCGATGGAGGTTCAGTATACGGGGGGAAATTTCATTTTTGAGTTCTGCTTACATGGACAAAAGTGGATTATTTCGATAGGCATGGCAAAGCGTAGAAGAATGAATCGTTAGAAGTGCTGAGGGAACTATTTCTTGCTATGGGGATGTCAGATGGAAACGATGTGGCAACGCATCTCTGTTTTCTACATTTCTACAGCGCTCGTGCTCCTACGCTGAGGTACGAAATTATTACGAAAACGATCGCCTCGGGGTCTATAGGAAGACAACGGAATTGGTCCTGGTCTCATTAAGGCGCAGGCATCTCATTGCAGACATTCATAACGTTAACATCTGGAATGAATGTGTAAGAAATCGGCATGAGTCAACGAAACGCTGCTGCTGTACAAAATGTGTAGAATATTGCTTGGATGCTCAAACGACGGCTCACTAGAATGTAATGATACAACATTGTAATTTGTGATCGTCTAATGCAACAGAACTAAAGTCGCCATCTGGCTATCTGTGCTGTGTGAATGAGGAACGGCAAGGCATCGATTTCGCGCTACTACAATGCGTTTCAAAAGTATGTAGCCACCTTGAAATTGATAATTTAACGTTTCGCGTTCGTTTCTACGAGCTGACGTTAGCCGCATTGGATTCCCCGTCGACGAAACTAGCTAGATTGCTCTTTCCAGAAAAAAGCTTGATCTCCAGCAAAAACTAAGAGTTTTTGAATTTTTTTGTTTGTTTCAAAAGTATGTAGCCACTCCAGGATATCGGGCATCTTTACACTCCTATTCAATTTGCGCACATTTTGGCGGAACGTTCTTGTCATAAATAGTCAGCTTGACCTGTTCTTCAGAGATAACCACTATGCCAGTCCGAGGCTGTGTCCTGACTATGGGGGAACAAGCTCAGATCCGAGCGCTCAAGCATGCTGGCTTGACAAACCGCGCCGTTGCTCGTCAGCTCGGACGTTCGCATGGATGTGTCGACCACTTCCTTCGAAATCCTAATGGTTATCTATCTATCTATCTATCTATCTATCTACCTATCTATCTATCTATCTATCTATCTATCTATCTATCTATCTATCTATCTATCTATCTATCTATCTATCTATCTATCTACCTATCTATCTATCTATCTATCTATCTATCTATCTATCTATCTATCTATCTATCTATCTATCTATCTATCTATCTATCTATCTATCTATCTATCTATCTATCTATCTATCTATCTATCTATCTATCTATCTATCTATCTATCTATCTATCTATCTATCTATCTATCTATCTATCTATCTATCTATCTATCTATCTATCTATCTATCTATCTATCTATCTATCTATCTATCTATCTATCTATCTATCTATCTATCTATCTATCTATCTATCTATCTATCTATCTATCTATCTATCTATCTATCTATCTATCTATCTATCTATCTATCTATCTATCTATCTATCTATCTATCTATCTATCTATCTATCTATCTATCTATCTATCTATCTATCTATCTATCTATCTATCTATCTATCTATCTATCTATCTATCTATCTATCTATCTATCTATCTATCTATCTATCTATCTATCTATCTATCTATCTATCTATCTATCTATCTATCTATCTATCTATCTATCTATCTATCTATCTATCTATCTATCTATCTATCTATCTATCTATCTATCTATCTATCTATCTATCTATCTATCTATCTATCTATCTATCTATCTATCTATCTATCTATCTATCTATCTATCTATCTATCTATCTATCTATCTATCTATCTATCTATCTATCTATCTATCTATCTATCTATCTATCTATCTATCTATCTATCTATCTATCTATCTATCTATCTATCTATCTATCTATCTATCTATCTATCTATCTATCTATCTATCTATCTATCTATCTATCTATCTATCTATCTATCTATCTATCTATCTATCTATCTATCTATCTATCTATCTATCTATCTATCTATCTATCTATCTATCTATCTATCTATCTATCTATCTATCTATCTATCTATCTATCTATCTATCTATCTATCTATCTATCTATCTATCTATCTATCTATCTATCTATCTATCTATCTATCTATCTATCTATCTATCTATCTATCTATCTATCTATCTATCTATCTATCTATCTATCTATCTATCTATCTATCTATCTATCTATCTATCTATCTATCTATCTATCTATCTATCTATCTATCTATCTATCTATCTATCTATCTATCTATCTATCTATCTATCTATCTATCTATCTATCTATCTATCTATCTATCTATCTATCTATCTATCTATCTATCTATCTATCTATCTATCTATCTATCTATCTATCTATCTATCTATCTATCTATCTATCTATCTATCTATCTATCTATCTATCTATCTATCTATCTATCTATCTATCTATCTATCTATCTATCTATCTATCTATCTATCTATCTATCTATCTATCTATCTATCTATCTATCTATCTATCTATCTATCTATCTATCTATCTATCTATCTATCTATCTATCTATCTATCTATCTATCTATCTATCTATCTATCTATCTATCTATCTATCTATCTATCTATCTATCTATCTATCTATCTATCTATCTATCTATCTATCTATCTATCTATCTATCTATCTATCTATCTATCTATCTATCTATCTATCTATCTATCTATCTATCTATCTATCTATCTATCTATCTATCTATCTATCTATCTATCTATCTATCTATCTATCTATCTATCTATCTATCTATCTATCTATCTATCTATCTATCTATCTATCTATCTATCTATCTATCTATCTATCTATCTATCTATCTATCTATCTATCTATCTATCTATCTATCTATTTATCTATCTTATCGGTCTCGACCTCTATCGGGTCGTCCGCATGTGATCTCGAGCCAGGATCATCGACGAATCAGCCGCATGGTGTCGAACTCCACATGGAGCGTCAACCAAGTTCGCGCTGAGACGGGTCTATCTGCATCAAGAAAAACGATATGGCGTTCTATTCGATCGAGTGAACACATCTGCAGACAGACCATGCAGAAAGCACCTCGTCTCACGAACTTACACAAGCAGGCGCGACTGGCGTTTGCCGGCAAAAATATGGCGACGCAATGGGAAAAGGTAGAAACTTTCTGGTTTGGTTGGCGGCATGAATTTCACAAGCTTATTGCTTCAGGTCATCTTCACCGACAAGAAAATATTTAATCTGGATGGTCCCGATGGTTACCGGTATTACTGGAGAGGTCTACGACAGGCTCGCATCACCTTCTCTCGACGGAACTTTGGAGGCGGATCTCTGATGACTTGGGCAGGCTTCTACAGTAGCGGGAAGCTGAAGCTCAGATTCCCATCATGTCGCATGGAGAGTCTAGACTATCAGTATCAAGCCGTACTGTAATCTAGTCTGCTGCCCTTCCTAACGTAGAAAAAACGGCAGACACATGTTTTGCAGCAGGACAACGCTGCAGTTCATGTGTCTGCCGAGTTCAAATCGACCACAGACTGGCTCCAACCTAATCGAATCCAAGTAATAGGATGATCAGCTTGCTCATCTGACTGTAACCCTATGGAGAACATGTGAGGTATCTTGGCCCGGCAGGTCTACTTGAATAACAGGCAGTTCAACAATGTTGGAGAGCTGAAAACCGCTATTTTGACTGTCTGGGACAACATCGGTGACGAAGTGGTCCAGGAACTTGTCAGTAGTATGCGTAGTAAGGTATTTGATGTAATTAGAAATAATGGTTGTCCAATTGACTATTAATTTTTAATAAAAATCGTATTTTTGAGAGTGGCTACATACTTTTGAAACAAAGAATAAATTTCAAAAACGATCTATTCTTGCTAGAGATCGAGCTTTTTTTGTAGAAAGCAACATAGGTATTTCCAACTGCGAGAAATTGAATGCGGCAAACGCCTTTTCGCAGAAACAAAGGCGAAGGATAAATCTGTTGAATCCAAGATGGCTACATACTTTTGAAACGCACTGTATGTAGGTTATAACTGAGTAGGCGAATGATTCGTTTGTGCGTCTGCAATGGATAACTAAATTTAAGCACTGTAAATACTGACTAGAGGAGAGGGTCCTCCTAGAATGGCAAATCCGAGTACAGACCTGTCAAATAAAAATGAGTCTTAACACTCCCTGGTTCTAAAGAAAATGTTAGCTTCAAACCTGCGCACAAATTCTTATTATATACTTTATAATGGCTTAGGTGCAAGATACCATGAGTTTTTATTGAAAAGATGGAAGTTATCCGGTGCAGTGAAGGTCTACTAGATAAAAGATCAACTCATTGCAAAAACAGCGACAATCAAAATACGGTTAGTACTTTGTTGTAGACAATATGAAAAATATATTCGACATACCACTGATGAAGTTATCAATAACAGTTTGCTCTACTCTAAGCCATGAAATAGGTAGGTGGCGTTCTTCAGATCACAAATCAAAGAGTCCACAAGTTCTGTATGTGGTTAAGATATGGAGAACAACTGAGCTACTTCAGAGGTTCGACTCCAGTAGCATAAAGCGAATCTGTAGATGACTTCTTGTGGGTGGACACCGAGACAAAAAACGTCCAGCGGAGCCTCCGATCCGCTTTTGAGCGGATTTTCAAACCTTCATCGAAGAAGCCTCGCTCCGCTGGACGTTTTAGTGTCTTTTGTACAAAGTTTTCAATGGATTTGCGGCTTCTAGAGAATGTGTTCCTATCTTGCTAGTATATCTATTTATTTATTTAGACGTGCAAATAGATACAATTACACGCAGTGAACTACAAAACATTCAACAACAAGAAAAACACTACAACACAGCGCATAGTAACGACTTAGTTACTCTAGGAGATACCTGTCCACGAGCCTCTTAAACTGAGCTAATGAATTAGGGAGCGCATATTTTTTGAGAATATTAAAAACTCAGAGCCGGCCATTTGGGTGAAAAAGGAAGCACGGATGGAGCTCTTGGCCTTGAAGAAATGGATTTTCCTCTGACTACCTCTTGTGCTGGAATTTTGTAGTGTGTAAAACTCATCAAGCTTTAGAGCTACCAGTTCAGTAATCATTTTGAAAATTATGAGCAGGTCATTCCGTTTCCTACGTGTCTCAAAACTGGAGATTTTGAAAATTTTGTTGCGATTAGAGGCAGAATGTATGGTGATGTAGTCATACCCATATAAGCGTGTCCAGAGTTTTCTAGTGAAACCATTTTAAACTGCTTCAAGCCTTTGTATACTACTCTTCAAATGAGGACTAAAAACTGTGGTACCGTATTCTAATACAGGGCGAACATATGATTTATATGCTATCAAAAAGTGTGGTGCTGATTTTATAGACAAGGATTTAAATATGTTGTAAACAATTCGCTCAGCCTTCTTCGCAATGCCTTCACAGTGGTCAGTGAAAGTGAGTTTTTGTCCATAATAAATCCCAGATCTCGTAACGTACACTAACTATACGGGTTCCGCCAAGCATGCAATTTTATCTTGCTGACTTCGATTTACCAAGACGAAGAAGTTTAGTTTTTGAAGTAGATAGAGGTAGTTTCCACTTGTCAGACCAATCAGCAATCTCTTTAATGGCGCCTTGCAAAGCCAAGCAATCTTCCGGTTTGCTATTATTTTTTATAGTTTTACGTCATCAGCAAACATACTACACTTCACGTTGAATTTGTCTATTGGGTCTGGTAGGTCGGAGTGTAGACAATAAAGAAAACTGGTGATAATACCCTACCCTGAGGTACTCCACTGGTATACGTATCTGAAAAACAATCGTTGACTTTCACTTGCAAGGTTCTGTCCGTGACGAAACCTTTCACCCACGCAATAATTCGAACTCCAACAGTTTGAAGTTTTTGAACCAATTCTTTAAACGGTACTTTGTCAAACGCCTTGCTAAAGTCAAGGTAGATGATACCCATATCATTGTTTGCATCAAGTGCTTTGGTCCAGTCATTTAAGGCAGACAGCATGGATATCTCTGTTGACCGTTTGACTCTGAATCCATGTTGGTTCTCAGGTAAAATCCCATTTGTCTCAATGCACTTCACTAATTCTGCCTTCAAAATTTTTTCGAATGTTCTACAAAATACTGATGTTAACCTTATAGGACGGTAGTTTGAAGCTAGATTGCTCGGCGATGTCTTCAAAATGGGAGTAACATAGGCGTGTATCCATCGATGGGGTATTACAGCATGCATCTAACTGTAGTTAAAAATATGTTCCAAAGGAACGGCAATTGTAATGGCAACCTTTTGAATAAAGTAAGCTGGAATTTCATCAGGAGTTCGCGAATAAGACAGGGGTAATCTACTCAACAGCTTATAAATATCTTCTTTATAAAACCACAGTAAATTGTCCGCATGAGTATTTTGAACGGTAGCTTTAGTGAGAAGCCATGAATCATCATCGTGATCCTGTTCAGAGTAAGATTTTTTGAAATGAGAGGCAAACATTGACGCTTTCATTGATATGGGAAACAAGATTATTTCTGTGAAATCCTACCAATTATGGTAGCAGATTTATTTATTTATTTATTTATTTACGTCGCTTAACGACGTGGCAACATAATCGTAAAGCAGAAGAAAAACAAACAAATGACTTAAATGCTTTTATAGCAATGAGAAAATTAAATCTGACAGCTTACTTTCCAAACTGTGCCATTTTTATTAGCAAACGGTATAAGTATTATCCTTCCTGTTTATTCCATATATGTTTTGATCAAATAATACGTAAAAAATGAAACACACATATTATACCTATTATCTTACGGTGTACAATATGAGACCCTTTAAACGGTTATTGATTTGCTCCATATTTAATATACACTATTCCTTCCCTCCCCCGTTGTTATTGTTATTGCTCTTTGTTTTTTGTTTTTACTGTTGTTTTATAGGTAACCTTGACATTTTGCGTTGCACTCCTTAACTACAATAAGGAGGACCACCCTCTTACTAAAAATAGGGGTTAGTACTGATGGGGTTTATAAAAGTCAAAATAGTCGTGAGCAGCTTATTTTGACGCCTCCACTACTAGCCGTACCCACTGGGTACAAAACGGGTTTGACAACCCTGTAGAGCAGCCCCCTAGAACCCATTTATGGAAAACTGCTTACTCTACTTGGGTTGGACCTCCCAGGTACTTTGATATAAGGTCTGCAAATCAATTTTCAAATGTTACAACAAATTATTATTCAATAAATAATTTTGTAAAATATAAAGATAGGAGCAATCAATATACCATTAAGGACCTTGGAAATTCCAATAAAGGGTCGTTGTGTAATTCTAACTGTATGTACTGTAAACAAGTAAATTTTGAAAGCCATTTATGTCACTAAAGTTCGTATAAATACGTATAAAAAAGAAAATACTAATTGCAAAACTAAATCAGTGGTTTACTTATAAACTGCGACTCTTGTAAACTTTAATATGTTGGTATAACCACAAGATCATTGAAAGAAAGAATTAGGGAACAAATATATATCATAAATAACAAAAGAAAAGAAAATGAAAAAAAGAAGAGAAATTCACTCCGCTTTATGAACATTTCCATAATTGCAGGCGTACTCCGAAGTTTAACGTTATAGACGTATTGGAAGAAAACTCGGATAAAAACAAATTATTTAGTAAAGAACTGTTTTGTATTAAACTTCTAAACACCACTTATCTATTTAGACTAAATGACAACTAAAAGGCTATGGAAATGTAACTAATGTTGCTAATCCACTTAACTACAAAACAAATCCTCTTTTTTATTCACTTCAAGTTATTGAAGAGAGAACAAATAGAGGGAACAAAAAAAGAAATAAAGAAAAAACAAAATCCGATATAATACAGACCAATTTATACAATATGTTAGTAACAATGAAAATATAGAAGTTACTGAAGTGTACAACAAGATCAAAATGCTAAGTAAACAAAATTTGAAATCACTTGTCAACCTTAGTTTAAGTAGTGACTTTCTTTGCAATGCCGATCAAAAAACTAAACTTATTGTACTCTGCTTACTGACACATATAAAATACAATGCAAGTAATAACATCATACGGCAAGAAAAGAAGTCACTTAAATATATAGACATGGAATATAAAAGTGACATCTTTGACCGTATTTAACAACAACAGAGTTAAAGATAAATAATCACCACCTATATATAAAAGAGTTTGTCCGTGGAGTGATCTAACCGAAGTGAGGTACGCCGCATCATCCACAGTGAGGGCAGTCGAATGATCTAACCTATGTGAGATATTACCACCTATCACCATCACCACCTATCACCATCACCACTCACCACTTATATATAAAAGAGTTTGTCCGTGAAGTGATTTAACCTAAGTGAGGTACGCCGCATCATCCACAGCGAGAGCGGTCGAGTGATCTAACCTATGTGAGATATCACCACCTATCACCATCACCACCTATATATCACCATCACCACCTATATATAAAAGAGTTTGTCCGTGGAGTGATCTAACCTAAGTGAGGTACGCCGCATCATCCACAGTGAGAGCAGTCGAATGATCTAACCTATGTGAGATATCACCACCTATCACCATCACCATCACCACCTATATATAAAAGAATTTGTCCGTGGAGTAATCTAACCGAAGTGAGGTACGCCGCATTATCCACAGTGAGGGCAGTCGAATGATCTAACCTATGTGAGATATTACCACCTATCACCATCACCACCTATCACCATCACCACTCACCACTTATATATAAAAGAGTTTGTCCGTGAAGTGATTTAACCTAAGTGAGGTACGCCGCATCATCCACAGCGAGAGCGGTCGAGTGATCTAACCTATGTGAGATATCACCACCTATCACCATCACCACCTATATATAAAAGAGTTTGTCCGTGGAGTGATCTAACCTAAGTGAGGTACGCCGCATCATCCACAGTGAGAGCAGTCGAATGATCTAACCTATGTGAGATATCACCACCTATCACCATCACCATCACCACCTATATATAAAGGAATTTGTCCGTGGAGTAATCTAACCGAAGTGAGGTACGCCGCATCATCCACAGTGAGAGCGGTCGAGTGATCTAACCTATGTGAGATATCACCACCTATCACATCACCACCTATATATCACCATCACCACCTATATATAAAAGAATTAGTCCGTGGAGTGATCTAACCTAAGTGAGGTACGCCGCATCATCCACAGCGAGAGCGGTCGAATGATCTAACCTATGTGAGATATCACCACCTATCACCATCACCACCTACCACCATCACCACTCACCACCTATATATAAAGAGTTTGTCCGTGGAGTGATCTAACCTAAGTGAGGTACGCCGCATCATCCATAGCGAGGGCGGTTGATGATCTAACCTGAATGAGGTACGCCTCATCTTCTAAAAAATTTGCCATTGAACGTGGGATGTTGCTGCAGCAGAGGAAACGCAGCCCTTTACTGCTTAACACAACAGCACCTACGCGCAATTCTGAGCGTCCAGATTCAGAAGCCGACTTCGTGTCATTAGCATGAGAAGACTACTACAGGGGTAAGGGTAGAAGGAGGAGTTTGATGGTGGGGAACCGACAGCGGTCAGGAGGCTGTGACCAGGAGGAGCATCGGGATGGTCGATGCGGGGAACAAGCAAGTAGGCCAGGAGGTGGCACCAAGAAGAGTTTAGGCAATGTGTAGGGATCACTAGGGAGTCACCAATCAGGGGAGGGGGACAGTAAGAAGGATTAACAAGGGGATCCATTACCATTAAGACAGACCGGATTTAGAGGATGTGACACCAATGTCACATAATGGGCGTTCGCTCTCCGTCGTCGTGAACGAGTATCCCAAGGGGGAGGAAGGGAGGAATTTACCTGGAAGAAGGGACCTGGAGGCGGGACCAGGACGGGGAATCAACAAGAAGGGAGCCGTAAGGGAATTCATACGGAGAACAAGGAATCTGCCATATGCCTCTTCATGCTCGACACAGCGGCGACTGTGCGAGCTTCTGAGCTTCTTGATCCAGAAAACGGGTCTCCTACGTCGCGTAGCAAGCATCCTGATTCTGAATACGTGTCACCCACCGTGTCGTGAGCATGGGAGGACCACAAGGGGTGGTAGAGAAGGGCGGTAAGAGGACCTCTATGGTGGACCAGGAAAGCGACCAGGAAGGAAAGGAATAACCTGGAGGAGGTGCCGAGACGGTAAAACCAGCAAGAAGAGACCAGTAGGTGTCAATAGTAGAAAAAAGGAAGTGGGCCAGTAGTTGGGACCAGGAAGGAGGCGGACTAAAGAGGGGGGGGGGGAGGGAACACCATTAAAGGCGGACCAGGAATTATATCCAGTAAGAAGAATCGAGAGAGGGGAACCTGGCTTCGGAAGACATGTCAACGACAGTTTGAAACGCTTGCTGTTGAGCATGAGAACGATTGCGGAGGAACAAACTGAGGGACAGAAGTACTGCGCAGCACAAACCAATGACATTACTGGCCGGTCAGGAAAGAATGTCTATGATGAAGGTACCGAGGTGGTGAAGGGCTTGATGCCGATAACGTACGCACCAAGTTCCTAGATGCTAGCGAATTTTATGTTTTGCAAAAACTACTTTCCATATGTCAGTGATGCTACAAAGTCGCGCGAAGCGCGCAAGTGCGAGACACGCCGTTAGGCGTGTCGGAGCACTTGTAATAAATAATAAAGGACGGCGTTACTCAATCCCTTTGGGATGCGCCATCGCATTCTACTTCTACGGGATGTCGTGGAGGCGATATGAATGCGTATTTGGCCATACAATGACTTGCGGTGGCCAGCCGATGAACAGGCCAGCGCTTTATCCTTCCCAGACACGTCTGGTAGCAATTCACCGACCCCGGAGGGGTGGAAGGCTTGGTTGGCCTAGGCGGAAAACCCGAACCAGGAACCTGGTATTGGGTGCACGCGGCCGTCGGCGCCTCCTCCGACTGCGCTACACGCGCCCTAGAGTTAGAAGAAGAAGAAGTAAGTATAAATCTTTTATTGACACCACACATGACCATATTATCACAGGAAATTTGCACATTACAGAACATTATCAGTTGAAAGCAATTTTGAAAAAAAGGTACAAAATATAGGCTAGTAATAGGCTGCATAGAGTTAAAGATATTATACGAAATTCGTCCACAAAAGAATTCATTCATTTTAGGGTAGTTTATACCTATAAACGACCAATATCTAGTACTATTTTCAATTACAACCAATTTCCTAAGAACACAAATCTTGAAGTTGTAGAAATATACTCAGTAGAGATTGCATCTGTAGAAGAGAAAGAAGTAAGTATAAATCTTTTATTGACACCACACATGACCATATTATCACATTGAATTTGTACATTATAGAACATTATCAGTTGAAAGAAATTTTGAAAAAAGGTACGAAATATAGGCCAGTAATAGGCTGCAACAGAGATACAATGCACGCTACATAAAGTTCCGTTGTTGAAAAAGTTGGTCACATAGGTAGATACTACAAAATTTCACAAAATCAAGTGAACCAGTTAAGGAATCTTTCTAATGCGGAATACAAAAACAAAATAAAACTATTTAACCAACCATGAAAATATTCGTAATAAAGTTCATATACCGTAAAAACAATTCAAAGGCTACAAAATGATTTTATATGTTGCCCACTAGATAAAGCAAACAGCAGTTATGGTATTCTTTGCAAAAAGTTTTACCTACTTAACCTTATGAAAGAAATGGGAATTAATTATAAAAATGAAAACGAGACCTTTAACAACAGTAACACGAATAACACATATGTAAATTTGAACGATTCTAATAAGCAGCCCATATTAGAAAAACATAGATATTTCCAAATTAAAAAAGCTAAAAGTAGATACAAATGGAGATTCGCCAATTATTTATTCGCTACCTAAACTCCATAAAGACCCAATTAAGTTCCGATTTATTACCGGGGCATCATATAATAGTAGTGTCAAATCCATTGCTTTAGAACATTGTTGTATATTTACCTTTCTAAAAACGCATTTAATCAATTACGCCAATACAGTAACTAGAAACACAAGGACGATTAAAACATATTGGGCTATCGAAAATTCTAACATAACACAAGAACTCACAATAACTAATGCTGATGGTGTTAAAGTATATTCCGCTGATTTTACCGATGTGTTCACAAGCATACCTAACAAAGTTATAATGAAGAAAATGAAAAGCCTTATTATACCTTGCTTCAAAAATTCTGGAAAAAATTTCCTAGCATGCAATAGTTTCAAAAATTTTACACAGACATTTTAACTCAGAATGATAAATATAGATATTACAACGCAACAGATCTGTTATACTTTATAGACTATTTATTGAGAAATATTTATTGTGTTTTTGCCAGTATAATTTTTAAACAAAACAAAGGAGTTCCTCAAGGTGATAACTTTAGCCCTTTGCTCGCTGATTTAACCATGTCAATGTTTGAATCTGAGTATTCTAAAAGTGCAATCCTAAATAAAGGTCAGTTATTTAAGCCGTTTAGATATATGAACGACATACTTATTGTTCACAACTATACAGAAGCATACGTTGATTACATACTTACGTTGGCTTACAAAAACACAGTGGAAATAAAAAAGACACACGACAGTGAACACAAATGCAACTATTTAGACATAAGTCTAGAAGTCGTGAATAATAAAATTGAAAGCAACTTATATAACAATACAGATTCTTTCAGCTTTAAAGTAAATAGGTTTCCACATGCAGACTCACAGGTTTCAGTCAGAATTAAAGGTAATGTCATTTACACAGAAACACTTAGAATAGCTAATGTCTGCTCAACATTTCAATATTTTTGTAGTAAGATACGAGAACTTCACAGAACACTTACCCATAACATGGATAACAGGATTTAACACAGAATTCATCGCCACATCCGTAAGAAAGTGCTTAAACAAGAACAGACAAATATTATATATATATAATAGTATCATATAAATATCGCATGTTAGACAACTATAATAAAGCAATAGGCCTAGAGGGAACACTTGTATAGTTGAAAGTTTTTGCGTAAATTTACTTTCCTAATATATCTACTAGGACCCTGGTTGACCATACAAATATTATTTTTCATTGCCATGTACAATTCTGTGCAAAAAATCGTTGAATATATTCGTTTGATGAATGATGACGGACAAGCAGGCCGGCTGCTCGCTGGTTCAACCAGGGTTCTAGTGCCTTAGCCGCGCTAGAACCCTTTTTGAAGGCAAAGAGAAGAAGGTGCCAAAAGTGTTCATCCTTGTCGACCTAGCACTGCTCCATATTGATGACCTGAAAATTAGCAAAAATTAAAACGGCTGAAGAACGAACCATGCATTCTGGTATGCATTCTGGTAGAACAAGAGATGCAGTTTCGAGTGGCATATCACTCGTCGTATAAAACGGAGCAAGACAACTGAACAAGGATAAGGATTTGTTGGTGAAGACGATTTTTCTCTTTTTGGAATTTCGTTTATATTCGACAGAAATCAGCATGATCAAAGCAACACGAATTTTTATAGAGCAAGTCATTCTCTTTCGAACGACATATAACACCGAGCAAAAAAGTCCTAACACAGAGCAGTATAGTTGTGCTCTCCCAAAAATTTCGAATAACCGAACATATTCGAATAGCGACGATTTTCGAGCATTCAAATTCGAATAACATTCGAAAATCGCGTTTTTTCGAGCATATGAATTCGAATACATCCGAAAATAGCGTTTTTTCGAGCATTCGACTTCGAATATTCGAATTCGAATGTTCGAGTATTCATTCGGGTGCTTTTGGGTGGGAAGATCATTTCATCAAAGCAAAAACATGATGTCTCAAAAAATGTATACACTGTTTGAAAGTAATAACGTTGCTCACGGTAAGAGTAGTGAAGAAGTTGAGGGCTCATATAAAAGTTTAGGGAAATAAGATTGCGCCATGCCCCACCTGAAACCTTGCATTTCAGACTCGATCGATTGTGCATGGGTGACTCGAGTGGGTGATGTTTTGGAGAAGTAGTCGCTGAATCGCCTCTGCACTTCCACGATGTTATCGATTTTCCAGTAGCACTTCAGGATAAACTGCATGTCACAGAATTTCCGCAACCCTGTGCTTCCATGTGAGTCTCAAACAGCTCCAAATGTTTTACTAGCAGCAACGCTAGAGCACTTTAAATGTATAGTACCTACATTTTTTTAGGATACAATCCATTTTCGCAAGTCGTACTGTACTTTTAAATTTTAAACTTAAAAAAACACAAATTAATCAGCACTGCTTCTTTAAGAAAAATTACAACAAGTGGTTAAGTAAAACTCAATCAATCGAGTGCAAAATGGAAGAATCCAGACGAGTGCATGGCGTAATCCTCACCGTCCATATGTCAGAAATTTCTATTTTTAAGCTTTCGTATTTGCCCTCAATCTCCTGTACCTTCATAGTGAGCGAAGTTATCACCTTTCAAACTGTGTATTCATTTTTTGAGACACTCTGTATATTGATGACAAGCGTCCTGACCGACCTGTACGTGGGCTTCGCCCTTTCCCGCCTGGCTTGGTGTCCGCCTTCGTTTCGCTAATACAGGGTGTTCCAAAACAACGCGATGAAGGTTTTTAAATTACAGCTACGAAACAATTGAGAAGTTTACAAAACAGTACATAAATAACAACAGCATAGACAATAGACAACACTACGTTCGACCGGATTTGAATTGGCCCTCATTGTCGCGAATACAGAAGTCGAAACGCTTGGAGAAGTTTTTGGCGATGGGCGCAGGTTATCTGAAGACAGTCGTTCCCACTCCCGACGCAGAAATTCCTTCTAGGCCTCTAGGCTGTGGTGGCGCTTGGCAGGGACACTGGCCTTCAAAATGGACCACGCGCTGTAGTCCGTTGGATTTAGATCCGAGGAGTGTCGTGGCCATTCCGCAGATCCGTAGACATGGCGAAGTCGGGAAAATTGGCCTTGTGCCATGCTTGCGTGTTTTTCGCCCTGTGTGCAGGGGTTGAGTCTTGTTGAAACGTTCACTGGGCATTGCTAACTGCTCTGGACTAGAAAAGTGCCGCGGCCTCAAAGATCTCCGTCGGTACACATATTGCTTTATTTTTACTCCTTTGTCCATAAAAACCTGGGATCTTTCCGTTGGTGTAGATTCCTCCTCAAACAATGAGCACCTGCAGATGTTGACGGTGTTCGGCGATAGCAGAGGTGGCTGGAGCCTCTCCAGATTTGATCCTGTCGTGTTGGTGGTTTGTGAGCCTACTCCGTCCATGAAAAGTGTTCGTTCCCACCCGCTACCAGCGGCCTGAGCTGTCGGCATCAGTAGGGCCGTTCGAGCTTATTCTTATCCATCAAGAGCTGAACTTAATGAACCTTGTGGGATTTTATGTGTAAGTGTATGTGGGCTTTATGTGTTTCTTTCTGGCTACTCGATGCACTGATGTGAGACTGACGCCACCGATATTATGTGCGATTTTTCTAAGGAGACCCTTGGGTTTGGATTCTTCGCTTCTCGATGACTTTCCGGGTCTGCAGTGTTTCGACAGTGTAATTTCTTCCTTGTCCTAGACGGTTACCTTCATTTCCCAGCTCCTTGCATCGACGAGTTTCGGAGCAGACAGTTGACAGATTAACGATGTCGTATTGGTGCTTTCCTTAACGACGAAGCTCCAAAGTCGCACTGCTATGCTATGACATCATGAGAAAAACCGTATGTGGGACAAAATAGAACTTAAAAATTATAACGCGGACAGAAGGATATGCACAAAAATGGTGTGATTGCTGCAGATCAATATATTCGCATGGGAGAACGTCAAACCTTCATCGCGTTATTTTGGAACACCCTGTATATGGAAAAGATCACCCACACTGGGATGAATTGTATCGTCCAACCCATGAAATTTTTTGGTTTGGCTAACGTTATGAAATTGCAGCAAGCAGTTTGTTGGAACCCGTTGTAAACGTTTTAAAATTCAAATTTTAGGCAAATAGACATCCCAATGCGATTGTAGCTGATATTCAGCCCTATCTTCCAAACTCTCCACCGCTCAAGTGGCAGTCCCAGAAGCCTGGGGCGCTGTTTTCAGCGTAGAGAATGAAAGAATCCTGCATTTCTGAGGATAGACAGTAAAACTTGATGCTTCAACTGGGCACATCATCAGATCTTTCCCATAAATGGCAGCTTCCTCATTTCCTCTCCTTTTGCTTTTGTTTTCCTTTATACTGTACCAGACGTTCAGCGGCCTAGCGGCCGCCAAACGTCTGGTTGGGGGCTTCGCTCTAAACACGAGAATAGAACACCGCCGTCTAATTCTCCTTACTCGCGTTAAAGTGAAAAACTGGTTTTACGAGAAGGCGGAGGAGTAGGGCACAATCTTCAAAACTGCTCCTTCCTATGAAGTCTATACACCCTCTATCGCACTTACGCCTATTTATACTCCGAAGTGCACATTCTCTACATGGCGAGGGACAGATTGTGATAATCTTGTGAGAGCTCTATACCGCTAAATAACCGGCGGCAATAATAATCCTTCGATTCCCGAAGTCATTCTCCCAACCCCTTCCCCCCCCCCTCCCCCCTGTAGTGAACATCAGTCAGTAGTGAAAGTGAGAGGCATGTACACGCACACGATCGCTGCCTTTCAAACATCATCTGAAAATTCAACGCATGCTTCGCAAAGTTCGATCTGTGGCACATCTTCTTGATCTAGACCCACGTTGTACGACGATCCTGTCACATACACGTTGGACGATAGTGAGAAAAAGTACTGGTCCGCCCTCACAGGTTCCTCCCACTGGTCCTCCCTTCCGATTACTGGTCCCACCTTCACTGGTCCCCTCTCTTTTGGCAGCCCCTTTCACTGGCCCTCATTACTGGTCCCGCCTTCACTGGTTCCTCCTTTACCGGTTCCCCTCCCCTTCACAGGATTCTCCCACTTCACTGGTTCCCCTTCACTGTCTCCCCTTTTTGCCCCCCCCCTTACTGTCCCCCTCACCTAAGTGGTACCCTTTTTTCGTCCCCCTTCACAGGCCCCCATTAATGGCTCCCTTTACCGGTCCCTCCTTTACTGCCCCGTCCCCTTTGCAGCTCCCCCATTACTGGTTTCACCTTCACTGATCCCCACTAATGTTTCCCTTCCACTTCACTGGCCGCCATGGCTGGTCCTACCTTCACAGGTCCCCTCTTCACTGGTCTTCCTTGAATGGTTCCCCCTTCACCGGTCTCCTCTTCACAGGACCCTCCCACTTCACTGGTTCCCGTTCACTTCCCCCTCCCCCCTTACTACCCTCCCCCCAACCTTCACCTTACCTGGTCCCCTCTTCACTCTTTATTGGTCCCCCTTCATTAGCTTCCATTAAAGGTCCTACCCTTACTGGTACCCCTTCTCCCTTCACTGGTCCTTCCACCCTTCACTAGACCCCCGCTTACTGGTCTCCCCTTTAGTGGTCTAGCATTACACGTGTTCGGAAAAAACGGACACCCGCTGCGCGACATAGGTGACACCTCTTCTGAATTCAGACGCCGCTTGCATGACATCGTTGACACCTCTTCTAAATCGAGTCACCCTTGCATGAAATCCTCTTCTGAACCCAGACACCAATTGCGCGACGTCGGTTACACGTTTTGTGAAATCTGACGCCTGTTGAACAGCGTCGGTGACATGTCTTCTGACCCCTGACACCCATTACTCGACATCGCTGACACCTCTTCTGAACTCAAACACCCAATGCGCGACATCAGACATCAGTAATATGCCTACTGAATCTGCACGCTTGTTGCACGACGTCGGTGACACCTCTTCTAAACCCGGACGCCTGTTGATCAACATCGCTGGCATGTCTTTTGAACTCGAACGCCGATGTCGCCAGAAGAAGTGTCACTGATGTCGCGCAGAGGCTGCGCGACATCGGTGACACTTCTTCTGACGGTCTCGACACGGCGTGAGTGGCACCTCGCCTGAACACGGGCACCTGCTACTCTATTTCTAGGAAAGGCCAGGCGGATGAGCAGACGGACGGACGGACGGACGGACGGACGGGTGGACAGCCTCTAACTCCTTTATATATAGTAGGATACTAGATGTTCAGCGGCTTACCGGCCTACCGGCCGCCAAACCTCTGGTTGGGGGCTTCGCCCCCAAACCCCAAGAATAGAACATCCCCAGTCCTCCTCCAGTCTTCTTCAGGCTTTCTTATTTGTATTATAGTAAAAATAGTTTTATTATATAGATTAGCGCAGCGGGATATGGTGGGCAGAATCTTCATTGTTCCTATGAACCCCTTCCACCCTCAATCGTATGCACGTGATTTATTTTCCGAAGTGCCCGTTCTCTACGTGGCGAGAAACAAATCATGAGAGTCCCAATCCAAAGTGCTCAATCTGCGGAAAAAAAAATAATTAAAATTGATCGGTATTGGTCGACAGGTCGACAACCTTAACTGTCCGACAGCAGTAATGCTCCTCCGAATCCCATAATCACCCTCCCTACTCCTTCCCCTCCTCTCCCCGCTAACACTTCCTTACCTATGTGCTGGCGAGAGTGATAGTTAGTCAAGTACTCACATGCAACACTGACAAGTCACGATTGTGAGTCACGATTCACATGTCACGAAGTTGCCACGACGTCTACGACACTCCTTCTGCACCCCAACACACGCGCTACGACTTTTGTTACGCGCCTTCAGAAACCCGACGCACATTGGACGATATTGAGGGAAAATACTGGTCTCCCCTTATTCCCCCTCCAGTGGTCCTTCTTTGTTGATACCCTCTGCACTGGTCCCTTTCCTCTTGGTTTCCCCTACTTGGAATCTCTGCGCAAGTTAGACGTCTGCGGCACGTCTTCTGAATCCCTGCGCACATTGGACGACGCCTTCAGCACGTCTTCAGAACCCCAACGCACGTTGGATGACATCTGCAGCACGTCTTTTGAATCCTGACGCAAGTTGAACTACATATTCAGCACGTCATCTGAATCGTATCGCACGTTGGACGACGTCTGCGGCACGTCTTCCGATTCTCGGCGCTGGGCAGTTGATCTCCGTCCACACCCTGGCGCATTGCCCGCTCAAAATATCGTAAACTTGGGCGATCTGCCGCCAAGGATATAGTTCGCCAGCAAAAACAAAGCCCGGCTGGCATACGTCGCAGTGCCGTAGTCATCTCTTGGCTTCAGTCCCCCCTCCCCGTGACGGACACATGACATTAGCCGATTATATATAGTGGGATACGGTGAGCAATTTTGTACGAAACATTGAAGGAATAACACATCTCGCCACCTCTCTAAAGCTCATTTAAAATTAACGGCCGTTAAGACCAGCCACTAATGCACAACCCTTACCGCTTATAATTCCAGATGTGTTATCAGGTTGGTTTCCACATACTGAGTGATGAAAGAAAACCACCCCTGGTTACGTGCCGCCGATGTTGATAACGTATCTGGGGATTCAGGTGACGTCTCGCAGAATGAGTTCAGGAGATCCCTTCCAACCTTTTTTCCCTGCATTATTTGAGAGCCCAGCGGCGGTTTCATAATGTGACGCATGTCTGATGTTTCGATAAACTTCAACGGTGAAGGTAAGCATAATGGAGAAGAGCAACAGAGTGGGTTCCCTCCAACCAGGATTACACCGCAAACTTTATTACAAGAGGTATGACTAGGAACAACTATGAAAAGAGGATAGGCAAAGGTGCGTAGAGTTCACTCTGTTAGGAATGCTGTACTGTGCATTGCGCAAGCGCGCTCCACCGCGAACAACTGACCGAATTCATTGCACAGCGGGGGGAGTGTTTTTAATTTTTAAACGCGATCTCCATGTGGGCATTCGATCGATGCCTTGTACGCCCGTGATGGCACTGCAGTCAAGCGGGTTGAGCGGCAGTGGAAGGTGGCATAGCTTCATGCGAGGAAGTTCGGGGGTTTGGTTCTCCTGCGTTGCCGGATTATTTTGTTGGATTGCAGACTTCGTAGCAATCGAACGTTCGAATGCGACTGTTTCGAGCATTCGCATTCGAATACATTCGAAAATCGCGTGTTTTCGAGCACTCGAATTCGAATACATTCGAAAATCGCAATTTTTCAGGCATTCGAATTCGAATACATTCGAAAATCGCGTTTTTTCAAACGGTCGAATACGAATATTCGAATTCGAATGCTCGAATATTCATTCGGGCACAACTATACAGAGCAGGAGTTTCGGTAAAATTTTGGACGGAAAAGTCGGACGTCCCAATTTGATAACCTAAAAATCAATAAAGGACAAAGGAGCAAATAGGACCAACGCGTGCTCTTGTAGTACAGAACATTGTCTTCCAACTGATATGAAAAACTGCGCGAAAAATTCCAAACCTAAGCGGAGAGAACAAGTGCGTAAATGGCTACTTTTTAACTTTTTCACTTTTCACTTTAACGACCTAAGAATTGACAAAATTCATTACGAAAAAGAAATGCAATGCATGCTCTGATAGAGAAAGTCATTCTCTTTCGAAGGCTATATAGCGCTATGTAAGAGATCGCCAGCGAAATCGGCAATGAATCGTTACCTTGGCATTCGTGGAACAAAGCAAAACAAATGTGTGAAGCAAAAAGGTAAGTAGAATGTATGATGAGGAAGACCAAAATGTTGTTGATCTAATGCACTTTTGATTGATCTGGAAGCCATCTCTGAACACATTAACAAAATAATCCAACTGATTTGCTGTTGTGGGCATCCCTGCAGGCTGCCAAATTACTGTGCGCAATATTCCTTCTGGGCCTACAACTAACTCCACCTCTGGACGTTTTTTCTACTTTGGCCCAATGAAAAACGTTATGAAAAGGGTCAGGTGTCTGCCATGGCAAATAGCGTGGAGTTCAATGTGACCCAGAAAGACAACATACTGAAAGTTCGATCGCAGCTTTACCGCATGTGTTTTCAAATTTTCGAAATTCTCGTGGCATAAGGCAGATTACATTGATGATCACCCAGGTGTGTTTGTCACACCTGGTGAATATTTGTTTGATGTTGCTACAATTGACTGTTTTGCTGCTGGTTGTAGAGAGGTTGCACGTATAAGATGTGCAGTGTGTGAGCAACACGTCTACTTCACACATTACTTTGCTTTGTTTCACGAACGCCAATGCTGTTAGAAACACCTCTAGTTGTTAATATATGATTTGGAATCTATTTGTGCAAAATAGTAAATAAAAATATCACCGTAGCAGTTTTTTGCCTTCATGCCTTTTTCAAACGTGTATGGTTGTTTTCCCGGCCATTTAATCAGACACGTGTCATAATTCAGAATAAAAGGTCGTTTCAAAGATAAGCTGCTATGATTTAAAAAAAAACGGCAGCAATAGGATCCGTACCAACGACGCCCCACCTGACGAGCAGGAGCTCTACCCCTGCGTCACCGCCGCCGCTGGCTTGTCGTTCTCGCGGAGCCCCGATGACTCATCACTTTCGCGCCAACTGTGTCGCGCGGCCATCCTCTGGTGAGACCTCCGCAAGCCATAACTCGCTAAGGAATTTCATTTTGCAATTTTGACACCCATATTCGTAATCAGCATTCCGAGCTCTTTCCAATGATCTTGGCCTCAACGTGAAATTCCATGGAAGCTGAAGCCCTTTCCTAGTGCGTGCAATGAGATATCTGCCCAGATGAACTAACTATCGCAACAATCAACTGAGTAGAGCATCACCATGATAGGATAAGCGTAAAGCTAAAAGCCACAAATTCTTAAGCCAATCATACATAACGATTTAAAAATACAGCTGATCAATGGCTGGAGAACTTGAAGCAAGAAATGTACGCTAGAGGCGAGTAAAGGACTTGGAATCGTCAGTGTGCACAACAACCACCGATAAGCAAGCCCAAGACGAACGACTAGGTAAAAGGTAGGCCGAAGAACGTCATCAGTTGAGCACTCAGCAACAAAAGATGTCAGCAGACACATTTGGTCGACTGGAAAAGGTTGAGTTGACACTAACCCCGAACTGCGTTATATGGGTTAGTTAAGCACTGAATAGCTTTAACAGTTCATTCTTCACACTAGAAAGTTGATCTCTAACCCACCTCTGGTAGACCTCGTTGTTCAGCCTACACCGAGACGCACTACAACGCAACAGACCAGACATACCGTCAAGGGTCCACTCCTTTTCGTCGGCCTTTACCACCTAAAAGTCAAAAATGTACTTTTCATGCATTCCAGGCTAGCTCCAGGCGTACCTCACCTTTTCTCATGTGGGCACGAGCGAACTCGAGCCTGGCAGTCGTACAGGTCGTAGTCGTACAGGTCGTACCGTCAAGGAAGGGGCTAGCTTTGTGAGATCATTAACAATATGCGGACTGCGAATTAGGCTGCGTAGTATAGTTTACTTTAATACTTGGAGGTCTAGATGACGTCCTAAGCCTTTCGCGGTCTGAGTACTTTTGGAAACCAGCCGAACCAGGCGGGAGTGACAGGTCTACTTTCTCGCAGCCGCACTGCGCGCGTAAAGGCCCCCACAGAGTTCTGCGGCAACGCCGCTCGCCGCTATGGTTAAGGATAGGGCAGGGACGCCGCGGCGGCGAGCTCTGCGTCTCTGCCCTATGGTTAAGCATAGGGCCGCGGCGCTGCCGCAGAACTCTGTGGGGGCCTTAATTCGATTTGCGCGACGTCGCTAGCCATTCGGTGCCATAGCGGACGAGAATGCTCAAAATGACCTGGTCACCTCAATCGACGTTACTCGGAATTCGTTAGGAGAAAATAACAGTTCAACTGTCAATTTGTACTGATGGAGTTTCAACTGCATTGGGTCTAGGTTTAACAGAGAAAAGAACGTATATATGAAAACGATATCCGGTAAAGAGAAACCACCAGATGGAGGGATATTACTAAACTTCTCCTATCTTGTCTCCAAAGCTTTCGTGCAAACCTGACTCTCCAGTTTAAGATAACTCTCCATTTCAGCTTGACTATTTTTCTTGCTACAATGGCTGTGAATCGGTGTTTTCCTGACAACGAATAGGCAATGATTTACATTAACGCAAGCCACTTAAGTTCTGCTAACATTCAACGAAGGTTAAACAGCGTCTGAAAAAACCGTTATAAGGGTTATTGAGGCAAAGTTCTTCTCCGGTTCATTGGATAGACCTTGAAATTGTAATATAGGAGATGGTGGGGTTCACACCAATCCGAATTTCTGGACCGCCACTACAAACCGTGTGAGCCTCCTATCCCTCTATTGTAATCACACCAAATCTGGTCAACCTACAGGCTCATGTGGTTGGCTCGGTCACCATCATCTGCGCGGGGAGGGCTGCCTGGGCTCAGTGAGCAGCGGCGGGTGTCACGGCGCGAGTCGACGCTAATTGTCTCCGCAGGCACTGTCCCCGTCTTTGCCCGCGCCGCTTTCAGGCAGAACGTCCCTCACCCCTGCCTTCTCCTTCTATGTAGACACCAAGGGTGCACATTTAACGATTAACGATTTAACGAATTTAACGAATTAACGGCACTTTTCGTTAAAATCTGGCTTAACGACTTAACGGAAATTTCTAGAAATTTAACGCAATTTTTAACGGACTTTTTTCTCAGTGAGTTTATCACATTTGCCTTTAGTCTTCATTAATGTTGTAGGTCTCATCCCCCCTATTAGGACTGTTCCTAAAAAAAACTATTGAAATGAGCAAGAATATTTTAATTTTTTCATGAATGTTTTACATTTTTGAAATGTTTTAAAATGCATTTCGGGTTCGCGTGCCCCGATACCAGGTTCCTGGTTAGGATTTCTTGCCCAGGCCAACCAAGCCTTCCATCCCTCCGGGTTGAATTGGTACCAGACGTGTTTCTTGTTCATCGGCTAGCCACCGCAAGTCATTTTATGACTAAATACGCATTCAAATCGCCTCCACGACATCCCGTAGAAGGAAAATGCGTGACGGGGATAGTGATTGAGTAATGCCGCCCTTTATCCTTCTATCCTTTGATGCATTTTGGACGTAGAAGTTTCTTCGCCGAGCCCCCATGCACGCCATCAAATCCATAAAGATACTGGTCTAACCTCCTCGTAAGATATGCCTATCCTCATCTGGCGTTGCTTATCACAGAATAGTTTTGCCCGCCACCTGGAACAGTCCTGACGGAGAGAATGTTTTTGCTCGCTGGACCTATTTTAAACGATTTAAGAAAACGCTTGGAACAAAAAATAGGAAAGCTACTTTTTCTGAACGTTACACGTTGACGACGTAGCACACCTTTTCGGCAGTGTAGGACCGTGTGACACGACGTCGTGTCACGGTCTCAGCATTGCAAAAAATGAATTGGTCCCACACACCGTGCACTCGAAAATCGTGCGTTCGACCACGTGTTCACATTCCACTGATAGGCTTTTAATTCTATCTTTATTAAATCTTTATGTAATTAATGGGATGATGCCCGAATCGAGATTGTATATGCTCGTAGAACAGTCACTCAAAAAGGCCTCGCAAAAGACTAAGAAGGGGAACTCCGGGTTTTGCCTTATCACACATTTTAAGATGCCTTGTCGGTGATCATCTTTCATGATAATTCCATACCTCTCTTATTCCACACCTTGTAGATAATTTGTTGCTGAAGGCTTATATATTTTTCTGTGCGTGATTGTTTAATTGTTTAATTGTTTATTTTACATTACAACGTTACACAACATTCCTTGAATATCAGTTATTGACCCCTTGACGTTGAAACATATAAGATTTTCCATGATTTTTTTCCACTTAAGAGAATGTTTTGTAGCTATTTTGACTTTTTAACGGAATTCAACAATTTACCGGAAATTTAACGAAAATTTTCCGATAAAAAATTTCGTTAAAAAATTTAACACACAGAATTTGGTGTGCACCCCTGATAGACACCCATGCAAAATATTTCGTACATCTGCACTTCTTTCAATTTACAAGGGAAGGGTCTAAAGCGTATGTCTGAACGGAGAGAGCGAGTCAGGAAGAACCTCTACAGGAAGAACCTCCACCCCTCAACTAGTATAAAAATGTGTTTATTTTTTTGTCAAGTCGTTAGACCCGAGGAGTAGAGGGACCCTTAAGTTGCAATGGAATACGGCGCATCACAAGTTTGAGGGTCTTGTACGCCCGCGATGCCTATGCCAACAAGCGGCTCGGAGCGCAGTGGAAATGACGTTGTTCCATGCGGGGAAAGTCGGGGTTCGGTTCTTCAGTGCTGCTGTATTTTTGCATTTCAACTGATTGGTGGAAATTTGGGGATTCTGACGCCTATACAATTTTCAGACGTTTTTTTGCCTAATTTTCCAGCAGCATGCTGTGGCATTCAACATGTCGATGTATAAATGTTCAACATCAGTGATACGCAGGTACAAAGTGCATGAAGCAGCGCTGGGCACAATACCGGCAGCGTACAAAACCTATAGGCTCCTCATAGTCTGTTTCCATACATGGACCAATGACCTCGGAAAAAACTATCCTGCTCGGATTTCCAAAAGAGACCAGGATGTGACGTCGGAGGTGGTGTGTCTGCCGACGCTCGAGTGGTGATCCACCTGCTCACGCTGAAGTGTGGCCCACTTTTAGGCAAGGAACTTTCGAGGAAACAAATGAAGCTGACCGAACGGATGGCCAGCATACTCAAGTACTTCGAAGTGCGTCAACTTGAATTTGACGAAGACGTTGTGGTTAAAAAAATCAGTCAGTGATAAACAAGTCGCAAGAAAGGCACTCTCCAGAGCGTGCAGCTAGAAAATGCGCAGAAAATGTCTGAAAATGGTATAGACGTCAGAATCCCCCAAATCCCAACCTATCAATTGAAATGCAAAAATGCAGCAGCGCAGAAGAACTGAACCCCAACCCTCCTCCCATGAAGCAACACACCATACACTGCGCTCCGACCCGCTTGCTGTCAGAGCCATCGCGGGCGTAAAAGACCTGATGCGTCGTATTCCACTGTAACTACAAGATACCCCTACTCCCCGGGTTTAACGACTTGGCAAGAAATAAACACATTTTTATATTAATTGAGGGGTAGGGATTCTCCTCATATGACTCGCTCCCCCCTCCGCCTTCAGACATACGCTTCAGATCTTTCCCTTGTGAGTTCTATACTTGTGCTTTTTAAAATTTTTTCGAATGAACGAATAATCGAATAGCCCCATTTTTTCGGTTATTCGAATTTCCGAATAATCGAATAACCCCATTTTTCGAAAATTCGAATGAACGAATAATCGAATAACCCCATTTTTTCGGTTATTCGAATTTCCGAATAATCGAATAACCCCATTTTTCGTTTATTCGAATTTCCGAATAATCGAATAACCCCATTTTTTGGTTATTCGAATTTCCGAATAATCGAATAACCCCATTTTTTGGTTATTCGAATTTCAGAATAATCGAATATTCGAAAAAATCGAATAATCGAATAAACTTTATTATAACTTAATACACCCGGTGCAAAATAGGTTCACCCCTGGTTTGTCCATTGGTTCCCGAAGAACCCGCTGCCGAGGTTCAGTAATGTTACCATCGTATTCCTCACTATGGAAAACTTCTATAGGAGAATTCTTAGCAGTTCATCTTATCTGTGCAGGACACCAAGAACTTTAACTATATGAATATCGAAGACCTCGCAAAAGACGGCGAGAAGGGCAAGCCGCTGAAGAAAAAGGGATACGATGATGTTGAGATCAGCGACTTATCGGATTCAGGGAAGTCGGGAAAGAAGGGAAAGAAGGGTGAAAAGGATAAAGGCGAGAAGAAGGAGACGACAGACTCTAAAGGTCACACGACAGAGACGAAAACAAAAGAAACGAAAGACACAAAAGACACAAAAGACACAAAGGACGAGGAAAAAGATAAAGTGAAGGGTACAGAGGAAAAGAAGGAACCAGAAGAAAAGAAAGAAGACAAGAATGGAAAGGACAAAGGTGCTTCGCCGAAAGGAAAGCAAGCGACGGCTGAGAAAAAAGAAGGCGAAAAGCCGAAGGAAGCAGAAAAATCCGCCGAGAAGGTCGCGGGGAAAAAGGACGAAAAAGATACTAAGTCACAGGAGAAGGAGGAGGCCGGACGAGGAGCTGCGCCGTCAAAACTGCAACAGGTGGAGGGAAAGAAGGACCCACAGGAGGGAGTGGTACCGCTGTCAAAAATAGCAGGGAAGCCAGCACCACTGAAGGCTCCACCTCAGAAGAAGAAGAATAAATGCTGTACGTTGCTATAGAAGGATCTGCACTGTTGGAGGTGTATTTCAATGAGTTAACAAGTAAATGTTCTTGCTTTGTCAACCATAAATCGATGTGTCGTTAAGCCTCGACACGTTCTCGTTGTAAACGGCTGCTAAAATATAAATCTTGGGCAGAAAAAAAAACTGAAAATTTAAGAAATGGATACCGGTGCAAAATATAAGTTCGCTTCATAGAAAATCTGATTAATCACAAAAGTACCTACAAACAAAGTAAGATTTGTACTTCGTCACATCACCTTTGTTGCAACCATATCGAAAATTCTATTTTGCCTGCTACTGATTAGGTTATCAATAACGGTTCGCTCAAAATTGGCCCATGCATGAAGCATGGCGTTTTTCAGATCAGAAACCGATGTCTCATCGGTTCCATTTTTGTACACTGTGTACAAGAATGCACCACTAGCTTTCTAGTTTTCGGGTTGAGATCTGAAGAACAGCTAGGCCACTTCAAATGTTGAGTTCTGTTGGAGTTGAGCTAACCTGTAGTTGTTTGCGATACGTGTATGGATGTATTATCTTGTTGGAAAATAATGTTGTGCCTAAGAAATCTTCTGAAATATGGCAGAAGGTAATCTCCGAGCAATTTCTGGTAGTCTTCACTGTTCATCCTACGCGAGACGAACTCCAAGGCAACAAGTTCGTATCCAGAAAACGCAGCCGAAACCATGAGACTTCCACCGACAAAGTAGCCCCTGTAGAATACTCGCTTCTCTCCCTGCTCAAATCTCTCGAATAGTGGCTGTACCCGTCGGGCCCATCAAGATTCCACTTCTTTTACACTACTGGAGAGATCTGAGAAAAGAGGTCGAGTATCCTCTAGGCGCAACTTTGACGGTGAAAGTCTCATGGTTGGGCTGGGTTTTCTGGATGCGGACTTGTCTCGTTCGTTTCGGAAGTTCATCTCGTGTAGGATGAACAGTGAAGACTACCAGGAGTTGCTCCGAGATCACCTTTTGCCATATTTAAGGAGACTTCGTAGGCACAACCTCATTTTCCAACAGGATAATGCATCCATACACATATCGCAGTCAACTGCAAGTTTTTATTTATTTATTTATTTACTCAATACGTTCGCGATAAGCGCAAGCGGCAGAAAAAAGCATTACAACAACACAACAACATGAAGACACACCTAGAGCGAGTCAAACCAATGTCCTACGAGGAGAAAGGGCCACCTTCAGCTTACTCCTAGGTCGACTGATAGGGAGCTTCTCAGGCTCCCCTTTTGTTTGAGACGCACGCAGATCAAAGAATTTGGAGCCTACAAAGCGCGAGAAGTGGATTAACTTATAAACCCGACAAATATCAAAGAATTTCCTGCGACAAGCCAATGTGTGAAGACCCAATAACTAACCTTGTAGTTAGTTATTCTGTACCTTTTCCACAAGGTTTATAAGAGGTTGGCTCAACTCCAATACAATTCAACTTTTGCAGTGGTCTAGTTTTCCTCCAGATCTCACCGCTGATAGAGAACTTGTGGGGCATTCTTGTACACAAAGTGTGCAAAAATGGAACCACTTACACTTAGGATTCTGATCTGAAGAACGCCATACTTCATGCATGGGCCAATTTTGAGCAAACTGTTATTGATAACCTAATCAGTAGTATGCAAAACAGAATTTTCGATATGGTTGCAACAAAGGTGATATGACGAAGTACTAATCTTACTTTGTCTGTAGGGACTTTTGTGATCAATCAGGTTTTTTATGAAGGGAGCTTATATTTTGCACCGGTCTCCAATCGTTAAATTTTCAACAAAAGTTCGTAGTATCCTGCACTGATAAGATAACCTGCTTAAAATTCTTCTATAGAGGCTTTCGATAGTGAGGAATACTACGGTAACCGCTGAGCATAGGCAGGGGATCCTTCGGGTACTAATGGACAAATCGGGGGTATCTACAATTTTGCACCGGGGTGTATTAATAAGGACGATGCGATTTTTGTGTTAGCCAATTTCGTTTGATACCGTTTACTCACTCCAAAAGCGCATTGTGTAGGCTCAAGTAAATGTGGTAAAGTAAGTTCAACGACAACATTCGCCAGAGACAAAATAAAAGATTTGAATTCTTTAAAAAAAGCAAATAATGAAGATATTCAATATCTTCTCAGAACCGTTGACAATACTCGATAAATGGCAAGACATGAGAGCTTTTTTCCTGCAAACAAAATCCTACAAAAAAATTCCTACAGAAATACGGTGCAAAACATCTACGCACAAGTGCAAACCTTGGCGAAAAAAAAGCGTTCACTCCATTTGTTTATTTCATTATCTCACAGGAATCGTCAGCCAATCAAATTGTAGAGTTATACTGCATTTTCAGTCGAAATTCAACGTTTTTAAAATAAATTTCAACGTTCTTCTGGAATCTTCCCCGTGTAACAACGTTGAATTTGATTTGAAAAACTTTGAATTTCAACTGAAAATGGTATATAGTCGTGTCATATATGCAAACTGTGAGCTTCAGTCCCGAAGTAATCGAGGTCTCTGAACACGAATCTTAAATAATTAGTTTTTGCAGTAACGGCTGCGATCAAGAGATATTAATCAAATTATCGATTTTTCGAAAATATCACTCAACAAGATCGAAACTTTAGGCCTGAGGTAATCGAGGTCACTGAATACGAATCTGATTTCATTTTTTAATTTTCCCTCGAAATTTGTGTTTGTTGTGCAAATTCCGTAGAGTATTCAAGTGCATGACATTGATGACAGTCGTGGTCGCAGAGAATGCAAATGTGAAGTTAAATTTTGAAAATATCGACGAAGACCGGTCATACAATTGATTGCCTTAACGAATTCCCCATAGAAAATCAGTAGCTCGACCAACTTCAACCGATAATTTCAAAAACGAACTTCAAATTTGTGTTCAGCGAGATCGACTACCCCAACCGCTGAAGCTTCGGACCGCAGTCGATCGCCATCAACTGCGGTCAGTATCGCCAATACGCCATTTCCCCACGCCAGTTGTGATGGACTGATGGAAACACCCACGCACACACACTACCCTTCTATGTATAGTAGGATATTGAATGCGTTTTCGTAACGGTGAGCTCCTCGACAGTGTGCTATCGATAACAATCGTCACCGAAATGAACGCCGCTCACAAAAACCATCATTATGCCACATTCGAAACAACGTATTCGAAATTCGAATATTATTCGAATTTTCGCACCTCGAATAATCGAATTCGAATAGTTATTCGAATTTTCAAACCTCGAATAATCGAATTCGAATAATTATTCGAAATTGCAAACCTCGAATAATCGAATTCGAATAATTATTCGAATTTGCAAAACTCGAATAATCGAATTCGAATAATTATTCGAATTTACGAAACTCGAATAATCAAATAATCGAAAATCGAATTCGAATAAATTATTCGAATAATTATTCGAATTCGATTATTCGAGCACAAGTATAGTGAGTTCCTTGGTGTGACTGTAATACTCACATGAACCAGAACCAGAACATCGGGTTTCGGTACCTTTTTTAGAGAAACGAACAAGACAAAGGAATAACTAAAAACTCAAATAAATAAACAACTGCAGCAAGCAACAAATTTATTGTGATTAGCTTTGATGTTGTATGAGTATTAACGTTTGAAAGCTGAACGTCATGAAAGTTGGAGTGGTGCCACTTTCAGTGTTGTCGACTGTTCATCCAACTAGAAACATTCCCTCCACACCAGAGGTGCGCGTTTAACGATTAACGATTTATTGATTCCCCGAATTTACCGCCATTTTTCCTTAAAAGTTTTTATCGAAATTTAACGACGAAAATTTCCGTTAAATTGCATTAGCGACATTTTACGAACCACTTTTGAAATTTTACTGCCTCTTCATATAAGTGCATTTCGGGTGAACATTTTGGATGAGCTTTCGCAGTAACGTTGCGATTCCAAGGAAGTCTTTACTTGAATCTGTGGAAACAGGCAGTAGAGTTCGCCCTCAGATCTCGAGAATTATTGGCATTCTTGCTCCTGGACCGATTTATTTATGTGTTCCCCTCTCTTCTGTGAAGCCATTTCCTAACTTTGGCCGTTTCTAGCGCTTGACTGCTACGCAACCAGTCAGTTCTTAAAAGTTTTTTGCGGTGTTCATTTCATAACAGCGGTTGAAAAGGCATAGACACGCCAAGAACACACAGCGAAATGCAAATAATGCGAAAAACTAAGTCTAAGAAACGAAGCAGGGAAAACCCCCTTCTTTCCCGCATGTTTTCCGAAAAGCCGGACGGGTTCTTCGTTCAGCATCAAGTGATTATTATAGGTCTACGTTAAGGCAACGTTAAGTGCCGCCTAACTGATATAGCGTGGCTGCTGGTACACTCATTGCTTCGCCTTCACTAAAATTCATATCGTACATGTCAGCGATTTTGCTCAACTTTTTCGCCTTCTTCGAGGGCAGGCTTGGAGTTTTTCATCGGGAGAAGCATAGTCAGTATACATGTGAAGCAGTGAACATATGTGCATAAACGCAAGCCGATGCTCATCCTTCGTCAGTTATTATATACGGGGTTATCCATGTGGCTGTCCAATAACTGGTTTTTTATACGCGGTCTGCTGCATACATGCACGATATGAATTTTAGTAAAAGCGAAGCAATGAGTCAGGTTCTACGGAAAAGGTATATCTTTGAAGGTGCAGCTCTGGCTCTAGCAAGAGATTTCCCTTATGTCTATGGAGGTTTTCGTCTATTTTGCCAAATTACTACAATACTGTCCATTAATTCAAAACGTGGTGTACAAAAGTGGGAGAAAATTGAGGAACGCAAAACGCATTACTGCTAAAGCGAACGTGCCTCGCATTATGGGAGGAGGTGCTTCAAGAAGAAGATCTGAGTGGTCATTTGCTGAAACATCGTAAAAGAGTGATAGACAGTGGCGAATTCTGTTTGGAGGAATTAGGAAGGATAAGATGAACCACTGCTGGTATAGGGCGAGAAGCGGCCTTCTAATAAGCGCATTTCTTATGCATTTCTTTAGGAGCACAGAGAAGAAAGAGCATAACAATTGGAAAAACGTTACTTGGGTGGCAAAGACAGAAATACTCAATGGAGAAAAACTCAATTCGATTAAAATTCGTCTACTTAGCGAAACGTTTCTTTAGAACATTTTGCCAACGTAAATGGAAACGATCGAAAAGATTTTGGCCGTACTATGGTGCACAGCACTTTGGATCTTCACAGAAGCTGGACACTTTCTACAAGCTAAACGAACTAGGCATAATAAGAAATTTGTTATTTTAGAAGTCTTGTTGTTGCTGTTTGGTTTTGGAATCTTGATGATCTCGATTAACAATTTTATTGATGATAAATGGACAGTTGTTATTCTGTTGTGAAGATGAAGACGTCAGTCATATAATCTCCACGTAGATAGAGGCGAGAAGAATCAATGAAGAAAAAGAACTGGATTTTTCATGCCAAAATACAGCCAAACTAACTGCAGCTAAAGGAAAGCTTACTTAACGAATTTACCGGTTTTAACGCAAAACTTTTTCGTTAAAAAATAGTCGTTAAAAATTTATCGAAAAAAATTTAACGCACACCCCTGCTCCGCACCAATATTATACTGCAGTTTGTTGCCTAGATTAACTGAACAATGATTAGGAAGAGTCCTTCAGCTCCTTGCATAAAGCATCGTCACCTCCACTGCGCTTCGAGCCGCTTGCTGGCAGGGGCATCGCAGGCGTACAACACCCCCAAGCTCGTGGTGCGCCGTATTCCTTTGTAATTTCAAGGTTCCCGTACTCCCTGTGTTTCACGACTTGGCAAAAATGGACACATTTTTACACTAATTGAGGAGTGGGGATTCTCCCTATATGACTCGCTCTCCCCGTTCAGACATACGCTTCAGACCCTTCGCTTGTTAGATGAAAGGACTGCTTATCGAAGAACATGATGCTCCTTGTATATGCTTCAGTGCCGAAAAAGGTTTTGAATTATCTATCGTTTCGACCCGTTCTCAGCGTAAAAATTGCCCAGCATTCATTCATTGGGCTGGTATGGAAATTACTAGATCCGATTTCGAATATTTTTTAATTTTCTCCTCCTCCTCCGGAGCGTATAGTCGTGCACAGTAACAGAATCCGCTGTTCTTATGATCCGTCGCCTACTCATACTATCAAGGGGGTCATCGTCGACTTCAGCGAGATCTTTCTTGATGACGTTCTTGCTTTTTTGAGGCTCCTCTCGGGTGCTTTCCGGGGGCTTCGAATCTAGGACCAATCTGAAAATTGGTGAATTGGTAAATGAATTCTCATTCGTGCTCTCCCACGGAGCGGGAGAGCACAAAGCTAGCTCTCTCTTGAGCTTAGCTCTCCTGCTGACTACCTCAAGAGCTCAGTGTTTTTGAGCACGACTCTCTGTGTTCTCTGGACAGTTCGGATACGCTGGTCTCGTTTGGACAAGCCTGTCTCCTTGTGGCTGGGAGCTTGAAGTTCTACCGTAAGCCACCTTACAAGGTGTACTGTTTCGTCGTTTATTTCTCTACGTCATGGCTGCTCCCGTTGCTAAAGCTCTTCAGGAACGTAAAGGAAAGAAGGACAAGGTCAACCTCTTTTCTCCCAACGCAGATGACGACTTTAGGAAAGCGATGGACCTGGTCATCAACGACAAATCTATTCCACCGCACCTGAAAGCCGTGATGAGTTGCATATTCAAAATCAAGCAGCAATTATCTGTTGTGATAACAAGAAACAGGGAATTGGCTGAGGAAAATGAAGCGGTGCATGCAAGGAACCGCGAACTGGAAGCCGAAGTCGCTGAATTAAGATCACAGATCAATGCATTTCACCAAACTGTGTCGAATCCTTCTCCTCAAGTTAGTACTGATCCTCAGGCTACCACCATGCCATCTCATGCTGAACTTGAGGAGATTGAGCGTAGACGGTCAATAGTTATTATCGGTGTTAAAGAATCTGCGGCTCCCGTTTCATCGGAAAGAATAGCTTATGATTCGAACTACGTTAGGCTAATACTTGATTTCCTTTCCATTGATTGCCGACCTTCAGCGATTTATCGAATGGGTCAACCTTTCAATGACAAACCACGGCTTTTGAAAGTCATATTTCCAACGTCGTTTTTTGCTTCATTAGTGCTGAAAAGAGCTCCACACCTCAGATTCTTTTGTAAAAAGGGGTCCTCATTAAACCGTCTCTCACTAAATCTGAACGTGATCGCCGTAGGAACGACAGACTTTCTCACTTCAATAATTCTCACACCGTGCCGAATATGCTACTGGTTCCGTACAGAATAACAACCATGGTTTAATGTCATTCCGTAACAATCACAATTCAGCTTCTCCGAGATATGGAATTGAATGGTCCTTCTCAACTTTCGGAAAACGTCTGAAGCCTCCTCGGAGCATGTGCTCTTATACCCAATGTGTTGTAGCTAATATTCGATCAGCGGTTAGGAAAAGAAGTGCTGTTGCGATGCTTCTCAAGAGTAAGGTCAATATTATTGCATTAACAGAGACATGGCTAAATCAAAATATTGACACCTCTTCTGAGTGGTAGATGCTCTCAATATGCAAACTTAAGATGTGATCGCACTGCTAAAAGAGGTGGTAGTGTCGCTCTTTCAGTGTTGAGGTCCCTATCACCTTCACTTGTTTTCAGCGAATCTATAAATGATTCATATGAACTGCTGTGTTGTAATCTACAAATTGTAATTATTGCTATCCGATTTACAGTTGTTTATAGAAGTCCTAGCTGTAATACTACTATGTCAAATCAACTAACCAAAGTCATGAGTGACTTATTAACTTGCAATCACCGATGCATTGTAGCAGGTGACTTCAACTTTCCAGAGATTACATGGAGCGATGAACCCACTGTTAAACAGCCTAACTGTAGTGTCGAGAACTTTCTGAACATGTGTCAGGCTCACACACTTGTTCAGTTTGTTTGTGTTGGAACACTGGGCAATAATATTCTGGACCTCATTTTGTCCAACGACACGCGTTTGATTTCCGGACTAAGAGTCTGTCCACCGTTAGGATCTAGTGAACATTCAGCCCTTCGATTCCAAGTTAACGCTCGGCCGGCCGCTAGCCCTTCTTTGTCAGAAAGAGACTTTTCTAAAGCTAATTATGACACCATTACTAATTATTTACAAAACATCGATTGGCTAGGTTCTCTTAATAATGCTGACTCAGTTGATGGAAAATACGAACTTTTGATTAATATTTTGCGCCATTGTATTGATTTGTTTGTTCCAATGAGGAAGAAGTCACTAAATTCGCATCTCCCTGATTACCTTGCAAGACTTTCAAAAAAGAGGGATGACGCATTTCTTAAGGCAAAACTTAAAAATTTATCTAAGGATTGGGATACCTTTAGAGAACTGAGTAATCGGTTTGAAATGAAATTGATGAGATTCAACGCTTCTATTGAAAAACGAATCACAAGATTAGGTGACAAGTATTCATTTTACAGGCTTCTAAAGTTTCGATTAAGAGAAAAAATAGAATCTCCTAGCATGCGTTCTTCTGAGGGTCACATTTTGCACAGTGATGAGGACAAGGACGAGTTGTTGGCATCCACATTTGCAGAATATTTCAAGGGGTCTGATATAGAAAATGAAGTAGAGTCAACAATACCTAGCTTTCCTGTCATGGAGGACTGCGCCTGGTTCCATAAATGGGATATTCTCAGCTTGCTAATGAAATGGCCTCGATCAGAAAGTCTTACTCCTGATGGTATCCCTTTACAGTTCATTAAGAAAATTGCTCCTGCGATATTTGCCCCACTAGAACACATTTTTATTCTTAGTCTTATAAAGGGAGAGGTGCCCAGAAGATGGGTTCAATCTATCGTGACTCCAATTCCTAGGAAACCACCATTAGATGTTCTAGAAAACTTTAGACCTGTAAGCATCACATCAATACTCGCACGACTTTTCGAAAAAGTTTTGAAGCGAGCCATTGTAGATCATCTTCGCAAGCATGGGGTAATATCTCGCAATCAGCATGGTTTTCAAAAGGAAAAATCAACGGTAACGGCAATGATCCAATCTCTGAACGACTGGACAAAATATCTCGATGAGGGGAAAATGTGGACATTGTCTGTTTTGATTTTAGTAAGGCTTTTGACCGTGTATCGCATGCCCATCTGTTGCATAAGATGAGGACAATTGGTGTCCATCCACGCATTGTTTCGTGGATTTGATCGTTCTTAACCGATAGAAAATTTACTGTTCGAGTTAACTCTACGTTCTCAAGTTACAGATGTATAAATAGTGGATTTCCTCAGGGAGGAGTTCTCTCTCCTATACTGTTCAACATTTACACATACGATTTGCTGAACCTTTTGGAAGATAGTGGAGTAAAATTTTGTGCGTTTGCTGACGATATTAAGATTTATCGGCCAATAAATAATGCTGACTCACGATATTAAGATTTATTTATTTATTTATTTATTTATTTATATGCCTTTCAATATTTTACAATATGCGGCATCTCATTAGATCGATCCATTCGCGTTTCGTTTTCGTTCTTGCTACTTCTTGCCAATTGCATGTTCCCAAGGCTTTCTGGAATACATCTCGCCATCTAGATCTAGGTCGTCCCACTGTTCGTTTGGAAGGCGGACACCACTCCATAATCTGACGAGACCACTTATTATCAACAGTATTAGAGATCTTCCAGCAATAAGTCCACTTTCTTACCATGGCACAGTCAACCACATCTTTGACTTTAGTAATTCCTCGCAGCCACACGTTTCGCTTTCTATCTCGAAGACTCACTCCAACCATTTGACGTTCCATGCGCCTTTGTGCTGCTGCAAGTTTATCCTTGGCTAACTTTGATAGAGTCCAGGTCTCGGCTCCATACAGCATTGACGGCAATATGCACATATTAAAAAGGCGTCGTTTCCACTTCATTTCGACCGTCCTCGATGTTAAAAAGTTTGCATATCGACAGAAGTTGCTCCAGCCTGCACGAATCCTTCGAGTGATTTCTTTGGAGGGATCTCGAGTGAGGGAGATATCTTGTCCCAGGTATGTGATAGACTTCACATTGTCGACGTCTTTTCCCCTTAGGGTGATGGATGTGTCAGATGTCGCCATTATCTTCGTTTTTGAGGCACTTATTTTCAAACCACAACTAAGCGAGTTTTGATCTAGTTCGTTGATCATGGTTTGCAGTTCTTCCTTGGTTTTCGCAATTAGAACAACGTCGTCAGCAAAGCGAAGGTTGGTGAGCCAAGTTCCATTAACTGATATTCCATAACCATTCCAAGTAAGTTTTCGAAGTTTATCGGCCAATAATAGTGACGTGGATGCCGCACATCTTCAAAGGGCTATCGATATTGTCCAGAAGTGGTCTTTAAAATGGCAGTTACCACTTTCGGAGAAAAAGTGTAAAGTGCTTCATCTAGGGGCTAGAGGTCAATTACACCAATACGCTATCAATAACTCACCACTCAGTTGTGCTGACGAGGTTAAAGACTTAGGGTTCCTAATCACGAGTAATCTAAATTTTGACAAACACTGCACACTGGTTTCCAACAAAGCCATGAGAGCAATGTACAACGTGTTCAGAGCTATATCTTCTAATGATAGTAGCTTACTTCTCCAAGTATATAAAGCATTTATCAGACCAATTCTAGAATACGGTACCCCAGTTTGTAATCCTTACACGCGTGAAGGTATCACAACATTAGAAAGCGTGCAAAACAGCTTTACAAGGAAGCTCATGACGCCTACGCTAGGATATCGTTACGATCAAATACCCTCAAGCAGTGTGCGAAATAAGAATTTTGGATTGACGTCTCTTGCTCTTAGAAGAAAGCGAAATGATCTACTACTGTTTCACAAAATTGCACATCAGCAACGTGGAGTCGAAATTACAGATCTAGTGTCGATAAGAGCATCTAACACCCGAGGTGGTGTCGTTAAATATGACACTGATACTGCCAAACACAACTGTCGTCGTTTCTTCTTCACTCATAGGACACTCTCGTTATATGAGAAGCTTCGCAAAAAACATTTCTTGCCATCAAACTACAACGCTTTCAAAAAATTTCTTCGTGAACATATACGTTCCTAAAATGAGATGCTTCAGATGTTGCTAACTCTTCATTAGGCGTTGCTTGTGGTGTTGTATTTCTTGTGTGTGTGTGTGTGTGTGTGTGTGTGTGTGTGTGTGTGTGTGTGTGTGTGTGTGTGTGTGTGTGTGTGTGTGTGTGTGTGTGTGTGTGTGTGTGTGTGTGTGTGTGTGTGTGTGTGTGTGTGTGTGTGTGTGTGTGTGTGTGTGTGTGTGTGTGTGTGTGTGTGTGTGTGTGTGTGTGTGTGTGTGTGTGTGTGTGTGTGTGTGTGTGTGTGTGTGTGTGTGTGTGTGTGTCTTGTGTTGTACTTCTGTTGTAATTTTTAACACACGAATATTTTCGTGTAATAAACAGATAAATAAATAAGTCTTATGGTCTAGTCTAGTCTTCTGAGGATGTGCTCGTACCACCTCAAGCGCAGCTCGTTTATCTTCAGCTGGATCGGGGCTGTCTTCATCTCTGCTTTAACATCCTCATTTCATACTATGTCCCGACGGGTCCACTCATATGTCCACCTGAGCATCCTCAAATTTATAGCTCCTGTGTTTTGCATTCTGCCCTAGGGGAGGGCAGGCCTCAAGTGGCGCACGAAGAGAAACGTACTCAGAGCCGACCCCTGATGTACCCCCACTGTGATATCCATCTTCCTTGTCATGCCATGTGGAGTTCGCATCGCCGCTTTCGAGCCTTTGTACATGATCTTTATGACCGTGATCAAACGTTCCTGGTCACCCCTGAATTGAAGGGATTTCCAGAGCACGGTGCGGAGTAGCCTGTCGTAGCTCTTCTCCAGATCCAGTAACATCAGGTTGCAGGGCTTTCGTTTCTCTCGATAGCTCTCCATCACATGACGAGCATTGAAGATGGCATCTGTGGTTGACCTTTCTGACATGAAGCTGCACTGCTCCTGAGAGATGGTGACCATCTACCCACACCTCAGGTCGGCTTTTGGTTCGTAGACCTCCATCGTGTGCGAGATCAGACGGATCACTCGGTAGTTAAGCCACTCGGACGCATTTCTGCTTGAGATGGGGACTATGGTGCCGTTTTTCTATTTATCCGGTATCTTGTCATTGTTTGTGACTCTGTCGAAGAACCAGTGCCAGCCAATTGACTCCACAGTTTCCAAGCATCTTGCAAGCCTCCATTGGCACCCCATAAGGCCAGTTGCCTTTCCGAGCTTCATTTTCCCTGTGGACACCAGGAGGGACCCATCCCATCCCAGGAAGAGGTTGAATTCTAAACCGAATTCGAAAGTTCCAAAAATAGAGTTCTTCGAATGTACTCGAGTTCGAGTAATCAGAAAAACCGCTTTTCTTGCTATTACTCGAAATCGAATATTAGAAATTTGAGAGCATTAGAAACCATTCGAATATTCGAAGAAATTTCGAGAGCATCACTATGGTATGTATTTGTATATGTATGTATATACAGTACCGCCAGCAAACGTTCAACCAAATTGTTTGGGACGCAAAAACGCGGTTTTTGCGTCGCACTATGATAAACTAAAATAATGGCTGTCTCATGAAAATGTACAAGGGCTTTTAGCACCATCCTAGCTTTCATTTGGCATGCGACGGCTAATTAAACTTCAGAGGAAGCCTCAAGAGCAGCACCTAAATTACGGAGACCCTTAATTGTCTTGACATGACCCACTACTGTCGCCGAACCTCGACTATGTCCCTAGGCACTCCCAGTCGAATTATTTAAACACCAGACGTTCAGCGGCCTACCGGCCGCCAAGCGTCTGGTTGGGGGCTTCGCCCCAAACCCGAGAATCGAACAACTCTAATCCTGCTCCATTCTCTATTAGGCCTTATTACTTTTATTACACTAAAAGAACTGGTTTTACTATATAGATTACTGCAGCGGGATTGATTGATTGATTGATTGATTGATTGCACATGTTTGTGCGCTATACAAGAAAAGGAATGTAATCGAAGAAAAACATAACATTTAACGAACTTGAGTGTTTCTCGATTCATGTTTGTCACTGAAGCAAAATTCAATGAATCGTAACGTCGCAACAAAACAAGCTCTCAATTGCAAAAATGGAATGCAGAGACTTTGGAGGAGAGATTATGATAAGGACGTTGAGATAAGGATGACGAGTTGTAACGTGCTAATGCTTCAGTGCCGATACCATATCTGAAACAGTACATAATTATTATAAGCTTAAGAAATAGTGAAAATTGAAGAGAGTAAAGAGATTTTCTGTTGCGAGTTACGATTCTTATTGTTTGTGAAGTGATGGCAGTCATGACCATGAACAATAGTGTGCGAAACGAGAGCAGCAAGCGTGGTGTCTGTGAGAGTCTAATTGTTAACAAAAATGATCGATTCTAAGTAAGTGCGGAAGATCTAACCTCATTAAATTGCGCCTAAAAATGATCACTGATCTCGCCTGGAACAGTTCAGCTGGTAGAAGGCTTAGACGTCTTGCGCAGCGATAGAAAAACGAATTGAAGACAGCAGAAAAATGTTTTTCATGGATTCTATTATAATGGATATTGAAGTTGTTCATTCTAGGGCTACTAGCTCGAAATATCCAATATTTGCTTGCAGACAGCTTAACCTCTCTTTTTAGAATGCGATAGCAAAGCGATAGATCGGCCAGTAATCTTCTACAGACTAGGCAACGTAAGGAAAATATTTTCAAGCGCTCTTTATAGTTTGGCAGTGCAGAGGGATCAGAACATTCGGTGAATCGGTACCATAAAATTCGGGTAAAGAGTTTTTGTACTTGTTCAACTTTCAAAACATCTTTTTTGAGAACAGGGTACCAAATATGCGTGCCGTACTCAACATGAGGCAATACATACGCCTTATAGAGTCGTAATAATAATGGCACATCTGAACATTTGATATTGCGGAAAATCATGAATATGGTTCTAGATGCCTTTTTGTTACACAATCGATATGCTTAGAAAACTTGAGACCAGCATCAAATGTTATACCCAGGTCTTTGACAATATTACTTCTCGACATAGCAACACCGTTGACGTAGAAATCCATAGGAGCAGAGCTACCAATATGCATCACCATACTTTTGCTTACGTTGAATGGGAGGTTCCATTGATTAGTCCATACGTTTATTCTTTCAACTGCATTGACAAGAGCTGCATGTACCTCTGACCTGTTTAAGCTGTCATAAGCAGCATAGATTTTTACGTCGTCAGCAAAAGCCTTGACACTAATAGCAGAATGGGACATGAGGGCTTTTGGCAAATCATGAGTGTACATTAAAAAAAGAAGTGGTGATAAAACGGCCCCTTGAGGTACTCCGCTAGAGCATCTGTAATTTCTCGAAAACGAATGTCTTACTTTAACTGTCATAAATCTGTCACGTAAGTAGTGTAAGTACAATGTAGACGTATCCAACGAGGATGATGGAAGGACACAGAAATATCGAGAAAAGGACGACGGAAGTAATATCCTGATATGGACGTAAACACCTATTCATGCACTCGCGATTCAAACCCACGCTGACCCTTCACAACACGGAAAACCAATTAAGCCTGCCAACGGATCACAACTGCCATTCACAAATGCTGGGACGACGGGATAACACTTCAAACCGCTGGGAACCGTCGCAATGAATGGAGTACAGGTGACAACACCGCGGACCGTCGACATATGAGAAAAATCAGAATAAAAGGACCCTCAGAAGCCGCGATGGGAACGACGGGGAGCGAGGCTCCCGACCTCTGCCGCCACTCCGTTTCCTCCTTTCTATTCGCCATGGCTCTCTTTTCTTCTTCCTCTGCCCTCGCATCGTTCTCCTCATGCAACCTTGTTTTCTTATCATGAACGCTCGGCCTCTTCTCTTCTTATCTCTTTTTCCCTTTGGTTAACCCAATGTTTACCTAGAATTTGGAATGCCGGTTTCTCTATAGTGGTTTAAGGCGTCAATGTTGTTGGGAATAAATAGATTGGAAAAGGTTCTTGAATAATTCTATAAAGATTATGTTAACCCCAGTTTATTAGACTCCATGAGGAAACTTGGATGCCACGACTGTAGCTCTCCGATCGGCGCTAAGGAACTAAGGAACGTCGTCTGAGCCAGGGAACTCAACCCGCGTTTGCCTCTCAATCACCAAGTTGACGCCTCCCAGGAATCCCCATTATAAACGGAAGGATCTGGTACTATCACGTATGGGGAACTCTGAGGTAGGGGCGTTACAGTAGGATGTAAACCACTCTAACAGTTTACCACGTATGCCAGCAAATCTAAGTTTTTCTATCAACTTACTATGGCATACCTTATCAAACGCCTTAGAAAAATCGAGGTATATGATTTCTACTGACTTGCCATTGTTAATAGCTTTGCTCCAATCATAAACAGAATCAAGTATATTAGTAGTGGTAGAAGCACCAGATAAGAAGCCGTGTTGTTCGCGAGGAATGAAGGAGATTTTGTTTAACCAGGCTACAAGTTTGTCTCTTATTAATCTTTCCATCACCTTTACTGGAGCAGGCGTCAGACTTATCGGCCGAAAGTTACTAAGATCATTGTTCTTCGATGATTTTGGAATAGCTCTAACAATGGCATGTTTCCATAACTGTGGAACTTCTCCTAAGAGGAGGGAAAGATTAAACAGATGCGCTAGCGGTTTGCATAGAGAAAGGTAGCATTTGCGGTACAATATTTGCGGAAAACCGTCGTAGGGTTCACTTATTGATGGCTGAAGTCTTTTTAGTACGGCAGAGACCTCATCAGGATAAAAGTACAAATCGCTGAGTAATTCTCGCCCATAACTGTTTAGTCCCAGTTGAGATTCACTGGAAGGACAGTTGGCATTGAAGACACTAGCAAAATACTGCGCAAGTGCTTCAGCTTTCTCGTTGTCATCAATATAGCGATTACCCCTATGACCAGTTAAAGTAGATAACGATGCAGCAAGTTTCACTTTTTTCCGCAGATATTGATAAAATAGATTAAGAGGTGCTTTTTTTGATATGCGGCGCTCGTAATTAGCAAGAATTTTTTTAGATGATAGTGCAGGTCGGTGCAGACTTTTCTATAAAGTTGATTGGAAAGTGGATTAGGCAGTTGTAGGTAAAGTCTTGTCTTTTGGTGCAATAAATTTGTGATATGAAGTGGATAGGTGATGTGCGAGCATTTTGGAACTTTGAAAGGAACAAACAAGGCAAGTGCATTATAAAGGGTTAGGCAGAAACGCTGATAAACATCATTTACAGAAGAGTACTGATCAAATAGATTGAGCCAATTAATATTGAACAGATATTGATTCAGTGCAGAAAAGTCTATTCTTGAAAAATCCGGCACGGGAAAACTTTTCATTCGACCAAAGGGCGAGGTGATTTCGAATTTTACGATTGCATGATCAGATGTTGCTAGTGGTGGAAGTGAGCTTACATTACGAACGTTGTAGGTGGATGAGAGAACAACATCAAGAATTTTGTTGTTGTGTGTGAGATTCATTACAAACTGCGTGAAATCTGAATTCCGAAAAAAGTCAAGGAAGGTCCTAGCACTTGAATTTAGAGATGTAGTAGTGAACCAGTCGACATCGAGATTAAAATCACCAACCAATATATGAACGCAAGCCAAGTCACGAAGCAGCTCAAGAAGCGAACTGTCTTCTACTTGGGTAGAAGACAGTTCGCTTCTTGAGCTGCTTCGTGACTTGGCGTCTCTTGCCTTCAGTTCACCCATGACTGACAACGTGACCGATTAAGCGAGCTATATACCATTTTCAGTTGAAAATCAACGTGTTTCAAACCGAATTCAACGTTTTTCAGATCAAATTCAACGTTCTTTTGGAATCTTTCCCGTATCATATAAACGGATCCCTCCACGCTTTCTTGTCATTGGGCGTTTCGCCAAGTTTGCAGGCAACATAAGGCCTTTGTCATACCATCGCTCACCCCGAGCGACGCCTAAGGCTTATGTCATACCATCGCTCACCCCGAGCGAAGGCGACGAACAGAGCGATGAGCGAAGTCTCTTCGCTAGCTTGAAGCTAGCGAATAGGCGCGCACTTAATAGCGTTGTGTGCAGCTGCGTCGTAGCATCGCTGCTGGCTGACGCTCTGCTCAGCTCAGCGACGCGGTCGAATCGGTAGCGATGCCGTATCGCTCGAAAGTATGACACCCCGCTAGCGAGGCTTCGCTAGCGGTGGATCGGACAACTGCTACAGGCGTCTGCCCCTCCACAACGTCTGATACCGTCCCTTCCCCAATTGTGTTAGTTGTCCATCTCCTTCGCTAGCGAAGAGCGATGGTATGACATAGGCCTAATGATATGCATCCATATCGATCCCATCGCGCCACCCGATCGATATGGGAGCATATCATTAGGCGTCGCTCGGGGTGAGCGATGGTATGACAAAGGCCTAAGCAACGATCAACAAGACATTCAACAAAGCCAGCGACGCGGCCGATACAGTCAAGTGTCTCGGAGTCAGAAGGAGATCTTGGTCGATCTTGATCTTGTTCGTCAACGGAAGGGCCACACACGAAGCTGCTCAAATTTCTGGTGTCAATGAGAACACTGCACGAAGCATTATCAACTCAGACAAACGAAAAAGCGAAATGGTTGAGAAGGCGAAGTAGAATACAAGGCGAAATAGTTCTAATTTTCTTCCTTTGAAAAGTCGTTCTAATTTTCTAGCAGCTCTAATAGTAGAGAAGACCAAATAGCTCTAATTTTCGTTGGATAGCCTTTTTCTGTTGGATAGCCTACAGTTCTAATTTTTGTTGGATAGCGTGCAGTTATAATTTTCTTCCTTAAAAATTAGTTCTAGTAGAATTTAGTAATTAATTCTACTAGAATCTCTAGACTAATTTGAAAAACGTTGAATTTGATTTGAAAAACGTTGAATTTCAACCGAAAATGATATACTAAGATAATTACATTGCATTTCCTGCCGTTTGCGTCCTTCCTCTTGCTACAACAATTCATTGTATAACAAATTTAGCCGGAAAATATTCATTTTGAGATTGCTTCAAGACCGCTGATTTCGACTGTTTCATCGAAAGAATTTTCGGTCTAAAAGCTGTGATGCAGTCTGCTGTTTGATTATTTTAGAGGTGATAAAAACGGCATAAGAAATTCATGTTTAATTTTAAGCATTTGCATGCTGGTTGCCAACTGTCAAAACTGAATTAGGCGAACGTTGCGTAGGCGAATGGCCGAATTTAAGCACGAATATCTAAGCTCTGAGGGAATAGTCTGAGAACGTGTCAACTGGATAAACACGTTGTAGGGAATCTACGAGTCGATTACCGAGAAACCACGTAAACAAGTTTCAGCCAGTTAAAATGACGACTTCCTTAAAAAGTGTGATTGAGCTTCAGCTGCGTTTCCTGCTCAGTTTTCGCAGAACTAAAGCCTGCCAACAGAGTATTGCAATTTCACATGATACACGATACGTGATTTTTCACCCTGGTTGGCCAACGAATCCCTCCTTTAGCTTTCTCGTAGTCGCAGGCCTGTTCGACTTCAGAATTAATTGTCTGATATCAGATTTTTATTTTTGGATTTTTGGATTTCGTAGATCACTCATATTTCATAAACGTAAATTGGTTGAACGTTTAACTGCGATATTGTACATAATGTAGAAAGTAGTATGTAGTCACCGAATTAGGCGAATTCATGATAGAAAAAATGCCCTCAGTGGTCTTATACACGGACGGCTATATCTTTATCTTTGTGGACATTTATAAGAAGATTCACATGAGCGTACATACACACATCGACTGCATAGACGTCTGAGGGCTCGTCGCCGCCTCGAGATTATGTAAGATGCCGTCTTCGCCAGATCCTGCGTCGATGCAAGCTTACAAATTGATTGTGTCGACGGAGTTCTTGTTTCGTTGGATGAACACCGAGCGGCAGAGGCAGCAGAATCGACACTTCGTCAGGATCAGCGCCAGAGATTTGAGACGATATTGGGAACTCGATAGGCTGGTTTATCTTCCTGAATTCGCACGATATCTTCCTGAATAGTTGCGAAACGAGAAAATCGCTGAGGCTGCGCTTTAATTAGCTGAGCTTACCCAAAGAGTTTATAAATTGATTTAAAATGTAAGGTCTTGGCTATGTAGGTATTCTTAACACGCAACTCTGCAAGAAAACACAAGGGAGTGCGAAAGTCAGACCTGAGCAGGAGATCAGACCTTGAGCCACTGATATCAGCACTCTTTGAAACGAATGGGCGGTGCATAGGAGAAGAGAAGGGACATAGTAGGAATTTTAAGGAAGACGGATAGGGAGAGGAATAAAACAGAGAGAGGATAGAGGTGGACGGAGTGGTGCAATCTCTTTTTTTAGCACTAAAAGGTGGCCGCCTTGCTTCTCTTTAAAACAACTTCAAAACCATCATTTTTCCTCAAAAAATAGTTTTATAAAATTTCAAGCAACGCGTTCGCCTACTGAGTAGATGAATTAAGACATCAAAGATGCCATACTAAAATTTAGTGAACAAAACGTTATTCTAACTTTTTTGGAGAGTTTCTAGTATAATATGGAAGAAGACCATTTTAAGTTGAAAGGGTTTGCTTTGATTTGAAAAGTTTTACCTTAAGCTAGCTTAGAAGAGCGTCTAATTTGGTTTGAAAAGCGTCCAATTTGGCGTGAAAAATGTCCAATATAAATTGAAAAATGTCCAGTTTGAAAGTGTTTGAAAGTGTCCAATCCGACGTGGAGATAGCATATATTCCACATGCGATTCTCCTTGAATCTCGACATATGTATCCTTGGACATCTTCTCTACTGTTCAGCAACTATTGGTTTAGTAAGAGAAGAGATGGCGCCACGCACTCTTCCGACTTGATTTCACTTAATTGCTGCTTGCTTGAGACAGCGAACTAGGATACGTGGTTTTCCTACCATTGCCATTGATTTTGATTGCCGTTGACAATTGTATAGCTCCACGCAAGCAGAATTTTTGCGATACACCAAAGGAAAATCGCAACGTTTTGAACGAGTGTACGGCGTATGCTTCTTTATCACTAAAAAACTTCCTGCGTTCTTGAGCTTCAAAACAAAGTCCAACAATTAACTCAACTAAAAATAATAATTTCATCAAATCTCAAAAAGTTTGCGGAGTTTTGCTCCTTTTTTGGAGCAGGTGTTTAAAAAATTCTCGATGAAAATTGGATTCTTCCTTTCATGATTTTCATACCCATACTTTATATCGTACTTTTTCTTTTCAGTGCGATTTCGAAAGCGTTAAGTTCGCTTTGAGAGGTGGTCATTTTCCATAAAGGGTGGATAATTTGATTTCAAATGTGCTCAGTTTGTGGTGAAAATGGCAGGCGCAAAAAACTTTTATGTGAACGGAGACAAGCTTTCGTCGATCTACTACCGGTCGCTCGCTCTGTTTCAATTACCGGACGTGCTATCGAAGTTCCACTCGTTTTGCTTCTACAATGCGCTAGGAATCTATCCTAGTCGGAGATGGTCATGTGGTGTTTTGTCTCCCCTCCCTTGGATTCGTCCGAGAGTTCCAGCTGCTGCCCTGTGGTACGAGCGCTCCTATTTATACATATCCAGTTGTTGTGGTGGCGTCGTAAGGAATGACAGACGCAACTGCCACCTTAGGTGTAATCACTTCCGAATAGGACATATCTGTCTCCAGATCTGTCTTTGCCTAGCTCTAGCTCCAGATCTGTCTTTGCCCTCCAAACAGACGTTGTTGAATGAATTTCACTGTTTTACAAGGAACTAAAGCAATTTGTGCATACCTTCCGTTCAGCTTCCCGTTCTCCTTGATTTTCTTTCCTTTTTTTGAGGAAGGCTTCTAAAAGTAGAGTAAATTCATGATAAATACAATTGCAAAATCTCCGCAGATGGATTATCCGCTGTGCATCTTTGGTGCATGTATAACGTTTAAGAGAAATTTTTTGAGAACTAACATTATTTCTCAAGGAGTTGATAAGTCTGCCCATAGGTATTAATGGCGGCAGGTTGGGAAATGTGCCTTCTATACTTCGATCTATCAATAATCTAAAGTAGAAAGGGAGTGTTTTTTTACTGCAGAGTAAATAATTAAAAATTAAATAATTAAAAATTCCGTCCTTGAGGAAGACTAACCTCGAAACTTGGGCCAGAGCTAGGCGGTGGGGATGGAGGTCGAGCACTGCCTGAAAGATTCTAATTTTCTGGTCGTGACTATATTATATATATATATATATATATATATATATATATATATTGCACCCGATCAAAAATCTCCAATTTTTTGATGATTCGGATAAGGGTGGTGTTGCGGACCCCGGAGTTTTGGATAATTCGGATCCGATATACCCGAAAATAATTCATTCGGATCCAACGTATTAGTTCCATAGACCTAAGTGACAGAGGGCTAAGAAATGCTCTCATGCTAAACCTGAAGGTTCAGCCCTATCATATCCCCTTGTACTATTATATGTAGTAAAACTAGCTTTTTTCTATAATGGCAGTAAGAAGGCCTAAAGAAGAATGAAAGATGGTCGGAGTGTTGTAATCGTGGTGCTTGGTGGCCTACAACCAGAAGTTGGCAGCTGGAAGGCCGCTGAACGTCGGGCATAACATAACGTAGCATAATAAAGGAACCTTGGTTTTATTGCTTGGAGTAAGATATTTTCTAGAAATATTAATATAAACGCTTGGCTTATTCACCTTTCACGGAAAGTGCGGACCTAGATCGTCTTGTCGCACTGATTCCACCTTCGGCCTTTACCTAGAAAGAAAGTTTCGTATTGCGTTTTACACGCATTTCCGTGCTCTTTTCGCATTCACGCCCATCATCTCCCCCTCTTCCCTAATATAGTCTGTGGAGCACATGCCGCTTGCACATGGAGTTGACCCTTCCACTCTCATTTATGATCTAAAATCAACTCAACTCAACAATAAACATGCAACTACTTGCAATGAAATATGAAGAAAAAACATCCCGTACGCACACAGTAACATTTGACGATTAGTGCTGGAATACTCCCAGGATTATTCATAATTGTAGTACAAATACGTCAGATATGACGAAAACCAAATATGTTGGACGCGATCGACTGAAAACTGAATAAGCTAGTCTGCAGCGACTTCCTCTGCTCCTTTATAATAGATAGAGGATGTCTTGCTTCTGCTATAGGACTGATTTTAAAAATTAGTATTTAAATATTTATTTATTTATTTAGTATACCCCTTCATGTGCCACCTCATCGCGGTGAAGGGGTGAACATCACTTAGTGATGACTAACGGCACAAATGGCCACGCAGTACACGATGCTTTGTCGTGTATGGGCGGCTCTCATGTATCCCTGGCCAGGAACATGTGAGTAACCAGACCACCGCCATGGCTCAAACAACTAAACCCGCGCCCCAGTCCTCCGTGCGACGGAGGTGGACTTCTACGACGTCGGTTGCATCCACCTCCGGCGAGGGGCCATCTAATCTCGGAGTTAAGCTATCAGGACGTCATTGGAATCGGACTACCGAAAACTCCCAACCACCACGACACGGAAACTGCCTATTTGTCTGCACGTATAACTGTAGTACGATCGCATCTGAGCAGGATCTTCGGAGAAGCCGCAACATCAAATACGACGTTATCGCACTGCAGGAAACGAAAGGCAGAACGGAAACCATAGGAAGGACCGACCACAACGAGCTTCTCAATATCGGAGCAAAGGTGGACAGAAAGATATTGGCGGAGTTGGATTTCTCGTCAATTCGACAGTGCACCACCTAGATGACTCTTGCAAGATCATCAAACCGCGAGTAGCTGTTCTTCGTCTGGAAACCAAAGATCAAGGGACCATCTCCATCATAAATGGATATGCTCCAACATCTGCTGCCACAGATGAAGAAAAGGAGGAATTCTACAAGCTATACGAAAGGACTGTCAACAACGAGAAGAGCTACTACAAAGTTGTCGTTGGAGACTTTAACGCTATCGTCGAATTATCACCACGAATGGAGGCTAGGACCACATGGAACTTCCTCAAGGAACGAAAACGAAGAGCGCCTGATAGACCTCCTACCCGCGTGCCGTCTCTACCATGGAAGTTCTATGTTTAAGAAGCCTTCAAACCGGCGATGGGCCTGGGAAAGCCCAATGGAGAAACACGTTCGGAGATCGACCATGTTCTTACAAACAGACGCTGGAGTCTGTTCGACGTCTCCGTGCTGCCTTCATTTGACACCGGCTCGGATCACCGTCTTGTCCGAGCGAAACTGACTCTCAAAAAGAGGATGTTCAAGCGTGACACTCATAAACTGGCACCGGTGAGGATCCCCACAGTCAAGTCTGAAGAGCTGGAATATGCAATAAAGTCGTACGATTGGAATCTTCTTGAAAATCCATCGGAAGACTACGACCTTCTCTCCAGAGAACTGCTGAAATGTGCTAGCAGCTCTCGCGAAGCCACATCACCGTCTGCTTCAAGACTCAACGCACATGTGATTACGCTCTTGGAGCAAAGAAGAGCTGTCAAACTGGATCCTAATGCTTCACATCTGGAAAAAATCAGCATCTCGAAGGCCTGTTGAATTGCAGTGAAGGAGTCCATTCAAGCCTACAGAAGATTGAAGCTGTTAGAAGCCGCTGGGAAAGGTTCAAGCATAAAGCGCTGCAAATGAGATCTCTGCGACCAGAAGGCAATAATGTCAGCCCTTGTGGATAAGGATGGAGCAACGCAAACGTCTCGAGGAGTGATGGAAACCATCGTTCAAGAATTCTACACAGATCTGTTCCGTTCTTCCATCACTGTCCCGAAGTGCTTGATGTCACCAGCTGAGGAAGTACCTCCCATTCTGGAATCAGAAGTTGCTCATGCCATCAGAAGGATGAAGCCGGGCACTGCTCCCGGACCGGACGGCATTTCTGCTGATCTCCTTCGTGCGGGTGGCAGTGCCCTCTGCTCACTTCCTGCCAAGCACTTCAACCACTACCTTCGACTTGGTAGGATTCCAGACTCATGGAAGGAGTCGAAAATAGTTCTAATCTTCAAAAAAGGTCAGCAGGAGGATATTAACAATCAGTCTTCTCTCGGTTGTGTACAAGATCTTCACCAAGATACTGCTCAATCGTATGGAGCGTTGCTTGGTTGAGTATCTATATTCAGACTATCTCACAATTCATCGAAAGGAGCCGCGAATACCGCAACCACTTGTCCTTGTCTTCGTGGATTATCGGGAAGGTTCGACTCTGTGGAAATCAACGCCATTCTGAACGCGCTTGTGCATGCTGGTATACCATCGCCCTACATCCGACTTCTCGACGAGTGCTTCTCGAATACATCGACCACCATCCAGTTGTTCGATCAAAAACTTAAGATTCCTATCGGGGAAGGAGTAAGGCAGGGAGACACGATTTCTCCCAAGCTATTCACAGCGTCACTCCAGGATGCCATGAAGGACTTTAACTGGAACGATAAAGGCTACCTTGTCGACGGTAAACGGATCAGCAACCTTCGCTTCGCCGACGATATTGCTCTTATCTCACCAACACGGCAGAAGTCGAGGAAATGCTGAACGAGCTCAATGTGGCAGGTGTGAAGATTGGATTGGACATGAATATGTCCAAAACGCAATTTATGGTCAACCAATGGTGTGACACTGGACTCGTAAGGTCAAATGGAGTCGCTCTACAACAGGTCGACTTCTACGTCTATCTGGGAAGAGAGATGAACATGGATAACGACCTCGCTCCTGAAATCGCCCGCAGGAGACGCGTAGCATGGGCAGCCTTCAGTTCGATTCGCGAAGTCACCGATCAGGTCAAGGATGCCGGCCTCAGGGCCTCGATATTCAACGCCTCCCTACTGCCTGCGAAGTGTTACGCGACGAAAACTTGGCCCGACAACAAGACAATCGCCAGAGCAATGCAAACTACGCATCGCGCACTGGAGAGATGTCTTCTGAGGACAAGTCTTCGTCAGCAATGGCAAGAAGGCCTACGAAGCTCGGAGCTAAGGGAGAAATCGCAATTAGCAGACCCGCTGCAGTACGTGAAGAAGTCCAAATATCGCTGGGCCGGACCTGCTTTGACGAAAGGACGATAGATGGAGTCTCCGTGTCACAGAATGGCTCCCGAGAGACCATAAGAGACCGCCAGGACGACCGCCAACGCGATGGGCAGACTCATTCTTAATCGAGTGGTCTGGAAGAGTAGTGGTCCCCGCTGAGAAGACATCCAGCCGACAAAAGGACCATCAAAGTAAGTAAGTATATACACCAAAAGTACACTTGAACATAACAAACTAAAATAAAAACGCAGTAACCACAAAACATATCTTGTGCGGCGTTAGTAACAACAACATTGACAAAGTTAGGAAGTGGGACATCACTATGAATACGCTAGGGTGGGAGATTTAATCTTTCCTAAGCATTTGGAGTTTTAGATCAAATTACTAGCGCCAAACTGAAAAATATAGCGGAATGAAGCAGAATTATGTCGAAATATTTAAAGAAAATATTTAGGCAAAACAGTTTATCATAAGCGTGAGAAGTGAGAAGCTTTAAGTTCAGTATAGCTATGGTGTGATTCCGAGTGAGTGAAGAAATCATTTTCGACTTTACGAGAGCGAAGCACCTTGGAGTTCGGTCTAATATCCGAGCATACCAAGACGAACAACCAGCCACATTAAGCTTCCTCTCGGTATAGCTTCCATAAGAACTGAACTTGCCAGAAAAATCACTCCGACGAATATTGTCATTTAGGTGTCTATATAAAAGAAAATAAAACAAAGACGATGATAGGAAGGTTAGAAAAAGCGTGTATGTGTTGAAGTGGACTGAAACCCCAATTACCATTATTATTAAAGCAATAAGCGCAAACATAATGATATCATCAAACAGGATAAAACAAATGAGCTCAGTCTATTAGCGTAAAAATGCTTGCGTTCTGCTCAGGCGAAGTTTCATTACGATGCACTAGCCATGATGTTTTTACTTTTCATGACTTTGAAGTACATGTACCCTACTGTTCACTCCATGTGGCGTTCATTTGGCTCAAAAACAAACTCAAAAATTGACGTGGCCTACAGTTCCGCAGCTCAATGCTTCGAGAAGTAATTCTAAGGAACCGGGTTCCGTCGATGTGCTTTTCTAGCTTTACGTTTTAGAAATTGAGATCTGGGCGAAAACGCTTTTTTCAGTGTTTTCAAGTGTTCTTTTCACATAAAACACCGTTGGTACTAATTTAAGCGTTGAGCATGCCTGAAATAACGAGAACCTTCTCTCATATTCTCCAAAGCTTCTCTATCACGGTAAGGCCATCAAGTCTGCTAGGGAATCCAAATGATGGTGCCACACTTTCAGCTGCCACGCCCACGATTTCTCATGCCCTTTACTCGACGGCATGAGAAAAATACCGTATCCCTGTCCACGTGATTACAATGTGTTTTGGTTTTCTAGCGTAACCAAAGCAGCCCTGAGGAAGATCACTGGTCTGGATGATCTGTCGACCGACGTGTGGAAGTCGAGGGGCTGGGGCCCTGTCGACTGGCTAACAAAGCTTTTCAATCAGGTTGTTGCTGAGAAGAAAGCGCCGGAGAGCAGGGCCGACTTTGAAGAAAAAGGGCAGTCCTGCGAACTGCGTTAGTTCATTCGCGTTGTCATCACAACAAAAACGGACCCCGCCACCAAGCGGGGTCCATTTTTGTTGTGATGACAACGCGAATGAAAACGATGATGATTGCAGGCACTGGCAGCCAGAGCGCAATGCGAGAACAAAAGAGACAATAAATTGTACAAGTGGTGTAGAGGAGGTTTCGAAAAGTGTAAGTGGTTGTTTCTCTCCCTCAGAAGGGAAACGTTCGAAGTTCATCGCTCATCACACGACTGTACACATCAAGCATATTTTAGAGGGTGTATGTTATAGGTGCGGAGAATAGGCCGATAATGTACTGTGCTGCAGGAATTCTTCAGATGTCAGGGACCGACGTATTCTGGACAAAAACTGGAAGTCGGTAAACTGTTTTTCCAAGGACCGAGCCACTTTGCGAGCATGCCAGGTTCATGCAAAGATATAGGTATTGGCCGAGAGTAAAAACGAGTGTTTTTTCTTTCCAGCAGCGTATTTTATTGCTTGGCTTGAAAACTGTTGTACGATTAGCGTCAACGGAAGAATGCATTTTGACTGAACAGAAGAAAAAATTCAGACTATTCACATGAAATGACCAAATGTACAACTAAGGGAAGTAAAACAGGCAAAAACTCACGAAAGAGCGTGAAAGAACACAATACGTGGCAGCTACTCAAAATAACCATTTACAGACAACACGGTGAGATAACTTAAAGTGCAGTGAAAATCTGTAGTGTGACCAAATAAGTACACACAATAAACCGATTATGAGCAGAGTAAAATGCTTCAGTACTGTTCTATCTGAATACCCCAGATCGCAGCCTTCGTCGAAGATGCGGAAGCAATATGACATGTTCACCACTTGATTCTTGAATTCGTGAGTCGCGCTTCAGGCGACGAGGAGGTTCTTGTAACTCTGGAAACAGGAGAGATTGATGGAGCGTGGACTGCTCAGCAATTGCTTCTTTTTCCTTCAATAGGTTTCTTCCAACAATAGCTTTTTATGGGTTGAACCAAAAATGCTTCCAGAAATGTGGCACCATTTTGAAGTTCTTCCTTGAAATCAGGATCACGTTCACAAGCTCCTGAAATTGCCATGTCTTGCCGAAATCCCGATCGACAGTTGCATTTGCCCAGTTCACAGAACTGAGCCGACTCCGGGCAGTCGTCATCTTCTTCACAAGCTAAACTACACAGGTTACACAGGACCCTTGTTTCTTCTTGAAACACCACCAACCAAGCGCTTGCCACAGACACTGACAATCCTGACATCCGTGTTCGTTTATGTAAACGAAACAGTTCTTCGTGCATAGCAAAGGTGCCGGACAACCTGAAATAGCTATGACTCTCAAGGAGAAAATATCTACATATCCACCATTAAACATCTAGATATACCTCAAAACACTGAATACAGGCACACCTTCATCACTACTGTTAAATTATCACTAGGTGGTGTCTGTTCGTTACAAATTAGACTCCATCCAATCGAATTAACGCTAGAGGAAAAATTCCTCCATCGCAGAGCCTGAGCCTTTCCTGTTCAAAAGGATCCACACATGAATATATATATATATATATATATATATACTTTTTCTGCTCTACAAAAAGTTGTTATTTGTTTTTTAAAATATTTAATTTTTTGGGTTTTTTGGCTTAGAAAGGGAATACCCATGAAGCAAAAATAAGCAATTTCGACACCTGCTCTTCTTCGCATTTGGTCGTGTTCGAATAGCAACCGAAGTAGCTCGAAGCAGTCTTTTCCAAAAACCGTACCAGATGAGAGAGTTACCTTCGAAAGCAAATTTGTCTCAAAAACTGGCTCGTCAACTTCATTGACACCAAACCGGCCGACTTTTGGTAGAACGGCATAAACAAGTTGGCCGAGAAGTGGAAAAGATCATAAATAACAATGGTGATTACGTGATTCGTAATTAACGTATTGTTAGAATTACAGTCCTTGTTAAAAAACCATTCTGAAAAAACGCTACGAAATTGGACAATTTGGAATTTCACAAATGAGAATAAAAGGTTACGAAATGGACCTGTTTTCGATGTTGGACGCTGAGGAAGACGCCCTTCAGTTAAGCACTTTGCTACACTGGGAAATCAATTCAGCAACATTGGGGCGACGAATAGCAGAAAGTTCTGTACTCAAAGCACTGCCAATCACTTGTAGATCTGTGAGGTGACAGGCTCTTCTATGGAGATCTCAAGCCTTCCGCTCTCGCTCTGACGCCCACCTGCGTGTCTCGCAGCAAGCAAGTGAAAGAGGCGTGAGGACGATGCTGCCCAGTCGCCGCACTCGCTGCCGACCAGAAGTGGAATTCCAGGAACTATACATATATGTAACGATGGATATACCGATGAAAATTGCCCGAGTCATGGTCATCCACACCGTGGGAAAGTTTGGTGGCAGAGTTATGATCATGCTTTCTCATCCCGAGTGAGTATTGACCTCAGACCTTCCGAAACTACATCCTCACATGAAGAAGTTCATCTGATGTTCATCCCGGACTTTGACGGAACTCCACAGCATCCTGTTGCTTGGGTATGTGCACTTCCGCGAAGCCATCAGCAACAGAACAACCAAATGACACTGGTCACCGCATCTACGTAGCTTTGTCTCACAAAATTCAGTAGTCGATTAGGCTCAATTCCTTGGCTGCACTAACTTTAGCCGCCCCTATCGACTTCTTCCTCGCCGTCAGGGATGTGCGTTATCCTGGTGATTCCACAGGGGTTGTGGCTTATGGCTCCGCGGTCGCCTTGCATGTGCGCGGGTTTTCTCACTGGAGCTCCCACTGCCGTTGACTCGCTTCATGTGACCTCTGGTGTACATTCTGGTTGATTATGGTAGAGAACACTTGCCACTATCACTCGCGAAATTCCAAGGAAAGGCTAAAGGAGTGATGCTGGTTTGTCAATCATTCGCCCTACATATGTAGCAGGGTAGCGAATGAAAGGGAGCAGAGCCAAAGGTCTGGCTCAGGTGTATGTTTGACATCTCCCGTCTCAATGAATATCGAAAGGAATTGGAGTACGTCACTGGGGTGATAGCCAAGCTCAGCGAGCTGAACAACACCACTGGTCCATTTTTGTTGCATCGGCCTAAACAACCAATTCTTGCTTCTGTAGTTAACCCTGCTAGAGCATGCAACCCTACGTGAGAACAAACTGAAAAGCTCTGATCAACGAATAAAAAATGGCCTTGGTTTTCTATGGGAAACCTATTTCTATAAGAAACCAGCTGAGCTCTGCGAACCCGCAGGACGTGAAGATTTTTTCCTCCTATGCGGATAGTGTCCTACTTCGGGTGATGACCATAAAAAATGCGAAGGATACTGAATATTTCTCATAACAAGTGTTGCGATAAAAAAAGCAGAGATATGCAAAGTCTAGTCGACAAATTTCAGCAGTAGGCAAAGTCAACGCTAGATAAAAACGTCCTCCTCACTCAGACTGCCGAAATGTATTCTAGAAGGGACCCAGCTCTTCCAGAGAATCGCTAGTGCCAACGAAATGATTCTCTTTAACAGAATTTTGCATCATGGAGGCTAAACGTCAGTGAAGTGGCGAAAAAGCTTCGTGAGACCAAGGTGGACGCTGATAACACTTCTGCAATACCCTTAAACGTAGGTGCCGTAGGGTCGGCGCTCAAGAATGTATTGCCAGCACAGAGAACCTCAATGAAAGCGACAAATAGCTCAGAGAGCGATAAAGTTTGCTGCTTCTCAAGGCCAGAGCAACAAGAAGTGCCGCTCGCTGGAACCAGAACAACAGTGAGCACGTTAATCAAACCCAGCGAGCTGAACCATACCGCCTGACTAGCCAACCTTGACTTATTAGTAGTCGCCCAGGAGTTCGCATTTGAACGTGATAATGAGCGGCGTACTCCACGCGATCTCTTCTCATTTGACCGCCTTCAATCTTGCTTCTCCGCAAGTATCTACGCAAGTAGGTATCCTCGGCAGTAACGCGAGTGAAATCGACGCGAGCCATGCCTGATAATTTGGCAACGGCATGCTTAGCCAACATTCGAGGCAGTTGGCAATATTTCTTTTTTTGGAACATGTAAATGATAGCGAACATAAAACAAGTTTGGAACTTTGCTGTGAAAGGAGGCGGAGTGAGCCACCTCGTGGGTGAGCCAGCCAGGTCTTTCATCCCTCCGAACTTAGACCTCTCCTAGCAAGACCCTTGGTGAGTTATTCTAAACCAGCGTCCGTCGCCGGCTTCGCCGGCGACTTACGCTGGATGTGCGGGCCACGCCAGGCTTGCCGGCTTCGGGTGTGGTGGGCCACGCTGAGAACGGAGCCCAAACCTAGATGGGATTCCTTACTCACCCAGCGTGCCACGGCAGGCTTGCCGGCTTCGGGTGTGGTGGGCCACGCTGAGAACGGAGCCCAAACCTAGATGGGATTCCTTACTCACCAGCGTGCCACGCCAGGCTTGCCGGCTTCGGGTGTGGTGGGCCACGCTGAGAACGGAGCCCAAACCTAGATGGGATTCCTTACTCACCAGCGTCCGTCGCCGGCGACTGACGCTGGATGTGCGGGCCACGCTGAGAACGGAGCCCAAACCTAGATGGGATTCCTTACTCACCCAGCGTCCGTCGCCGGCTTCGCCGGCGACTGACGCTGGATGTGCGAGCCACGCCAGGCTTGCCGGCTTCGCCGGCTTCGGGTGTGGTGGGCCACGCTGAGAACGGAGCCCAAACCTAGATGGGATTCCTTACTCACCCAGCGTCCGTTGCCGGCTTCGCCGGCGACTGACGCTGGATGTGCGGGCCACGCCAGGCTTGCCGGCCTCGCCGGCTTCGGGTGTGGTGGGCCACGCTGAGAACGGAGCCCAAACCTAGATGGGATTCCTTACTCACCCAGCGTGCCACGCCAGGCTTGCCGGCTTCGGGTGTGGTGGGCCACGCTGAGAACGGAGCCCAAACCTAGATGGGATTCCTTACTCACCCAGCGTCCGTCGCCGGCTTCGCCGGCAACTGACGCTGGATGTGCGGGCCACGCCAGGCTTGCCGGCTTCGGGTATGGTGGGCCACGCTGAGAACGGAGCCCAAACCTAGATGGGATTCCTTACTCACCCAGCGTCCGTCGCCGGCGACTGACGCTAGATGTGCGGGCCACGCCAGGCTTGCCGGCTTGGCCGGGTTGAAAGCGTAGACGAACCATGCGTAGGACCGACGAAGTTCCTTCGCTGAGCTGTCCTGGTCCACCGCATAAAATTCGAGGACCTGGGCAGGTATAAATAGCTTAGTAACCCAGCCCGCGAAGTTAGTATGCATCAAAGTAAACAATTTCCAAATCAAAAAGAGCGCCTTCCAGATTAGGATATTGATTGCCAGATCGAAGTGTGAGCTAAGGACGCAACACCTGCCCCGATAAATTTTAGCAATAACGCCCAAGTGCAACAGTAACGATCTTGGAGGGAAGCAAAAGCGAAAGGTGGGCACATCGACGTGTTCCATCAGAGATCATGGGGTCTGAGTAGCGCCGCGTCGCAGACCTTTTCCGCTACGCTTCACGTGTTGTCTGAACCCGGCAGCGGCGGCTCGTCACGCCTTGCGAAACCTCATCAAGTGGGTGTTCTTTGGTGACCACCAGGCAGTGGCAGCGTCGTGATAGTCAACAGCGGCGGTCATGGCTGCCTGGGTAGTAAACACCGGCGGTCATGGCTGCCTGCCATGCTGCCATGTTGTGGTGTTTACGGTTGGCGGCGGCGATACGACGAACGGCTGGGTCTAGCGACGGCTGTCGGCAGAATGTCGGCGGAAAGCGACAGAAGTCTCCCGTCAGTGATTCATGCCTCTCTGCTTTATATAATAGGATGCTGTTCGCGTCGTCAAAGTGGCTCGGAGGTATTGCGGAGATGTAAATCGCTCGACGCAAGCGGAGCTCTTCAATTCATCATTCTGCAATGACGGAAGCCAACGCAGGAACGATTTACAAGCTTTTTTTAAGATAGCAGTAAAAAGAGCAGACACAGATAAAGCCACTAACTTGCTTGCGCGCTATCCTGAGTGGTATCCACTGCTTTTTCCCGACGATGTACCCCTTATCAATGAGAAGAACTGTGAGAGGATAATTAAGAAAGCACGACGGTAATCAACTCTTTTTGGTATGCGCCACACATTGTACTTCTACATGACCTCGGGAGGCAATTTGATTGTTTTTAGATTATGCGATAGTCAGAGGATAAACAAGTCAGTACTTAATCTTTTCTAGAGAAGTCTGGTACCAACTCGTCGATCCCCTGGGAATGAAAAGTTTAGGATTCGTGAAGGGGATGCGTACCATGGACCATTTTTGGCTACACGTGGAAGCTCCATTTGCTGCGCTCCACGAACTTTTCCCAAGCTGTTTGGATATGCTTTACTTTACAATACCGCTCGCGTCGCGCGGTCAAAAAGAACCGTCGCATGCTCATAACTCCTTTAATTTTGAGTTGTTTCAGAAAATGTTGATACCGTTCGATTTGTCTTCTCGAAACTCAGTGACCGTTGTGGCCGGATCAGTGCACTTCCTCAGTGATACCACCAACAGTACGATTGGTGTGGAAATATATCACGTTGTGATGAGACGCCGGTCCGCAAAGCGCTCAAGAAACAGCATGTTCCCACGCGAGTGGTCTGGTAATGTTTTATACAAACATATATAAAACATTACCAGGCCACTGCGTTTGCGCCGTGGGTCTTCTTCTTCTTCTCCTGAGCGTTTAGTCCCGCGCAGTCGCAGGGTCCGCTGTTCTTGTGATCTGTCGCCACCTCATCCTATCAAGGGCGTCATCTGCCGTGGCGCCGACTTCGGCGAGATCTCTCTTGATGACGTCCTTCAACCTTTGGGGCTCCTCTCGGACGCTTTCCGGGTGCCTCGAAATCTAGGGCCAACCTTGTGGGGTGATCCTTTGGTCTTCTGAGGACGTGTCCATACCACCTCAGGCGCTGCTCTCTCATCTTCAGCTGGATCGGGGCTGTCTTCATCACTGCCCTAACATCCACGTTTCGCACCCTGTCCCGAAGGGTACATCCACATGCCCACCTCAGCATCCTCATCTCCGCCGCCTGCAGTTGCCGCTCCTGTGCCTTACCCAGGGCCCAGCACTCACTGCCGTAGAGGAGGGCAGGTCTCACAACTGTTCTATATAGAGCTTGCCTTTGAGCGTCCTGGAGCATCTACGGTCGCAGAGGATCCCTGTGGACTCCCTCCACTTGAGCCAGGCTGCGTTTATCCGTCCCCTGACCGCCTGTTCCACACTTCCTTCCTCGAATAGGTCACTTCCGAGGTAGCGGAATTCTTCCATCTCCTCGATCGTTTGCCCTTGTCAGTCTAGGATCGATCCAGCGCATTGCTCAGACCTGATGAACTTCGTCTTCTTCACGTTCAGCCGTAGGAAGTTGTCTGCGAGGGCTCTCTCCCACAGCTGCACCATCTCCTCTAGCTCCTCCTGGTTGTCGGCTACTAGAGCGATGTCGTCCGCGTAGAGGATCGTTCTGAGAGGGCCTTCCTCAAGGTGGTTCACTATAGAGTCAAGTGTCAGCAGGAAGAGGAACGGGCTCAGAGCCGACCCTTGGTGTACCCCCACTGTGATGTCCACTTTCCTTGTCACCCCGTGTGGAGTTTGTATCGCCACTTTCGAGCCCTCGTACATGTCCCTTATGACCGTGATCAGACGTTCCGGGACACCCCTCCCTCGAAGGGCATTCCAGATCACGGCCCGAGCTAGCCTGTCGTAGGCCTTCTCCAAGTCCAGGAATGCCAGGTAGCAGGGTTTTCGTTTCTCCCGATATTTCTCCATCACCTGACGAGCGATGAGGATGGCGTCTGTGGTGGACCTCTCAGACATGAAGCCCCACTGTACCTGGGAGATGGGCACCATCTCCCTCAGCCTTGAGTCGACCAGTCGTTCGTAGATCTTCATCGTGTGTGAGATCAGTTTGATCCCTCGGTAGTTGGAGCATTCGGAAACGTCTCCCTTCTGCTTGAAGATGGGGACTATGGTGCTGTTCCTCCAGTCATCCGCCATCTTACCTTCTTTCGTGATTCTGTTGAGGAACTGCGTCAGCCAGTTGATTCCGAGGTCCCCGAGCACCGTCCAAGTCTCTACTGGCACACCGTCAGGCCCTGCTGCCTTTCCGAGTTTCATCTTCCCTATGGCCTTGCGAACCTCTTCCTGCGTCCAGGGCGGGATGGGTCCTTCCGCTGGTTGTACTTCCTGGGCCTCCCGACGGGGGAATTCCTCGTTCAAGAGTTCCTTGAAGTACTCCTCCCATCTTTCTCTGACCTCGACCGGCTTCCGTAGTAAACTACCGTCAGCACTCTTCACAGTCTTCACTACTCGAATGTCCAGACAAGCTCTATGACGCGCCTTAGCCAGACGGATGGCAAACTTCTCTCCCTCCGCCCCGTCTAGTTTCTCGTACAGGGCATCCATTTCCGCGTTCTTTGCCTTCGCTACAGCTGTTTTCGCCAGCCTCTTCAGCTTTCTGTAGGCTGTGAGATGCTCGGGTGCCCTCGTCTTCTGCTACAGCTTGTAGGTCTCCTTCCTCCTCTCCACCGGAGACGGCACCTCCTCGTTCCAGAACCATGCCGATTTATCCCCTCTGGCTCCTCCCTTTGTTTCTCCCAGGGTTTCCTTGGCACATCTCAGGATTGTTTGGGCTATCCTCCTCCAGGTCTCATTCACGGGACCAGCTGGGTCTGGAAGGCCTGCTTCGAGCACTGCCCTCCGTAGCTCGTTCCGCTCTGAACCCCGCAGTCTCGACCATCGGATCCTGGGTTCCGTCCTCACTTTGGGCCTGGTGGGTAGAGGTATGCTAAGGTCGGCTACCAAGGGTCTATGCTGTGATGCCACGTCTTCTCCCGGAATGACCTTCACATCCCGGACTGTTTTCAGGGCAGCCCTTCGAACCAGGATGTGGTCGACTTCCGTCCTTCTTCCTCCGTTAGCATAGGTCACCTTCTGGCTCTCCATCTTCGCGAAGAAGGTGCTACAGACAGCAAGGTCGTGGGCGAAGGCCAGATCCAGAATTCGTTCTCCATCCGGGTTTATCAGGCCGATCCCTTTACCTCCATGAACCCTTTCCACTCCTCTTCTGCCACTCCCCACATGCCCGTTCATGTCCCCAGCTATGGAGAGGTAGTAGCCTTCTGGTACGGACCTTATGGCTTCCTCGAGCGAGAGGTAGAAGTCATCCTTCGGAGCATTCGGTCTGCGGAGACAGACATGATGGTCCAGTAACCCTCCTTCGTGTTCAGCCGCAGTGACATGATGCGGTCGTTTATTCTTTGGACAGCCGCTACTGAATCCTTGAGGGACTCCGCGACAGCTATCCTTACCCTGTTCCTCTTGGTGTCCTCTCCGTTGTAGTACAGCTTGACCCCTTCTCCGATCTCCCTGGCTTTCGCCTCTTTCCATCGCGTTTCCTGCAAACACAGGACTTGTATCCTTCTGCCCTTCATCAGGTCAGCCGCTTCCCTAGATCTTCCGGTCAGCTTTCCCACATTCAGAGTCCCCAGTCGAACCAGCTTCTTTAGCCGAGGTCGTTCGGCCCTCGGTAGCCCTCGCATACTGACCACAGAGCTCGGGCGGGGGTTCTGTGCGCCACTTCCGGGTGACGTCCTAGCCTTTACACTGATTCTGTTGCGACTTATGATCATGGTTTTTTTGACAAGGTTTCTCCATCAACCGGCCTGTCAACCTGGGCCTGACGCTGGAACCGTTGCCATTTTTGCAATTTTTGCAGGGCATGGCGTGCCGGAGCCGGGAGTCGAGCCTGTGGCCGTTTGTGCATGAAGCTACACTACTAACCACTAGGCTAACTCGGCGTTTGCGCCGTGGGTGGCCTAAAAATTTACTCGAGCAGGCTTTTGCGATTAGAGCACCTTATTTTCCAGGACGTGCATGTGACGTGCAGTGTTTTCGGAGTATCTCAAGCATGTCGTGCGCTGTAAGTGCTCTGTGATGCCTGGAATGCTCCGAGAGTGCGTCGTGCACAATGCATATGGGGTCGAACCTATCAATCGAATGGGCGGAAGCATGTCCACTGGGTTTCTACCTTCGCTTAATGGAAAGTGTAAAGCCTTCAAGACTATCTTTTACCGTTTGGAGAATTTTATAAGAAATTTCTGGCGTCCTATTTAGTATTTGCTCTAGCCAGTCCGACGGGCCTTTGGAGTGTGCAATGCATATAGGATCGATCCTATCAATCAAGTGAGCGGAAGCGGTTCAGACGTTGTGCTAAACAGCAAAGCTTACCCCCTTTAGGTGCTTTAGTGCACACACTGACAGCAGCTTATATAAGTGAAGAGGTTTTATGAAGGGAGGGTGTGCCGTGCGCAATACATATACGATAGAACCGTTTGAAATTAGATTAAATTAGATATTTCCGTCCGCCCTACTCAGGAATTGCTGTACTCTGTCCCGGCGAAACTTTAGACTACGCCGTGAACAATGCATATATTTAGAATCGAAGCTATCATTTGAGTGTACGCGACAGCTTAAAGAGTGAGCGTTTGGGAGTTTTATCACAAATTTCCAGCCGCCCTACTCAGGAAATCGCGCGGGCATGTTCGGAGCGCAATAACTTCTTCAAGTTCAAATCGTTTCGGCTATAACGCGTGAGACTTGTAGGCAATAAAAAGTTCTAGTAGTACACTAAAGTAAAACGGTGTAGCTTAGGAAGAGGCAATGTTACAGGGGTGCGAAAATGCAGGTGAGGCTTCTGTGACGCATTTTTTTCCGATTTCAGTGGACCCCTGCGGGAAGACCCGGCGAGCAAACGGCCTTGAAACACGTGTTCGAACAGAGCGTTTAAGGTCAGAACTCTTCAGCTTCCTAAAATACCTTAGCCTCAGCTGCCAGTTTAAAGCGGCGGAAGATAGCGGTTAGAATTTCTTGCGCCCTTACTTGGTCAGATTTGAGTGTTCGACACTAGCAGTGGTACCGTTTTGTTCAGCATGAAAAGCGCTATCGAACGGTATCAATTTCGACAGATTCTGGAAATATCGATTTTTTGACAGTTTCTCATCGAGGACGAGGCCGCTCGAAGCCCCGGCAGACGGACGATGACGTCATTGAAAACCGATATCTTCGAATTGGGCCATGCTTGATACCATTCGATAGAGCTTTTCATGGTGAATTGAACGGCTTTATTGAGAGTAGGGAAACTGTAATGTGGGTGAGTAAGAGAGAGGAGAAGAACGACCGTTGTTGTGCTAAATTGCACGCGCTGGCGTGTTCCGAGCGCGATAACTCTGTCATGTTGAACTTTTCCGGATGCAGCTTATGGGTTTTGTAAGCAGGAAAATGTTCTAGTAGTGCACTGAAATACAGCAAAGTAGCTTATGATTGTACAAAGTTACAGAAGCGCGAAAATGCAGGCTAGCCTTGTGTGATACGATTTTTCCCAATTTCGGTCGAACCTTGCAGGAAGGCGCCAAGAGCTAATGGCCTAACCATGCGCAAGCAAGGAGAGCACTTAAGGTTCTTTACGATGATGTGCTCACAACTCCCTAGTTGATTAAACTGCCTTAGCACCAGCTGCCATTTTAGAGGGGCGGATTTTCAGCGTTTGACGTTTCTTGCGCTATTATTCGCCCACAGTTGAGTTTTCAATACTCGCAATAACACCATTAGCTTCACCACGAAAAGCTCTATCGAACGATGTCAATCTCGACTAATTTCAGAAAAATCGATTTTCTGACAACTTTCCATTGAGGACGGGGGCGCTCCAGGCCGCGCCTGCGCGGAGGATGACGTCATCGAAAATCGATATTTTCGAAATTGGCTAATTTTTTTCGTCCAAAATCATTCAGAGGTTATTTGGGACGCCGATTACAAATCCGTCGTCCGTTTTTGAAAATTCTGCCGATTTCAGGTTACTTCCCGTTTGAGGATGGTCGGATCCACATCTCGCGTCTTAGAGCATGACGACTGGACAGAAATTTTGCCAGAAATTCGATTAGGCTTGACGAGCTGCAATAGGTTGTGAACAACCCGTTTGAAGGTGATCGGTGATCCTGATCCGACCACCCTCAAACGGGAAGTAACCCCTCAGTTATCGGTATGGGTGGTCGTCCAAGTGAAGTTCGTCATCGTGTTCGGCACCCCTAATCAAACCGCTCCCCTATACAAAGTTTGAGCAAAATCGGCGATCCTGACCCGACCACCCTCATTTATCCAGAAGAAAATCCAAAACCTACCGAAATCGGTGGATTTTTCAAAAACAAACGTCGGATTCGTAATCAGCGCCCCTAATAACCCCCAGATGATTTTGGACGAGAAAATTTGGCCAATTTCGAAAATATCGATTTTCGATGACGTCATCGTCCTCGATGGGAATCTGTCAAAAAAACGATGTTTCCGAAATCGGTCGAAATTGATACCGTTCGATAGCGCTTTTCATGCTGAACAGAATGGTGCCATTGCAAGTGTCGAACACTCAAATCTGACAGAGTAAGGGCGCAAGAAACTCTAACCGCTATCTTCCGCCTCTTTAAACTGGCAGCTGGGCTAAGGTAGTTTGGGCAGCTGAGGAGCTCTGAGCACGTCATCGTGAAGTACCTTAAGCGCTCTGCTTGCGTATGCATTTCAAGGTCTTAGCTTTCCGCGTCTTTCCACAGTGGTCTACCGAAATCGGAAAAAATGCGTCACACAAGCCTCACCTGCATATTCGCACCCCTGTAACATTGCCTCTTCCTAAGCTACACCTACGTTCTGCTTTAGTGTACTACTTTATCATCTTACTGCCTACAAGACCTACAAGCTGCATTCGAAACGATTTTGAACTGAAAGAGTTATTGCGCTCCGAACACGCCCGCTCGTACAATTTGCAAGTGGTTGCCCCCTCGATTGAAGGTTCGATTCAATATACATTGTTCACGGCGCACTCCAAGGGCTAGCTGGATAGCCTTAGAGCAATTCCTTAGTAGGGCGGATGAAAATTCATGATAGAACTCCCCAAACGCACGCCCTACCAGCTGTTGATCCCACTCGATTGATAGATTCGATCCTATGCACATTGTGTACGGCGCACTCCAACTGGAGCGAATCCTAAGTAGGACGGCTGAAAATTTCTTATAAAATTCGCCAAACGGTGCAAGATAGTCTTGAAGGCTTAACATTTTCCATTAAGCGAAGATAGAAACACAGTGGACATGCTTCCGCCCATTCGATTGGTAGGTTCGATCCTATTTACATTGTGCACGGCGCTCTCGGAGCATTCCAGGCATGACAGAGCGCTGACAACGCACGCAATGTCTGAGATACTCCGAAAACACTGCACGTCACATGCACGTACTGGAAAATAAGGTGCTCTAATCGCAAGAGCCTGCTCGAGTAATTTTTTAGGCCACCCACGGCGCAAACGCGGCGGTCTGGTAATGTTTTATACATTTTTGTGTAGATCTCGAGAAGGCGAATCGAACGGTACCCACTCTTTCTGAAACAACTTAAAACTAAAGGAGTTGTGAGCATGCGACGATTTGCGACGGATTTTTCCGTCGCAAACCGTCTTTTTGACCGCGCGACGCGGGCGGTATTGTATGCTCGTTTAATAAAAGGGCTTAACCTACAACTACTGTGTAGCGTGACGTTTCAACGATTTGGCAACCAGCAGCTACTGGCTCATTGTCGTTAAGCTTCCTCTTCAAGTATTTGTATTTCAGGAAGGTTGACACATTCTTCTTACTTTCCCGCACTTCCCACTCCTTCCTGGTACCTTTTTCTCACAAAAAAAAACACTATTCTGCGCTGAGGAAATGCTATTTTGATGTAGAAATCCATGAAACAAAGTGTCGGAGAAAGAGCAAAATCGGAATGCTGCAGTCCTGAAAGGAGTTTCCAAGAGATTAATACCTTCAACAGCTCCACGCCTTTGAAATGGAGTGCGTGTGGAAGGGGACCGAACAATCAGGCTCGATTCTGTTATTGTGGCGGCATTATTGGCCAGCTCCGTAGAGGTCTTCTCGAATTCCAAGTCTCCGAGTTCTTCCACGACTCCGTGCCTTGTCGGCTTCATTTCGAAGCCACCGTGTCCCTTCACTGCGGTGGCGAAATCCAGCAGCTGAGTTTGGACTGTAGATTCGTTATCTTGGCTACCATCTGGATCTCCTGAAGATTCACAGCTGCTCTCAAGCTATTTACCTAGTTCGTAATTGTTCAGTACTTGGTAGTGGTCCATCGAAGGCGGTGTCAGGATACCACGTCCCGTTCGCTTCATCCAATAACAGACTGACGCCAGGGCGGAAGTGGCCGGTGTCGTCGTGAACGTGGATCTTCTGATGCTCCTGACTGACTGTTCGAAGTTGGGGCCCGCTCTCGAGAATAAAGGGCCTGTTAAGAAGGTTCTGGATAGGAGCGTTAGTGGGTGTTGAGGCTCGAGCGAGATTAAAGTGTAGACCGCGGCAGTGCCGACAGAGAGGATGTTCCTGCACGTTCACTTCCCCAGAAACCATTTCTAATGAATTGGCAGTATCATCGCGTCCAGAACCTTCAGATTCCTCCAAAGAGACAGCTTCCGGAGCGACTGGTGCAGCACCGCTTTTCAGCTCACCCGACCGTCTCTGATCGAAATCCAGGTCCTAAAAAAGTGACTAGTGATGCACCTCCCAAGTATTTTAAGCCTTCTGCTGAAAAGATGTTCCAAACCTTCTTTGAGGATATCACAGCGCCGTCGGATTCCAGAGCGTCTCCGTAGCTAATCGGAATCACTGATTCTTCGAAGGAATCAGCTGCAATAAAATAACGATTAAAGCTTGCACTGTTTCTTGAAACAATATCTGCGTCAGTATATGGAGCTCTCGTTCCTCTTTGGTTGAGAATAGCATTCCCAGAATAACATGATTTGGTAAGCTATGCCTAGCTCTGAGATTATGTCGAATGCGTTCTACCAATCCCCCGTCCTCGTCCTCTATTCAAATTGTTTGTTCAACTTCTATTCTTGCCCGCTATTTACGGACTTGTCCAAAGCTAGAATCGGTTCAGTCTACAAAAAAACCGCCTGAAAGCATTTGGTCTAAAACGGACTAACGGACTCGTGTTAAGTTTTGAACGCAGCCTTCAGAGATAATAACAGTACGGTCATTGGTAATACTGCTTGTTGGAAAATACTAACAGGGAGCCTTATTACCTTTTCATATACTCCTTCAATATCTGGTTACAATGATTGTGAAAAAGTTGCTTTATCCTCAAAGTGTCTTGAGAAGAGACCAAGCACTCTATAGAGGTGTTTCTCCAAGCTACGTGCCATCATATGATGAAAGAAGGGCCTGTCTGCTGCAAAAACATGTGTTTAGCGCTCAGGTAATAGGCGAAGGAGCTGGGTGCTACTTCCTTCCCAAACTGGGAAATCCTGAGCTAACAAGCTGCTTTTGATCGTGTAGATACAGTGGCAATCTTGCAAGGTAATTGCCGTTGAAACGTAGTAATAATCGTCATATCATGTCGCCCTCGAAACACTGAGCGCAATGCTTTTGAAGCCCGGTAAAACCGCTTGTTCCCAAACGCGGAATATAGGAAGCATTTGAATGCGCAGGAGATATTGGACTCTTCTTGAATTTCAACAATTTACTTACAGAAATTTTCCACACAACTTGGATCACTTTCCAGCTATCGAGATAGATGCGTCGAGATTAGGGTTCTCAGCTTGCTTAAGTAACAGGAATGAATGACAGTTACTGAGCGCGCGTCAGAAAATCAGAATGGCCTAGTTAGCATGAGTGGTGGGTGTAGCTGTGGTATGCTGAAAAGAACGAGAACCGGGCAAAAACTACAAAGAAAGGCAGCTTGGGAAATTTCGCAGCTCTACGAGGTGTTATGATAGTAGACTTTTTGGATTCATGAATTGTCAATCCATCTCGTTTTCTTGTCGAAAAACTTGGATATTTCAACAACGGATTTTATCTTGAATATAGCCGAGCAAAAACCTTAGCATAACAGACTGGATTGTGCTCCTTATTTGCGAACACACCTAGGTCGCGGAACCAACAGCTTTGCCCTATAGCGAGAAAAGAAGCATTACAATCGGTATCGTTCCACACATCCATATAAGCGACAAACATTTCTTTCCAGCATGTCTCTGGATTGGCGGTCGATGCGACATCTCCTGCTCTCCTGGTGGTTGTGGCGCGATTCCCGGAGGTTTGACGCTCGCGTCTTCTGGCATTAAGACTCCTGAAATAGAGACCCTCAGTAACGGATTCTCGATTCTCCTAACATATGTACATGCTACCTGATACTGAAAACCGTATAGAAATTTAATTCTAGGTGGTTAAAAAGTTCAGTGTGCCCAGGAAATGTTTATTTGATAATATAAGTCATTAACATTGAAAGGATAATGGATGAACGGCGATGTTGCTCAATGCTTTTTTGGGATGCGCCACGCAAGCTTGCTTCAGCTGGATTTCATGGAGCGGATTTGAACGCTTATTTGGCCCATATAATAGCTTGCGCTGGTCAGTTGGTAAGCAAGGCTTTAGCGTTTCATCCTTCCCAGTCAAATCCGGCACCAATTCACCGACCCCGGGGGGATGGAAGGTCTGGTTGGCCTAGACGGGCAACCCTGACCAGGAACCTGGTATGAGATGCAAGCTACATGCGCCTACACGTTTACCTATCGAGATTTTTGAGAGAGCACAAGAAGGCAAGAATCTTCGAAATTACAAATTGGAGAGACTACACGATGCACCTGTTCAACCACCTTGAATTCGTCATGTTCACACACTGACGATGTAACGGCTGCTTACAGTTAGTTATTTGGATATCATATTTTTGATCTTGTCTTTGTGGTCAATAATTTGAGCACATTATTAGTAACCCAGTTACCACGCTGCGCTCGCAGACCTATCATCTCCGGTAGGAGCAAGGCAACAGCTTCGTAGTGTGCTCCACTTATTCTGAAATGAACGCCTGCTTCCAGCCGTTCGGTTGAGCTTATAAAACTCACTAGCGAAGAGACTGTAGAAATTTGGTTTATATTTCTAAAACTGGAGGTTTCCTTTCTGGAGGAATTTTCAGATGGTGCCAGGTGGTGTAGCACGAGCAACAAAATGTCCTTGTTCACTTCCTACCCTCTCATCCGACCAGTGCTAAGAGGGAATAGTGCTAACTATGTGCCGAACGCGATTTTCATTTCATATGATGCGAAGCGGAAAACTGCCTCAAGTAATCTGGCCAGTTGCGTCGCTAGAACGAATGGGTATCCCATGGAAGGGCTTCAAGCGTGACGGAGACGGCGAGCTGTGGCTGCTGCTGGTCGCCAGAATGGTGGAAAGGTACCCTACTCTATCCCTTTCGTGTTAGATGAAACAAGCGCGTCGGGCATATATGCGTATTATACCTTTGTCCTTTTCGAATTTCGAATAGTCGAATTTCGAATAAATTCGAATTTCGAATATTCGAATATTCGACTATTCGAAAAAAGTCCAATATTCGAATTATTCGATTATTCGAATATTCGAGAAAGTCCAATATTCGAATTTTTCGATTATTCGAATATTCGAGAAAGTCCAATATTCGAATTATTCGATTATTCGAATATTCGAGAAAGTCCAATATTCGAATTATTCGTTTATTCGAATATTCGAAATTGGCCAATATTCGAATATTCGTTTATTCGAATATTCGAAGGCTTCGAATATCGAATATTCGAATAGTCGAATATTCGAATATTTTTTTATCAATCTCTTAACAAGTCAGTGGCACTCTTCTTCGAAAACCAGGGGAGTCTGACCTTATGATAAAAAACGATGTTTGAGTTTCGCGCGTCGCTCAAAGTGCGCCGAATTGTGTGTACATAACCTGACAAGAGAAATCAATGAACTTCCCGTGGAGATTTCCAAAATGACCTATTGCTTGTTATAAGGGTATGTCTAAGAAGCACCGTAGTGGTCTTCAGATGTCCTGCGGGCATCAGGGTAGGTCAAAAATTACAAAAAACTGTAGCGCTTCAGTGCTAGCTGATAAGGCGAAAGTGACGCCTTGAATGGCCTTGAAATACTCAGAAATTAACATGCAGATGCTATAGAGCTTTAATTATAGTTAGATGTTAGAAATCTGACGATTTATTAGGTCAAATGAATCATTCACTGCAGTCGGGCGTGGATAGCGGGGAGAGGTCCAGGTTCGAATCTAGGCGAGTTGTTTACGGATTGCTGTGCGTTTTGGTAAATGTAGAACATATTCTCATTTTAACCATATTTACGAACATGATCGAAATGTGTTGCTTCAGTCCATCTCTGGGATGTGCTGATCAGTCCTCGGGTTCCTATAGAGAACGTTTTTCTTGTAAATTTTACTAATTTCAGCATCTCTTATAAAATGCATCATTTTTGACTCACTCCGTAGTATTGTACTCCGTAGTATTCGTAGCATTTGCATATAACACCAAATACAGTACTAACCACTAAATTAATTAGTCACCTTCTTCACTGACGAGCCTCGGGGTGACTAATTATAAACATGTTTTGTATGAAGGCAGAGGCGAAACAAGACATGTTTAGTGTTGTTGTTACCATTGTTTTAGTTATTACTTGTTTTAGTTGTTGCTTGTTTTCCGCTTGTGTTTGTTATAGTACAGTGTGATTTAGAGTTCATGTATACCCCAGGTTATTTCTAATTCTACTTCGTTGTTTAGACATTGAATTTAAAACTGTTTGAGTATTAAAATTTACATATATGATTAACTTATTCTATTGATCTTCTTGCAGCCTATTCTTCCTCGGCCACTCTCCCGCACTGACAGGGGGGGGGGGCTTTGCAAACGTAGGTACTTGTATTAATCCCCATGACTTCGTAATTAGATAATAAAATTTAGTACAAATGTTGTCCTGAGGGTTGACTGAGGTTCTGATCACGAAGCTGGCAAACGCGTTCGGTGTTACTGTCGACCACAATAGGCGACGGTGAGTACGTGCGAGAAAAGGTGCAGAATAACCGGCCGCGTTGTACTATTGTGACTCCAAAAGTGGAGTGGAGGTCGATTTTTTTCGCCCAAACATCGCCTGTACTGTTATTTTGGATGCTGAGCACGAATATGGTATCCAATTTCGACAATTTGGCCGCTTACAATATTTCATAGTGTGTGTTCGTGAGTAAGGATGGAGTTGTCATGACCACTGATTTCGTCCTTTCCTCGCCTTAGGAAATTATTTAGGCTGCTGCCACGAATCTGTCATTTCTTTTTCTAAATTATCCATTTTTCGTGCACTACTTTCCATCTCAATGTCGAAGACTGGAAAGCAAGTCTGATCACATATGTAGGTGAAGAAAGCGATTCTATGTACTCAAACTGATAAACTTGATCACTCATGAAAATGTGTAATCACGCGATCACGCGAAAACGTTTACTAGATTTGCAATCAGCACCTCAAATAGCCCTCTAGACGACGTTTGGGCGAAACCTGCTTTCGATCTCCGGAGTTGTGGGAGTACAAGTCCCTAAACCTAGCAGGGAGTGGTGGGGAGGCGATGGGCAGCGGAGGTGTGCGTTAAATTTTTTCGGTAAATTTTTAACGACCACTTTTTAACGAAAAATTTTTGCGTTAAAAAGGTAAATTCGGTAAATTCGTTAAATAAAATGTCCCTTAGCTGCATTCAGTTCACTGGGGTGCCTCTCGGACAATCCCCCACAGTGCTCAATAGGTCACTTATAAGATTCCCACGGGAGGTTCATTGACCTCCCTTGTGAGTTGACGCGAAGTAAGCGCTGCAAGCGCGGCCCTCCGCGGCGCACCTGCTTCCTTGTAAACGGCCGTCGAGCGTGCTGTGGCCATACACGTGAATCGCAAGTGATTAGGATTATGCCTGTACACAGATATTTTTACCTTCAGTATACTACGGGAGAAACTTCGTTTTGTATTTCTACCCCAGTTACAACAAGGGAACGATTAGAGCCGAAGGGGCTGCGGTAGGGAGGTAGAACTTTCAGGGGCCTAGAAAGCTCCTGCTTTCTGTCAGTAAAGACGTTGAAGAAGAGAGGAGGAGCAATGGCTATGGAGTACAAGAGCCAGTCATACTCCGTTTCCTATGAAAGTGAGCCATCCCCATTTTCGCTCTAACACTGTCCAAGTCGTAGTGTCTTGTCAGATTAGATTCCAACGCGGGTCCGTTTCTCTTCAACGGAGCTAGAACACAAACTGAATCCCATTCATGAGACTCCAGTGCGCCCTTTCTGCTCCAGATCGCCTTTGTGTCATTTCTCCGCCCATGATAATCATTCTTTTGCCACCTGGAAGCTTCGCTATAACATAAGGAAAGATAGCAACCTATAGAGAAAGACCTATAACAATCTAGCTCTGCCTACCCAAGGTGTTTCTCTCTTCTAGGTGTCTTAGGGAAGCAAAGCGTGCTTCATTGCCATTATACCGCTGTTATTGTCCTTTGGTCTCATAAAGGAAAGGATGGAGCAGCCATCCATTTCCTTCACAGTGGGTAATAAAAAATAATTAAATGTCAACCACTGGGCGACGACAGTAAATAATAGTGTTCATTTGATTATTCGAATATTCGACTATTCGAAATTCGATTATTCGAAATTCGACTTTTTGAAAATCGAATATTATTCGATCATTCGAAATTCGTAATTTCGAAAATCGAATATTATTCGATCATTCGAAATTCGAAATTTTGAAAATCGAATATTATTCGATCATTCGAAATTCGAAATTTTGAAAATCGAATATTATTCGATCATTCGAAATTCGAAATTTTTTCCCAAGGACAAAGGTATAATGCGTATGAGGGTTTCAGGGTTGAAATTTCTCAAAGCTTTCTGAACTTCATGAAAAGCACTCATACACCACTCAAAAGCACCTTATCTTCATATTCTCAACATTTCATACATCCGCCTCACTGTCTCACATCGTTTCATCTTATGTGATGGCGTAGTGGTGGTAGCAGCGGCACAGAAGCATTAATATCAAAGCCTTTTTTCTGTCTGCGTCTCTTCGTCTCTTTGCCAGTAGCTACGATCTCAAATCTTATAAAAGATTCCTAACATTTAGTATCAAAGGATTGAAAAACGCCCACGCTGTAGCATATGCTTGTGTTTCTGCCTACTGTTGTTTGTTAAGGCGAACAACTTGTGCAATAAATGAAATGAAATGAAACATCGTGAAGTAGTAGCCGAAGCCTGCGGACAAATTCAGGGGAGGGGGTAGTGAGACAACACAGGCTTCGTTACTTCCAACTACAAAACAGCACTACTTCAATGCTGGGACAAAATTCCAGACTCCTCGCTGAGCCTGGTCATCGTGTGGAGCCGTGCCCATTCATTTTGCGGCGCGATTGGTATTTCAAAATTCCATCAGTGTTATGGCGCTGGAGAATAGATGTGATGCTGCGCCGCTGCGCTGCGTGAAAAAATTCGTACCGAGCATGACGCGAGCCGACGCAAGTATAAACTAATGCTAGGGCAAGTCCAGAGGAATTTGAGAGGATGGTTTAGGGTTCTAGCCCAAGCTTATAGGACGAGGTTGTCTGGAACTGACTGCCGAACAAGGCTCATACCACACAATCCTGTGTTATAGGCCCACTCGGAGGTGAAGGACACTGCATGCCACCAGGGGTGGTGTATCTCATTCGTTACTTCCAGCCAACTTGGAGAGGGGTATCTAGGGGAGGCGAACAGACCCCTTTGAGCAAAGATGAAAGGGCACTTGTCCACACCTTCGGGGAGCGCAGGGTCCGCAGCTGTGGTGGCGCAGTGGTTGCGATGGTCTTCACGACCTTGGCACGCGAGTGCGACGTCTCGACACGGAAAACAGTCGAGGCGATATGCTGTTACAGGATGTTTTGTTGTGATCAAAACTCTTGCGCCAGGTGGGACTCGAACCCGCATCTTCTGCTTTCCGGGCAGCGATGTTCGCCTTACACCACCGACGCTGTTTGACCGCACGTAACATCCGCGATATCCTCGAGGTCCATCAGCACCCACCCGTGATACGGGGATGGGCCGGCCGCTGATATCAGCATGGAACCGGTTAAGCTGAAGACCCTTACTAGTAACAATGTTAGCAACAACATTGTTACTAGTAACAGTCGAGGCGTTTTGGAGCCACAAATGCAGCAATCAACCGCAAAGAGAGTGCACTGCGGCGACGCAAGGACTAGCGCCCCACGTGGTTTCGTATATGGGGCAGGGCTTCCTGGAGCAGGCAGCCCATCAGTATAAGCTCGCCCACCATCAGCTAAGGTTGACTCGTAGATGAACTCGACTCCACCGCTAAGGCTAGCCTTGCTGGGTTCTATTACTTACCCTCTTGTCACCTTGTTTCCCTAGGAATTAGCTAGAAATGTGCTTGACCGGAAGCCTACAGCTCCGGGTTGGGCTACAAATACTTTATGAGAACTTTAAGACAAACTATCTTGTTACTTAACAAAACAGGAAGGCTAGGTCGAGAACAGGTCATTAATAGTCGGAAGAATATTTAGTTTAACAATGCTCGGAAGAATAGTCAGTTTAATATGGACGAACATGGAAGCATCTCACCTAGCGACTGCAACTTCTCGTTGTTATACGAACTAGAATCGCCAGGGACTGACGACGCTCCGAAGTTTTCCGTCGAGAAGATGTTGTCCTTAATCGACCAAATTTGACTTGTTGTTGCTTTTGTAAAGTTCTTTGTCAGAATAATTACAAATGCTAACCCTTGCTGAGAATGGAGCTTTTTCACTGGAGGACATCTCGTGGCCTACCGAGCTATTCATTGACAGGGTACATTGAGTGACTGCAATTATTATCCAAAGTCGCATACCTGCAACAGAGGAATTTCGTGTAGTTGCCAAGCAGACATCCGACATGCAGCAGTCCCACGAGCAGCACGATAGGAGAACTGTTGCGGCCAACTTACTCGAAAAGCGTCGTTAGTTTCTTATGCATAGAAGAGAGAGAAACTCCAGTGGTACACAGTACATATGCTCAATGATTGTTGCGGCAATCACGTGGTCGTGGAATATGGTTAGAAATACAATTCAAGATTAATGTCAGATTCGATTCGATTTTGTAAATGATGGAATTTCGATGCACTTGACCGGCTTGAAAGTTATGTCATCTTTGATAGAATGTTGATGCTACTTTTCGGTCGTGCCAAAATTCCTATGTAGACAAGAAACAGAAGCCTATAAGAGCTCCCATGCCTTATCGCCGCAATCGTACATCCATGTCTGGTACTGCTATATTATACGGCATGATTTAGAGAACTGCTATATTATAGGGCATAATTTATTTAGAGAACAGATTCCTTTAGTAATATATTTTTCTGCGTGTAGGAGTCCGGCTCGTCTAGGAAATGGGAATGAGCTCGACGACCAACCAGATTAAAACATTTTATCAACAATGTGATTAATGCAAATTTGCTGAATTTAGAGGCACGTTGGTTGTTTCCTAGAACTTGATCTGGAAATAGACCTGCTTCTTCAAAGGTAAAATTTACGCCGATAAAACGGAAGTTTTTTCGGAAAGCGTTTTCAAAGCCTTCCTCCGTTACTACCTCTGTAGCAATTTTAGCTGTGTTTCAGGTGATCTCTTGTAGACGCTAGCACTTATTTATCAAGGAATCTGTGCAGAAATCGAACTTCTGTTTGAAGACAAGACACAATAATTACATCACACTGATTAAATGTGATGATAGCACATAGTATTTGAAGATAGATTAGCATCACTGAATGTCAATGAATGTGATGCTTCCTAAAAGAAGTTCATTAAGCATCTATGTATTAATCAGGCTGAAAGAAAAATGCAGGAGAAAGTAGGATGCCTTGCAGAATTTAAATTCATTTTCTCGAAAACCGAAATGTTGCGTGTCATTACAGTTTATGATTTCAAACTCGGACACAATGAAGCAGAAATGAGTCGGAACCTTGGTTCCATGTTAGCAGTTTATTCTTTAAATGCTCCGTAGTGAAATACTGCATAAGAGAGACAGACAGACGGAGAACCTCAAAATGACAGTAAGCACAGTTCAAATAGATGATCGGCCAGGAAACTAAGTAGAAGCACATCAAAAATGATTGCTCCTCAAATTTGTACAGAGTTTAGTGTATCCATGAACATCCTCTTAAACCGCCTTCCTCCGTAAGAGAAGGAAAAGAGTTCACGCAGTCTGTACTCTTCGATCTGGCGCTCCGATGGATTGGGTGCAACCCCAATCTTTGGACTCTTTTTTAATAGGGAAAGATCGAATCTCTTTTAAAATAACCGTTGTGTATTGCAAGGGGCAAGTCATCGCCATTAACAAGGAAGGGTTTCGTGGGAAATTTGTTGAGCAACTAGCCTCCCCGAGCTGTCGCGAAGCTTCTAGGTCACTGTCAAGGAAACATTTTTGGTATTTGACGACCTTTCCTAACATATTTTTCATAGGAGTCCAATAACTAAGCCAGATAATTGAGCGAAATATGCTGTTAAAAAAGAATAAAGAAAGTATTTCAAAATGCGTCATGTTCTCGTGAGTAAAGGGTTCCTATCAACTCCAGAAACACTTAATTCGTCAGTGCAATATCTATAGGGTTTGGATATGAAAGTCGTGTTTTATTCCGCTTAATTCAAAATCATGTCACTCTTGCAGCGTTCTTTTTCGGATTTGTCAGTAAGCCTTTAGGGGGAGTTTTTTACGTGTACCACAGGTTGTGAAAATACATTTCTACAGCTCATTAGTTTAGTTGCCCAACTGTTCACAACTTAAAATATGCCGCCAGCGTTTTTTGACAGAGATGTTCTAAGTATAATTGCTTTTATTTTAATTTAAATGGGTGAACGAAACGATTTATAATTTGAAACTCAAACTCGGAAACGGCGAGAGCTTTTGTTTCGACCTATTATCAGAACACGGCCAATATCGCCTTGCTTCATCGACAAATATACTTTCAATTCATTCCCAAAAAATAATCAAAAAAACGTCGTCTCGCACTTTGACGCAAAGGAGTGTCTGACTAGGTCACGGGTGAGGGGTGTTACCGGTCGATCTCTGGATGAATTACTGGACGAGAGTCATTGCGAATTGGGTGCGGGTAATTATATCGTCATTCCTGAATTAGGCCACGGTGCTCCAATGTCACCTAGACGGAACCCATCTGCGTTTACTCGACTTGCCTTTTTAGAGTACCTGCACGACATGCGTTGCGGATTAAATGAGCTTGATTTTGCAGAAAATAAGTAACTGTTCCAGAGAATAAATTTCGTTTATCAAATTCAAAACAACATTATTTCTGTATTTTTAACATTTTGTATGTGCTTCACTTCATATTCGCAAATGTCACAACTATAGAATCTAACCCATTTTAATAAGAGCAATGCATAGAATTTAGAAAAGATCCCTGTGGATTTCATGTCTTTTGGTGAGACTTAACCCTTTATTTACCAACGAAATTCCTGTCCGAAAAGCTCACATAATCTTTACTCACCCCAGTATTGTGCCCACAACTAAAACATACACGAGGTGGCTGGGAAGTGTGAAGTACAAGTCCCGGATAGTAGTACCTGCCTGAGAAAAATTTCCGTTTCGCGTGCATTTCACATATTTCTGGTAGAGCAGGTCTAGGACGCGTAGATGCACAAGCCCCTCAACGCTTCACACAACACTCAAGAGCCGTGCCTCCATATTCTCATTGAGCCATCATAGTCCATCTGGTGGACCGAGGACTGATGTCGTTGGAGATTACAAGGACGCTCATTTTAACGAAAGGACCGCGTGAAAGATCTCGGTAGCGGCAAGCAGTGAGGCACCGTCAACCGCTCCCCAAAACAGGCTGGCCTCGAAGCGATAATACACCTGGAAAAAAGTTGTTGAAGTCATCAATAGCACATCCAGAAGAATGAAAGAATGACATAGTCCGCTTGAATAAAACCGCTTCACACATCTTGTGATGGGGTACTCGGAATATTCTCGAATGTGAATTACAACTTCAGAGTTATGGACTTTTCCGCGAAGAAATTCTCAAAGTAGCTGTGTACAACAGGAGAATTGGAAATTCAAAAGACTTGTTCGCTCGCCTTTTCGGTGAAAAGCTTACAATGAGGTCGCGCACAGCCATCAGTATCATCAGCAGCTTTTGTCTCCGACCGAAAAACTGCTGTAAAACTATGTCTACGCTCAAGGACCAAATGTACCTCCGAGGATGGGTTGACTGGAATGACATCCGAGGGGATGATTTCGTCGTTACATTGTCAAACCCAATTATGACCTGGAAGTTATTCTGAAGGATAATATGACTCGGTGAGTAAAAAAAACATTTTGCGGGACGAACGACTGTTCTTCAGTAGGACTGTGAGTTTGCACACGGATCAAGGTCCACAACTGCCTTTTGTGAGCGGAGCTGTAGTGGATTTTGAGAAAAGATAATCAGCAGAAATAAAAATCTAAGCAGGACACCACCGGTTCTCGGGCGGCTCATAGCCTGCATGACGGCAGTAAGCATCCTTTTCAGATTTCGATGTTTAGCTCAACATGCCATAGCTCATGGCTCTCAAACTCGCAGCAGCTGAACACGATGGACTATTTCGTCTGGAGCTGTCTGCAGCAAAGGGCCTCATCAACCTCCCATTAATGTTCAGAGAGCTTAAGAATGACGTCCCTGTGACAATGGTAGAAAATCGACACCGACGGCTAGTGGAGCGCAGAGCAGTCACTCACCAAGCGACTGGAAGCTTGGAGTGGGCAAGCACCTGGATTTTAATTCATGATTTCAAATATGTATATTCTTCGACTAGGCCCAAAATCTGTGCGGGATGAGCATCAATATATCCAATTAGCACGGCTTTGTTAGTCTTGTTTTAGAGATCTGGCTAGGACTGTGAGGAGAGTAGTTCTCCCCCCGCTGCGAGGAACGCTCCTTCAGCTTTCTCAGCTTGAGCTTGCTTGATGAGGTTTCTGATCCCTCGTAAACCTCAACTTGAAGGTCTGTAATTCAAGAAAATAAGGTCCGTGCAATATAGAATACTAACCAGTTCTAGTACCTAGTGGGGCAACACTGAATTACGTGAAAACGGCACTTTTAGAAGAGGCGTTTAATTGAATTTACATCATGTAGAACACCGCATGAGCATCTGGTACTTACTACAGAATTTCGTGTTTTATTTTAACTACCTACCGTTCTGTGGCTCAAGAGAAGCTAAATATTGAATCTATTTAGTCCATGACAAAGGATTTTCCTTGCTGCTAGGTTTTGACGTCCATCGCTAAACGCTGGTTAAATCGGACAACGCGTTTGCTTAATTTTGCACACGAGGTTGAACGGGTGGCAAGAATATAGTTCTTCACACTTCATTTCAACCGAGCGGAACTCAATTTATGCGTGGGCATTTCAGTGATCATGAACTGTCCGTTTTGCGCTTCATACCGACGAAAGCGGTATAAAAACAGGTAGCACGAGAAACAGTGGTGATGGTTAGCCTCATAAGAGAACTTTTGGATACCCGTGAAGTGATACATTTCTCTCCGCACTGAAAGAGTTTTATTGTTTCGTTAATCGTCGGTAAAAGAGTCTCCGTTGACTGAAAATCTGACTAAAATTTTTGGGAACCTGTTTCGCGTCTATGTATGTAAGGCTATAGATTATTTCCATCTTAAAGCAATCCAGCTTATCAAGGCTGTCATGAAGATTAAGAGAAACGGGCAAAAGGAGTCAACGGCAACTGCTTTCGGTAGACATGTGACCTTCAAAATAATTTAAGTAACTATGAATTTTGTACACAAATTTTGAAAAGAACGAAGATGGAATATCCTCGGCTTCTCTAAAGATGACGGGGAAACGCACGATTACAACATTAACGAAAGGCTGCTGTACTATGGAATGTCTAGAGTTATATGAAAATCTGTGGTGTAGCTAAGTGAGCCGAAAGCATGTTGTGTTGTCCAGAAGTGAGTCCACCGACACTTATCGTAGCGTTTTAACCAGACGAAGGACAGCACTCGACGAACGAGTAGTGGAGGACATCGGAAAACTAGACGCACGTCCTTCGGATATCCCCTTAAACCTCTCGTCTCACTCGCCAACATCTCGTTCGCGACGCATTCGTCCTCAGCGATTGTACAGAAGCGCACGTTTCCTGGAAAATGGGGAACAACGTAGAAAATCGGGGGCGTTTTTGCAGATCGGAACTCTATTCAAACACAGCTGGAATAAAGGTGTTATAGCTACATCGGAGAGGACAGAGCAACTACGACCACCTACTCAAGACGCTTCAGTGTAATCTATGCTACAAAGCGAGCGACAACCGCCCACCTGTTGTCCGGTTGATCGTTACATGGACATCAACAGCGATTGGATTCACAGCATTGCGTGCCGCAGTAGTTCAGGGAACGACTCTAGCACAATATTGAAAGGGTCTAACATATCTTTCACCGAGTTCACGAAGCAGTGGAAACAATGAGTTGAGAAGCGCCTCGCTGCTCCTTTAATGTCGGGCATTTTCCAGACAATTACAGGTCTTGACCTGCTGGTACAACCGATACAAATTGCGTGGCCAAAACTAGCCGAGGAATTTATTTGGTCCTTTTTCATTGAAATGAGGCGGCATGACATCACCCTCACTGGACACAACACCTAAGGCATGAACACTTGCTGGAGATTTTGTTCTGGCAACAATCGGGAGGCATCCTCGGGTTCGTGGGCCATCCAGCGATTATTTCTACGGTTGACCTTTGCGTCAACGGTAAACATTTTCATCAGAAAACAATTTGATTCGCCCCGCCTCTTGATTTTTTAAGAATCTCAGCAGTAGGCGGCAGATGCAACCCGCTTGCTCTGGTTGTCTCAGACAGCATCTGCCGCATCTCTACAGTGTACGAGTTGTACCATCGGTCCTCTCCGACGCATTGTTCCCTCGCTTACACTCAACAATGACGCCAATTTCCTCAACAATCGCCCCATTGCTTGACACGCGTTTCCGCGAATGGGCTTTCCGCACTGGCTTCGCTGAACCCTCCTCAGATTCCTCAGAAGCATTGTACCAGGCTACAACGTCGTAAACGGTTGATTTGATGCACCTGAAGGATCGAATTGTTTCAGCTGGCGAACGCCCAGCTCGAATACTTTCGATCATCGCGGCTCTTCCGTTGTACTCCGTATTTATATGCAATATCGAGGCCATTCTGAGGTAGGTTGGTGACTGTTTACAAGGAGCTTCTGGCGTTCAAAGAAGGAAATCGCGATCTCTGACGGAATTACGGTGTGGCAGGAAATTTGAGCGAGCTCAAGTAGGCAACAGTCGACCGGTAACAAACGAGAGGTGGTATCGCAGTAGCAATAGAAGCAGCATAGAGGGAAGCACGTGGTTTGTTTCGACCCCGGAAATGCCACGCCTTTGGGGCTTTTGAAAAGCTCTTAAAGGTGTCCAAAAGAATCAACGTCGAAACACATCATATGTCACCGCTATCGAAGACTAGGGAGGACACTGGTTTTGATGGCATTATCATGATCTTACGAGTCAAAGGTTAAACACATTTTCCTCTAAACTTCGTTCAATGAGATGATTCCGGTTATTCCTCAATAAATTGAAATGCGTTACTTAGATTTCGACCCATTACGGTCTCGCACGATAGACGCAACGGTGGCATAGCTAGGGTCACCAATGTAGCTGAAACATTGCCTAAGCGTTTCTTTAGAGCACTAGTCACGTCTATGATGTCCGTCTTCGACTATTGACGTACGGAAGATATGGACCCCCATATGCATGCTATGCTGCTATTACATCTGATGATTTAATGAGCAAAGTGGAAAAAAGATGATGAAGGTCCAATCAGCATTCCAAAGGAGTTTTTCGTTGCAGTTTCACACGGCAAGTTTCGATTGGCCGAGCTGGATTTTTTTTTATGAAGTGTGAAAACGTCCCGTGACCGGGGCAAAAACCACAAATCCATTTCTTCTCAGCAAACCACTAGCTATCCATTACGCCACCCCTGCTTGTGCTCTTCCCTTTAGCCACCTTGGGCTCGACGTCTGTGAATGGTTCGACCTGTGCGCGAGCAGTGCAGTCAGGACAAAGCGAGGATGGTCCACAACACTGTTCCCAGTACACGTAGGATTCGATCGAAAATCTTCGGATAACTGGGTGACAAGACCGATTTTGCGGACCCCGGACTTTGGATGATTCGGATCGGATATCCAGAAACGATTCATTCGGATCCTACGTACACACAGCTCTCAGATGTCCTTTTTAGATGTGAAATTAAAATCAATGTTTAAGGCCCAAATATTGTACACAGGTCTCACTTCAAGGTGCCCTTTTGACCTCGCCTCCTTCCCTCGGCAGATGCAAGATGTTGTTCCTAATCAGAGCATCAAACGTGAACTACCCTGAATATGAAGGCTGCAAGAGAGGTAGTTTAAATAAGAAAAAAAAAATGCATTGTTCCCCCTGTAGTAAGTTAGCTGGCTTTCTTCCTGTGTCGGAAGTAATGAGGTTTGGTTTACGTGCAGAAACACCGGAATTTGCGTCGACCCGTTTATAGAGTAAAAGGTTTATGGGTTTCCCTTAGGAAGCTTGTGTTTATCCGAAGAATGTATATACAGGAAACTGTCTTAGGAAATAGCTTTGTTTTTTTTTCTGCGCTTTACTTTCGGAGACGTGCTGACGCAACTGTCCTTGAATTTTTCAAGCGTCTCGCCCCTATTTTTGATTTGCCTGAAGAAAGGCTATGGCCCATCACTGCTGAAGATAGACGGAATAGTGGCGGGAGGGGAGTGGGGGGGGGGGGGGGGTGGTTTGAAGCAAATTTCTAATTGGTGATCGACCTCCGTCGAATCATACTTCGGAGCCAGGCATGTCTTCGATACCACTTCTGTTCGTTCCTAGAAACTAATAGTTAGACAGTGCTCAGCAGTGCAAGTTTAGATGCACGGATGGTCATAGAAAGCACAACGTGGTGGGTCGGAAAGATTAGAGAGTCGTCTAATTTTCTCTCTTAAATGTGACTCAAAATATGGGTCACGGTACCAAGCAACGATGTTTTGTATGGAGGACTAAATCATGCTCATCGTGTTTACGATAGGGTAAGCATCGTAAACATTTGGGTTCATTCGATGGCCTGTTCGGCCTATGTAGTGGCTTTCAGTGGCCGAGAAAATGAGGCTTTATGATGTTTCCTTCCGAGTGCTAAGGTATTAGTCGGCGTGGAAAGCGAGTGCAACACAGATTCTTGCGCTCTCAAACATCACCTTCTGATAGTTGAACATAGGCATGCCCAAGTACTCCTTTCAGGTTCCATTTCCCGTTTTCGGGTGCATACATTTAAGTTCTGTATTTAAAGAGAGAGTGCGAACACGGAACTTCAAATGATCAGCTGAGCACCAAAGGGTTTCTCGTTGCGAAGGTGATCAGACTCCAACTTCGACTGGTGCATGAACGTTATTTGCACCGAACATGTGGGATGTTTGAGTAAAAGCCCAATTGAATGCGCGCGTCGAGCACTTCAGAAACTAGTACGTCGAGGTCGGCCATATAACTGCAATGTAAACTTTGAGTGGCGGTGAGTCGTTCTCAAAGAAGTCGTTCTTAGGTTGGTCGAAAAATTTCTCACTTTTTTGATTATAATCACAAGCGAGACGTCCTATTAGATAAAAGTCGGTGCCGAATACAACGAAATAGGTGGTTATCTGGTGAGTTCTCGATATCTCTGTGGACATCAAAATAAGTATATGAAATCTATGGCTGGCAGAAGGGTTCCTAAAGGTACGACCATGACTGAGCCCCTATACTTATTAAAGAAAATCAGTAAAAGCACCAGTGCGATTAGATTCCATTTTAGGGAATAGAAATCCAACTGAAAGATCAAGTACCGCAAAAATGATTGGGAACGTACTGTTAGAAAATTATTATTCACTTTCTTTCTCACATCCTCGTAAATGTGAACTGACATGTTATGAGAAGCATTTTCGGCCCAGCAGCGATTGCACCTAGTGGGGATGGGCAACACAAAGGGATAAGAGAGCTGATCCAAGACACTGCCACTATCAAGGTCAAAACAATGTGCAAAATAAATTTTAGATCCATAACATGGATCTAAAATTTTTAAGCATATGATTTGATTCACGAGGATCTGAATTAATAACAAGGTATAAAACATGAAGGCAAAAGTATAGAAAGCGACCTCAATTAAACCCTTCTGGGATGCACATTCTACTTCTTCTGGATGTTATTGAGGTACTTTGCATGCGTATTTGGTCCATTTAATGAATAGCGGTGGCCAGCGAAGGAACAACTTAATGTTTACTCTTGCCAGACAATTTTGGCACAATTTTAGCGAGCCCAGATTAGTGGAAGCAAGGATGTGCGGAAATTCCGTTTCCGTTTTCCGAATTCCATTTTCCGGCTATTTTGAGCTCTTCCATTCTGTTCCGTGTTATGCTTCTTTTCGCAACAGAATGCGAAATGGAAAAAGATACTGTTCAACACAAGTTTTCTTCTGAACACAATCAGTTCGCCAATTAGAAAGAGTTCTCCTTCATATAACTGTGAGTTATAATGACTATAATGATGAGTTATGATAACACTGTTTGACATTTCTGGAATTATGTAATATTCTTGATATTGATTAGATTACCAAAAAACTACTCAAAAATGTCAACGGTTGAGTACAAGGCAAAACTGGTGCGCCAGCAAAGGAGGGCATGTATGCATTGTGTGCTATAAAGATGCACTCAACATCTGAATGATCATAAAATTCTTGTTCCACTGGTCACAAATAGCTACCAAAACTTTGTAAGCATATAGCTCAGCACGGCGCTGCAAAGGGTTCAGTGAAGGCTTCATCGTGTGCTCTTCTGCTCCAAGATTACATCGGTTCCCCTGATCGAAGGTGTAAATTTCATCCACATGGAGTTATGCATTTAATGTTTTAATGGGGCATTACGAATATCTTTTTTGGGCGGTTATTTTGATCTACTAGGACTGCGTATTGGACCCTGACACAAAATTATCACTTCGAGAACCATCTGGAAGCTGTCCAGCTATGTCAGCTTCATTCAGGAAACTTCTAGGCTGGTACAGACTGAATATTCATGTGGAAGTGTGGACCCACCATGACTAATCAGTCATCCAGTTATCATCTTAAATTCCAGAGTGAAATCTGAGCACTAAGTAGTTTCGGTGATTGTAATGTAACTGCAAGTGTTGGGGATGCAGATGTCTGTGCAGTCACCACGTCGTCTATGATGCCACAGTTTTGCAAAAATGTTGAACCCAATCACGCCAGGCAAATTTTTCCTGGTCGGAAAATGATCTAGGTGATTGCTTTAGTTTTAGCCTTTCTAAGAGTTAGTTCCTTTAAAAATACACCTTTGCAAGGATCCCAAGTGGTTAAGTCTACTGTCCAATAATTGCAGCAACAAAAAGGTCAACGAAAACCCTTCGATCGGAACAAGATATGAAAACGTTGAACAGACGGCATGCCTAGTTAGTGAGAAATAATGAGAGTAGATCCCGAACTTATTTTTGCTTATTACTCTAACCATTTTTGAAAGGATATTACAAATTCATGCTTCGTTATATAATGTTACAAAGAGGATGCGTATGGAAGATTCTGCTGCTCGGAGGGTTTCGTGCAAGAAAAATGGCAATAAAAGCAGTTTCTGGCGCTGCTTCAGATACACTTTTGAAGCAATGGCGAATATGTATTATTTCCGTTTCCGTGCTTCGTGTTCTGGTTTCCGGCCACTTTCGAGTGCTTCCGTTCAGTCGTTCGTCTTCCGCTTTTTCGAGGAAAACATTCCGCACTTCCCTGGTCCCGATTCAGAAAACGTGTCTTGGAGTTCGACCGGCTTCATAGCAGCAGCCGGAAAGTTTCAATCATCCAACATCATCGACTGAATTTATTGGTTGATCGACTAGTTTTGTCGGTATTCGCCCGGCTTCCAACAATTGGGCTAGGAGTCGCGTAACAATGATGGCCAGAGGATGCGCTTCAGAGCAAGCGGACTGCATTGACCAGGTGTTGCAAAACTCCATGATCATAAAATGCCTGTAGAGATGTACGCGCAGCTTGTTTCATAACATTTTCCTTTTACGACTGCATTGTTGCATTGCCTTTGCTAGTTCAGGGTTGCCACTGTTATCTTTCCCATGGAGTTTTAAAAATGGCAAAAATAAATAATGGAACAGTCTCAAACCCAAACCCTTTGCTTTTCTGGTTTGCATGACACCCATTATGTGATCGGGATATTTTACAAAGAAAGGATACCAGGTCACAGTTGCACTTGGAGTTGAGATGTGTATGATGGGATGCTGCTTCGAACGTTGATGTGCTCCATCTCTGCTAGACACATTTGGAAACAGAGTTGTTTTCCAATTTCACTTTTCCTTCTTAGTCCCTATTGCGCGCAGAGTCCTCCACTCACAAGACGCCTGGAAACAGGGCGGTTGGTCAAGTAGTGGTGCAGGCGGAAGAGCGGTGTCGCGAGAAGGGGTGCTTTGTGGTTCGACTTTCCTGCAATGCAGAGCTTTTGTACTTCCTAAAAAGAGCCACCACAATCAATCACAGCACTTTTTGTAAAATCGAAATGAAAATGGTGGCCAGAAAGAAAACCTGATTCATAGGTACATACTATCTGCTCCAGAGATCTCCAAAGGTAGAAAAGTTTCTTCGCCTAAACCTAGCCTAGAAAGGTTCTTTAAGGCGATGACAATTTATCTAAGGTCTATTTTCAAAAAAAAAACTCCGATTGGCTACGGTGGATTAATCTAAGGTTTTATTTTTAAATAAAATTCTGGTTGCCTAGGTGGATTACTGCATGTAGGTGTGGGTGAATGAGTGAGCCTTACTCACCCATGTCTACTGTAACCCTCCGTAGTCAATAGAAATTTTGAAAACGATCCTCGTGAATAATCTGCGCCTTAAATAATCTCTCTAGATTAGATGATGTCGATGACTACGACCCCACCAACCATCGAAATGCCTAGGACGAAAATTTTTGAAGACAGAATGGATCAGTAACCCACTGGAATCAGTTAGAATTTTAAAAACAGACCTTATTTAAGTGACTGCCGCCTCATATAACCTCTCCAGGCAACGTTTATGTGAAAAATCTTTCCACTCCTGGAGTCGTGAAAGTGCAATACTAAATGCTATGAATCAGGCTTCCTATCTGGGGAAATTTTTTACATAGATAGAGTGCTTTGGTTGATTGTGGTGGCTCATTTTTAAGAAGTGCAAGGATGTCGCACCACCACTAGTAGTGCGTACCACAGCAACATTTTTATCCGTTTCATTTTATTTCATTCCATTCCATTTTCTTTTCATGACCCCGTCACGGTTATCCAGGACAGTTCGATCTTGGTGACGTTGATCAGTAGCTTGACTCGTCCCTAACTGAACTGCCAGTTCAATTGGAAACGATTCAAGGTCGGTTGAACGAACGTTAAGGTCTCCTATGAAGACGCTTGATGTCCCTCGGCATCTGCTCCAGCGCTTTCGTCCATCAGTCGCGTTATCTGCTTAAAATACGAACGGTCCATTGCCATTCAGCCTTGAACACGTAATTCTGTGACGCAGATGAGACATTCCTATCATGTCAAAGTTGCATAGTCCGGCTTGGAGCTGAGTTCGCCGCTTGCACGACGGAAGACATCACTCTTGCTTTCCGTGGGTGTTCCTTATAGAGGAGCACATCCAACCAGGCTAGATGATGATCGAAAGTCCTCCTTGAGAGGATGGAAAGATACCCGTGCAGCTCTTCGGCTCCTATCCAGCTCGTCTTTTTATCGCTCATGTACGACACAGGTCGTTAAAATTTTATCGACAAAATTTAACGCACACCCCTGGTTTATACCTTCACAAGTGCTCCGACACGCCTAACGGCGTGTCTCGCACTTGCGCGCTACGCGCGACATCACAGCATCACCGACCAATGGAAAGCAGTTTTTGTAAATCATAAAATTCGCTAACATCTATGACCTGGTGCGTACTTTATCGGCATCAAGTCGTTCACTACTTCGGTACCTTCAACATACGCATCTGGCATACTTCCGATTCGCTCCCGCGACAATCGCGTCGGGATCCCTCATCTAGCCAATCGTCGACTTTGCCACGCCCGCCTTTCGCGGACCGACATAGTTACAGCGATTGCAATCGCTGTGCAATGCGCAGCGATTTGGACAATCGCTGGAGCGACTCGGAGGTATGCCAGATGCCAAAGACATCCTCTCCGGACCGGCCATTAACGTCATTGGTTTGTGCTGCGCAGTACTTCTGTCCTTCAGATTGCTCCTCCGCAACGTTCTCATGCTCAACAGCTAGCGTTTCCAGATATCGCTGACATGTCTTCCGAAGCCAGGTTCCCCCTCACTCGTTTCTTCTTACTGGATCTAATTGCTGGTCCGCCTTTACTGGTCCTCCCTTCCACATCTTCCTGGACCCAGCTCCTAGCCCACTTCTTTGTTTCCACTATTCACCCCATACTGGTCTCTTATTGCTGGTTTCTCCGTCCTGGCCCCTCCTCCGGGTTGTTCCTTTCCTTCCTAGTCGCTCTCCTGGTCCGCCCCAGAGGTCCCTCTTACTGCCCTTCTCCACCACCCCCTTAGTTTTTCTCCCATGCACACGCCAGACGTCCGTGACACGTATTCAGAATCAGGACGCTTACTCCGCGACCAAGGGGGCTGTCTTCTGGATCCAGAAGCTGAGAAGACACGTCTTCCGAATCCAGAAGCTTAGAAGCGCGCGCAATCGCCGCTGTATCGAGCATGAAGAGGCTATGCATATGGCAGATTCCTTGTTCTCCATGTGAATTCCCTGACAGCTCCCTTCTTTTTGGTTCCCCGTCCTGGTCCCGCCTCCAGGTCTCTTCTTCCAGGTAGATTCCTTCATCCCCCCCCCCCCTCGGGGTTCTCCTTACTAGTCTACCCCAATTAAGTAGCCCTCCCCACGACACGACGACGGCGAGCGAACGCCCATTGCGCGACATCGGTGTCACATCTTCTAAATCCGGTCTCCCTTACTGGTAATGGATCCCCTTGCTGATCCTCCTTACTGCCCCCCCCCCTGATTGGTAACTCCCTACTGGTCCCTCTTCATTGCCTGAACCTTTCCTGGTGCACCTCCTGGCCTGCTTCATTGTTCCCGTTATCGACCCCCACCATTCCGATGCCTTCTCCAGGTCGTTCCCTCCTGGTCGCTGACGGTTCTCCACCCACGATGTCTCCCTTTCTACCCTTACCCCTTTAGTGGTCTTCTAATGCTAATGGCACGAAGTCGGCTTCTGAATCTGGACGCTCAGAAGCGCGCGAAGGTGCTGTTGTGTTAATCAGTAAAGGACTACGCTTCACCTACTGCAGCAAGATCCCACGTTCAATAGCAAATTTTGCCCGCGCTGTAGATGATAAGGTGTATCTCACTCAGGTTATAACACTCGACTGGCCCCGCTGTGGATGATGCGGCGTATCTCACTTAGGTTAGACCACTCAAACGTCATCGACCGCTAACTCAGTTATATAAGGGTAGATAGATAGATAGATAGGTAGATATAGTGGACGGTGTCTCCTTTTCTGACTCCAGACGGTTGTGGTGCGGCGAAGGGAACCCGTCTTCTGGATCCAGACGCTCATAAACGCGCGCAGACGCCGTTGTGTCAAGCAGGAGGAGCTGCGCTTCCTCTGCTGCAACAGCATCTCACGCTCAATTCTGAATGCGATCCCTCGTCGTAGGACGACGGTGTCTCCTCTTCTGACTCCAGAAGGTTGTGGTGCGACGAAGGGAACCCGTCTTCTGGATTCAGGCACTCAGAAACGCGCGCAGACGCCGTCGTGTCAAGCAGGAGGAGCTGCGCTTCCTCTGCTGCAGCAGCATCTCATGCTCACTTCTGAATGCGATCCCTCGTCGTAGGACGACGGTGTCTCCTCTTCTGACTCCAGAAGGTTGTGGTGCGGCGAAGGGAACCCGTCTTCTGGATCCAGTCGCTCAGAAACGCGCGCAGACGCCGTTGTGTCATGCAGGAGGAGCTGCGCTTCCTCTGATGCAACAGCATCTCATGTTCAATTCTGAATGCGATCCCTCGTCGTAGGACGACGGTGTCTCCTCTTCTGACTCCAGACGGTTGTGGTGCGGCGAAGGGACCCCGTCTTCTGGATCCAGACGCTCAGAAACGCGCGCAGACGCCGTTGTGTCAAGCAGGAGGAGGCTGCGCTTCCTCTGATGCAACAATATCCCATGTTGAACGGCAGACGTTGCCCGCGCGAGGTACGCGGAGGCGTCGCAAGGGGTTCCATGAGATTGCGCGTGGTTCCAGGAGGCGTATCTCAGCCAGGCTTCCAACCTGAGTGAGATACGCCGGCGTATCTCAGCCAGGTTTCCAACCTGAGTGAGATACGCTTCATCATCTACAGGGCAGGGAGCTAACTCAATTATATAGTGGTAGATCACGAACGACGGAGAAATGGACTGATTTTCGTAGATTTAATAGTCAAGATTTAATAGTTAACTAACAAACCTATTTGTTGGATATTCTGAAGAAGTATTTTCTTCCTTCGCTCAATTCCCACTTCGCGAACGCAACGAAAACTAATTCAGGGTCTTATCTCACTATATCTCACTATGTCAGCACGCATTCTCTCCATATCTACATAGTTCCTACTACAAGTTTCTCGCTGACTTTTTTGTTGCTGCAATTATTTGAACAGTAGACTTAACTACTTGAGTTTACTTGCAAATCCATATTTAATAAAACTGACTCGGGTAAAGGATAAAACTGGAGCAGCCACCTAGATCATTTTCCGACCAGGAAAAAGACTCCTGGCTTGAATGGACTCAACATTTTTGCAAAGCTGTGGCACCGTGGACGACGTGGTGACTACACAGTTGTCTGCATACCCTACACTTGCAGTTACATTACAATCACCGAAACTATTTAGTACTCATACTGCATTCTGGGATTTAATACAAAACAAATAAAAATAGAGGTTCGAAGAAGTAAAAAAATGTGTAAAGTGCCATCCTTAATTACAAAATAAATATTACTTAGCATAAAAAATATTAAAAAGGTTCGTTTCGCCACTATCTTCAGACGAACCTTTGTGCAATGCTCCTCCCGTGGCTCTTCAGTGAAGAAGAGGAGCATATTTTAAGATATCTTTAAAATCTGTTTGTGTGTGAAGAGAGATAGGAGAATAAAAGGAAGAGAGATTAGATGTAAAAAAGAAGAGAAAGAATGAATACGATAGGATGAGGAATTAGACACTATTTGAGAAAATTGAGTTTAAAAATGAAGACAAAGGAGGAGTAAAAAAATGTGAGTTAAACAAATTTTTTTTTTGAAAGAAGTAGAAAAACACGTTCTAAGTTGAAAGGGGTTAATTGAAAGGCTTATTCATATAAAATTATAATTATATGTAATTGTTACAATTATGACTATATAATTAAAATTAAATGTATAATTATAACTTATGATTATAATTAATTGTATAATTATTACAATAAATGTATCTCTAATAGTGACATTTAATAATTATTATAAAATAACAACCCAATTATTAAAGTTTATGAGAAACTAAATTTATACATCGTAGTTATAAACCATAATTTTTTATAATTATAATTTATTATATATTATTATTATTATATTTTTTTATTTTTTTATTTTATTTTTTTATAGATATTATAACTATAACTATAATAACTAATATAGTTAATATTATTAACATCAGTTTTAAAAATTGAAAGACTTACCCACTTTGGCTATTACCGCACTCCGTAGTGGCACATTTACAAATAAGGAGGTGTGTGTTAGCTAACTGATATGTATAATGATATCCATACTTATTCTCATTTATAATTCAAATATGGCAAAACTGGTTGTATCATTGAGGAAGGTTTCACGCCTCACACTCAGTGTCGAAAACAGAGTGCAATGAAACCAATAACAAAACAAACCCTTATCACTGTTAAGTATTTATTTATTATTAATAATATTAATTTATATTATGTTAACTTAAATACACAGTTTCAGCAAGTAAAAGATTTGGAAGGTATTTAATTTAAGTATAATTTTATTCGTCAAATGTTTTCTGTAAAAATATAGCTAGATTGTCTTTGACTTAATGAAGTTTGAACTTATAATATATAAATCTGTGTTTATATAAACATTTAATTATGTTTGAAATAACGAACTCTTCTGTGTATTTATTATACTTTAAAATATTTTTCAGTTCAATAATTTTTTCTAGAAAATACTTTAGGTCAGAACAAGTGTTGGCTATCCTTAACGTTTCCGATAAAATTATGGCTTTTTTGATATTTATGGAGACCGCTGAAGTAAAATGTGGAAACCTTAGAACTTTAAAGTTGAAATCATCTGTTTTATTGTACATTCTTGTTTCTATTCTGTTGTTGATAATTATTAATGTGATGTCTAAATAATTGCAGTGGTGTTCATTGATGTGTGTCTTTTTCAATTCCAGGGTATCTTTATAAACTATTTTCAAAATATCATCTACTTGTTTTTCGTCTAAATTATGGACTATTAGTAGGTCATCCATATACCTGTATGGTATAAATATGCTATTACTACTAGAAACAAACGCTTTAGCGAATTCGTATTCCAACATAGACATTGTGATATCTGCAAGTAGTGGACTAAAGTTACCTCCTTGAGGAACACCTTTGTTTTGCCTGAAGATAGTTGAGCTAAATACTACATAGCTATTTTTAAGTAAGAAATTAACCTGATCAATAATGTCTTGCATATTAAATATTTTATATTGAGAATTCAAATTTGTTTCATTAGTGTAAAATGTCTTGTAGCCATTACAAGCTATGAAATTTTTATTAGCATTTTTAAAACAGATTTTGAGTAAAACTGCAATTTTGTCTAGGATAGTCTTATGAGGCAGGTTAGTAAACGTATCTTTGAAGTCTGCTGAATAGAGTTTCAAATGGTTATCTTGTAATGAGTTTAGTTCATAGGTAATATTTGTATTATTAATTGCCCAATATATTTTCATAAATCTGTTTCGGTTAGCTACTAGGTTACAATAGTTAATGAAATGATTCTTAATAAATGTGAATATACATTGTAATTGTAAGGCAAGGTTTTTAACGCTGCTTTTGGATGCGCCTGTTATAAATCTAAAACTAATTGGGTCCTTGTGCATTTTAGGTAGGCAGTAGATTATCGGAATTGCGGTGTCATTGTTAATTCTTAAACCGTTATTCACGTTAAAAAGGTTGTGTCTACGTAAGATATCAGATTCACTGATATTGGGCATGTGATTGTACACTTTGTTGTTTTGATCTTTAGTTGTCAAGAGCACATTGTACGAGTTAATGACTACTCCTAGTTCTTTAATAGTTACTTGTAAGTAGTATTTTTTGCAAATTATACCGTAGTTGTTAGAAGCTTTGTCTAGTAGGCAAAAAATAAAGTAATTTTGGTAGTACTTTATTTGATTATATGGGACAATTTCTGATATTTCTTGATTATTATTTAGTACGGGCTTAACTTTATTTCTGTATTGTAAAATAAAATGCTTTCTAATTTGAATTATAATATTAGCATTCAACTTATGTTTATTTTTGATTTTCTCGATAATAACATCAATAGCCTGGTTATATATGAATTTCATTTTTTCTTTGTCTAGTTTTTTAACTACCCTATATTTAGTGCCTTTACTAAGTAATTCTCTTAGTGCTATATCTTTTATGATTTCTAAATTACCTGTTATAATATGATTATGATGCTTGTCGACAAATTTTTTATCGTTTACATATATTGTTTCGCATGGACAAGGGTTAGATAAGATATGAGAAATGTTAGTGTTATCTAGTGACTTAAGAAACTTATTGTAATTAAAAATTTTGGTTGATATTGGAGGATCGTATTTGTAGACTACTCTAAAAGGTAGTTTATTTGATTGTAAATTCTTCAGAAATTCGATGGAGTAGATGCTATTAAATATTTTATTAAAGTTGACAACATCTAATTTAGTATGTATATAAGGGACTACTACATTAAAATATTCTTTCTTCATCGTATTATTGTTATTATGAATGTAGCTATATTTTGATGTTGTCAGTAAGCAATACAGAACAAGCTTTGCTTTTTGTTTAAGATGATTTAAAAATAGTGGATCAAGACATAATTCTAGCAGTCTTATTATATTTCTTTTCGAAAGACTTTTAAGGAGTCTATAAAAATCCATAATGTGAGTGTTATTTTCATTGCTGCTTAAATAGTTAAGAATTTCGTTATATCTGTTGTGGTCTTGTTGCTTATTTTTTGTCTTTTTTCCTCTATTTGTTCTTTCTTTAATGATCTTTAATGCGAAGTAAGGGTGATTAGCTTTATGCTTTAGAGGATTTGCAATGTTTGTTATATTACCATACCCTTTTATATTGTCATTAAGTCCAAGCGGATATGCAGTGTTGAGTAGTTTTATCCAGAAAAGTTCCTTATTGAGTAATGTATTTTTGTCTTTGTTGTTCTCTAGTGAATCTAAAATACTAACCTCAAATTCCGACTTACAGTTGTGAAAGTGAGTATATAAACATTAAATTTCTTTTTATTATTAATGTAATACATATGCTCTCTTATTCTTTCTTTTAGACTTCTTGTAGTGATGCCTACGTATTGGATGCTACATTTTTTACATGTGATGCAATAAACTACATTCTTGGTGCAACAAGAAGAAGTTGTTGTTTTAAAAGTGTTGATCTTAAATTTAGTTACGCTAGAAATTATATTGTCATCAAAAGAAGTAATGTTACATACGGTACAGTTGACATTACAACGCAATCCTTTATGCTGGTTGCCAAAATCTTTAATTATATATTGATTGCCCCCATTTTTAAACTTGTAGAAAACATCAGAGGTGAAATAGTTATTTGTTTTAGTTACTATGTTGTCTTTAGACCTATATCTGAGTACATGGGCGGTCTAACCCAAGTACAAAGAGGAGTCTCCCTTGAAGGGTTCCGTGGGAGTGCCACGCGGGGTTGTCAGACCCGTACGTTAGACCCGTAATGGAGGCGCCAAAACATGACCCCTCTTGACTATTTTGACTTTTATAAACCCCATCATTACGGATCCCCATTTTTTAGTAAGAGGATGGGGCCTCTTGAGTGGGTAAGATAGTTCGTGTGAGATGTCTCAATTTCAAAGAATAGAAATGAAAAGTGTTTTAATATTTACGTTTGAAAATGTCGTATAGACTGTAATAAATAAAATGCAAAGTTAGCCTAATATAGGAGCATTCTATTTGATTAATTGTGGGATTGCAATATACCTTTTTGACCACGCAGTACCGAATGTAACAGTATAGTAAGTAAATCATAAATACTACTGTCGTTTATTATTAATATTGTACTTTATTAACCTTTTGGTTTTAAGTTGACAATATTTTAATTTCTTAATAATACAATAATATTTAATAATCTATTATGTTTGTTGTTTTATAATTGGTTCTAATTATATCACAGATTTCATTTATTATTAATTATTATTATATATTTTATTTTCTTAACAAATTATTTCTGCTTAGTATTTACATAACATCCACAAAATTTTAGAATAGAAAAACATCAGTAGAACACACCAATAACTCAAGTGAAATAGATGGGAGAAGATTTTTAATTAAGATAGAAGACTGAAAGAGTAAAGATTTGAGAGAACTCTGCGTCAACTAGACGCTTGGCCACTGGCCACATGAGAACGTCATTGGCGTCTGAGGAAGTATCCTCATAAAAAGAATGACTGAGAGAATAAATATTAGGAGAGAAATCTGCGTCAACTAGACGCTTAGCCACTTGCTACATAAGAACGCCGCTGGCGTGTGAGGAAGTATCCTCATAAAAAGAATTTATCAAAGAAATTTTTAAGAAGTAAATTAAGAAGTAAAATTTGTAAAATTAAAGAGATAAAATAAAAAATTACGAAATTATTATATCAATAAATTATTATAGTTAATTAAACATAATTCTAAAATAATAATTTTTATAAAACAATAAAATCAATAAAATAGGCAAAAATTATGACCGTAAAATCAATAAAACAATAAAACTGGCTAAAATATTTAAACAATTAAAATATTTTAAATAATTAAAATAACCCGATAGTCGGTGCTGAGGTAATATATGCTAAGATGGTAATTTGATGACTGATTGGTCTACACCTCCACAAGAATATTCAGTCTGTACCAGCCTAGAAGCGTCCTGAATGAAGGCGGCATGGCTGGACAGCTTCCAGATGGTTCTCGAAGTGACAATTTTTTGTCGGAGTCCAATAGGCAGTCCTATTAAATCAAAATGACAGCCCAAAGTAGATATTCGTAATGCCTCATTTTAAAAAATTAATTGTATAACTCCATGTGGATGAAATTTACACCTTCGATCAGGAACACCAATGTAATATTGGGGCAGACGAGTGCACGACAGGGCCTTCACTGAACCATTTGCCGCGCGGTACTGCACTATATGCTTGTAAAGTTTTTGTAGCTATTTGTAACTACTGAACAAGATATTTAGGATCATTCAGATGTTGAGCGCATTTTCTTCGCATGCATACGTACCCTTTGCCACACATCAATTTTGTTGCGATCAGCTGTCGCCATTCCTGACAAAAATGTCAGAAATGAGATTTAGTGAAACCCTGAAAAGACCCTGAATTTGTTTTCGTACGTTTCCGAAATGGGAATTGAGCGAAGGAACAAAATGCTTATTCGGAATATCCAACAAATAGGTGTGTTAGTTAATCTTGACTCTTACATCTACGAAAACCAGTCTCTTTGTCGTTCGTGGTGAAGGTGTAACCTAGGGGTGTGCGTTACATTTTTTATCGATAAAATTTTACCGACATTTTCTTAACGAAAATGTTTTGCGCTAGATTCGGTAAATTCGTTTAATATTTAGTAGGTATGGCGATAGATCTGTTTCTTTGTTGATTTTTTTCGACTCCATCAACATGACAATTGTTTGGTTACGTCTCCATCTCCACAACAAATAATAACAGTCCATCTATCAACAACACGAGAAAAACATTCGGATTCCGAAACCAAACAGTAACAACAAGGCTTCTAAAAAGCAAATTTCTTTTTATGCCTAGTTCGCGCAGGTTGTGGAAAGTAGTCCAGATTCCTGAAAGATCCAAAGGGCTGTGCACCATAGCAACTAAACGTTTTTGAAACATGCGAAAACCAAAACACCTTTTGTAGAGCAAGAGTTCTATCCTTTGCTCCGCTCACTCCCTACATAAACCGTGTTTATTCAAACGCGTAATTGCCGCCTCCATTCCATAGCCAACTTTGAGAGGCCTCACTCTTCTCGTTTAACGACTAGGGACGCAAAAACGAAGCATACCTTTCACTGATTGAAGGGTTGAGATGACTCTTACATGACTCGCTTCCTCTGTTCAGACATGTGCTTTAGACCCTTACCAGGGGTGCACACAAAGTTTTGGGCGTTAAATTTTTTAACGGAATTTTTTCGTTAAATTTCCGCTAAATCATTAAATTTCGTTAATATATATATATATATAATTAGCTGCAAACTAATAAATCAACTAAAAAAAGATCAGGAGAAACGTTTTGTTACTACTTTGACAGGTGAAGAATTAAAGTTCAATGAACGCATTGCAACATCCTATTATATAAAGTAGTACTACATACAATATAACAACAAACAAATCACTACCAACAAAGAGTGATCTGCAAAATAAACCAGTTTCAGCAACGAATTAAATTCTTCGACTTTTTCAAGAACTGTGGTCTACAGCAACTTGTAACAGAGAATACGCGGGGAACTCAGTTCTTGATTTGATTCTAACGTCTACTCCTTCGATCAAGAACTTCCAGATTCTGCCACCGCTTGGATCAACGGATCATAATGTTGTATCTTTTGAAATAGATGTTTATGTGTTTTCTAATATTCGCGGTCTATTTTTCTATAATTGACTGGCTGTCAGTGTCTAGTGATTACACTTCTGTCGATGATGTCTACTACAGGTTTTGTTGTGTAATTTATAGAGCTTTTGGGCTTTTCGGCTGCTTAAAAATGAAGATACCCAATTTATCACACTATCCTAAACACATAAGCAATCTCTTCGCCCAAAAGCAACGCCTGTTCTTGGAATTGAAACGGCGTGATGACAGTAGTCAATTTCTCTATAATAAGGTTTGCACTGACGTTGAGCTTCACTTGAAGAAATTCCTCGCATACCGCGTTCATAGATTAGCTGTTGATGGCTCCTTGAAAAGACTTTACCACCACATTCGAACTAAACAAAGTGTTGACTGCACCGTGCCCACATTAGTTGATGAGGATGGTATAAGATATCTCAACGATAGTGACAAAGCTACAGGTCTTGCCTCTCATTTCGCTAAATCATTCTCCTGCCCCCCACAAACCAGTGTGGGGCTCCAGACCCACGGTCCTTCTAGGTCCACTCGCGTTGATGCTCTCTGCTTCCACCCTGAAGAATTTGCGTCAATCTTGAGAACTATGAAGACATCTCTATCTGAACCATATAATGGCATCCCGCAGCTGGTTTATAAGAAGTGTTACTCGACCTTATCAATTCCTCTTTCCCTTATCTTTAACCTCTCATTTATGGATGTTGAGGCCCCCAAATCTGGAAAGAAGCTATTGTCACTGCTATACCCAAAAAAATTGCACCAACCTTCTGAGTAATTTCAGGCCTATTTCTATTTTGCCGTCTCCGACAAAGGTCATGGAAAGCATCGCTCGTAGGCGTATTCTTTATTTTCTTGATAGAATGGGTGTTATTCCTAAGGTGTAACATGGATTCCTGTCTGGAGCCTCCACCACAACTAATCTTGTCGACACCGTTTATGACATTTCCTATGCTCTCAATGGTGGCAAATAGGCATATGACTGTAAAGGTCGGTAACGCGTTCTCTAAAAGATGCAGGTGTGTTAGTGGAGTCCCACAAGGTGCTACTCTTTCCTCCTTGTTATTTCTCATTTATACCCTTGAACTGCCGCACTTACTAATTACCAGTCCATCTATCAGGCTCCAGATGTTTGCAGATGACATAAAAATCTATGGCATATATGATGTTTAGTGACTGCGATACGGTGCGTGCAGCCCTTAAAGCTTCGTTGTTGAAACTGTCGCAATGGGCCTCCCTTTATGAAATCCCCATCAATCTGGATAAGTGTAAGCTTATGCATTTCGGTGGGTGTGCACCTACGGAGTATGAAATTAGTGGGCACATTGTTGAGCGCTGTTTTTCTTTCAACGATCTTGGTGTCATTTTTGAGCCCAGTTTATCCTTCAATAAACAAATCGACAAGTTATGCTGTAAGGCTTATGCTGCGCTATTTCCAATCTTTCGTAATATCAAATCGTCTGACCCCATGATCTTTATCTGTTTTTACTCGTCATATGTACTGCCACATCTCGAGTACGGATCACAAGTTTGGAACACTTGTACCACTAAATCCATCGCAAAGATTGAGAAAGTCCAACATGTGTTCGTCTTTTATGGTACAGGTGTTTAAAGCAAAATCCATGTGAGATGACTCCTTCTTACCACGAACGCCTAAAGTTGTTTCCACTACCCTCGCTGCAGCCTAGACGAATAGCCGATGATCTTATTTTTTGCCTCCACATTCTGCGGGTAGATGGAAACTAAAGATGAGCAAATATTGGTCGCTCGTGCCCTCATCTTGTAGGATTGGTGGCTTTAATCTCCAACTCTAGAATTTGTAGGAAGAACTATACTGTGAGGGTTAACAATATTTTTGCCGTTTTGCGAGATGGGTAGGTTTGCTTCCTAATGATTTGGTTACTTCGGATAACATTCCTAATGTGAGAAATAAACCTTTAAAGCTTGATCTTATTCAGTGCTTAAATATTTCATATAGTGCAGCTCGGGGTTAGTACTAACTCAACTTTCTCCAGTCAATCAAATGCTCTGCTGACATCTTCCGTTGTCGAGTGTTCAACTGATGGTCCCTCCGGCCTGCTTGCTACCTGTTTTTCGTCTTGGACATGCTTACCGGCACCTATTGTGCTCCTTGATGATTCCAAGTCCTTTCCTCGCCTTGCTTCTTGCTTCATGTTTCTCCAGCCATTGAACAGCCGCTTTTTGATTCGTTAGTTATGATTGGCTGAGACTTTTGTGGCTTTTAGACTCATGTTTTTGTGATACTCTACAGTTGATGATTGTGATAGTTGGTTTCTTCTGGGCAAATGTCTCATTAATCTCAGTTATTCATGTCTAATGGGGTGGTCTAATTTCATATAAACGGTCCTGAGTCGTGATCTTCTCTTTATATATTTTATCTTCCGTTCCGTTCAAGGCTTATTCGCTTTATTAATGGCAGTTGTTGCTGGAAGTTACCTGCACTGGAACCGCCGAGCTCTACATCCCCTATCTGCGTATTACCAACACTGCATTGCCCCATTATCATTGTTTCGATTGACCGCTCCCTGGGCCATTGCCAGGTGCGTACCAGTATAAGGAGATTCCTGAGATACGGAACCCGCCTGGTGGTGCGTGCCCAAGGGGCAATGGATTCATACACATGAAACTATGGGTTCAGCTATAATACTAGCTGGGTTTACGCTTTCATCTCTTGCTTTCGGCGTGCCTTTTGCTGGTTCCAGTACTGAAATTTTCTTTAATGTCTTTTCGTTTTTTTCACAAATACACAATATATTCGGCCGTTAAATATTGCCACCTCAGGTTAAGTGTTTTGCTGCTGGGAGTGGGATCTCTGCCATGAAACCAACTTGCACTCTTGGTCTGTTCTGTTGTGAATGTTCTTTTTTCCTATTTCTTTGACTATTGAGTTTTAATACGTTGCTTCATCTCCTTCTGTTCTTTTTTGTATCAGATTCATTTTTTTGTGTTCATTACCATTTCTCCACTACATTTGTCTTGTATCCAGCATTCGTTGTTCGCCTTTTGCTTTATGACTATGTTTGGCACATCCTTAGCGGCGTAAATAAATAAATACATTAGAGTTAAGATTAGACCAGGGCTCGGGAGTTTCTGCCCTTCCAAGTTCTTCTCGAATGCGTTTTGTGTGACTGCTCTTCGAGCATGTACAGTATGCGAGTAGCAGCCCGTTAGTACCGAGAGTCACATTATGCTTAATATATTCGCGTTATCAAGAAGGCACATGTCATATGTCCAGTTACATCAGAAATTGCCTAGATCAGTTCATTGTAGCTGTAGACTACAACGGTGCTGCATAAAACCTTTAATTTCGTGCAGCACAACGCTGTATGGGGCTATCCTATAAGATAACCCCCTTCGAGCCCATTTGGGAACTATTAAAATACACTATTATTTTAATACACCCAAGGAACTATTAAAATACAACTGAAAGCCTATTAGTAAATCGATAACGTTCAGAAAAGGTAGCTTTCTAAAAAATTTCTTGATAGCGTATTCGCAAATAGAATACGCCCCGCGCCCGAAAACATTCTCTCCGTCGCGACTGTTGCAGGTGACGAGCAAAAGTATTTTGGAATAAGCAGCGCCAAGTGGGGATAGAAACATCTTGCGAGGGTGCCAGACCAACATCTTATGGTCAGTGGATTCGTTGACGTGCTTGGTGGTTTGACGAGGAACTTTTCCAGCTCCTGAAAGTATCGCTTCCAAGAATTCAAATGCACCATAGAATATGAAGTATGAAAAGTAGCATTGAAGTAAAAAAATGAAAGGATCCGCGCGCTGCGCCTGACGTCTCGGGAGAAGGCCCATAGGTCAAGCCTAGAAATATTGGCATTGAGGCGCAATATCTTCTCGCCAGGGCCTGTTCATACTTTCCAACGGGAGCGACTGAGCAAGAGAGTCGGCCAGGCAATTCATACGTAACAATTTTCGTCGAACGATTGCCCAGCAGAAGTCGATACGATGACCTGCTTGGCAGACCAATCGCTCCCGTCGCTCCCGCCGCGATTTATAAACAGACTCTTACAACTGTGCTAGAACTGCTTGGTTCTGTCTATTCTTGCTGATTTCAATAGTTTTTTCAGGAGCAGTCCCAATTGGGAGGATGAGACCTGCAATTCTAGTGAAGAATGAGAAGAGAAATGATTAACTTGTTGAGAAAACAGTCCGTTAAAACTTTCATTAAATTTCTGAAAATTTCCGTTAAGTCGTTAAGCCAGATTTTAACGAAAAATGCCGTTAGTTCGTTAAATTCGTTAAATGCTTCACCGTTAAATGTGTACCCCTGACCATTACCTTGTTAGAATGAAGTCATCACAATTATGTAAATTTACCAAGGTTCAGCTGCCCTAGAGCCCTTCATAGAAACTGAACGGCGAAAGTATAGACGTTCTTCTTATCCGTATTCAAAGCGACTGCCTGAATCAGAGCGACGCTCATGCTTCAGCTTTGTGATTCGCGCATGGTGTCAAGTGCCGGGGGCGATGACTCGATCGACGGCCGCAGGCGGGCGTATGAATTCGTTTCGATTGTGAAAAAACCCCATAATACAGGCATTGTGCAGCGCTGCTCTGAGTCATCGCCATGAAATCATCGAACGGTCGTCGGTCGCATCCCGCTCCGCGCACCGTTTTTCCTCGTTCGCGACTTTGCGTCGTATTTTCGGCGACGGCAATCGCCTTTTTCCGCAGAGAGGCTCTCGACGCCCACGCGCACTGTACTCTCTCGCCTTCCCTCCATCTTCCGCAGTCCGGGGTATTAATCACATTCTCGACGGGAAAACTGAAAGTGCTGGTGTCTGGGCATCGGACTTTTGAACCCGCTGCCTCCAAATATTGTTATATGACCGCAGCCCTGAGCTGGCTGATACAACGTGAAACACAAATTACTGAGACATATTAGAGTGCGTGGTTGAGCAGTATTGGTCAAACTAGTCCTGCTCCTTCCTAACGATAGCGATCGTAGGGTGTGAGTAGACTTGTATGGCCCATACCTTTCAAAGATGGACGGCGCCACGTAACCACCTTTCCGCGAGATTGGCTCTCCCATGGGAAATGACCCTTTGCTATTATAGGAGGGAATGATGTGAACAATAGCACACGCAGATCATTTCTTCCTTGAACTCCTCCGCTCCTTTTGGTCGGTGGTCTCCTATTGCTGTAGATTACTCTAATACCGACTATACTTATGCTCTCCCAAAAATTTCGAATATTCGAATGGTTTCGAATACCGAAATTTTTCGAGCATTCGAAATCGAATATATTCGAAAAACGCGATTTTTTTTGAACACTCGAATTCGAATACATTCGAAAAATGCGATTTTTTGAACATTCGAATTCGAATACATTCGAAAAACGCGATTTTTCGAATATTCGAATTCGAATGAAAAATCAGGCTGTATTATAGACATGATAGAAGGCAACACAGAAGAGAAAAGGGAAGCAATACATAACGGATCCCTTCCTAGTTAAGTACGAGGTTTTTATCGACAGGCATCTCATAAACCCCCATGTGAGTCGTAAAAATGAGATAGAGAACTTACACGTAGAACGATCAAAGGGCTTATGGAAGCGTCTAATTTCCTTGCTTACTGGAATACGAATTTTTCTCAAAGGAATACTAGTGTTTTGTTAATTGCTGCTTATGAGGAACAAACGAAAGGTTTACAACACACTTGAAGGGAACATTATCTGGTTGAGCCACTGTAAGCTTCTAGGTCACTTTAAAACAATCCTTTTTGAATTTGGTGGCAGATTGACTGTTAAAGAACTTTCATGAAACAATGCTTTTGCCTAGCGGCAGCTAATGAAGGACTGACGACAAATACTACATGTAAATCTGTAGCAAGTCTGTCCTGCTCATCTACAAATGTGAAATATCACACTGTCGATTTTGCGGCCACAAAATGTATTACAAGTAGCTAGGAATAGGCTACCATGAGGGCCAGTCTCACTTTGTTCTCGTGATTCACCCAAGTAAGTGGTAGGAATAAATATTTCTTATTTGCGATGAACTTGTGAATGTAATTATTCTCCAGCCAACATATTGATAAACTACGGTAAACTTCAGAAAAATAGATCGATCGATAACATCCGGCCGACATACACTGCCTCCCCTTTGTGAAGTCCGGCATACGGCCGACGTATCCATGCGAATCCCACTTCAAATGACCAATTCAGAACAAAAATCGATAAAATCGATCGATAACATCCGGCCGACCTACGCCGCCTCCCCTTTGTGAAGTCCGGCATACGGCCGACGTATCCATGCGAATCCCACTTCAAATGACGAATTCAGAACAAAAATCGATAAAATCGATCAATAACATCCGGCCGACCTACGCCGCCTCCCCTTTGTGAAGTCCGGCATACGGCCGACGTATCCATGCGAATCCCACTTCAAATGGCGAATTCAGAACAAAAATCGATAAAATCGATCGATAACATCCGGCCGACCTACGCCGCCTCCCCTTTGTGAAGTCCTACCTCATAATATAGCTTTTGCGGAACTGTAGTCGTTGTAGAAACGAAATCCAGAAGCAGAGCATTCAGACCACGGAGGAGCAGAAGAGCATAGCGTGACGAAAATTACAAAGCCGACTTCATGAGGTACTCTTCTGCACCAGGAGACACCCGACGTGGCAGAAGACAGAAGAACCCTGTTGACCCTCACGCCCATCCTGCAGACATTTGCTAGCTTGTGGTCTCAGACTCTTAACTGCAGCGTGAAGGACAAATAACGTCCGTTTGAAGCGCCGCTTGAACCATCATTTTCATTTTTTTTTTTTTTGTTAACAATTCCTACCCTTCCTCGGCCGCTTTGCACAGGCGCAGTAATAAATGTGGAATGCTTGGTACCTCCCAAACAAGAATTTACCTTTATCCTTCCTTCTGCTGTCCTTCATCCTTTACGTTATTACGTTTACGGCGAAAATAGCTTCCAGAACTGCTTGAGTGGAATGCAAAACTGGTCCAGATCAAACTAACCCTTATGTCCATACTCTAAGATCTAATAACGTCTGATACTATATAGGAGCGCGCTAAGAGCTGTCGATCGTCGATGCGTCAGAAATTACTGACAGGAACAGGTGCATAAAATTAGCGTAGAATAGGTACACAAAATACTGGAAAATATCCCGACGTCTCCAGCGAGTGCCTTAATTCAGAAGACCATGTCACAGATTGATCAGGCAATCAATATCGGTTGATACTATCCATACTTTTATCGGTGAAAGTGGTTTGTTCTCAGAGTTCACCAATCGGGGTGGCGACGATTACTGGTCCCCGATCGGTCATTCACCACTGCAGCGATTCTCCGTGGAAAATTTTTTGCAATTCAACATTGTAAGACGTTGTGGAAGTTCTCCCTCTTAACAGGAAGGCTTTTCGGGAAGTGACTAGTATCGATGAGGCGCTCAGTATCCGGGCACCGAGCCACCATCGTACCACAGCTTTGATTCACAGACAGAACCGTTTTGGCGACCCAAATTACCAGAGAAACCCACCAAGCCTTTTCAAAATACGCCGATACACAAATTCTCGATGGGCATTCGAATGACACTTTTCGAATACTTGAATAATTTTTGCTTTCTGGGAAATTGCGAATATTCGAATGGTTTCGAATACCGAAAATTTTCAAGCATTCGAAATCGAATATATTCGAAAAACGCGATTTTTCTGAATATTCGAATTCGAATACATTCGAAAAACGCGATTTTTTAAGTATTCGAATTCGAATACATTCGAAAAACGCGATTTTTTGAACACTCGAATTCGAATACATTCGAAAAACGCGATTTTTCGAATACTCGAATTCGAATATTCAAATTCGAATGAAAATCATTCGAATACCTATTCGAATGGGTCATTCGAGCATAAGTATAATACCGACTACTAAGAAGGTTTCGCGGAGCTGATGACTCTGGAGAGAACTGTGCAACGCAGGCTTTCAACGCCACAGCTGTGGAACTACGACGCAATGGAACTGCATATATTAAACCCATCCTGAGTCTCCCGGAGGATGCGTTCTAACCTCCTACTGCGATGGTTCTAATGGGTCCGTAAACAGCTGCTGATCATAATCAGATTTCGTCTCCTTTGTTTTAAAGGCGATTCTAGCAGTACCAGCTCTAGTGGATCATATCAATACTGTCACGCCTCTTCTAAATAACTTCCTAAACTCTTCACTGAAATAGTGTATTAAGGTTTCTTCTTTAAGATTTCTCCGAGCCGATGAATGTGCTTTGCTTTACTAACTCAGGCTTTCATGTATAATCCTACTATATAAAGCATCTTCTTGCTAGCGTGTACTGTACTTCTTCCTTTAGCACATTAGCAACAGCGTATTATGATGGCCGAAAGTGTTTCGATCGGGCACTCGATATATCGATCGATATTATCGATCGTTTGAGTGGTGATATAATTTCTCCTTGAGACTTCATCGATCGGGGTGGGTGTTGCGTGATTATGATGGCCAACCGAAGGTCGCTCAGACATATATATATATATATATATATATATATATACCCATCGATATTATTGATCGCATGAGTGGTGAAGGTCGCACAGACATTTAGCATCGATCGATGTAGCCGGTGCTATCGGTTTTCTCCCCTACTTAACCGATCGGGGTGGGTGTTGAGTGATTAAGACGGCTCACGGAAACGCTTCACTGCATGAAGAAGTTTTGATCAGGCAGTCAATATCGATGGTATTGCCGACTTTTATGCGGTGCTATCGGTTTTCTCCCCTACTTAACCGATCGGGGTGGGTATTGCATGATTAAGATGGTTTACGGAAAGCCTTCACTGCATGGAAAAGATTTTGGTCAGGCAGTTAATATCGATGGTATTGCCGACTTTTATGCGGTGCTATCGGTTTTCTCCCCTACTTAACCGATCGGGGTGGGTATTGCATGATTAAGATGGTTTACGGAAAGCCTTCACTGCATGGAAAAGATTTGGTCAGGCAGTTAATATCGATCGATATCCTCGATCATTTGAGTAATGCTATCGGTTTTCTCTCACAACTAACCCAACTGGGTGGGAGTAGCATGACTGTATTGGTTGACGGAAGCGCTTCACAGCGATTTTGGTGTTTCGATCAAGCAGTTCATATCGATCGGTATTATCGATATTTTGAACGCAACACTGAATTTCTCTCAGATGCATTGAAGAAAGGAAAACTACTCCGATACAGAAAATCCCATAATTTTTAAAGGAGGAAGGCATGAATCGCCTTCTGTAGTACTTCGTCAG